>LR738713.1:713581108-713784816 GCA_902687465.1 Secale cereale | reverse complement strand
GGGAAAATAAAAAACACGAATGATAGGAATGTTCTGGAATGTGAGGGGAATAGGGCAAGCTATTAAAAAAGGGTTTGTCAGATAAATGATTATGGAAAAAAGCTCGGTTTCATTGGTTTGCAAGAAACTATGAAAACTGATTTCTCCAAGAATCAATTACATAATCTTAGTGTTGGAAGGGATTTTACTTGGGTTTGGACTGCTCCTAGAGGCAAATTAGGAAGCATTTTGGTCGGTGTTAATAATGATGTATTTGATGTTGTTCAAGTAGAAAATGGGACTTATTGTGTGAGACTGGTGTTGTTTGATAAACTTGCTAAATTCCATTGGAACCTAGTGACTGTTTTATGGAGATGCACAAAATGTTGGAAAAGCAACTTATTTAGCTGAATTATCTAGAATTTACTATGACAATCAAATTCCCTGTGTCATTGAGGGTGACTTCAGTATAATCAGATCTAGTGCTCACAAAAACAAGCCCACTGATACTGATCACTAGAGCTTTGTGTTTAATTCAATTATTGAACAAGCTGGCAATAGTTTTATTCTTCGTCGCCGTAAGTAAATACGTAACTAGGAATATGGAAAATTGCATTTTTGGAATTTGCAATAATGCGATGGGCGAACGATGGGATTATTGATCTACCCTGACTGGGAGGAAAAATATCCCCTGGCCATGGTACAAACTTTGGAAGGGGAGGTGTGTGATCATACTCCTCTTATCCTTTATATTGGGGCTCACTCATCTTTCCCCCTATCTTTAGGTTTGAAAAATCTTGGATGTTGATATAAGAGATAGAATTTGTTATTAAACACTGGAATTCTTAGTGTATGGGTTCTAGTCTGGACATATGGAAAAATAAAATGAGAATCTTAAGAAAGGAACTCAAGGGGTGGATTTTGAATGCTAATGCAGCCTATAGAAATACAAAAGAAAGAACCGCTGGCTCAATTGGATTAGATTGACAAAAATACTGAACTCATGGGACTAACTGTGCATGATAGAGGTACACAAAAAGACCTGAGAAAACAGTTGAATGATCTTCCTAAACAGGAGGAGCTTAAGTGGTTACAGAGATAGAAAGATAATGAAATCAAAGAAGGTGATTGTAATACTAGATATTAACGTGCTACGGTGAATGGGAGGAGGAAAAATAAAATCATTTCTCTGGAGCAAGAAGAGGGGGTGATTGAAGGAAATGAAAATCTTGTGAAGTACGTAACTAAATTTTATATAAAAAAAAACTCTTTGGAAGGGCCGGAATCTCTTCTATATCTCTTGATATACAAGAGGCAAATGTCATTTCTGATGGGGAGATTAAAAGCCTCATTGTACCTTTCTCTATGGAAGAACTACATGAGGTGGTTAAATGGGATCTCGAGGCTCTACTTGATGATTTCCAATTGATTGTTATCAACACTTTTGGGAGGGGATTAAATGGGATCTCGAGGCTCTTCTTGATGATTTCCATGCTGGAAAGATTGATATATCTAGAATTGATTATGGAATTATTACTTTGTTCCAAAAAAACAAAGATGTTAAACAAATTCAAAAGTTTAGCCCTATATGCTTGCTAAATGTGTGCTTCGAAATAATCACTAAAGTCTTGATGAACAGACTTAGTAAAGTGGTTGCCCCCATTTTATCTCCCCCTCAAACTGCTTTTGTTAAGGGAAGATATATTATCGAAGGGATTGTGATTCTTAATGAAGCCCTCAACACAATTCATGTAAAAAAACAAAGTGTTGTGCTATTAGAGGTGGATTTAAAAAATCATATGATAAGATCAAATGGTCATTTGTGCATAAAATGCTCACTTTAAAAAAAATTCAACCAAACAAGTGGAACAAAGAGGCAAAATATGTTTCTGAAAATGAAGGGTGGTATGGGCTTCAGGGACTTCCGCCTGTTCAATCAGGCCCTGCTCGTCAGGCAGGCGTGGTGCTTACTCACTAATCCTGCTAGTTTATGCGCGCAGGCGCTCAAGGCGTGCTACTATCCGGAGGGCCGCCTCGAAAAGACACTTCTCGGGGAACGCCTCCCCTACTTGGCAGGGCATCCAGCGCGGCCTTGAGCTCTTGAAGAAGAGCATCGTGTGGTGTGTCGGTGGTGGCCATAACATTCGCATCTGGTGTGATCGTTGGCTGCCTACTGAGCCATCGTGCCAGCCCATTACTCAGCAAGGAACCTGTCGACTAAGGAGAATGGCGGAGCTCCTCGACGAGTCAGGCAACTGGCGGATGGACCTCTTCCGTCGCCACTTCCTTCATCCGGACGTCAACTCGGCCAGTAGCATTCGGACATCGCCGCGCGTCACTTACGACATCATCGTATGAGCACTTGAGAAGAACGATATCTTCACCGTTCGTTCCTCCTATCGCCTAGCCATGGATGAGCGCGAGTGTCCATTGGCAACCTCTACGAGCAGGACACCGGATGGTCATCACGCCATCTGGAAGATCATATGGGGGTGCCCTGCTACCCAAAAGGTACGCGTACTCGCATGGAGAATTGTAACCAATTCGTTGGCCACCCGGGCTAATAAATTCTCTCGCCACCTCGAGCTTACTGACATGTGTCCCCTCTGTGGAGTGGAACGAGAGGGCGGCTTTCACATGTGCAGGTGCCCACTTGCTAGAGACCTTTGGCGAGTCATGGAGAAATACTGGCCGATCCCCAAGGTGGAGACCATAGAGAATGATGGGCCAGTGTGGCTCTTCATACTTCTGAACCCTCTGTCGGACACAACGCGTATGGTTGTCCTCATGACCATGTGGCGGGTGTGGTACATATGCAATGAAATTACCCACGACAAGGTTCCTCCATCCATAGAAGCATCCATGCATTTTCTTCACGGGTATATCAATTCATTGTTGTGCATTCAGCAATTCCCACATACAGACATGCTAGCGAAGAGAAGGAGGTACCCCCCCCCTCCCGGCTGGGCAAAGCTTGATACCGACGGGAGCTTTGTCCAGTCAACGGGCGCAACAGGTGGTGGTATGGTCGTGAGAGATGATAGAGGAGAGCTCATATTCACAACATGCATGCAGATTTTCACATGTGACAATAACCTCCAAGCGGAGCTGGAAGCATGCAGAGAAGGATTGCAGCTAGCTTTGCACCATTCCAACACGACCATCTTGGTGGAGTTAGACTGCTCTGAAGCGGTCTCGATGATGTCGGCGCGGTTAGTGAATCGCTCACAAGTCCGTGCGCTAGTACATGAGAGTAGGAGACATGTGCAATAGCGGCTGTTGATTCAAGGGATATTTCTTTTTCTCATATTAGTAGGTCACAGAATAATGTTGGTCACGCGCTCGTCGTGTATGAATGTAGTACCTCGCGCACGGCTGTCTGATTGCAATTGGACTTAGACTGCATTGTAAACCTATCTGAGACCGAGGAGCTTCCTTGTGTTAATGAAATGTCCCATTACCCAGGAAAAAAAATAAACCCAAAGAAACAAAGATAGCTCAACAGCTTCTAGAAGCAATCCAAACGACCAGGCGGCAGCATGAAGCTACAGAAATCACTTGGAACTGCCACGACGCAAGCAAGCTGATTATTAAATGTACAACAATGAAAAACAAATATATTCCCTGCCGTTTCTTTAAAGGTTAATTCCTACTCTCTTTTTTCAGGATATATTGTTTTTTGTTTTGAAAAGGTCTTAATCCCTACTACTCCCACCGTTCGTAAATATAAGTATTTTTAGAGATTTTAATAAAGACTACATACAAAGCAAAATAAGTGAATCTGGACTCTGAATTACCACTATATACATCCGTATGTAGTTCGTGGTGTAAAATCATTAGAAAGATATTTTGGAACTGCAGAAGTACTCCCTCTGTAAACTAATATAAGAGCGTTTAGATAACTAAAGTAGTGATCTAAACGCTCTTACATTAGTTTACGGAGGGAGTAGTATTTTTCTAGGATACTTTTTTTTCATGAAAGGTTATAATCCCTGCTGTTTTTCTAAGATGCTGTTTTTGTTTTTGTTTTGAAAGGCTATTGCCGTACTGTTTATTTTTGTGGCGGACTCATTGCCAGAGTGCCGGGTCGCAACCGCGTGAAAAGGGTGCGAGACCGCGACGGCGGCCGCGGTCGACCGGCTGCGCCACACCTTTATGGTTCGATGCGATAAGGCGGAGAGAGGTCGACCGGAACGGCCGCGACGGCGTGTCCGGCACGCCGCACGCGGGTGTGTGTGTGTGTGGACTGTGGAGTGGAGTTCCGGGAGGTTTTTCCGCCCGACGGCGCTTTCCGGCTGAGCACCCGTGTGGGTTTTGGCCGAGCAGGAGAGATTGTAGGGCACAACACGTGTGACGGGTGTGTGGATGCTGACGGGGCAGGCAGCCTCGGTCGTTGGTACGCGTCTTACGTGTGATTGATGTAAGGTCAGACGATGGTGACGGGCTGGAGTGAATTATTTATACGATCCCTTGTCGCTTGTTATAATTAGCTGCCCGTATAAAATGGTGATGACGAGTGGAGAGAGAGATTGTTTTAGATCCATCGAGCAGCTGACCGATCAGTGGAGCCAAGAGGCAAGGTAGATTTCTGGAAAACAATGACCAAATGGCCGAGCCGAGAAGTCCAGCCAAACAAGTGGAACAAAGAGGCAAAGAAGCAACCCCCGAAGAGACAAAAAATAGCTCAACGGCTTCCAGAAGCAATCCAAAGTCCAAACAACCGGGCGGCAGCATGGAGCTACTACAGAAAACACTTTGGAATTGCCATGACACAAGCAAGACGATTAATTAAATTATATGTAGAGCAATGAAAAACAAGTTCGTCAGCCTGCAACCTCACCAGATGAACCCGAAACATCAGCATCCTAAACATACAGACGCAATGCCTTCAATATAGATTAATTAATTAATACGTATACTGAAAACCAAAACAGTCAAGCCCTCTTGAAACCAACATTGTCCGGTCATTGCTGCCTTGCACGGCGAAGTGCAGAGCAGACGAGAACAGGAGGCCGCACACAACAGTCCACTTCAGGACTTACATCCATCCATCCAACCTACAGAATCGAATCGCAGGTAACAGCACCCGAGAGCCAACCAACGTTCCGTTACAAAGAATTTGTACAGATGAAAGGCGAAGACAGACCAGCCTGTCTGTCTGTCAATGGTGAGAGAACCGGTATGCCTTGCTTCACAGATCGGTCTGGTTGTCGACGAGCAAGAGCTGCCTGGCCTCGGCGACATGGACCTCGATGGCGTCGAGGTCCCCCTTCACCTTGTCGGAGACGTGCGGCGTCGACGCGTCCAAACCTCTGGCAATCAGAAGCTCGCCGAGGTCCCGCATCGCCTGGCTCAGCTTCGAGTTCATCTCGTCCAGGGACGTCGTCTGGTGCTGCAATGACGCCTCGCACACCCTGATCTGCTCCTCCTCCAGCTTCACATGAAAAACGCTGTCCTGGTAGTCGACCAGTAGGCTCGGCAAGTCCTTCCGCTGAACCTCCCAGACTTCGGCCAAGGCGTGATCCCGGACAAACTTCTCGGCGTCGGCTTCCAGCAGGGAGAGGAAGCAAACCTCCATCTCCGATTCGAGGCGTGAGATCTCGCCGTCGATGTCGTCGCAGTTCCTCATGCTCTTGATCGCCTTCTGCACCACGCTAAGCTGCTCGCGGGACTTCTTCAGTTCAGACAAGAGCTTTGTCCTCTCCTCCTCGGACTTCAGCAGCTCGGACGCCTTTCCAAAATTCATGGGCTTCTGCAACGGAGTGGCAGGGCACTCTAGGTTGTCGATGGCGAAGAGAACCCGTTCTGTCTCCTTCCTTTGAGCCTCGAAGGAACGGTATTTCTGTTTAAGACCGTCGATTCTGTTTCTCAGCTCGGTTTCAGACCTGCGCGCCTCTGCGCGTGCAGCGGAAACCTCGGTTTTGCGAGTTCTCAGGCTACTCAACTGCTCCATCTTTTTATTCATTGATTCCACGTTGACGCCAAACTTGGACCCGGCAAGGGCTTCGGTTTTCAAATGCAAGTCCCAGCATGATGCTGCGGGCGAGAAAATCTTGCCTTCCAAAGCGTTTTCTCTCTCGTGTGATTCTGACAGTGCGGACTTGAGGGCGTTGATGTCTTCCTGCTCTTTCTGAACATCCAGACAGCAGAGCTGAATGCTTGATGAAAGTTCTTCTGCCTTGGTGCTAGCCATTTCAAGCAGTTTGAAATATTGTACTGCATCCTGGGCAGTCACAAGCTTGTCTTGGACATGCTCCAGCTTGACACGGACAAGCTGCATCGCTTCTTTAAAAGCTACAATTGGAGAGTCGTGTACATGTTGTCCTTGGAAACCCTCAGCATCCATTACTTCATCCATTTCAGCATCTCTGAACTGAATGTCTTCTATAGTTTCAGGATTGCTTTGCATAGCCTCCATTTCAGCATCTCTGAACTGAATATCTTCTATAGTTTCAGGATTGCTTTGCACAGTATCAATTTCTTCATCCATTCCAGCATCTCTGGACCTAATGTCTAATGTAGTTTCATGGTTGCTTTGCTCAGAAAATTTCCTTTTAAATTCATCCCTTTCTTGCATGGCTTTCTCATACAAACTCATAAGTTTATCATTTTCTTCATGCATCTCTTCAAGCTGAAGTTGCAGTTCTGAAAATTCAGATCTCGAAGGGTCATCCTTGTGGCTGCATTTTTCATC
The DNA here is from genome assembly GCA_902687465.1 of Secale cereale. NCBI lineage: Eukaryota > Viridiplantae > Streptophyta > Magnoliopsida > Poales > Poaceae > Secale > Secale cereale. The sequence continues at coordinate 713,778,143 of LR738713.1, read as the reverse complement.
CACCATCATAGGCTCTTCTAAAGCATCACTGGGTGAACCATATGCAGCCTCTGGTTGGTCATTCACGATATTCCCTCCATTAGATGGATGGCTGCTCTGCTGCTCATTGGAATCTTCAGTTTGAGGAATGGAAGGATAATTTCCATGTTGTTTCACCTCAATGTTAACAATAGCCTGTTCATAGAGCTCAACCAGTCTCTTGTTATCCTCGATCAGGGTCGTAAGCTCTGTTCTCAATTTCTCATTCTCTTTGGCCAACCCAATTGCAGTTTCATGAGCTTCTGCCTCTCTTTGACTTGCAGTAGCTATTGCATCTACCAATGTCTTAAGTTCTGTCTGAGCATCAAGCAAGACGGATTGTTCCTGGTGCTGTGCAGCCTTAAATTCTTTGTTATCATGGTCACATTTCTTTGCCACCTCCAACTCTACAGTCAAATCATCAACACGCCTGCACAACATCCAATGTGAGAAATGAACCACATAAATCTCTGGATAAGAAAAGGAAAAAAAAAACATAATTCCATAACACAAAGAGTAGCATGCAGTGAAAAACATCGATGAAGCATACAAACCAAGATGATTTAGAAATGATTTGCCATACTCTTTAGGGCCTTTCTAGAATTCTTGGGATATCATATGCAAGTAAATCAAACAAAATGCAGCGCAGATGAGTTGTTGGGGTTGATCTACACCTACGCTAGCTATCACAAGCCCAGGTGTTCAGAACTAATGCCATCAGTCTTCTGAGAAGCGCACTGCAGTGCCTTTTCTTGAACTTGCACAAATGCATCATTAACTCCAACCAATAAATAATTGTTATCTCAAAAGAGTGCGGAAGAAACATATTATCCAGAAAACAACGAAAAAAGTACTAGATTGCCCAGAAGGAACTAAGAAACTTTTCTGATAGAGAAATAGGCACCCAGATTCAGGTTGAGGGGAACTCGAACCTGGGTGACCTCCCACCAACTATTCTAGGCTTTGTTCCTAAGAAGACAAAACAACAATAACAAGGACACCAAGAACCAAACGGTAGGTCCTGAAATGTAGCACCCAAAAACAACATGACAATTTAACCACTAACAAAAAAGTGTTTTTGACTTCTAGATACTATACTTCGTGCGGCACCAAGGGTTACATATGTGAGAGTTGTGTTAGGAACTTAGGATATGGAGCCTGAAGTAGATACTGGAAATTTGAGGAACTAATTATGATTGCAAAAGCTGATGACATTAATATTCTTTTCTCATCATACCACACAACTATAGCATGCAATAACAGAATACAAAAGATAAGAAATAGTGATATACCTCTCGAGTTTCTCTTTTGCTTGAAGACAGACGCTCAAATTTTTACGTAGTGACTCTATTTCTCTCTCATTTTGAATAGCCTGTATAACAACATTACAAACTGATGTGTTACAGAAAATAATGAATCAGAATAGGTACTTATTAAGTCGGGTACCTCCTGCGTATCGGAGTTGATCAACAATGTATACTTATGATTAATTTACAGGTTGTTTTACAAAATCTGTGAAGATACCAATTAGTTCTACAATACCAACCTGCACAAGAAGAAACTCGTTTTTCTCATCACCAGCTTCCTCCCCAAATAGTGAGAGGTCCTGCAAAAGTCATTATCGGATATTGTTTAAGCCAAATGGTAGGCAAAGAGATATGATGGCATACAAGTATTTGTAACAACTAGCAAGTTAAAGTTCAACGATGGAAGCTGCAACGTTTGTTCAGAATTGACATATTCATTTAAAGAAAATTCAAAGTTTTGCATATATTTTCACTAAACGGGAGTAAAGTCTACAAATTATATAAGCATACCTTGTTAACAGGATCCTTCTCATTCATAAGTTTCCAGTCAAGTGCTTCTAGGAGCTGAATGGAAAACAAACTAAGTAAGTTCAGGATGTCAAGAAAATTATAAGACTATTTTTTTTATTTTTTTTTAGTACAGAAGGTTTTATCACTGAAAATTTCTCCTTCACAGGTCAACATTTCATGAAAGTGGATACCTGATGTTCTAAAACATTTATCTGCTGATGCAACCTTTCCAGTTCTCCTTCATCAACAAATGACTGCAACCTACAAGTTAAAAAAAAAAAAACAAGCCATCAAGCTACCAACTATATTAGTGTAGGCAGTACAAAAGGGGGAAACTGAAGTGATTGGATACCGCAGCTAACCTTCGAATCTCCTCCTTCAGTTGTAGGTTTTCCATAGCAAATCTTGTAATTTCTGGATTTCGTTCTAGTTGGTTCCGTAGAGCTTCTATCTCCTTCATTAATTCTTCCTTCTCTTGCAAGAGATGTGCTTCAGCGGATAACTTCCCTGATGCAAGTTGCTCCAATCTCTTGATTCGATCTTCACGAAAGCGAAGCCTCATCCTGAAACTTCTCACCTCTTCTGATCTTTGAGTCGCCTGTGGTGCAACAACAAATTGACATTAAGAAAAAAAACTATACTGACATACCAGCTCTTCCCCAATGAAGAGAAATGTTCTAGAGTATCTACAAAATCTATTGTAATGAAGAGAAATGCATACCAACTCTTCCGCAATCTGCTTTGCAGCAATTGCTGCCTTTAGCTTTGCTTCCTTTTCCTGCTCCCTCCTAAAAGCAGCGGCAAGTGTAATATCATAATCTCTCCTCTGAACAAAACATGAGAAAGAGAAAGTAAGCATACGGTCAAAACATAAGTTCAACAAACAAAACCAGTATATGAATAATGTTCGAGATAGATAAAACAGTATAGGAATACCTGTGTAGCTCTCTTATCAAACATAAGTGGACTGAATGTGCCGTTAGCTTGATCCCATTTGAATGCACTAGGGGACTCGCAGACAAATCCATTGTTAGTAAATCCAGATTGTCCTTGCAGGCGACTAAGCTCTTTCTGTGGTAATAGCAAAGCATTAGATTGCGTATAACAAACCATGTTAACACTGCAACAAAAAATATCAGGCACAGGCCAATGTTAATTAACAACAAACGTCAATGATAGCACAAACGACCATAATTAGAGAAAATATGTCAACCTGGATCTTACTGCAATCCAGTGCACAGAATATTTTTCGTTAAACTAAAATTGAAATGCATCATCTATACCTTGAGATGTTGGATCTCTAAACGCATGCTCAGAACGTCACCAGAGGCATCCTCATTTATAATAGCCTACAAAAGAAACAATTAGTTATTGTTTTGCATATTGAAAACAAGTCAATACACATGTTCATGACATACATTATTCCGTATGTGCTTAGCCCGTTGCGCGAATTTTAATGTGCTCAACGTCTCAGCTGCACAGCTGGAAAAGCAAATTAAAATATCAGTAAGATGCATGTAACTATAGCAAGCCTTTTGCGGAAAAGGATAAAGAAGTCGTGTTTAGAAGTCTACCAGCTAGCGGGGCTTATATTTGCAATTATAGTGGTCTTGGAGTTACCTCCAAGTGAGTCCTGGAAAGAGATGAAAATGTATAAACAAAGTTAACATCAGAGATGTCAAAAACATAACGTGAGAAATCTACCACTTCAGCTGTGAATATTACCTGCAGGAGAAATGTCAATTTCGAATCTCGGTAGGGAACATGCTGTGACTTTTTGTTTGACACAGCAATAAGACTGGTAATAACATGTCTGTAACAATCCCATTGTGAAACAGTGAAATGATTAAAATGAATCAAGTCAAGCTATGAAGAGTTTTGTATTATCTGAGGTAAAGAATTCAAGCTCAACAACTAACCCTAAGGTTGAGAGTGACTTATTGATGTTTGAAGCTTCCTTCAAGCGTTCCCCTTCAGCGCCTGAGCTCTTTTGCCTGCACATCACACATCATCCACGTTCAGTTGCAAGAATAGGAGACTTGAAAAGCATAACAAGTATATTTGCAGTAGCTCTGAAATACAAGATCCTACGTAACAAAACAGGCTAGGTTACATGTGCAACTTACCTCTCTGAGCCAGCAAGGTCAACAAGGTTAAGATGAGAAAATCGATGATGCTTGATACCTTGAGATTCCCACTGTAAGGTTGATAGTTCAGTTAGACGATCATATCCATGCATTAAGTTAGGTGCAAATATATGCTGGTTCAGCAATATCTTTGAAAGTGAAGGCAGGAGTGTTTTGCTTCCTATCACACAAAAAACATACCTTGCTCTCTATAAGGCATGTGAAAACACTATGAGAACGGCTACTTGCTCGGTTCATATTGGTAGATGCCACCTTTCTGTTTGCTGCCCCCTGGAGAGAAAATGCAGAATTTAGTGAAACTAACACGGATAATAAAGTGACTAATAAAGGGAGGGGAAAACTTGCTGCAATCCCTAGAGATAAAGCAAAAAGTAGTGTAACACGCCATGCAAAAATGATCAATCTGATCAGCTTAACTGCAATGCAGGTTCTAAATATTAGTAAATGATAACAGTCCAGTCACTTCATCTAGTCAGTAAAGTAGAATACGCAATTGCTTTTCCTATTTAAAATGCATATTTAAGTATTTCTATTCATACTGCATCAAAAGAAAACTGTATTGCGTAATTTTTAAGTATATGGTTTAGAAAAGTGAGTAGCTGTAATTGCCAGTGATGGTTGCTAAAAGGATAAAAAGAGAAGTCAAAGAGACAAGGAATTGGAGATTGAACAGCATGCTTATATTTATACAATTAGTTTATATGTGTGTATTTGACTATTTGTTCGAAGAACCTTGGGCAAAATTGATGTAGGCATGCTATTGCTATATTATTCATTCTGCAATTATTGACTCAGATGCTCGGCCAAAATCTGGCCTACTACGCTGTTTCCCGGGGCACTGACCTCGATAAGTTGTTGTAGCGCTTCTCGTGCATTAGAAACTTCATGTTCAGTCAGATTCTCAACATGCATACCCCTTTTCGCATCCTCCCTTAACTGTAAAAGAAAAGCATAGCTAAGAAGGTCATGGTTCAAAGAAGTTAGATGCAAACTTTGTAAACTTTTCCCAACAGTGTCACGACAAAGATGCAACCACCAAATAGCTATACGCAGACACTAGATTTCAGTGAATTACCTGTAAGTTTGTTGCGTTTGGATTGAGCAAATCCAGAATCTGCTCATTATATATCTCCAAGAATGAGCATTTGCAAGTAAAACTGAGCTTTTCATCTCTTCTTATTTCCTTTTCCTGCAAACAGCAATTGAAAAGTTTACCTTAGAAAAACAGTACACCATCTACAGCACAAAATTAGACATCAGAATCAACATATCATCAGAGCTTGCCTTCTGGATTCTTAAGAAGAGATGCTCAAACACTCGAGGCGTCATACCGCAGTTCTCATTGTTCCTCCGTGTGCCATTTTCTATATCCCCAAGCATCGTGTGGGTCTTGCCACTACCGGTCTAAGAAACGGGACACGTTTGTAAGCACAATGATTCAAAATGCAAACAAAAAAGAGTAAGCAAACTGCAGCAGCAGCAGGTGGAGGCTGTAGCGCACCTGCCCATAAGCAAACATGCAGCTGTTATAGCCAGCCATGCAGTTCTCCACCATGGGCACCCCAGCAACCTTGAAAAGACTCTCCTACACAGCACAAGCACAAGAGCATTTACACATCTGCAGAACAAGTAAAGGAACGGATGAACAGGAACATGATGCCGGGAAACAAGGAGTATACCTGCGTGATGTGCTCATCGGCAACCAGATCAAAGGTGAACCGGGACTCCGGGTGGCAGGTCCAGGTGATGCTCTGGCCGCTGTCCTGCCTGACGCACCTCTTGTCCCCCTGCACCGATATCTCGCTGCTGCTGAGCGGCCGGACACGAATCACGACCTGCGGGACGGGGCGGTTAGAGCAGGCCAGGCGTCACGAACTAGGTGTTCGACGAAATGCTCCGTCGGGCGCAGCACGCGGGCTCGGGCGAAACTAGATCGAGACGCCCCAGCGAGGGGGGAATCGGGGAGGCGGAGGCGCGGGAGCTCCCGGCGAGGTGCGGCGAGGGGGGGCGAGACGAATCGCCATACCTGCACGTTGTTGTCCTTCCAGAAGGAGGGGTCCTCCTGCAGCTCGAACCGCGCGGGGGCGGAGCTGTCGTCGTCGCCGCCGTCCGACAGCATCGCGGCTGCGGCTGCGATGGAGGCGGGGATGGGCTTGCGGCGGGCGGGATCTGGGCAGAGCGTCGGCGCGGCGGGCCGGCGGCGGTGGGTGGGAGAGGACGAGATTGGGGGTTTTGAAATGGGGAGCGGAGAGGAGGAGTCTGGAGACGTTGGGCGATTTCAAATTTGGGATCTGGCCAGCGAGAGGAGGCGGCCACCATAATAGAAGTAAATTGCTGCGGGTGGGCCCTGTCCAGCTCACCAATTCACCCCCGCACAGGTGTACCAGTTACTACTACCAAACACTGGTTGTTTCATCGGTTAATCCGTTATTTTTTCACACACATCAGTTAATTAGTTTTTTTGGTTAATGTCGCCGCTTTATTCAAACTTTAAAAGAAGTTCGGAATCTCGCCTGCGACCCCTTCCAGAATACACTCTGGGGGTGATCCAAGCCAAACCTTACAAAGTTCTTTCCCAACACCTAACTTAGCTAACTTATGCGCGGCAACATTCGCAGAGCGCCTCACCCACGTCACACTAAAATCCTCAAAGGTTCGAAGCATGGTCTTGATCTCCTCCACCCACGAACCCGTCGTCGCCATACACTTCTCTGGGCTGTTAATCATCCTAACTAGAGATTGGCTGTCCAACTCTAGTTGTATCTTATGCACATTAACCTCCGCCGCCACCAACAAGGCCCTCTTGCAAGCCATGATCTCTGCAGTCTCTGCCTCCGCTGTATGAGGAAAGAAATGACTGGCACCCGCCAGAAAGGCGCCCTCATGGTTTCGGAGCACGACCCCCCCTCCACTCTTTCCTTGGAACTTTCATGTGGCCCCATCGGTATTAGCTTTAACCCATCCCTCCTCCGGCGCTGTCCAACTCTGTTGAATTGCTTGTTGGGTCTCCCTTCTCGGTTTCTCATGAACCTCTCTCCATTCCTTCATGTAAGAGCAGACTCTCTCCATTATTTCATGTGGCGCATCAATTTTCCTCCCATTCTTCGTCTCATTCCGTGCCAGCCATAGAGCATAAACCGCATGGATCATTGCCTGCCTCTCATCTTCATGAGCTTCAGCAAACCACCCAAGCAGCCAATTCGCCAGCTCGCTCTGAGAGCATGTGAAACTCGGTGGGGCCGTCATCGAAACTCCCTTTTCTGAGCGAAACTGGTTCCAGAACTGTACTGAATGCTGGCAGGTCCAAAATCTGTGCATCATGGTCTCCTCCCGCCCGTAGACAACACAAAATACACCTGGCTTGATTCTCCGTCGCAACAGCTCCGCACCCACAGCCAGACCGTTCCTAATGACCCTCCACATGTGAATTTTAGCCTTATTCGGCGCATTTGTGTCCCAGAGGCCCAAGTAACCTTGATGTTTGTTGACTAAAGATGCTAATTCCGGCCGTCCGGTTCTCAGCCTATTAATAGTCATTCTCAGGTGATAAGCAGAGCGCACTGTGAACATCCCGTTCTTTGTGTAGTTCCATGCTAGACTGTCCTCCATTGCTAGCCCCCCGACAGCTATCCGTTTGATGTCTACCGCATCATCAGGTGAGAACATATCGTCAACAGTAGCACAGTTCCAATCATCTCCAGTCTCAACCATCAGATCGGCCACTTTAGTAATTCCCTGCATATAGAGAGCTCCAAGTGGTTTCATACTGCCCCTTCTCGGGATCCAATTGTCATGGTGGATGTTAATGCTATTTCCATTCCCAACTCTCCAAACTAATCCTTCTCTCAAGAGATCACGCCCATGCAGAATGCTTCGAAAGGTGAAAGATCCCCCCGATGGGCAAGTGGCCGATATTATCGTTGTATCAGGAAAGTACCTTGCCTTGAGAACCCGTGCACATAAGGATGTAGGATATTGAAGAATCCTCCACGCTTGTTTTGCCAAGAGTGCTTGGTTGAAAGCTTCCGGGTCCCGAAATCCGAGACCACCATCCCTCTTTGCATTGCACATTTTTTCCCAAGATATCCAATGCACCTTCTTATCACCATTTGTTGCCCCCCACCAGAATTTTGACGAGATAGAAGTCAGGTTCCAGCACATCTTCTTTGTGAGGTGGAAACAACTCATGGTATAGGTTGGTGTTGCTTGGAGAACAGATTTTACAAGTACCTCTCTCGCTGCCTTAGATAGCTCCTGGACCTTTAGATCATTTACCTTGCCCTTTGAACACTCGGTGACATACCTGAACGTACCATCTTTTGATCTCCCAACCAGTGTGGGGAGACCCAGGTACCGCTCTCCAAGCGCCTCAACATGAACTCCCAGTATGTCATGTAATTGGTTTTTCATAGTATCCTGAGTGCCCTTTCCGAAGAAGATCGCAGATTTTTGTAAGTTGATGCGCTGTCCCGATGCTTCTTCATACTGTCTCAGAATTTCCTTCAACTCCATAAAGTTATCCGTTGATCCCTCAAGGAACACAATACTATCGTCGGCAAATAGAAGATGAGTAACATTGGGGCCAGTGCTCCCAAAAGACACTCCTTTCATTCTATTCTCTTCTTGTGCTCGTTTCAGGAACGCCGAGAACCCTTCCACACAAAACAAGAACAGATAGGGAGATAATGGGTCCCCTTGTCTTAGGCCACGGGAGGGGACAAAACCCCTAGATAATCCACCATTGAGTCTTACCGAAAATCTTGCCGACGTCACACATCTCATTATCATAGCAATCCACTGAGCATCAAAGCCAACCCGGTTCAGAACCTGCTACAAGAAGATCCACTCGACGCTGTCGTATGCCTTCATCATATCCAATTTTACCGCACAGAGTGGTTTCTTTCTCTTTTGGTTCCGGATGGCGTGCACACACTCATATGCCACAAACACATTATCCGTTATCAGTCGCCCTAGAACAAAAGCACTTTGTTGTTCAGAGATTAGTATAGGTAGGAAGTCCTTTAACCTGTTTGCTAAAACCTTTGTGGCTATCTTATATAGCACGTTACACAAGCTGATAGGTCTGAACTGTGAAAGCAACTCCGGTGAGTTAACTTTGGGTATCATTACAATGACTGTCTCATTAAAGCTATCAGGTGTTGATGCTCCTAGAAGAAAATCCTTCACTGCCTTACACACATCTTCTCTAACCAAAGACCAGTGTCTTTGATAAAAGAGGGTCGGGAGCCCGTCAGGCCCGGGAGCCTTTGTAGGGCCCATCTGGAATAAAGCTCGCTCGATCTCCTCATCAGAAAAGGTTGCTGTCAACCTTTAATTCATCTCCGCCGTAACTAGTGGAACAATGTTGTGAAGAAGCAAATCAGCCCCAGCCGACCCCTCAGACGTAAACAGACGTTCATAGAACGTAGCAGCCAGGTCCCTCATGTCCTCATCCACCGTGCATCGAGATCCATCATCCCGTCTTAGCGCTTTGACCGTGTTTTTCCTCTTTCTATGTGTGGCTCTGGTCTGGAAATATTTGGTGTTTTGATCACCTGCTTTGAGCCAGTCCACCCTGGACCGTTGACGATAGAACAGTTCTTCCCTTTCATAAATTTCTCTCAATTGTCCTTCAATCGCACGGGTCTCCAGTGAGCATCCCGTTTCCGTTGCCCTAGTTTTGTCCGAGACCAACTGCGACCTGAGCTTACCAATTTGGCGTCGGATCGAACCAAACACCACCCGTGCCCACCGCTGCATAGAGCTCGCGACCCAGCCCAGCCTTTGTATACATGCATGAACTCCTTGCGCTTCCCCTTCTGTCGACGCCCAGGCTTCTGCCACCATATCGTCATATGTTTCATGCCTGGTCCATGCTTCCTCAAACCGGAAAGGTCTATCCCCCCCAGTTCGTCGGGCCGGAGCCGTCTCCATTGCCCGGATCAAGAGTGCTTGGTGGTCCGATTCCTCTATCATCACATGCTCAACCGTCGTCTCAGGGAAGAGTTCAATGAAGCCCTCATTACATGTGGCTCTGTCTAGCCTCACCTGAACATTTTCACCTGCATCTCTTTTGTTATCCCATGTAAATGGGTAGCCGGAAAAACCAAGATCAACTAGACCGCAATCGGCCAAGCAATCTCTGAAGTCTTCCATCTAAGCAAAGCTTCTATTGTTACCCCCAATCTGGTCCGATTGGAACAGGGCCTCATTAAAATCACCAGCACAAATCCATGGCAAGTTGTCCTGAGCTCTCAAATATCGGATTGCATCCCAAGACTTTTTTCGCAGCTCCGTTCGTGGCTCCCCGTAGAAACCAGTGAATCTACAGGTTTTGCCCTCCCAAGTGATTTTTGCATCAACAAAATATTGGCTCCAAGGCCGCAGTGTAACCTCCACATTTTCCCTCCACCACATGGCTAAACCCCCACTCTTCCCTTGACAATCAACTGCCATTCCACTTCTAAACCCCAGACTCCATTTCAGCCTCTCCATCGCCCTTGCTGTCTTTTTTGTTTCACACAGAAAAACCACCACTGGGTTGTAGGATCGAATTAGATCCCTTAATTCGCCAACTGTCGAGTCCAACCCCAGCCCTTGACAGTTCCAGGCCAAGAGATTCATGACGTCCGGCGGCCCTGTGAGCCAGGGTCCGCCGCTTTATCATCTTTGTCATCGATGCGATCAAACACTGAGGCAGTTTTCCGCCTCATCTCGCGAATGAACTCATCCTCCTTACCCTGTTTCTCCAAGTCGTCCTTAGCTATCCACACCTGTCTTGGTCTCCTTTTTCTGTTTTGATCATCTCGTCCTGCATATGACTCCGCACTGCAGTCCTCTCTTAACTCCCTCCTGTCCTTCCTCACGTAGTGTCCTCTACGTCTGCCCCGGTTCCCATGCATGTCGGGTCCCCCCCGTGGATCAACCCGACCCGAGGTTGCATGGCGCCCGTTAGAGTTATCCTCCATGTATCCTCGACTTGGGCCATTTCTGTGCTCCCGCCCCTTCCCAGTCCACTCCGCTTCTCGGCGTTCACCTCTCTGGAATGCATCTTGTTGGTCCATCAGCTTGTTTCTCAAATCAAACTCTCTTCGCGCTTCCAGACTCTCCCTAAGGTAGCCTCCCCTGTGTGTAACATTTTTGTCCCTCCCTTTGTTGGGGCTTGAGACCACACCCCCTCCATTGTGTCTCTCCCCAGTGCGTCCATCAGAAGTCCTAGAGAAGTCAGGCTGCAAATTTCTCTTGGTAGGAAAATCTCGGACTCTTGGGCGCTCACTATTGCTTTTAGCAGCCTCACCAGTGTGAGAACCACCAATACTATAACTGCTACTGGATGCTCCCGTCGCCGACCCCTCCTTTCCAGAATTATTCCTTCCGGGTGAAGCTCGAAGCCAGCCCCTCCATTGAAGCGTTGAATCAACAGGAGGATCACACGCCCCTCCTACATGAACCAGTCTTCCACAATCGAAGCAAAAATGCGGTATGTTTTCATAGTAGAAGTCAAACCATGTCTTCTCCTTGTCATCCTTCTGCTTTTTCAGATAAATACCTTGCACAAGCGGTTCACATATGGAGACCTTTGTTCGTATCCTGAAGTACTGTCCTCTGGCCAAACCTTCTTTATCCACGTCTACCTTTACCGTCTCCCCCAGCCAATCCCCCAAAGCCCTTCCAAAAGCTTCAGTTCTCTTATCAGGCGGCAAATCCGCTATCCTCACCCAAACATCAATTTTATCGAATATCATCTCCGACGGCCTCTTATCACCTTCGTACTTTTTCATCACCAGCACACTGAAATCAAATTGCCAGGGGCCATTCTGAATGACATGCCTGTAATCCCCCTCGGAACCAAAGTGAACTTCAAAGATATTCTGGCCAATCTCTGCAAATTTAGCTTCCCTGTGCAGACCCCAAGCTCTTGGCATGGTTTTCTCAATTACAGACATCTTCATTGGACGAGGGGAACAGACCTTGCCCACTGCAGACCACTGATACGTCCCAAACGTATCTATAATTTCTGCTTGCTCCATGCATGTTTTGGGTGATATTGCTATGCTTTTGATACACTTTCATACACTTTTGATCATATTTGGACTAACCTATTAACTCAGTGCACCCCAGTGCCAGTTTCTGTTTTCTGGTGTTTTTGTATTTCAGGTTTTCCCATTACTTAAATTGCCAGAAAAATTCCGAGAAAAATATATAAAAAATCAGCGCTCCAGAAGCTTCCACGCGCCAGAAGTGGGGCCAGAGGGGAGCCAGGGGCGGCCCAGGTGGCCACCCGAGGCGGCCCCACCCCTGGCCGCCTAGGGGGGCGCCTGGGGCCCCCTCTCCGCCTCTGGTGACCCCCCTTCGCATATATTTACCTCCCGTCGTGGAAACCCTTTTCTCCAGAAGCTATTCCGATCTCCGCCGCCATCGCCACCAAGTTTCGGGGGACCAGAATTCCTATGCCGGCACCCTGCCGGGACGGGGAAGTGCCCCCGGATTCATCTCCATCGACGTTGCTTCCTCCCTCCATGAAGCGGGAGTAGTTCCTCCTCGGGGCTGAGGTTTCTACCAGTAGCTATGTGGTCAATTCTCTCTCCCATGATGTGATCTTCGTTGTGATCATAGGCTATGTTAATCTAGGGTGATCCCGTGGTATTTCCCCTTCCTCTATGTATTGGATTGATGTACTCACTTGTCTTTATCTAGTATAATCCCCGAGACCAAGGTGACAGCGGTCTATTGGACATGGATTAGAAGAATATTTTCATGAGTGATTTCCTCTTTTGTGTGTTGATTGAAGATTGAGAGTCTCTTGGTGCTTGTCTTTGACTATCCTTGAGATATGTTGTGGTGATTGTGGTACTCTCTTTGGATGGCCGCGGTGACATTGGGAAATCCATAGATTGAGAACTACGAACTTAGAGGTGTGCTTTTGTAGCCCTACATAATTCTCGTCCTCTCTTGACCACAAAGGAATGACCTCCGAGTGCATGTTTTACGGGAAATATCATGTGATTCGATTATGTTAATGATGTTGGGAGTTGCCACTAGTGAAAGTATGAAGCCTAGGCCTTGTTTCCACCATTGCAATACCATTTGTGCTCACGTTTACCACTTGTTTGCTTGCTGCACTTTTTATTACAGATTTTTATTACTTTGCTTTGCCACTCCTATCATCCATATTTTATCATCTCTTCGCCGAACTAGTGCACCTATACAACTCCTAGTTGTATTAGGTGTGTTGGGGACACAAGAGACTTCTTGTATCTTAGTTGCAGGGTTGCTTGAGAGAGACCATCTTCGACCTCTACTTCCCCGAGTTCGATAAACCTTAGGTCATCCACTTGAGGGAAATTGCTGCTGTCCTACAAACCTCTGCGCTTGGAGGCCCAACATAGTCTACAAGAATAGAAGCGTGTGTAGACATCAAGCTATTTCTGGCGCCGTTGCCGGGGAAGTAAGTGTTTGAATGTATATCTTTAGATCTTGCAATTAAATCTTTTCGTTTCTTGTTTTTAGTTTCACTAGTTATGTTTATGGAAAACCGCACTCTTAGTTCGCTGCTTGGGAAAGGCCGCTTTACCACACCCGTGGTAGAGAAGTCTCCTCCACCTACTGAATGTATCCCGTTCCAAATACCACTTGGGATAATTGAAATAATTAGGAATGATTGTTATGATGGGACAGTCAATCCTAGTATTCATTTGTTGAAACTTACAGAACTTTGTGAGTTGTTTAAGATTTCAGGTTTGACAAGAGATGGAGTCATGAGGAAATTATTTGCCTTGTCACTGAAAGGAAAAGCATTGGAATGGTATAGGCTACTAGATGACTCTCACCTGCTGGATTGGGAAGAGATCCAGTCTCTCTTTTACTCCAAGTTTTATCCTCTTCATGAAGTCCATGAGAATAGGAATTATGTTTATAATTTCTATCCTCATGACGGAGAGAGCATAGCTCAAGCTTGGGGGAGACTGAAAACATTAATGCTAAAATGTCCTAACCATGGGCTCCCCAAAGATATGATTATTACTAATTTCTATGCGAGGCTCTCTCGACAGGATAAAGATTTGCTCGATGCTTCCTCTATGGGTTCTTTCACAAACGAAAAGATTGATGTTAAATGGGAACTCCTTGAAAGAATTCAACGCAACACTGAAGATTGGGAGATCGACAAAGGTAAAGAGTCAGGTATAATTTATGAGTATGATTGCATTAAGTCCTTTGTTGAAACTACAAGTTTTAATAAGTTTAGTGCTAAGTTTGGGCTTGATTCTCAACTCCTTGCTGATTTCCTCAAATCTTTTACTTCACATCTTAATATGCCTAAGGAGGATTGGATCAAGCATCATGAACCTTTTAAAGAGATTTGCAAAGAAAATGAAATTGTTCATGATGATTGCAACATGCATGATCCAATTCCTAAAAATGAAGTTTTATATAAGCATGTTAATTTTTGTGGAGTGGATAGACCTTGTGAAAGGCCTATGATTGAAGAAGAGAAGTATTGTAAGCAACATAAGCATGAAAGAACAATCACTTGGGTCAAAGATTTAAATGAAATTGCTAGAGAATTGTGTGACCTTTATCCTTTTACTTGTGAACTTTGCTGTATAGAGGGTCACTTTAATTTTCAATGCATGCACTTTCAAAACATAACTGTTAACCAGTTGTGTGGTAACATGATCACCCCTGATCTTTATGATGAGCTTATGTTATTTTTGATGTGTGAAGAGTTATCAGAAAAGACTTCTTGGCTAGATGTTAATGCCATAGGAATAAAAAACACTTTGCAAAATTGCCATCTCTATTGTGTTGTTAATTGCCATAAAAATGATTACATAAGTAAGATTAGAAAGGAGGGAACTTTACCAAAGTATAAAAAAGTCTCTTATATTTCTGCTAATAAAAAGGAGAGTTTCTCCGAAGTTTCCCCTATTGTTTCTAATGATAAACCAGGATATGTGGAGAAGCTTCATCTCCAACCACTCCCTCCTAAGGTGAAGAAGAAGAAAAAGAAGAGGAGGAGGAAGAGGAGCAAGAAGGAAGAAGAATGGGTATCAACCTGGCCTGAGCATATTCCTCCCATCAACTTTTATCCTAACGGCTGTAAGTTTAAAGAAGAAGGTGAAGTTTATTGCCTTAATTATCATCTTGATGATACGTCCGTAGGTACTATTGAAGATGATTTTGATTATGATATGCATGTTACTTATTGTGATTGGGAAAATGATGATAATGCTACTTATGATCTTGAAAATCTTTTTGGTAACAACTCTGAAAGTGATGATATGGAAAGCTCTAAGCTTGGGGATGATAGGATTGCAAATCCTTTACCCACTAGTGATGTGATAATTGATAATTCTTTTGCTAGTAAGAATAAAGACAACATTATTACAAATATAGTTGCTAGCAATGATAATGCTCTTCTCTACTATGATGATGTTATAACTCCAAGTCTCCAATCTATAGTGATTATAAAGGTACCTATGACATAAGGAGAAATTATCCTTATGAAACTTGTCATAATCATGGAGGGAATTACTCCCTTGCTGAACACTGATGTCTACACACGCTTCTACTCTTGTAGACTATGTTGGGCCTCCAAGCGCAGAGGTTTGTAGAACAGCAGCAATTTCCCTCAAGTGGATGACCTAAGGTTTATCGAACTCAGGGAAGTAGAGGTTGAAGATGGTCTCTCTCAAGCAACCCTGCAACTAAGATACAAGAAGTCTCTTTTGTCCCCAACACACCTAATACAACTAGGAGTTGTATAGGTGCACTAGTTCGGCGAAGAGATGGTAAAATATGGATGATAGGAGTGGCAAAGCAAAGTAATATAATTCTGTAATAAAAAGTGCAGCAAGCAAACAAGTGGTAAACGTGAGCACAAATGGTATTGCAATGGTGGAAACAAGGCCTAGGGATCATACTTTCACTAGTGGCAACTCCCAACAACATTAACATAATCGAATCACATGATATTTCCCATAAAACATGCAATGGAGACGCACCCGGAGGTCATTCCTTCGTGGTCAAGAGAGGACGAGAATTATGTAGGGCTACAAAAGCACACCTCAAAGTTCGTAGTTCTCAATCTAAGGATTTCCCAATGTCACCGCGGCCATCCAAAGAGAGTCCCACAATCACCACAACATATCTAAAGGATAGTCAAAGACAAGCACCAAGAGACTCTCAATCTTCAATCGACACACAAGAGAGGAAATCACTCATGAAAATATTTTTCTAATCCATGTCCAATAGACCGCTGTCACCTTGGTCTCGGGGATTATACTAGATAAAGACAAGTGACGACATCAATCCAATACATAGAGGAAGGGGAAACATCATGGTATCACCCTAGATTAACATAGCCTATGATCACAACGAAGATCACATCATGGGAGAGAGAATTGACCACATAGCTACTGGTAGAAACCTCAGCCCCGAGGAGGAACTACTCCCGCATCATGGAGGGAGGAAGCAACGTCGATGGAGATGAAACCGGGGGCACTTCCCCGTCCCGGCAGGGTGCCGGCACAGGAATTCTGGTCCCCCGAAGCTTGATGGCGATGGCGGCGGAGATCGGAATTGCGTCTTGAGAAAAGGGGTTCGAAATCAGGGTTTCTGCGACGGGTGTTAAATATATGCCAAAGGGGGTCGCCAGGGGAGCTAAGGTCGGCCCAGGCGCCCCCCCCCCCGGCGCGACCTGGAGGGGGGCCGCGTGGCCAGGGCGCCTGGAGCCCTGGTGGCCCCCCTTCCGGCCCTACTTTGGCCGCATGGAAGCTTCCGGAACGCTGATTTTTTATATATTTTTCCCGGAATTTTTCTGGCAGTTTACGTAATGGGAAAACCTGAAATACAAAAACAGCAGAAAACAGAAACTGGCACTGGGGTGCACTGAGTTAATAGGTTAGTCCAAATATGATCAAAAGTGTATGGAAGTGCATAAATATCATCGCAATATCACACAAAAGAGGCATGGAGCAAGCAGAAATTATAGATACGTTTTGGACGCATCAACATCCCCAAGCTTAATTCCTGCTCGTCCTCGAGTAGGTAAATGATAACAAGCATAATTTATGTGGTGACATGCTATTAACCATATAAGAACTTTTCACAGTCACATGACAAGTTCTTACTGAGACAATGAATCTGTAGTAATTAAGTTGCCTAATGAGAAAATCACAAAGAACTAAAAGTTTTACAATATGATACTGAAACATCAAATAGATTTGTAGTGAGCATGGTGTGCAAATATGATAAAGTGGTACCTCGCTTGCCCCCTTTAGTGAAGCAAAAAATAAATGCAGGGGCACCTCCAAGGTTTAAGTGACGACTAGATACAATGATTTCAGAATAAACGATATCATAATCATGCAAAAGACAATGGTACTTTGGGATAATGCACATTACACTCAGAATGACAATCATGCTCTCAATAGTTGGTGCTTTAAAGAAGGTGGAGACTCTCGAACCGTGGCTTTTGTTGGCAAGGTTGAAAACCCGTGGTCGGAAACAAAGACAAAACATGTACCAGAGCTCTTGGTTTTAAAAACAGAAGTAAAAATTATTTTTTTGGATATGCATGTTTCGTCAACGAATGCTAGCAGATAACTCAATTACTTCTTGAGATGGACAAGTTTCGAGGAACGGCTCCCGCATGAGGACGATCACATCCTCTTAATCTCCTTTGTTTATCACTGCCAAAGTTTTCTGATTTCTCATGAACAAAGTGTGAAGGAGGGTTTGTTTGTTGTATTATTTTTTAATGAGCCGGGCGCACTCTATGCTAGTTCCTTCTCGTATTATGGGTTTGCACATTAGACATGCAATCCCGGGGTGAAGCTTGTCCAACTTAAAAAGATCATGAATTAACTACTACTTCCTCATGAACTAAAACAGAAGCGTGGAACGAAAGACGAACTGATAATTGTTGATGGAGAAGGGGATGCACGGGGGCATCTCCAAGCTTATACGCTCGAGTCTTCTTGAATATGTCTTGGGGGTGCACGGGGGCATCCCCAAGCTTGAGCGTTTGACCCTCCTGAATCTTTTTATCATCTTTTCTCGCACACTTGAAAACTCCCTTCATACATAACTCATCATAATCTGATTAGCGAGGTTAGTACCCATAATAAAATAATTTTTCCTTGCTGGAAATAAGGATATTCTTGAAGGTCTACTATTTCTCAAGATTGTCAAAAGGTTTTTGCAAAGAAAAAGCAAGCTCAAGGTTTGCAAAATGAAGGAAAGGCAAAACAGGACAGAATCTGTGAAAAACAGACCAGCAGGTAGTAAATGATTTTTTCGGGGCACTTCTGCAACTCAAATAAAAAAACTCAGAACAGACGCCCGAAAGCCAATTGTATAGAGCACGCTGTCGAAAAAATTCAGACCAAAAAGATGATCTGGTGATTTTATACGAATTTTTCTGTCCAAGGATAGAATCTGTTTCCTGGACAACACGTCACAACTTTTGAACTTTCTTGCAATCAGAGGCTAAACTTGGCACAATGCTGAAAAGTAAAGATACAATGATGTTGCTACAGTAGTAACAAACATCAAGACCACTAAAAACTGAAAGAACAAGCTGAAAGCAAAGATAACAAGGGTTTCCCCCCTAGAGCTCTTTCTTTATAGCCATAAAGATAGGCTTAAGACTTTAATGATGCTCTCGTAGGAATAAGAGTTGCAGAGGAAAAGAGAGCATCAAGAAGCAAATATCAAACACATTTAAGCCTAACATGCTTCCTATGCATAGGAATATTGCAATAGAATAATTCATTGAAGCACAAAGCAATAAGCATAGGAAGACAAAACAAGTGCAGCTTCAAAACCTTCAACATAAATAGAGGGAACTTGATATTATTGCAATATCTATAAGCATATGTTCCCTTCTCATAATAATTTTCAGTGGGATCACGAATAAACTCAACAATATAAGCATCACATAAAGCATTGTTACCATGATCCACATGCAAAAAGGTACTCTTACTCTCCACATAAGCATAATCTTTCTCATTGGTAATAGTGGGAGTATGACTATCATAAACATCTTGAACACTATAGATTAATTGTGTATTAGGAAGATGGTGTTCAACAAGGGAGTAATTCCCTCCATGATTATGACAAGTTTCATAAGGATAATTTCTCCTTATGTCATAGGTACCTTTATAATCACTATAGATTGGAGTTATAACATCATCATGGTAGAGAAGAGCATTATCATTGCTAGCAACTATATTTGTAAACATGTTGTCTTTATTCTTACTAGCAAAAGAATTATCAATTATCACATCACTAGTGGGTAAGGGATTTGCAATCCTATCATCCCCAAGCTTAGAGCTTCCCATATCATCACTTTCAGAGTTGGTACCAAAAAGATTTTCAAGATCATAAGTAGCATTATCATCATTTTCCCAATCACAATAAGTAACATGCATATCATAATCAAAATCATCTTCAATAGTACCTACGGACGTATCATCAAGATGATAATTAAGGCAATAAACTTCACCTTCTTCTTTAAACTTACAACTGTTAGGATAAAAGTTGATGGAAGGAATATGCTCAGGCCAGGTTGATACCCATTCTTCTTCTTTCTTGCTCCTCTTCCTCCTCCTCTTCTTTTTCTTCTTCTTAACCTTAGGAGGGAGTGGTTGGAGATGAAGCTTCTCCACATATCCTGGTTTATCATTAGAAACAATAGGGGAAACTTGGGAGAAACTCTCCTTTTTATTAGCAGAAATATAAGAGACATTTTTATACTTTGGTAAAGTTCCCTCCTTTCTAATCTTACTTATGTAATCATTTTCATGGCAATTAACAACACAATAGAGATGGCAATTTTGCAAAGTGTTTTTTATTCCTATGGCATTAACATCTAGCCAAGAAGTCTTTTCTGATAACTCTTCACACATCAAAAATAACATAAGCTCATCATAAAGATCAGAGGTGATCATGTTATCACACAACTGGTTAACAGTTATGTTTTGAAAGTTCATGCATTGAAAATTAAAGTGACCCTCTATACAGCAAAGTTCACAAGTAAAAGGATAAAGGTCACACAATTCTCTAGCAATTTCATTTAAATCTCTGACCCAAGTGATTGTTCTTTCATGCTTATGTTGCTTACAATACTTCTCTTCTTCAATCATAGGCCTTTCACAAGGTCTATCCACTCCACAAAAATTAACATGCTTATATAAAACTTCATTTTTAGGAATTGGATCATGCATGTTGCAATCATCATGAACAATTTCATTTTCTTTGCAATTCTCTTTAAAAGGTTCATGATGCTTGATCCAATCCTCCTTAGGCATATTAAGATGTGAAGCAAAAGATTTGAGGAAATCAACAAGGAGTTGAGAATCAAGTCCAAACTTAGCACTAAACTTATTAAAACTTGTAGTTTCAACAAAGGACTTAATGCAATCATACTCATAAATTATACGAGACTCTTTACCTTTGTCGGTCTCCCAATCTTCAGTGTTGCGTTGAATTCTTTCATGGAGTTTCCATTTAGCATTAGTCTTTTCGTTTGTGAAAGAACCCATAGAGGAAGCATCGAGCAAATCTTTATCCTGTCGAGAGAGCCTCGCATAGAAATTAGTAATAATAATATCTTTGGGGAGCCCATGGTTAGGACATTTTAGCATTAATGTTTTTAGTCTCCCCCAAGCTTGAGCTATGCTCTCTCCGTCATGAGGATAGAAATTATAAACATAATTCCTATTCTCATGGACTTCATGAAGAGGATAAAACTTGGAGTAAAAGAGAGACATAAGCTCTTGCCAATCAAGCAAGTCCGAGTTATCGAGAATCTTATACCAATCTGAAGCTTTATCTATAAGTGATACGGCGAACAATTTCCTCATGACAAACTCCCTTGATACACCTGTAAGCTTAAATAATGAACATAATTGTGACAGATATAGCAAGTGTTCACCGGGATGTCTGTCTCCTGCATAACGATTAGCCAAAACATAGTCGATAATACCAGCTGGTATTTTATAGGGCACAATTTCAGTAGGGGGAGGAGCAACCACCACAGGTGTGGGGCGTCTTCCCACAAGCAACGAACTAAGATTGCGGTTTTCCATAAACATAACTAGTGAAATAAAAACAAGAAACAAAAAGATTTAATTGCAAGATCTAAAGATATACCTTCAAGCACTCACCTCCCCGGCAACGGCGCTAGAAATAGCTTGATGTCTACACACGCTTCTACTCTTGTAGACTATGTTGGGCCTCCAAGCGCATAGGTTTGTAGGACAGCAGCAATTTCCCTCAAGTGGATGACCTAAGGTTTATCGAACTCAGGGAAGTAGAGGTTGAAGATGGTCTCTCTCAAGCAACCCTGCAACTAAGATACAAGAAGTCTCTTGTGTCCCCAACACACCTAATACAACTAGGAGTTCTATAGGTGCACTAGTTCGGCGAAGAGATGGTAAAATATGGATGATAAGAGTGGCAAAGCAAAGTAATATAATTCTGTAATAAAAAGTGCAGCAAGCAAACAAGTGGTAAACGTGAGCACAAATGGTATTGCAATGGTGGAAACAAGGTCTAGGGATCATACTTTCACTAGTGGCAACTCCCAACAACATTAACATAATCGAATCACATGATATTTCCCATAAAACATGCAATGGAGACGCACCCGGAGGTCATTCCTTCGTGGTCAAAGAGGACGAGAATTATGTAGGGCTACAAAAGCACACCTCAAAGTTCATAGTTCTCAATCTAAGGATTTCCCAATGTCACCGCGGCCATCCAAAGAGAGTCCCACAATCACCACAACATATCTAAAGGATAGTCAAAGACAAGCACCAAGAGACTCTCAATCTTCAATCGACACACAAGAGAGGAAATCACTCATGAAAATATTTTTCTAATCCATGTCCAATAGACCGCTGTCACCTTGGTCTCGGGGATTATACTAGATAAAGACAAGTGAGGACATCAATCCAATACATAGAGGAAGGGGAAACATCATGGGATCACCCTAGATTAACATAGCCTATGATCACAACGAAGATCACATCATGGGAGAGAGAATTGACCACATAGCTACTGGTAGAAACCTCAGCCCCGAGGAGGAACTACTCCCGCATCATGGAGGGAGGAAGCAACGTCGATGGAGATGAAACCGGGGGCACTTCCCCGTCCCGGCAGGATGCTGGCACAGGAATTCTGGTCCCCCAAAGCTTGATGGTGATGGCGGCGGAGATCGGAATTGCGTCTAGAGAAAAGGGGTTCGGAATCAGGGTTTCTGCGACGGGTGTTAAATATATGCCAAAGGGGGTCGCCAGGGGAGCTAAGGGGGGCCCAGGCGCCCCCCCGGCGCGGCCTGGAGGGGGGCCGCGTGGCCAGGGCGCCTGGAGCCCTGGTGGCCCCCCTCCGGCCCTACTTTGGCCGCATGGAAGCTTCCGGAACGCTGATTTTTTATATATTTTTCCCGGAATTTTTCTGGCAGTTTACGTAATGGGAAAACCTGAAATACAAAAACAACAGAAAACAGAAACTGGCACTGGGGTGCACTGAGTTAATAGGTTAGTCCAAATATGATCAAAAGTGTATGGAAGTGCATAAATATCATAGCAATATCACACAAAAGAGGCATGGAGCAAGCTGAAATTATAGATACATTTTGGACGCATCAACATCCTCAAGCTTAATTCCTGCTCGTCCTCGAGTAGGTAAATGATAACAAGCATAATTTCTGTGGTGACATGCTATTAACCATATAAGAACTTTTCACAGTCACATGACAAGTGCTTACTGAGACAATGAATCTGTAGTAATTAAGTTGCCTCATGAGAAAATCACAAAGAACTAAAAGTTTTACAATATGATACTGAAACATCAAATAGATTTGTAGTGAGCATGGTGTGCAAATATGATAAAGTGGTACCTCGCTTGCCCCCTTTAGTGAAGCAAAAAATAAATGCAGGGGCACCTCCAAGGTTTAAGTGACGACTAGATACAATGATTTCAGAATAAACGATATCATAATCATGCAAAAGACAATGGTACTTTGGGATTACACTCAGAATGACAATCATGCTCTCAATAGTTGGTGCTTTAAAGAAGGTGGAGACTCTCGAACCGTGGCTTTTGTTGGCAAGGCTGAAAACCCATGGTCGGAAACAAAGACAAAACATGTACCAGAGCTCTTGGTTTTAAAAATAGAAGTAAAAATTATTTTTTTGGATATGCATGTTTCGTCAACGAATGCTAGCAGATAACTCAATTACTTCTTGAGATGGACAAGTTTCGAGGAACGGCTCCCGCATGAGGACGATCACATCCTCTTAATCTCCTTTGTTTATCACTGCCAAAGTTTTCTGATTTCTCATGAACAAAGCGTGAAGGAGGGTTTGTTTGTTGTATTATTTTTTAATGAGCCGGGCGCACTCTATGCTAGTTCCTTCTCGTATTATGGGTTTGCACATTAGACATGCAATCCCGGGGTGAAGCTTGTCCAACTTAAAAAGATCATGAATTAACTACTACTTCCTCATGAACTAAAACAGAGGCACAAAAGAGAAATGCTTTTTTTGATTAATTTCGAGATGGTACATGAAAGTCTTCGTTAGGAATGGCAGGTAAATACCATGTATAGGAAGGTATGATGGACTCATATGGCATAACTGGTTTAAAGGATTTTGGATGCACAAGCAGTCAGTCCGCTTAGTACAGGCGAAGGTTTGCAAAAGACTGGGAGCGACCAACTAAGAGAGCAATGCCGGTCATAATCATGCAGAGCGACAAAGCAACATTGAATCAGTCATGGAAGTTATATCGCTACTCAGAAATTAAAGATCATGAAGGCTTGATAGACTTTCTTTACAGTCTTAAATATGCGTGAGCATATGCCAAGTCAATCAAAATAAATTCTTGAAGGAAGATACCACTAAACCATACCACATCATAGGCAAACAAATCATGTTGGTACTCCAATAACACATTGAGAACCCCCCAGCTATTTGAGACTAACCATAAGAAAACATGAACTACTAAGCACCATTATGCACATAGCATTTTTATCATAGACATATCAACCAGTGCAACAGAAGCCAACTCTCTTAACAAGATAAGCATGATAAATAAAGAGAGTTCCAGTGACCAACTAAACAAAAGCTCTTTAAAAAGATAAGCATGAAAACTAAGAACTGAACATGATAGTAGCCATTGAAAGACAAAGAACACACACAGCAAATATAGAGATGAAAATTCTATGTTATGTTCTAGGTTGAAGTGGAGCGGGTCTCTCTCCCACACAAAGAAAGCTGGGTTCCAACTCGTTATGAACAACAAGCAAAGCTAAAGAAAACTAAAAAGGAAACTAAAAGCAAGACGCTCCAAGCATAGCACATAACACATGAAGTGATAAAAATATAGTGGAACGAAAGACGAACTGATAATTGTTGATGGAGAAGGGGATGCACGGGGGCATCCCCAAGCTTAGAC
Source organism: Secale cereale (assembly GCA_902687465.1). Lineage (NCBI taxonomy): Eukaryota > Viridiplantae > Streptophyta > Magnoliopsida > Poales > Poaceae > Secale > Secale cereale. The sequence goes on along the minus strand of LR738713.1, from coordinate 713,753,692 downwards.
GCTCGAGTCTTCTTGAATATGTCTTGGGGGTGCACGGGGGCATCCCCAAGCTTGAGCGTTTGACACTCCTGAATCTTTTTATCATCTTCCCTCGCACACTTGAAAACTCCCTTCATACATAACTCATCATAATCTGATTAGCGAGGTTAGTACCCATAATAAAATAATTTTTCCTTGCTGGAAATAAGGATATTCTTGAAGGTCTACTGTTTCTCAAGATTGTCAAAAGGTTTTTGCAATGAAAAAGCAAGCTCAAGGTTTGCAAAATGAAGGAAAGGCAAAACAGGACAGAATCTGTGAAAAACAGACCAGCAGGTAGTAAATGATTTTTTCGGGGCACTTCTGCAACTCAAATCAAAAAACTCAGAACAGACGCCCGAAATCCAATTGTATAGAGCACGCTGTCAAAAAAATTCAGACCAAAAAGATGATCTGGTGATTTTATACGAATTTTTCTGTCCAAGGATAGAATCTGTTTCCTGGACAGCACGTCACAACTTTTGAACTTTCTTGCAATCAGAGGCTAAACTTGGCACAATGCTGAAAAGTAAAGATACAATGATGTTGCTACAGTAGTAACAAACATCAAGACCACTAAAAACTGAAAGAACAAGCTGAAAGCAAAGATAACAAGGGTTTTCCCCCTAGAGCTCTTTCTTTATAGCCATAAAGATAGGCTTAAGACTTTAATGATGCTCTCGTAGGAATAAGAGTTGCAGAGAAAAAGAGAGCATCAAGAAGAAAATATCAAACACATTTAAGCCTAACATGCTTCCTATGCATAGGAATATTGCAATAGAATAATTCATTGAAGCACAAAGCAATAAGCATAGGAAGACAAAACAAGTGCAGCTTCAAAACCTTCAACATAAAGAGAGGGAACTTGATATTATTGCAATATCTATAAGCATATGTTCCCTTCTCATAATAATTTTCAGTGAGATCACGAATAAACTCAACAATATAAGCATCACATAAAGCATTGTTACCATGATCCACATGCAAAAAGGTACTCTTACTCTCCACATAAGCATAATCTTTCTCATTGGTAATAGTGGGAGTAGGACTATCATAAACATCTTGAACACTATAGATTAATTGTGTATTAGGAAGATGGTGTTCAACAAGGGAGTAATTCCCTCCATGATTATGACAAGTTTCATAAGGATAATTTCTCCTTATGTCATAGGTACCTTTATAATCACTATAGATTGGAGTTATAACATCATCATGGTAGAGAAGAGCATTATCATTGCTAGCAACTATATTTGTAAACATGTTGTCTTTATTCTTACTAGCAAAATAATTATCAATTATCACATCACTAGTGGGTAAGGGATTTGCAATCCTATCATCCCCAAGCTTAGAGCTTCCCATATCATCACTTTCAGAGTTGGTACCAAAAAGATTTTCAAGATCATAAGTAGCATTATCATCATTTTCCCAATCACAATAAGTAACATGCATATCATAATCAAAATCATCTTCAATAGTACCTACGGACGTATCATCAAGATGATAATTAAGGCAATAAACTTCACCTTCTTCTTTAAACTTACAACTGTTAGGATAAAAGTTGATGGGAGGAATATGCTCAGGCCAGGTTGATACCCATTCTTATTCTTTCTTGCTCCTCTTCCTCCTCCTCTTCTTTTTCTTCTTCTTAACCTTAGGAGGGAGTGGTTGGAGATGAAGCTTCTCCACATATCCTGGTTTATCAGTAGAAACAATAGGGGAAACTTGGGAGAAACTCTCCTTTTTATTAGCAGAAATATAAGAGACATTTTTATACTTTGGTAAAGTTCCCTCCTTTCTAATCTTACTTATGTAATCATTTTCATGGCAATTAACAACACAATAGAGATGGCAATTTTGCAAAGTGTTTTTTTATTCCTATGGCATTAACATCTAGCCAAGAAGTCTTTTCTGATAACTCTTCACACATAAAAAATAACATAAGCTCATCATAAAGATCAGAGGTGATCATGTTATCACACAACTGGTTAACAGTTATGTTTTGAAAGTTCATGCATTGAAAATTAAAGTGACCCTCTATACAGCAAAGTTCACAAGTAAAAGGATAAAGGTCACACAATTCTCTAGCAATTTCATTTAAATCTCCGACCCAAGTGATTGTTCTTTCATGCTTATGTTGCTTACAATACTTCTCTTCTTCAATCATAGGCCTTTCACAAGGTCTATCCACTCCACAAAAATTAACATGCTTATATAAAACTTCATTTTTAGGAATTGGATCATGCATGTTGCAATCATCATGAACAATTTCATTTTCTTTGCAATTCTCTTTAAAAGGTTCATGATGCTTGATCCAATCCTCCTTAGGCATATTAAGATGTGAAGCAAAAGATTTGAGGAAATCAACAAGGAGTTGAGAATCAAGTCCAAACTTAGCACTAAACTTATTAAAACTTGTAGTTTCAACAAAGGACTTAATGCAATCATACTCATAAATTATACGTGACTCTTTACCTTTGTCGATCTCCCAATATTCAGTGTTGCGTTGAATTCTTTCTAGGAGTTCCCATTTAGCATCAGTCTTTTCGTTTGTGAAAGAACCCATAGAGGAAGCATCGAGCAAATCTTTATCCTGTCGAGAGAGCCTCGCATAGAAATTAGTAATAATAATATCTTTGGGGAGCCCATGGTTAGGACATTTTAGCATTAATGTTTTCAGTCTCCCCCAAGCTTGAGCTATGCTCTCTCCGTCATGAGGATAGAAATTATAAACATATTTCCTATTCTCATGGACTTCATGAAGAGGATAAAACTTGGAGTAAAAGAGAGACATAAGCTCTTGCCAATCAAGCAAGTCCGAGTTATCGAGAATCCTATACCATTCTGAAGCTTTATCTATAAGTGATACGGCGAACAATTTCCTCATGACAAACTCCCTTGATACACCTGCAAGCTTAAATAATGAACATAATTGTGACAGATATAGCAAGTGTTCACCGGGATGTCTGTCTCCTGCATAACGATTAGCCAAAACATAATCGATAATACCAGCTGGTATTTTATAGGGCACAATTTCAGTAGGGGGAGGAGCAACAACCACAGGTGTGGGGCGTCTTCCCACAAGCAACGAACTAAGATTGCGGTTTTCCATAAACATAACTAGTGAAATAAAAACAAGAAACAAAAAGATTTAATTGCAAGATCTAAAGATATACCTTCAAGCACTCACCTCCCCGGCAACGGCGCCAGAAATAGCTTGATGTCTACACACACTTCTACTCTTGTAGACTATGTTGGGCCTCCAAGCGCAGAGGTTTGTAGGACAGCAGCAATTTCCCTCAAGTGGATGACCTAAGGTTTATCGAACTCAGGGAAGTAGAGGTTGAAGATGGTCTCTCTCAAGCAACCCTGCAACTAAGATACAAGAAGTCTCTTGTGTCCCCAACACACCTAATACAACTAGGAGTTGTATAGGTGCACTAGTTCGGCGAAGAGATGGTAAAATATGGATGATAGGAGTGGCAAAGCAAAGTAAAATATGTGAACTTTGCTCTATAGAGGGTCACTTTAATTTTCAATGCATGCACTTTCAAAACATAACTGTTAACCAGTTGTGTGGTAACATGATCACCCCTGATCTTTATGATGAGCTTATGTTATTTTTGATGTGTGAAGAGTTATCAGAAAAGACTTCTTGGCTAGATGTTAATGCCATAGGAATAAAAAACACTTTGCCAAATTGCCATCTCTATTGTGTTGTTAATTGCCATAAAATTATTACATAAGTAAGATTAGAAAGGAGGGAACTTTACCAAAGTATAAAAATGTCTCTTATATTTATGCTAATAAAAAGGAGAGTTTCTCCGAAGTTTCCCCTATTGTTTCTAATGATAAACCAGGATATGTGGAGAAGCTTCATCTCCAACCACTCCCTCCTAAGGTGAAGAAGAAGAAAAAGAAGAGGAGGAGGAAGAGGAGCAAGAAGGAAGAAGAATGGGTATCAACCTGGCCTGAGCATATTCCTCCCATCAACTTTTATCCTAACGGTTGTAAGTTTAAAGAAGAAGGTGAAGTTTATTGCCTTAATTATCATCTTGATGATACGTCCGTAGGTACTATTGAAGATGATTTTGATTATGATATGCATGTTACTTATTGTGATTGGGAAAATGATGATAATGCTAGTTATGATCTTGAAAATCTTTTTGATAACAACTCTGAAAGTGATGATATGGAAAGCTCTAAGCTTGGGGATGATAGGATTGCAAATCCTTTACCCACTAGTGATGTGATAATTGATAATTCTTTTGCTAGTAAGAATAAAGACAACATGATTACAAATATAGTTGCTAGCAATGATAATGCTCTTCTCTACTATGATGATGTTATAACTCCAATCTATAGTGATTATAAAGGTACCTATGACATAAGGATTAATTATCCTTATGAAACTTGTCATAATCATGGAGGGAATTACTCCCTTGCTGAACACTGATGTGTACACACGCTTCTACTCTTGTAGACTATGTTGGGCCTCCAAGCGCAGAGGTTTGTAGGACAGCAACAATTTCCCTCAAGTGGATGACCTAAGGTTTATCGAACTCAGGGAAGTAGAGGTTGAAGATGGTCTCTCTCAAGCAACCCTGCAACTAAGATACAAGAAGTCTCTTGTGTCCCCAACACACCTAATACAACTAGGAGTTGTATAGGTGCACTAGTTCGGCGAAGAGATGGTAAAATATGGATGATAGGAGTGGCAAAGCAAAGTAATATAATTCTGTAATAAAAAGTGCAGCAAGCAAACAAGTGGTAAACGTGAGCACAAATGGTATTGCAATGGTGGAAACAAGGCCTAGGGATCATACTTTCACTAGTGGCAACTCCCAACAACATTAACATAATCGAATCACATGATATTTCCCATAAAACATGCAATGGAGACGCACCCGGAGGTCATTCCTTCGTGGTCAAGAGAGGACGAGAATTATGTAGGGCTACAAAAGCACACCTCAAAGTTCGTAGTTCTCAATCTAAGGATTTCCCAATGTCACCGCGGCCATCCACAGAGAGTCCCACAATCACCACAACATATCTAAAGGATAGTCAAAGACAAGCACCAAGAGACTCTCAATCTTCAATCGACACACAAGAGAGGAAATCACTCATGAAAATATTTTTCTAATCCATGTCCAATAGACCGCTGTCACCTTGGTCTCGGGGATTATACTAGATAAAGACAAGCGAGGACATCAATCCAATACATAGAGGAAGGGGAAACATCATGGGATCACCCTAGATTAACATAGCCTATGATCACAACGAAGATCACATCATGGGAGAGAGAATTGACCACATAGCTACTGGTAGAAACCTCAGCCCCGATGAGGAACTACTCCCGCATCATGGAGGGAGGAAGCAACGTCGATGGAGATGAAACCGGGGGCACTTCCCCGTCCCGGCAGGGTGCCGGCACAGGAATTCTAGTCCCCCGAAGCTTGATGGCGATGGCGGCGGAGATCGGAATTGCGTCTAGAGAAAAGGGGTTCGGAATCAGGGTTTCTGCGACGGGTGTTAAATATATGCCAAAGGGGGTCGCCAGGGGAGCTAAGGGGGGCCCAGGCGCCCCCCCGGCGCGGCCTGGAGGGGGGCCGCATGGCCAGGGCGCCTGGAGCCCTGGTGGCCCCCCTCCGGCCCTACTTTGGCCGCATGGAAGCTTCCGGAACGCTGATTCTTTATATATTTTTCCCGGATTTTTTCTGACAGTTTACGTAATGGGAAAACCTGAAATACAAAAACAGCAGAAAACAGAAACTGGCACTGAGGTGCACTGAGTTAATAGGTTAGTCCAAATATGATCAAAAGTGTATGGAAGTGCATAAATATCATAGCAATATCACACAAAAGAGGCATGGAGCAAGCAGAAATTATAGATACATTTTGGACGTATCAAACACCATCTTCCTAATACACAATTAATCTATAGTGTTCAAGTTGTTTATGATAGTCCTACTCCCACTATTACCAATGAGAAAGATTATGCTTATGTGGAGAGTAAGAGTACCTTTTTGCATGTGGATCATGGTAACAATGCTTTATGTGATGCTTATATTGTTGAGTTTATTCATGATCCCACTAAAAATTATTATGAGAAGGGAACATATGCTTATAGATATTTCAATAATATCAAGTTCCCTCTCTTTATGTTGAAGGTTTTGAAGCTGCACTTGTTTTGTCTTCCTATGCTTATTGCTTTGTGCTTCAATGAATTATTCTATTGCAATATTCCTATGCATAGGAAGCATGTTAGGCTTAAATGTGTTTGGTATTTGCTTCTTGATGCTCTCTTTTGTTCTTCAACTCTTATTCCTACGAGAGCATCATTAAAGTCTTAAGCCTATCTTTATGGCTATAAAGAAAGAGGTCTAGGGAGACAACCCTTGTTATCTTTGCTTTCAGTTTGTTCTTTCAGTTTTTAGTGGTCTTGATGTTTGTTACTACTGTAGCAACATCATTGTATCTTTACTTTTCAGCTTTGTGCCAAGTTTAGCCTCCGATTGCAAGAAAGTTCAAAAGTTGTGACGTTCTGTCCAGAAAACAGATTCTGTCCTTGGACAGAAAAATTCGAATAAAACCACCAGATCATCTTTTTGATCTGAATTTTTTTGACAGCGTGCTTTATACAATTGGCTTTCGAGCATCTGTTCTGAGTTTTTTTGATTTGAGTTGCAGAAGTGCCCCGAAAAAATTATTTACTACCTGCTGGTCTGTTTTTCTCAGATTCTGTCCTGTTTTGCCTTTTCTTCATTTTGCAAACCTTAAGCTTGCTTTTTCTTTGCAAAAACTCTTTGGCAATCTTGAGAAACAGTAGACCTTCAAGAATATCTTTGTTTCCAATAGAGAAAAAATTATTTTATTGTGGGTACTAACCTCTCTAATCAGATTATGATGAGTTATGTATGAAGGGAGTTTTCAAGTGTGCGAGGGAAGATGATAAAAGAAGATTCAAGAGTGTCAAACGCTCAAGCTTGGGGATGCCCCCATGCACCCCCAAGAAATATCCAAGGAGACTCAAGCATCTAAGCTTGGGGATGCCCCCGTGCATCCCCTTCTCCATCAACAATTATCAGTTCGTCTTTCGTTCCACTATATTTTAATCACTTCATGCGTTATGTGCTATGCTTGGAGCTTCTTGCTCTTAGTTTCCTTTTTAGTTTTCTTTAGCTTTGCTTGCTGTTCTTAACAAGTTGTATCCTAGCCTTCATTGTTTGGGAGAGAAACACGCTCCACTCCACTGTAGAACACAACATAGGCTTGCATGCGTATCTTCTTGTGTGTGTTCTTTATCTTTTCATAGTTGCTGTCATGCTTAGCTCTTAGTTTTCATGCTTATCTTTTTAAGAGCTTTTGTTTAGGTTGTTGCTTCTGGAACTCTCTTGAGTTATCATGCTTATCTTGTTAAGAGAGTTGGCTTCTGTGGCACTGGTTGATATGTCTATGATAAAAATGCTATGTGCATAATGGTGCTTAGTAGTTCATGTTTTCTCATGGTTAGTCTCAAATAGCTGGGGGTTCTTAATGTGTTATTGAAGTACCAGCATGATTTGTTTGCCTATGATGTGGTATGGTTTAGTGATATATTCCTCCAAGAATTTATTTTGATTGACTTGGCATATGCTCACGCATATTTAAGACTGTAAGGAAAGTCTATCAAGCCTTGATGATCTTTAATTTCTGAGTAGTGATATAACTTCCATGCCCGATTCAATGTTGCTTTGTCGCTCTGCATGATTATGGCCGTCATTGCTCTCTTAGTTGGTCGCTCCCAGTCTTTTGCTAGCCTTCACCTGTACTAAGCGGACTGACTACTTGTGCATCCAAAATCCTTGAAACCAGTTATGCCATATGAGTCCACCATACCTTCCTATATATGGTATTTACTTGCCATTCCTAACGAAGACTTTCTTGTACCATCTCAAAATTATTCAAAAGCATTTCTCTTTTGTGCCTCTGTTTTAGCTCATGAGGAAGTAGTAGGTAATTCATGATCTTCTTATGTTGTTGGACAAAATTTACCCCGGGATTGCATGTCTAATCTGCAAACCCCTAATACGAGGAGGGACTGGCATGAGTGCGCCCAGCTCACAAAAGATAATAGCAACAAACAAACCCTCCTTCACGCTTTGTTCATGAGAAATCAGAAAACTCTGGCAGTGATAAACAAAGGAGATTAAGGGGATGTGATCGTCCTCATGTGGGAGCCATTCCTCGAAACTTGTCCATCTCAAGAAGTAATTGAGTTATCTGCTAGCATTCGTTGACGAAACATGCATATCCAAAAAAATAATTTTTACTTCTGTTTTTAAAACCAAGAGCTCTGGTACATGTTTTGTCTTTGTTTCCGACCACGGGTTTTCAACCTTGCCAACAAAAGCCACGGTTCGAGAGTCTCCACCTTCTTTAAAGCACCAACTATTGAGAGCATGATTGTCATTCTGAGTGTAATGTGCATTGTCCCAAAGTACCATTGTCTTCTGCATGATTGTGATAGCGCTTATTCTGAAATCATTGTATCTAGTCGTCACTTAAACTTCGGAGGTGCTCCTGCATTTATGTTTTGTTTCACTAAAGGGGGCAAGCGAGGTATCACTTTGTCATGTTTGCACACCATGCCCACTACAAATCTATTGGGTGTTTCAGTATCGTATTGTAAACTTTCAGTTCTTTGTGATATTCTCATGAGGCAACTTAATTACTAAAGATTCATTATCTCAATAAGCATTTGTCATGTGATTGTGAAAGACTCTTTGGTAGCATGTCACCACAGAAATTATGCTTGTTATCATTTACCTACTCGAGGACGAGCAGGAATTAAGCTTGGGGATGTTGATACGTCCCAAACGTATCTATAATTTCTACTTGCTCCATGCATGTTTTGGGTGATATTGCTATGCTTTTGATACACTTTCATACACTTTTGATCATATTTGGACTAACCTATTAACTCAGTGCACCCCAGTGCCAGTTTCTGTTTTCTGGTGTTTTTGTATTTCAGGTTTTCCCATTACTTAAATTGCCAGAAAAATTCCGGGAAAAATATATAAAAAATCAGCGCTCCAGAAGCTTCCACGCGCCAGAAGTGGGGCCCAGAGGGGAGCCAGGGGCGGCCCAGGCGGCCACCTGAGGCAGCCCCACCCCTGGCCGCCTAGGGGGGGCGCTTGGGGCCCCCTCTCCGCCTCTGGTGACCCCCCTTCGCATATATTTACCTCCCGTCGCGGAAACCCTTTTCTCCAGAAGCTATTCCGATCTCCGCCGCCATCGCCACCAAGTTTCGGGGGACCAGAATTCCTGTGCCGGCACCCTGCCGGGACGGGGAAGTGCCCCCGGATTCATCTCCATCGACGTTGCTTCCTCCCTCCATGATGCGGGAGTAGTTCCTCCTCGGGGCTGAGGTTTCTACCAGTAGCTATGTGGTCAATTCTCTCTCCCATGATGTGATCTTCGTTGTGATCATATGCTATGTTAATCTAGGGTGATCCCGTGGTATTTCCCCTTCCTCTATGTATTGGATTGATGTACTCACTTGTCTTTATCTAGTATAATCCCCGAGACCAAGGTGACAGCGGTCTATTGGACATGGATTAGAAGAATATTTTCATGAGTGATTTCCTCTTTTGTGTGTTGATTGAAGATTGAGAGTCTCTTGGTGCTTGTCTTTGACTATCCTTGAGATATGTTGTGGTGATTGTGGTACTCTCTTTGGATGGCCGCGGTGACATTGGGAAATCCATAGATTGAGAACTACGAACTTAGAGGTGTGCTTTTGTAGCCCTACATAATTCTCGTCCTCTCTTGACCACAAAGGAATGACCTCCGAGTGCATGTTTTACGGGAAATATCATGTGATTCGATTATGTTAATGTTGTTGGGAGTTGCCACTAGTGAAAGTATGAAGCCTAGGCCTTGTGTCCACCATTGCAATACCATTTGTGCTCACGTTTACCACTTGTTTGCTTGCTGCACTTTTTATTACAGATTTATATTACTTTGCTTTGCCACTCCTATCATCCATATTTTACCATCTCTTCGCCGAACTAGTGCACCTATACAACTCCTAGTTGTATTAGGTGTGTTGGGGACACAAGAGACTTCTTGTATCTTAGTTGCAGGGTTGCTTGAGAGAGACCATCTTCGACCTCTACTTCCCTGAGTTCGATAAACCTTAGGTCATCCACTTGAGGGAAATTGCTGCTGTCCTACAAACCTCTGCGCTTGGAGGCCCAACATAGTCTACAAGAATAGAAGCGTGTGTAGAAATCAACCACCTAAAATCTTTACGAATCTGTGGGGTAGGATCCTCAAAAACGAAACCCTCTTCTTCCTTGTCCATGAGTACCATGCCTCCCAATCTTGCTGAAAGACTTGCCGCCGGATCCGGCGTCTTGCTCTCCGTGGGAGACTTGCCAGAACCCCCGCTAGCGGATCCCCCATCTTTCCTCACCGACGTCAACGCCGCCGCTGCTTTAGATGGAGTCGTTGAAGATCTGTTTGCCATAGCATCACCCGTTCCTCCTGCCTCCCCGCCATGAGAGACTCTCCAGAGCGCGGGGACGCACGCGCACCAGCCTTGGCCCGGGGAGACGCCGTCGTCGCCCCGACCCTCGCCGTATTCCAACCACCCAAAACCGCCGAAAACCCTAACCCTAGCGCAAAAGCACAATCGCCTAGACGATCGCCTCCTGCCGCCTTAGCACATCAGTTAATTAGTTTAGAAGTATTTTCGAGCTTCTTCTAGAGGAATACTACAAATTTTGAGCTCCAGAGCCCGAACTCACCTGCACCCGCTTGAAAAATATTAGAGCAACTCCAATGGGGCGACCCAAATGGACGACGCATTTGTCTGCTTTTTGTCCGTTTGTGTCGGCTGCCTGCCCGGCGTCCGCCCAGTTTTGCATTTGGGTCGGTAATGCGCCCAACGCGCCGACTCATTTCATGTCCGCATTCAACTTTCAAATAAAAAAGGCCCGCGGCCGATCATGCTAGCGGCCATGACTCATGTCGGCACCATGCCAGCGCCGGCATACAATGCCGGCTTCAGAAAATACCACAGTTCATGCTGGCGCACACAGCAGCCGGCCGGCATACATGCCAGCACACAAAAAATGGTGGGACTTGAGTTCGACCACGCCATCACTGCTCCCGTGGTCATGCCGGCACACCTGCCATACAAAAAAGTTGTCCCTCGACGCCATAGATCACTAGTCGTCGAACTCTAGCATGTCGGCCTGCATCTTCTCGAACCACGACATCTTCCTTGGCGACAAGGCGTTGAGATCGACCTTCATGATCTCCACCCCGGTCATCATGCTTGCAAGAGCCACTTCTTTCGCGTTTGTCTTGGCGTTGGCGGCCTCGATCTCTAACATCTTGGCTTGCTTCTCCGCCTCGAGCTCGAACATTTTGGCTTGCTTCTCGGTGTCAAGATCAAGCCTCCTCCTTTGGATCTCCATGAAAGCATCCATTTGCTCCGCCTTGAAACGACGGCGCTCCTCCTCCCTTGAGACCTTCTTATTCATCATGTCGTCCACGCTTGCGATCAAGGCGTTGGTGGCCGCATCTCGCTTGTCCTCCTTCTTGGAGTTGGTCTTCCCCCGCTTCCGTGCCGGGTCACCCTCCCCAACATCCTCCACGGTGCCCTTCCCCCCACGTGCCTTGAGTGCGGCATATTGTGCCTTGAACTTCTCTTCGTCCTTGATGACCCGATAGCAATGGGAGAGGTTGAAGCACTTGCCATTGTGTTGAACCTTGAATGCCTCCAAAGCTTGAAATGCCTACAAAATGTTTCCATGCAAGCATATGGGCAAGTGATAGCAAATGAAGACATAAAAGGATGATCTTGATGGCACAAAAGAGGGCGGCTTGCTTGCTATCATACCATGTCTTGCACGCCGATGCCGCTCACGGGGCGGGCCTTGACGCTCTCAAGGGTGGCGCAAAACTTGTTGCACTCTTGTTGGATTACCCACCACAGCTTGGAAATGGAGACCCACCCGCGCGTGCTCACAAATTGGTAAGGTGGAAACTTCTTGCGCTCATGAAACTCGCGGTGCACACGTGTCCAAAAGGTGGAATGCTTTTGCTCGGCGCCCGTCTTTGGGTCTTGTCCAATGTCTCGCCAACACTCGCAAAGAAGCTTGTCCTCGACAGCTGTGTACGCCTTCATGCGCTTGCTCTTGCACTTCGGCTTAGGACTGACGGTTTGGTTGGCGAGCGCGTCCTCGAACAAAGGCTCCAATTCGATGTCGCGCTCGTCCTCTTCCTCTAGCCCATAGTCCTCCGGGAACTCGTGGTCGAGGGGGGAAGCCGTCCAGGTCGATGCCGACCTGATCACGCATAAAGGCCGCTGTCGGATTCAGGGCTCCGCAAAACCCGTTAAGTTCGAACACAGGGGCGTGAACGAAGATCTCTCCCACTCACGTCTACCTAGCGCCTCACTCTCGTCTTGGTGGAAGGATTCAAGCAAACAATGAACAAACACACAAGAGTTTATCCAGGTTCGGGCCATCGCGAGGTGTAAGACCCTACTTCCTGCTTTGGTAGATAGGCTCCGGGCGAGCTAGAGTATGAACTGGTACAAGGGTTCCTGAGCTCAGGAGGGTCAGGAGGCTAGCGTTCTTGCTCCTTGTGCCACGACAAAGTGTGTGTTCCCCCCTTCTCGGTGGGAATCCTAGCTACTTATATAGGCGGCCACGGTCATCTTCCCCCGAAATGTTTAGGCGGGAAGGGATTCCACAATGGCCATTTTGAGCGGGAACACAAGGACGTTCTTATCCTGACAAAAGCGGTCTCCGTCTGCAAAAGGATCAGGCGATGACGCGGTGGTGGGCTCGACGATGACATCCTTCTTGTCGTCCTTGCGGTCTTCGATCTCGTTGCACCAATGAGGAAACCTTTGCCCCGCTCCTTGGGAACTTGCGGCTGCGCTGTCCCCCTTACACCGAAATGGTAACTGCGCCGCTGGCGGGCGCTGGCACCCGCTGGCGCGGTGCGTCACTGCTGACATTGATACGTCCAAAATGCATCACTATTTTGTATCATAATTCATCTTTATTAATTGATATATTTCACGTTATGATGATGTTCTTATGTTGTTTTGGTCTATTTTACACAGTTTGCAACTTTCCGGTGCCGGAACAGCAGACGCAGGATTCACCAGGAAAAAGTGGATACTGAGTTGCTGAAGAAGAACACCTCCAAATTACCTGAAAATTGACGGGAGGTATTTTTCGGACGAATAACGAAGACACGCAAAAGGGGAGTCAGAGGGGGGCCACAGGGTGCCCAGGCGGCCTGGGGGCGCGGCCCCCTGGCCGCGCCGGGGGGGGGGGGATGCCTGGAGCCCCTGGCCCACCTTTGGTCGCCCCCTTTTGCATATATGTTCTCCGTCCCCCGAAAACCCTAGGCACGGGACTTTTTACGGAGTTCCGCCGCCGCTTCGAGGCGGAAACCTACAGAGAAGAAAAGGGCATCTCCGGTGGGCAGATTCCGCTGGGGAGATCATCTCCCGGAAGGGGAGATCGTCGCCATCGTCATCACCATCGTCACGGGCATCATCGAGATCATCATCAACATCATCCCCAACACCAGCACCATCTCCATCTTCATCCAAACCTCATCTTACCATCGCAACTCGTGTTGTAACTCGTACTACCTATCCTCTCTACTCCATTGGTGTTGATTGCTACTTTGTGGTGAATGCTATTGAGTTTTGTTGGAGAAATATTATTATGTCCAGATTGTTTATCACATATTTATCCCCACTGATCATGATCTCTTTTATGTCTTGTGAGTAGTTACCTTAGTTCTTGAGGACATGGGGAAAGTCTTGTTGTTAGTAGTCATATGCTGTTGAAGTAATATGTGTTGTTTGATACTTAAGTTGCGTTGTCATTCTACTAGTGGTGTTGCGTGAGTCGAACACCCAACACTTCACCTTATTAAGGACCTAGGGGAATACATTGTGTATAAAGAATGCTTATGGTGGGTTGCCGGAGTGACAGAAACCTGAACCCCAGTTCGCACGCTTTTGCATAAGGGAATAATGGATCCTCGATCGTATTGCTATGGTTAGGCTTTTGCCTTAAATTCTATCTTGTATTTGCGGATGCTTGCAAGGTGTTTAATCATAAGAGTGCATTCATCTTAGTCTAGAGAGTGCACTAGCATAGATCCACCCACTCAACACTTATCAACACATAACATAGTATCGATACGGAATATGGCAAAAGCACATGACTACCTCTCCCGTGTGTCCTCAAGAACGCTTTAGTCTTTATAAGTTCGGTTGCTAGGCCTCTCCTTTGCTAAGAAAGGATTGGGCCACTTGTTACTCTCAGTACCTTTTACATTACTTGCCTTTACATTCCTGTTGCATATATCGAGAAAACCCCTAAAAGTTATCTTTCAGTGCTTGCAGTAATTTCTTGCTCAGAATCGCTTATCAATACCTTCTGCTCCTCGTTGGGTTCGACACTCTTACTTATCGAAAACGCTGCAACAGATCCCTTACGGTTGAGGGTCATCAGGTAACGTTTTCTAGCGCCGTTGCCGGGGAGCGTAGCGCTATTGCTAAAGTGAAACTGGTAAGAAAGTCTTTTTATAATTCTGTTTTTATTTTTGCTATTGCTGCTCTTTGTCCTTATGGATAACCCTATTATTGGAGCGTTGCTTGCGGGAAGACGCCCCACACCTGTGGTGGTTGATCATCCCCCTACTGAAATTGTGCCTTATAAAATACCAGTTGGCATTATCAATTATGTTTTGGCTAATCGTTATGCAGGAGACAGACATCCCGGTGAACACTTGCTATATTTGTCACGACTATGTTCATTATTTAAGCTTGCAGGTGTATCGAGGGAGTTTGTCATGAGGAAATTGTTTGTTGTATCACTTATAGATAAAGCTTCAGATTGGTATGGGCTCCTCGATAACTCACACTTGCTGGACTGGCAGGAGCTTATGTCTCTCTTTTATACTAAGTTTTATCCTCTTCATGAAATTCATCGAGACAGGAATTATATATATAACTTTAGGTCTCATGACGGAGAAAGCATTGCTCAAGCTTGGGGGAGATTGAAGTCTCTAATGCTCAAATGCCCAATTCATAAGCTTCCCAAGGAAATTATACTTACAAATTTTTATGCCAGGCTTTCTCGTCAGGATAAGGAGATGCTGGATGCCTCCTCTAGTGGGGTATTTCAGAAGAAGAGTGTTGAAGAAAGGTGGGATCTCCTTGAAAGAATCCAGAGGAATACTGAAGATTGGGAAATTGATAAAGGTATTGAACCCGCTATAAATTATGAACATGATTATATTGAGAGCTATGTGGAAACTGATTACTTCAATACTTTTTGCTCTAAGATTGGTCTTGATTCCCATCTAGTGATTGATTTGTGTAAGAATTTTGCCTCTCACGTTGATTCTTTTTAAAAAGAATAGAGACCAGCACCATGCACCTTTTAAAATACCATCTATTGATATTTATGTTGCCGAGCCCATTTTGCCTGCTGTCATATATGAAAAGCCTCCTTTTCCCACGAGGATAAAGGAACACTCTCTTGTGACAGGCATAATAAATAAAAGTGAGAGAAGAGTTGATGAACCCGAGGACCAGATCAGGGTCGATCCTCAAGTTGCATTGATTAAAGACCTTGCTACTGATGATGTTTTGGATTCCAATATAACTTTTTGTGCTGTTTCCACTAACCTTGTCACTGCCAAGAACAAAGGCCCAATTTCAGGTACTCCGGTGGTATCTGTTAAAATAGGAGATCACAATTATTATGGGCTATGAGATTTGGGATCGAGTGCAAGTGCTATTCCTTATTCACTCTATGAAGAAATCATCGGTGAGATTTCCCCTTGTGAACTTGAAGAAGTTGATGTTACTATTCATCTTGCAAATAGATCAACTATCTCTCCCATCGGAATTGTGAGGGACGTTGAAGTCCTATGTGGAAAGGTAAAATACCCTACCGACTTTCTGGTACTTGGTTCAGCCAGGGACAATTTTTGTCCCATCATTTTTGGTAGACCTTTTCTTAGAACTTGTGGAGCTATAATAGATTGCAAGAAAGGTAAAGTTTCCGTTGAATTCGATGGTGAGCCATATGAATTTAATTTTTCTAAGTTCTCTAAGCAGCCTCGTGGTACTAATTTACCTAGTGATGATAAGATTATTGAAAGTATTGCCTCTATTGCTATTCCCCCTGATGATCCTTTGCAGCAATACATGGAGGACCACGAGAATGATTTGCATATGCAGGAAAGAAATGAACTAGATGAAATATTCTTGAGGCAGCCTGCTATCTTGAAGCACAACCTTCCGGTTGAACCTTTGGGAATTTTATCAAAACCAAAAGAAGACCCGGTGTTCGATCTTAAACCTCTTCCCGATACGCTCAAGTATGCTTATTTAGATGAAAAGAAAGTATATCCTGTTATTATCAATTCTAAACTTTCAGGATATGAAGAAGAGCGATTATTGGAAGTACTTCGTAAACGCCGAGGCGCAATTGGCTATACCCTTGATGACCTTAAGGGGATTAGTCCATCTATATGTCAACATACTATCAACCTTGAGCCTGATGCTAAACCAGTTGTTGACCATCAACGACGGTTGAACCCGAAGATGATGGATGTCGTGAGAACTGAGATTCTCAAGCTTCAAGCCGCATGTATTATCTATCCTATAGCTGATAGTAAGTGGGTAAGTCCGGTACATTGTGTTCCTAATAAAGGAGGTACAACTGTGGTTCCTAATGATAAAAATGAACTGATACCTCAAAGAATTATTATTGGATATAGAATGTGTATTGATTACAGGAAGTTGAACAAGGCAACCAGGAAGGATCACTACCCGCTGCCGTTCATCGACCAAATGCTTGAAAGGTTATCCAAAAATACCCACTTTTGTTATCTCGATGGTTATTCTGGTTTCTCTCAAATTCATGTTAACACTGTCAATCAAGAGAAGACCACTTTTACTTGTCCTTTTGGTACTTATGCTTACAGACGTATGCCTTTTGGTTTATGTAATGCCCCTGCTACTTTTCAAAGGTGTATGTCTGCTATCTTTCATGGTTTTTGCGGGGATATTATGGAAGTCTTCATGGACGATTTCTCCGTCTATGGAACTTCATTTGACCATTGTCTTCACAACCTTAATAAAGTTTTGCAGAGATGCGAGGAGACAAATTTGGTACTCAACTGGGAGAAGTGCCACTTTATGGTTAATGAAGGAATTGTTCTTGGTCACAAGATTTCCGAAAGGGGAATTGAAGTGGACAAAGCCAAGATCGAAGCTATTGAGAGGATGCCCTATCCAAAGGACATCAAAGGTATTCGCAGTTTTCTTGGTCATGCAGGTTTTTATAGAAGATTTATTAAAGACTTTTCTAAAACCTCAAGACCCCTCACTAATCTTCTCCAGAAGGATGTTCCTTTTGCGTTTGATGAAAATTGTAAGGAAGCTTTTGAAACCCTTAAGAAAGCTTTAATAACTGCTCCTATAGTACAACCACCTGACTGGAATTTACCTTTTGAAATTATGTGTGATGCAGGTGATTTTGCTGTTGGAGCTGTTTTAGGACAAAGAGTTGATAAGAAATTGAATGTTATACATTATGCTAGTAAAACCCTTGATAGTGCTCAAAGAAATTATGCTACTACTGAGAAGGAATTCTTAGCTGTAGTTTTTGCTTGTGATAAGTTTAGGCAGTATATTGTTGATCCCAAAGTTATTATTCATACTGATCATGCTGCCATTAAATATCTTATGACAAAGAAGGATGCCAAGCCAAGGCTTATCAGATGGGTACTCCTTCTCCAAGAATTCGATTTGCAGATTGTTGATAGGAAAGGGGAAGACAATCCGGTAGCGGACAATCTTTCAAGAATGGAAGATATACCGCATGACCCCATCCCAGTTAACGATAGTTTTCCAGACGAGCAACTTGCCGTTGTAAAAGTACAACCTCTTTCCGATCCTTGGTATGCAGATTATGCTAATTTTATTGTTGCGAAGTATTTGCCTCCAGGTCTAACATTTCAGCAGAGGAAGAAGTTCTTTCATCATTTGAGGCACTACTTTTGGGATGACCCACATCTTTTCAAAGAAGGCCCCGACGGGATCGTGAGAAGATGCATTCCGGAACATGAGCAGAAGGACGTTCTCCGACGATGTCATGATAGTCCATATGGAGGACATCATGCCGGTGAGAGGACTGCACATAAGGTTCTTCAATCAGGTTTTTATTGGCCTACTCTCTTTAAAGATGCTAGAAATTATGTTTTAGCTTGTGATAAATGTCAGAGAGTTGGTAACATTAGTAGAAGGAATGAGATGCCTATGAATTACTCACTAGTGATTGAACCTTTCGATTGTTGGGGTTTTGATTTTATGGGTCCTTTTCCTTCTTCGCACAAGTACACTCACATTTTAGTAGCTGTCGATTATGTGACCAAGTGGGTTGAAGCAATCCCCACTGAAAGTGCTGATCACAAAACATCCTTGAAAATGCTTAAGGATGTAATATTTCCTAGGTTTGGTGTACCAAGGTACCTCATGACCGATGGAGGATCACACTTCATGCACGGAGCTTTTAGAAAAGCTCTGGCTAAATACGATGTTAATCATAGAATTGGTTCACCGTATCATCCTCAAACTAGTGGGCAAGTTGAGCTCACCAATGGAGAGATTAAGTTGATCTTGCAGAAAACAGTAAACAGAAATAGGAAGGATTGGTCAAATAAATTGGGAGATGCTTTGTGGGCATATAGAACTGCTTACAAAACCCCATGGGCATGTCCCCCTATAAGATGGTGTATGGCAAGGCTTGCCATTTGCCATTAGAGCTAGAGCACAAAGCTTTCTGGGCTGTTAGAGAGCTTAACGCTGATCCAAAACTAGCTGGTGAGAAGCGTCTCATGAATTTGACTTCTCTAGATGAATGGAGAAGTGAAGCTTACGAGAGCGCTAAAATGTTCAAGGAAAAGGTAAAAAGGTGGCATGATAGGAAGATTCTGAAACGTGAATTTAATGTTGGTGATAAAGTTTTGTTGTTTAGATCCCGTTTCAGGTTTTCTCCAGGTAAACTACTTTCCAGGTGGGAAGGACCATTTCATATTGAAGAAGTTTATCGGTCTGGTGCAATTAAGATTAATAATTTTGAAGGCACCAAACCTCAAGTTGTGAATGGGCAAAGACTTAAACATTACATAGCAGGAGACCCTGTCGATGTTGATGTAAATATAATATACACAACAACCCACGAAGATCATGTTGCAGCCCTATTTCAGACGCCAGCAGAAGCAGAATAAAGAAAAGGTATGTAGTACAGTAAGAAAACACCGCAAAACATTATAAAAGTTCCGTATTACGAGTTTTTGTAAAATTAGTAAAATTCCGAGTCGAAGTGGAGCCGGAGACGACCACCAGGGAGTCCAGGCGCCCCCCTGGGCCGCGCCGGCAGGCCGCCTGGACACCCTGGAGCCCGTCTCCGACCCCGCTTTGGTCCGTTACCTTCCTTTCTATGCATAAATTTTTCCTATATATTTGCCCGGGTTGTTCCGGCAACGTATCTTGCGATTTCGTGTGTTTTCTCTTCGATCTGTTTCTGCCAGGAAATCTTTCAGCTAAATTTAGGTGCCATGGCTTCTCCAAGTTCCCCCAAGGACACGTTCGTCGTCAACGTCATCAACCCTTACCTCGCCGAGGTGAAGAAGCACCCTCAGGTTGTTCAGATGAAGGAAGGCGTCCTTCACCAAGAAGATCTGAAGGGACCTATCAAGGAGGGGAGCGTCCAGGCCAGGCTGGAAGAAGTGGAGCAGGAAGTCTTCGAGTACAAGAAGATGACCGAGCGTGGTGTCGAAGCTAACTTTGACATCACCAACGAGCTGAAGAACTACTTCCTGAAGGAGATGAAGGAGATGTGGGAAAGAATCGCCGCATCTGAAGACATAATTATAGAGCTACAAGGGCAAATTAATGATCTACATAACCAGAACTATGAGTATGAACTAAGGTTTCTACGCATGGGTTTGGGTGCTGAATGCAGGATCCAGGAGACGAGCTTCTCATATGAGACTGGAGAACCCCTTCCATGGAAGAGTTTCGCCAAGAACTACTTGATCAACGCCAACAAGGATGATGAGTGAAATCTCCGTGGTAATGGCATTCCCTTGGCTTGTTCCAAGCTTGGGGGAGTGCCCGGTATCTTTATCTTTACCTTTTGTCTTTCAGAAGTCAAGTAGAGTCGTATCATGTCTAGGGAAGTTATTATATGAGATAGGTGTGTGCATTGAGGTCTATCGCCCCTTTGGTGAAGAATTGTATCCGTGTGTGTGGAGTCGTTTATGATGGAATATTAATGAGAAGTTCATCGGTCCCTTTTTGCTGCACTCGGTATTCTCTTCAAGCAATCGACCTTATATGATGATTCTTATGGGGAGTATTGACCTTATGTCAGGTATGGCTATGAAACTTTATTTAATCTTGGCAAACATAGCTTTGGTCATAACAACAAGCATGATTTTCTTAAAAGTATCAACGTAGCCAAAACCTTTTATGTTATTATGCTTGAAGTGTTATGTTGACAAGGAAGACAACTTGATGTGTTATGCTTATTTCAATGTTCATGTTTTATATTGCTTTGCATCTTAGTCATCATCAATTGTCTGCTCTCTCAAAACCTTTGCTAGCCTTACTCTGTACTAAGCGGAATTCTGCTTGTGCGTCCATACCCTTAAGCCAATACCTTCCATATGAGTCCACCATACCTACCTACTCGTGGTACTCCACTACCACCTCCTAAAGTATATAATTTATGTGTTATCCTTAAATGCTCAAAATCTTTGATTTTGTGCCTCTGCTTTAGCTCATGAGGAAGTAGTAGCTAATTCATGACCTTTTTGAGTTGGACAAGCTTCACCCCGGGATTGCATGTATAATGTGCAAACCCATAATACGAAAAGGAACTGGCATTGAGTGCGTCCGGCTTAAAACTAATATAACAAACAAACCCTCCTTCACGCTTTGTTCATGAGAAATCAGAAAACTTTGGCAGTGATAAACAAAGGAGAATAAGAGGATGTTATCGTCCTCATACGGGAGCCGTTCCTCGAAACTTGTCCAGTTCAAGAAGTAATTGAGTTATCTATTAGCATTCGTTGACGAATCATGCACCTCTCAAAAACTCGTTTTCATTCTGTTTGATTTGAGGATAGCACATGAGTTTTCCCTACTACCCTAGAGCAGGGCCTATCTTTTAATTTTAAGATGAGTCAGTTATTCCTACTTCCCTCTATTTCCCAAAGAGAGCAGACGTTTGATGTTGATAAGGATTCATTCATATAAGGCTGCATTAAGATCTGTCATATCATATCCTTGTTGACATTATCATTTGATAAGTAAGTTGTTTGTCATGCCCAGCTAAGGCAAATATCTTCCTTTGTGTTAACACTTTCACTTCTTGCTTAT
This sequence comes from Secale cereale, assembly GCA_902687465.1. Lineage (NCBI taxonomy): Eukaryota > Viridiplantae > Streptophyta > Magnoliopsida > Poales > Poaceae > Secale > Secale cereale. The sequence continues at coordinate 713,732,181 of LR738713.1, read as the reverse complement.
TAACATGTTATTCCAAAGAGCTTCAATTAATCCCATCAAAATATAAGAGCAAAAGTTAAAATTAATTGTTGTTCTTTGACCAAAGGATATGTTTGCCATGATATAATGAGTTTCCATTGGTCCTACTTTCGAATATAAGTGTTAACACTCTTTCATAAGAGCCTTATGAGTTGAAGATTGTTGCTGAGGATATTTGAGTTGGTGAAGAGACTATGATGCTTCTTGTCCGTATTCTATTTATCGACACTTCACTCTCTAAACTTGTGGACAGGTTTACCGAGTTCGTATTCGCTTGGGGACAAGCGAGGTCTAAGCTTGGGGGTGTTGATACGTCCAAAATGCATCACTATTTTGTATCATAATTCATCTTTATTCATTGATATATTTCACGTTATGATGATGTTCTTATGTTGTTTTGGTCTATTTTACACAGTTTGCAACTTTCCGGTGCCGGAACAGCAGACGCAGGATTCAGCAGGAAAAAGTGGATACTGAGTTGCTGAAGAAGAACACCTCCAAATTACCTGAAAATTGACGGGAGGTATTTTTCGGACGAATAACGAAGACACGCAAAAGGGGAGTCAGAGGGGGGCCACAGGGTGCTCAGGCGGCCTGGGGGCGCCCCCCTGGCCGCGCCGGGGGGCGCCTGGAGCCCCTGGCCCACCTCTGGTCGCCCCCTTTTGCATATATGTTCTCCGTCCCCCGAAAACCCTAGGCACGGGACTTTTTACGGAGTTCCGCCGCCGCTTCGAGGCGGAAACCTACAGAGAAGAAAAGGGCATCTCCGGTGGGCAGATTCCGCCAGGGAGATCATCTCCCGGAAGGGGAGATCGTCGCCATCGTCATCACCATCGTCACGAGCATCATCGAGATCATCATCAACATCATCCCCAACACCAGCACCATCTCCATCTTCATCCAAACCTCATCTTACCATTGCAACTCGTGTTGTAACTCGTACTACCTATCCTCTCTACTCCATTGGTGTTGATTGCTACTTTGTGGTGAATGCTATTGAGTTTTGTTGGAGAAATATTATTATGTCCAGATTGTTTATCACATATTTATCCCCACTTATCATGATCTCTTTTATGTCTTGTGAGTAGTTACCTTAGTTCTTGAGGACATGGGGAAAGTCTTGTTGTTAGTAGTCATATGCTGTTGAAGTAATATGTGTTGTTTGATACTTAAGTTGCGTTGTCATTCTACTAGTGGTGTTGCGTGAGTCGAACACCCAACACTTCGCCTTATTAAGGACCTAGGGGAATACATTGTGTATAAAGAATGCTTATGGTGGGTTGCCGGAGTGACAGAAACCTGAACCCCAGTTCGCACGCTTTTGCATAAGGGAATAATGGATCCTCGATCGTATTGCTATGGTTAGGCTTTTGCCTTAAATTCTATCTTGTATTTGCGGATGCTTGCAAGGTGTTTAATCATAAGAGTGCATTCATCTTAGTCTAGAGAGTGCACTAGCATAGATCCACCCACTCAACACTTATCAACACATAACATAGTATCAATACAGAATATGGCGAAAGCACATGACTACCTCTCCCGTGTGTCCTCAAGAACGCTTTAGTCTTTATAAGTTCGGTTGCTAGGCTTCTCCTTTGCTAAGAAAGGATTGGGCCACTTGTTACTCTCAGTACCTTTTACATTACTTGCCTTTACATTCCTGTTGCTTATATCGAGAAAACCCCTAAAAGTTATCTTTCAGTGCTTGCAGTAATTTCTTGCTCAGAATCGCTTATCAATACCTTCTGCTCCTCGTTGGGTTCGACACTCTTACTTATCGAAAACGCTGCAACAGATCCCTTACGGTTGAGGGTCATCAGACATCACTGCCTCCTCATGAGGCAGGCTTGGCCTTGGGTTCTCCGCCCCTCCGGAGCACCTTATCGAGGCTGCTCCTGAGAGGGTCTCGAGCAGCTGGTCGATCAGCTAGGCCGTACCAGGCCGCTTGTAGGAGCGCGTCGTGGCCCGTAGACAGGCAAGTCTGGGTACCCCGGTTCCCAGTACGCCGACAACCACCTGATCGGGATCATAGCCAGCAGCGGCCGGCGTGAACGCCCCGCGGTCGTCCTGGCTTTGTGTCTCGTTGGGATCGTAGCCAGCTCCCAGTGCACCACCCTCGAAGATAAGGTTTTGCATGTAGTCCTCGTCGACGGAGGTCAGCATTTCCTCGAACAGGTTACGGGCGTCCGGGAGCCCGTCGGCCGGCGTCTGTCGCGCGCGTTTCCTTGTGCCGCCAGACGACGAGCCACCGACCACCGAGGGGGTGTTGAGGTCGATGGGCGTGGGCGTGGAAGGCGCGACCATGCTCACGTCGGGTGAGCACTCTCCGGAGAGGCGGGAGGCCTGCGGGTAGACATGGAAGCCGGGGACCGGGTTGCAAGTCGACACGCGGGGAGACTCGGGCAGCACAATCCGAGGAAACACCGACGAGACGGTGCTGGCCGCGGCGACGGCGGCTTGGAGACGTTGTGCTGGCTAGGGTTTACCCCTAGCATGTATTTTATCCCGGGAGTCATAAAAGTGGCAGACCTCCTAACAGCCGATGGAACTAAATGGGACACGACTAGGGTCGATGCTATGTTTTCTCCTGACGATGCTGATGGCTTCTCGCCCCTCGTTGGTTACCCCAAGTGGAAGGTTTGAGATGTAGCGTAGCGGTAGTTTTCCCTTGGCAAAGATACCAAGGATCGAATCCCGTGAGACTCCGAGGGTCGACAAGAAGGTGTCAACTACTAACGGCGCCAGATACTTAGCGATTGACAGGACCTGCACACAGATACAAATAACTTTGCTCCCAACGAGTACAGAGAGGTTGTCAATCCCTCCGGCCTTGTTGTTTACAAAGGATCAAACACAAGAGATAATAGTGATAGGTATGACTGCAACTAGTAAATAGGAACATGAAGTAAATAGCGGGTGTGATCAGTGATGGTAATATGGACCGGGGTCCCATGATGTTCACTAGTGATGTCTCTCTCCCAAAAGACGATAAAACAGCTAAGCGAGGTAAACGAATTACAGCTGGGCAATTGACAGGATTATGTGCGCAAACCAATGCTAACTATGCTGCAAGAAAGGTAGAGGCTCAAAAGCATGGGCGGTACGCCAAGGAAAGTAGACCGAAATCCATCTGCATCTACTACTAATCATCCACCTTGAGATATCTATCCAGAACATCTCGCTGGTATTAAGTTGCGAGTCCCACCCATAGTGTAAACTCAAAGCAACAGACAACTGCATTAAAAGAACTTTGCGTAAAGTAAATAATCCTTGCACCCGCAAGTACAAGCACCGTTGTTTTCCCCCTTGTGGCAACAACACATCCCCTAGACTCATGTTTCTGTCACTCAAGCTAGTCATCGAGGGGCATGAACCCACAATCAAGCATAACGTTCCCTCTTGGAGTTACTACCTACTACTTGGCCAAAGCAATAAACAGCATCGGAGAACATGCAAGAATTACTCAAGAACATAAATATAAAAGAGGTGAATCAAATATATTACTCACACACAATCTGAACATAATATCATAATCCATCAGATCCCAGCAAACTCATCATAGCAACAGCATAAGGATTACATATGTGCCTCGATCATGTAGGGCAGCTCACGAGGTCTAATCGGTGAAGAACAAATAGGGGAGGAGAACATCACATAGCTACTGCTCATGGACCCATGGTCCAAGGGGGACTACTCACAACTCATCCGGGAGGCGTCCATGGTGGTGGAGAGGCTCCCGGTGGTGCTTCTCCCCTCCGGCAGGGTGCCGGGAAGAGTTCTCCTGGTGCTCCCGATCTTGGAAGCGCGGTGGCGGCGGAACAGAGATGGGATCGCGAAAAAGGGTTCCGTCCTCGAGGGTTTCGGGACGCGGTGTAAATATATGCCAAACGGGGGCGCCAGGGGAGCTAAGGGGGGCCCGCCCAGGCGGCCTGGCGCGGCGGCCAGGAGGGGGGCCGCGCCCTCTGGGCGCCTGGAGCCCCTGTGGCCCCCCTTCGGCCCTACTTCGGCCGCATGGAAGCTTCGGGAACGCAGATTTTTTATATATTTTTCCCGGAATTTTTCTGGCAATTTACGTAATGGGAAAACCTGAAATACAAAAACAGCAGAAAACAGAAACTGGCACTGGGGTGCACTGAGTTAATAGGTTAGTCCAAATATGATCGAAAGTGTATGGAAGTGCATAAATATCATAGCAATATCACACAAAAGAGGCATGGAGGAAGCAGAAATTATAGATACGTTTTGGACGTATCAACATCCCCAAGCTTAATTCCTGCTCGTCCTCGAGTAGGTAAATGATAACAAGCATAATTTCTGTGGTGACATGCTATTAACCATATAAGAACTTTTCACAGTCACATGACAAATGCTTACTGAGATAATGAATCTATAGTAATTAAGTTGCCTCATGAGAATATCACAAAGAACTGAAAGTTTTACAATATGATACTTAAACACTCAATAGATTTGTAGTGAGCGTGGTGTGCAAACATGACAAAGTGATACCTCGCTTGCCCCCTTTAGTGAAGCAAAACATAAATGCAGGGGCACCTCCGAAGTTTAAGTGACGACTAGATACAATGATTTCAGAATAAACGATATCATAATCATGCAGAAGACAATGGTACTTTGGGACAATGCACATTACACTCAGAATGACAATCATGCTCTCATTAGTTGGTGCTTTGAAGAAAGAAGGTGGAGACTCTCGAACCGTGGCTTTTGATGGCAAGGTTGAAAACCCGTGATCGGAAACAAAGACTAAACATGTACCAGAGCTCTTGGTTTTTAAAAACAGAGGTAAAAATTATTTTTGGGATATGCATATTTCGTCAACGAATGCTAGTAGATAACTCAATTACTTCTCGAGCTGGACAAGTTTCGAGGAACGGCTCCCGCACGGGGACGATCACATCCCCTTAATCTCCTTTGTTTATCACTGCCAAAGTTTTCTGATTTCTCATGAACAAAGTGTGAAGGAGGGTTTGTTTGTTGTATATTTATTAATGAGCCTGGCGCACTCTTTGCCAGTTCCTTCTCGTATTAGGGGTTTGCAGATTAGACATGCAATCCCGGGGTGAAACTCGTCCAATTTAAAAAGATCATGAATTAACTACTACTTCCTCATGAGCTAAAACGGAGGCACAAAATAGAAATGCTGTTGAATAATTTCGAGATGGTACAAGATAGTCCTCGTTAGGAATGGCAAGTAAATACCATGTATAGGAAGGTATGGTGGACTCATATGGCATAACTGGTTTAAAGGATTTTGGATGCACAAGCAGTCAGTCCGCTTAGTACAGGCGAAGGTTAGCAAAAGACTGGGAGCGACCAACTAAGAGAGCAATGACAGTCATAATCATGCAGAGCGACAAAGCAACATTGAATCGGGCATGGAAGTTATATCGCTACTCAGAAATTAAAGATCATCAAGGCTTGATAGACTTTCTTTACAGTCTTAAATATGCGTGAGCATATGCCAAGTCAATCAAAATAAATTCTTGGAGGAAGATATCACTAAACCATACCACATCATAGGCAAACAAATCATGTTGGTACTTCAATAACACATTAAGAACCCCCCAGCTATTTGAGACTAACCATAAGAAAACATGAACTACTAAGCACCATTATGCACATAGCATTTTTATCATAGACATATCAACCAGTGCAACAGAAAGCAACTCTCTTAACAAGATAAGCATGATAACTCAAGAGAGTTCCAGCAACCAACTAAACAAAAGCTCTTTAAAAAGGAAAGCATGAAAACTAAGAGCTAAACATGACAGTAGCTATTGAAAGACAAAGAACATACACAACAAAGATAAACATGAAAATCCTATGTTGTGTTCTAGATTGAAGTGGAGTGTGTTTCTCTCCCACACAAAGAAAGTTGGGTTCTAACTCATTATGAACAGCAAGCAAAGCTAAAGAAAAACTAAAAAGGAAACTAAAAGCAAGATGCTCCAAGCATAGCACATAACACATGAAGTGATTAAAATATAGTGGAACAAAAGACAAACTGATAATTGTTGATGGAGAAGGGGATGCACGAGGGCATACCCAAGCTTAGACGCTTGAGTCTTCTTGAATATTTCTTGGGGGTGCACGGGGGCATCCCCAAGCTTGAGCGTTTGACACTCCTGAATCTTTTTATCATCTTCCCTCGCACACTTGAAAACTCCCTTCATATATAACTCATCATAATCTGATTAGCGAGGTTTGTACCCATAATAAAATATTTTTTCCTTGCTGGAAATAAGGATAATATTGAAGGTCTACTGTTTCTCAAGATTGCCAAAAGGTTTTTGCAAAGAAAAAGCAAGCTCAAGGTTTGCAAAATGAAGGAAAGGCAAAACAGGACAGAATCTGTGAAAAACAGACCAGCAGGTAGTAAATAATTTTTTCGGGGCACTTCTGGAACTCAAATCAAAAAACTCAGAACAGACGCCCGAAAGCCAATTGTATAGGGCACGCTGTCGAACAAATTCAGGCCAAAAAGATGATTTGGTGATTTTATACGAATTTTTCTATCCAATGACATAATCTGTTTCCTGGACAGCACGTCACAACTTTTGAACTTTCTTGTAATCAGAGGCTATACTTGGCACAAAGCTGAAAAATAAAGATACAATGATGATGCTACTGTAGTAACAAACATCAAGACACAACTAAAGCAAAATAAAACTTTATTCATTGTGGGCTGCCTCCCAAAAGCGCTTTCTTTTATGCCTTTAAGCTAGGCATAATGCAAAGAGATCAAGTTTTATCAAGAGTAAAAGAATAGCTAGCCCGTATAACGGACTCAAAGGGTAACTTAATCTTCTTTCTTGGGAAGTGTTCCATCCCTTTCTTGAGAGGAAATTGGAATTTTATATTCCCCTCTTTCATGTCAATGACAGCACCAACGGTGCGAAGAAAAGGATGTCCCAAAATAATTGGAGAAGATGGTTCACATTCAATATCCATAATAGTAAAATCAACGGGAACATAATTGTCATTGACAATGATAAGAACATCGTCGATCCTCCCCAAGGGTTTCTTTATGGAAGAATCAACAAGACGAACACCAAAAGAACAAGAATCAAAAGGTTTCAATTTAAGCATATCATATATTCTTTTGGGCATAACGGAGGTACTAGCTCCAACATCACATAAAGCATAGCAAGAGAAGTTATTCAACTTAATTTTAATCATAGGATCCCAACCATCTTCTAGCTTTCCAGGTATGGAGGCTTCTACCCTAAGTTTCTCCTCCCTAGATTTGATGAGAGCATTAGTGATATGCTCGGTGAAGGCAAGATTAAGCGTGCTAGTGTGGGGATCTCTAGACATCTTGTGAAGAAAATCAATAACTTCAGAAAGGGTGCAATTATCAAAATCAAGGTCACTACTATCAAGTAAGGTGGTAGTGGTGTCCTTTAGGCTCACTTGTTTGGTAGTTTCTATGGTCATAGGAGTTTCTACGGTTAAGGTCATAGCATCACCATTAATAGGTCCAATGGGACCAGGAGTGCATTGGGTGCTAAGAGTTTGAACATCCTCAACAACTTGGATAGTAGCAACAGTGTGGTGGGTAGGAAGGTTCTTAATTCTATCTTCTTCCTCCTTTTCTCTAGCCCATCTCTCTTTAAGTTTAGCCAACATCCTAATGTTTTCATTAATTTGTACTTGAATTGCATTCATAGGAGTGGTCTTCCTCTCCTCAAGAGGGGAAGTTCTAATTTTAAGCAACTCTACCTCATGGGCTAAATTGTCTACCTTCGAAGAGAGATCATCTAGTTTGGCTAGTTTTTCTTCTACATTCTCATTGAAGGCTTTTTGGGTAGTGATGAAATCTTTAAGCATAATCTCTAGTTCAGAAGTGGAGTTCTTGGTGCTAGGATAAGCATTGTTGTTCCCATAGGAATTAGAGGGGAACGGTCTAGGGTTGCTACCAAAATTACTCCTATAAGCATTGTTATTGAAATTGTTTCTAGAGATAAAGTTCACATCTACTTGATCTTGAGCCATCAAAGAATTTAAAGGAACATCACGAGGATCAATAGAAGATTGATTGGAAAGTAGAGACATGATCAAGTCAACTTTTTCATTCAGGGAGGAAATCTCCTCGACAGAGTTTACCTTCCTACCCGTTGGAGCGCGTTCGGTGTGCCATTGGGAATAGTTGGTCATCATCTCATCGAGAAGCTTCGTGGCAGCACCAAGTGTAATTGACATAAAGGTTCCTCCCGCGGCTGAATCTAACAAGTTCCGCGAGGTAAAGTTCAAGCCTGCATAAAAAGTTTGGATAACCATCCAAGTAGTCAAACCATGAGTAGGGCAGTTCTTGACAAGAGATTTCATGCGTTCCCAAGCTTGGGCAACATGTTCATTATCCAATTGTTTGAAATTCATTATGTTACTCCTTAGTTGGATAATTTTAGCAGGTGGATAGTATTTCCCAATAAAGGCATCCTTGCACTTGTCCCAAGAATCTATGCAATTTCTAGGCAAAGATTGAAACCAAATTTTAGCTCCTCCTCTCAAGGAGAAAGGAAAAAGCTTAAGCTTAACAATATTACCATCTATTTCTTGGTACTTTTGCATATCACAGAGTTCAACAAAATTATTTAAGTGCAAAGCAGCAGCATCTCCAGCACCGGAGAATTGATCTTTCATAACTAGGTTCAGTAAAGCAGGTTTAATTTCATAAGAAGGTGTTGAAGTGGCAGGTGTAGTAATAGGCGTGCAGATAAAGTCATCGTTGTTATGACTAGTGAAGTCGCACAACTTGGTGTTCTCGGTGGAACCCATAGCAGCAAGCAAGCAAGATAACTATTTTTGTGATTTTTGATAAAGGGAACTAAAGCAAAAACTGAAAGGTAAACTAACAAGACTAAAAAGCAAAGGTAAAAGATAGCGTGCAACTCCCCTATCTTGAAGAGTGGAGTCCCCGGCAACGGCGCCAGAAAACTTTGCTTGATGGCTTCTCGCCCCTCGTTGGTTACCCCAAGTGGAAGGTTTGAGATGTAGCGTAGCGGTAGTTTTCCCTTGGCAAAGATACCAAGGATCGAATCCCGTGAGACTCCGAGGGTCGACAAGAAGGTGTCAACTGCTAATGGCGCCAGATACTTAGCGATTGACAGGACCTGCACACAGATACAAATAACTTTGCTCCCAACGAGTACAGAGAGGTTGTCAATCCCTCCGGCCTTGTCGTTTACAAAGGATCAAACACAAGAGATAATAGTGATAGGTATGACTGCAACTAGTAAATAAGAACAGGAAGTAAATAGCGGGTGTGATCAGTGATGGTAATATGGACCGGGGTCCCATGATGTTCACTAGTGATGTCTCTCTCCCAAAAGACGATAAAACAGCTAAGCGAGGTAAACGAATTACAGCTGGGCAATTGACAGGATTATGTGCGCAAACCAATGCTAACTATGCTGCAAGAAAGGTAGAGGCTCAAAAGCATGGGCGGTACGCCAATGCAAGTAGACCGAAATCCATCTGCATCTACTACTAATCATACACCTTGAGATATCTATCCAGAACATCTCGCTGGTATTAAGTTGCGAGTCCCACCCATAGTGTAAACTCAAAGCAACAGACAACTGCATTAAAAGAACTTTGCGTAAAGTAAACAATCCTTGCACCCGCAAGTACAAGCACCGTTGTTTTCCCCCTTGTGGCAACAGCACATCCCCTAGACTCATGTTTCTGTCACTCAAGCTAGTCATCGAGGGGCATGAACCCACAATCAAGCATAACGTTCCCTCTTGGAGTTACTACCTACTACTTGGCCAAAGCAATAAACAGCAACAGAGAACATGCAAGAATTACTCAAGAACATAAATATAAAAGAGGTGAATCAAATATATTACTCACACACAATCTGAACATAATCTCATAATCCATCAGATCCCAGCAAACTCATCATAGCAACAACATAAGGATTACATATGTGCCTCGATCATGTAGGGCAGCTCACGAGGTCTAATCGGTGAAGAACAAAGAGGGGAGGAGAACATCACATAGCTACTGGTCATGGACCCATGGTCCAAGGGTGACTACTCACAACTCATCCGGGAGGCGTCCATGGTGGTGGAGAGGCTCCCGGTGGTGGTTCTCCCCTCTGACAGGGTGCCGGGAAGAGTTCTCCTGGTGCTCCCGATCTTGGAAGCGCGGCGACGGTGGAACAGAGATGGGATCGCGAAAAAGGGTTCCGTCCTCGAGGGTTTCGGGACGCGGTGTAAATATATGCCAAAGGGGGGCGCCAGGGGAGCTAAGGGGGGCCCAGGCGGCCTGGCGCGGCGGCCAGGAGGGGGGCCGCGCCCTCTGGGCGCCTGGAGCCCCTGTGGCCCCCCTCCGGCCCTACTTCGGCCGCATGGAAGCTTCGGGAACGCAGATTTTTTATATATTTTTCCCGGAATTTTTCTGGCAATTTACGTAATGGGAAAACCTGAAATACAAAAACAGCAGAAAACAGAAACTGGCACTGGGGTGCACTGAGTTAGTAGGTTAGTCCAAATATGATCAAAAGTGTATGGAAGTGCATAAATATCATAGCAATATCACACAAAAGAGGCATGGAGCAAGCAGAAATTATAGATACATTTTGGACGTATCAGATGCTGAGGATATCAAGCGGATCGCAGTTGGCGGACCAAATACTGAAGATTTTCTGGCTTGGAACCTGACGAAAAATGGTATGTTTAATGTCAAATCTGCCTATCACCTCGGGATGTCGCTGGACAGGGCAAGGACCGGACAGCCGGAGTCCTCGAGCTCGGTTAATAAGCATAGGGGATACTTGGCCCTTTGGGGAACCAGTGCACCAGCGAAGTCCAAGGTTCATATGTGGCGTATGATTCGAAACGGCCTGGCCGTTGGGTCGGAGCTCTTCCGCCGTCGGGTAAAGCCGGGAGTTTTTTGTGTTTCGTGTGGTCGGGAAGAGACGATGATGCATCGTTTCTGGACCTGCCAACATTCAGTCCAGTTCTGGGAGTTGTTGCGGTCGGTGTTGGGAGTTTCCGTGGCGATCCCGTCGAGTCGGATTGAGTCCCAGAACGCCTTAACTTCCTGGTTGCTTGGCTGGTTCGCCGGTGCGGCCAATGAGGAAAGGGAGACCTTGATACAGGCAGCGTATGGGTTGTGGTTAGCTAGAAATAACGCAAGAGATGGGAAGAGGATCGCCCCGCCACATGAAATAGTGGCTACAGTACGTACGCATATGGCCGAGTGGAAGCTGGCGCATGAAAGGCGGGCGCCGCAGCCGGAACCCAAGATCGTCCAGAAGTGGGAGCCCCAGAAGACGGGTGGATCAAGGTCAATTCCGATGGAGCTGTCTCGATGCATGGAGAGAAAGGAGGAGGAGGGGCAGTGCTGCGGGATCATCATGGCGCTTTCCTGGCTGCGGGATGCCATCATTTCCTGCTGATTGCTGACCCTGAAGCAGTGGAGGTGCTGCTGTGACGCCCGAAGACCGGTGCCCCAGAAGATTTCCAGATATTCCTGGTTTCGCCGTGTGTTTCATTTGTGCCTGCTCTATTTATTTTGCATTGCATCATGACATCATGCCATCATGTCATTAATATTTTGCAACTCAACTAAATAAATCGTATGGATCTTCAATCCATTTAAATCGAGGGATATTCACATGGTGATTTCTCTTTATAACCTATACAAAGTCTCCTAATATTATTAAGGAGCTATAACAAAATATTCCATTGCCTTGGAATCATCGAAAAACACTTGCAAATATTCCTCATATTCTTTTTCTACTTCAATTTTTGACTCTGTAACCTTGTCTATAATTCTTAACCTTTTTTCGAGGCTCCTCCAAAAATTCGAACATTTTTGGACACTTCGAAAATCAAGTCTTAGTTCAAACCCATTTGAATTAAATTCAAATATATTTGAATTTAATCTTTCAATCTTGGCCATTCCTGATTTCTGGGATCAACACCTTTTTATGTGAGTCCAAGAAATTTAACCTCTTTCTCAAATTCTTTCACTAACCCTCTCCATCTTTTTCTTCTCTCTATCTTTTCTTTTCTTTTCTTTTCTCTTTCATTGTTTCTTCTAAGGAATTTAAGAGAGAGAGAGAGAGAGAGAGAGAGAGAGAGGGAAAGGAGCTGAGGCCCAGCCGGCAGCCCAGCCAGGCCGACAGCACCTCCTGGCCCATCCGCGGCCCAGTCTCCCTCTCGCTCGCTAACCCTAGCCGCTCCTGATCCTCACCCTCCCTCTCTCGTTTTCCCTCCTGTGCCGCCAGGAAGCTAGCGAGCGTCTGCCTCGCTCCCGATCCCCTCGCTCCCTCGATCTTTCCTTCCTCCGTCCTCTTCCCGACCCCATCGCGCAAGGAAGGCTGAGCCACCTCGCGCCCGACCTCCTACTCATCGCCATGGCCTGCCGCTGCTCTTCCCTCGCGCGACTCCAAGCCCGACCGCCTCCGGCCACCACTCCTTCTCCTCGCCGGCCTCACTGCCGCCCGAGGCCATCCAAGCCACCGCCGCGCCGACCACTTTCTCCGCACAGCAGCGCCGCCTCGTCGTCGCCTCCCGAGGCTACAGCCGCCCCGCTGTCCGCCTCTGGCCACGGACGCCGCTGCCAGCGCCATGGCGGCCATCGCCAGCGCCCGTGCCTCCTCCTCCGTTCGCAACCTCGTGAGCACGACCACGAGTGCCACTTCGCCGAGCCTCTCGTGCTCCCCGGTCGGTCTCCTCGTCGTCCAGCGCCTCGTCCCCACCTCTGCTTCGAGCCGGAGACCAGGATGCGTCAGCCTCATCCTTGTCTCCGTCGCCAAGCCACCTCCGGCTTCCTCCACGGCCACCGGCGCCGCCAAGTTCAGCTACTGCCGCTGCTCTGCCTCCGTCTACCCGTCGTCCTCGACCGCGCCTAGCCTCCACTTCGGCCTCGATGGAAGGTGGCATGGCCGTGACCGAGACCTCCCTTTGTTGCTGTTGTTGTTTCGCCAAGGACCTCGGAGGCGTCAAGTTCCTCAGCGTGTACGTCTACGGCTCGTGTACCCCTACGTCAACGACGACTCGACAAGTACCCCGCCGACAAGACCGACGCCCGAACGACTATACAAGACGATGCGCCAAGTTCAACTACGCCCGACGACATGTACATCTTCGAAACGAGAACGCCTACACGGCGACACGTCAAGTACCACTACCGTCGCCGAAGAACCGTGAACGAAAATGCCAACGTGTACGACTACCGTCGCCCTGGAAACGATGGATTCGTCAAGTACCTCTCCGAAACGGAACGAGTACCTCTACGTCAACGACGACCCCGACGCCCCGTGTACGACTACGAACGGAATGACCACTTCCCTCTACGAATGTGTACCACGAACCGCGAGTACCACTACTTCCTCTACGACCTCGAACCGCCCCGAAACGAACGCTTCGAAGGTATACCCCGAGTCGAATGCCGATGTGGTGAACGAATGCTTGTTGTGTTGTATAAGATGTATCGAATGTTTGCTCGTGTCCGTTGTGTCCTTGTTTGCCTTGGCGGCAACCCGTGGGAACCCGGTGACGGGATCACCCCACCTTTCATCTTGTTCGACTCGCTCACGCCACCTTTTCTTTTGCACCGGTCTCTCAACGAGTTACCGGAACCGAGATGTTGTCATTGCATCATTTTCGGATCGTTGCCGTGGCACCCTTTCCTTCCACCACAGTGCCAATACTTCATATCTCTTCATGTTAACGTTTAACTAAAAATTGCATAAAACTTGATCATGTCATCCGCATCATGTTAACAACATTAAAATGTGTAAATTGTTGTTTGCTTAAAATTGCTAAACATGCATATGGGGATTTCCCGGAATTGTTGTTGTAGTTTCCGGCCTCATTTAAACTTGTTGACTTGTGTTGTTTTTGAGAGCTTCCTGCCTTGCCATGTTTAGCATCCTATATAGAGTTGTCTTGCATCCTACTCGGTTGAGCATATTGTCATGTTGCTTGTGTTGTTTTTGTGTGCTTCCTACCTTGCCATGTATTGCTTCCTGTATAGACTTGTCATGCATCATACCTTGCCATGTATTGCATCATATAGACTTGTGTTATTTTTCTGTTCTTCCTACCTTGCCATGTTTTGCTTCCTGTTTAGACTTGTGGTGCATCCTATATAGAACTGTCTTGCATCATACTTGGTTGAGCATATTGTCATGTCTCGTGTTGTGTTTTTACCGTATTGCTTGCTTCTTCTCATTAGTGCTTGTTCCGTTGCGATCGTGAGGATTCGTTCGACTTCTCGTGGTTCTTCTTCGTCTTCTTCTTGGACCCGTTCTTCTTCCTTGCGGGATCTCAGGCAAGATGACCATACCCTTGGATACCTTTACTACCATTGCCATGCTTAGTTGTCTCGATGCTATCGTTACATGTCTCGCTACCCATCTTTTATGTCAGCCTCTCCTTGTTGCCATGAAACCTCTAACCTTGAAACCTTCCTAGCAAAACCATTGTTTGGCTATGTTACCCGCTTGCTCAGCCCCTCTTATAGCGTTGTTAGTTGCAGGTGAAGATGAAGATCGTTCCAGGAGGGAACTTGTTGTTGGAATATCACAATATGTTATATATATTTTAACACACCTATATACTGGGCATGGGTGGAAGGCTTGGCCTTTTGCTCGGTGTTTTGTTCCACTCATGCCACCTTAGGCGCCGATAAACCGGCATTATGTTCCTCGATTTTGCATTCCTTACACGGTTGGGTATATGGGTGATGGCTTCTCGCCCCTCGTTGGTTACCCCAAGTGGAAGGTTGAGATGTAGCGTAGCGGCAAATTTCCCTTGGCAAAGATACCAAGGATCGAATCCCGTGAGACTCCGAGGGTCGACAAGTAGGTGTCAACGGCGCCAGAAACTTAGCGGTTGACGGGACCTGCACACAGATACAGATAACTTTGCTCCCAACGAGTACAGAGAGGTTGTCAATCCCTCCAGCCTTGTTGTTTACAAAGGATCAAACACAAGAGATAATAATGATAGCTATGACTGCAACTAGGAAATAAAAATAGGAAGTAAATAGAAGGTGTGATCAGCGGTGGTAATATGGACCGGGGTCCCATGATGTTCACTAGTGATGTCTCTCTCCCAAAAGACGATAAAACAGACAAGCGAGGTAAACAAATTACAGCTGGGCAATTGACAGGATTATGTGCGCAAACCAATGCTAACTATGCTGCAAAGAAAGGTAGAGGCTCAAAAGCATGGGCGGTACGCCAAGGCAAGTAGACCGAAATCCATCTGCATCTACTACTAACCATCCACCTTGAAATATCTATCCAGAACATCTCGCTGGTATTAAGTTGCGAATCCCTCCCAAACTGTAAACACAAAGCAACAGACAATTGCATTAAAAGAACTTTGCGTAAAGTAAACAATCCTTGCACCCGCAAGTACAAGCACCGTTGTTTTCTCCCTTGTGGCAACAGCACATCCCCTAGACTCATGTTTCTGTCACTCAAGCTAGTCATCAGGGGGCATGAACCCACAATCAAGCATAACGCTCCCTCTTGGAGTTACTACCTACTACTTGGCCAAAGCAATAAACATCAACGGAGAACATGCAAGAATTACTCAAGAACAAAGATATAAAAGAGGTGAATCAAATATATTACTCAAACACAATCTGAACATAGTCTCATAATCCATCAGATCCCAACAAACTCAGCAAAGCAACAGCAGAAAGATTACATATGTGCCTCGATCATGTAGGGCAGCTCACGAGGTCTAAACCATGAAGAGCAAAGAGGGGAGGAGAACATCACATAGCTACTGATCATGGACCCATGGTCCAAGGTGGACTACTCACGACTCATCCGGGAAGCGTCCATGGTGGTGGATAAGCTCCCGGTGGTGGTTCTCCCCTCCGGCAGGGTGCCGGGAAGAGTTCTCCTGATGCTCCCGATCTTGGAAGCGCTGCGGCGGCGGAACAGAGGCGAGATCGCGAAAAAGGGTTCTGTCCTCGAGGGTTTCGGGACGAGAGGGATATATATGCGAAGGGGGGCAGCCAGAGGCGGAGCAGGGGCCCCAAGCGCCCCCCCTGACGCGGCCAGGGGTGGGGCCGCGCCAGGTGGCCTCCTGGGCCTCCCCTGGCTCCCCTCTGGCCCATCTTTGGTTCTTCGCGAAGCTTCCTGTACGCTGATTTTTCCTATATTTTTCCTGGAATTTGTGGAGCACTTTTAATATGGGGGAAACCTGAAATAGAAAAACAGCAGAAAACAAGAACTGGCACTGTGGTGCACTGAGTTAATAGGTTAGTCCAAATATGATCAAAAGTGCATGGAAGTGCATCAATATCATAGCAATATCACACAAAAGAAGCATGGAGCAAGCAGAAATTATAGATACGTTTTGGACGTATCAACATCCCCAAGCTTAATTCCTGCTCGTCCTCGGGTAGGTAAATGATAACAAGCATAATTTCTGTGGTGACATGCTATCAACCATATAAGAACTTTTAAGTAAAGCAATCAAGGCATGTAATTCAATTCAAGTCATAACAAGCAAGAGTCTATATTAGCATTGTAACAAGCAACATAAGAACATAAAGGTGCAAGAGCTCTCGCTGTCCGTGACTCGAATGTCTCCAAATGGTGTTTGCGTGCAAGAAAGGGGATAGGGATATACGAGAGAGTAAAACATAGTTTTTGTATTGTTGAGAACTTAATCTACTAAAGTTTCACACTTGGTCTTCGTTGGAAGCTTATCTTGACCCATCCCCAGACCACTAGCCAGGTACAAGTCAAAATGATCCACTCCCTTTCGATATTTTGAGCACTCATGCAATGGATGAGCGTAAGCAAGAAAGTTGACACTTAGGATGGCAAAGAGAGAAAAATGATGAAGGGGGAAGACAAAAAAGGTGTGAAAGGCTCACATCAATGAGGACAATCATAAGCGAGAGAAAGCCAAATGATAGATATGATGTGAGGAGTAGGGATTGCCATGCAACGGATGCACATATGAGCTAAGGTAAGCTCTCCAATGGAACTAGTGGGGGTGCATCCAACTTGCTCGCTCAAGAAGACCTAGAGCTCTTTTGAGGAGGCTCATCATTGGAATATACAATCCAAGTTCTATAGTGTGAAGGTCCCCACATAGCTATATGCATGAATGATAATCTCTACGGAGTACAAGGTATAAGATGGAGTACGAGTGTGGATCTCTCAAAAGGAATAGTAGTGTGCCCCCTTCTCTCTTTTTATTTCTTTTTCTCTCTTTTCTCTTTTTTATTTTTTATTTGTGGCCTCAATGGCTCTTTCTATGTAACTCTCATTTGTCCTCTTTGGGACCTTTTGATTTTGTCCTCTTTGGGATCTTTTCCTCACTTTAGGGGCAACACTCTATATATTACAAGAAGTATAAAAGATCTTTCACACTTTACAAAAGTACTCAACATAAAGAAGATGAAACTATCATGATGTATGCAAATGTATGCCTCTGCCAGTGTAGTAGGATATGCAATGATACTAGCGCGTCATGTAGCAATGATTAGGGCAAGGCCCAACTATCATGCGGATCATCGATCAAGCAAAAGCATGTATGACATGAAGATCAAGTCATGAGAAGATGGATGTTGCATGGCAATGTATCTCGGAAAGGCTATGGAAATGCCTTGATAGGTAGGTATGGTGGCTGTTTTGAGGAAGGATATAATGAGGCTTATGATGACGGAGCGTATAGTGCCAAGAATTTGGATGCACCGGCGAAGTATGCGCCAACTCTCGAGGTGAGAAAAGGCAATGCACGGTAACGAAGAGGCTAGAAAAATATGGCTAGGTGGAAGTGTCAAATTTCGAATACTCACTGTTGTGGAACGTAGTATTTTAAAATTTTCCTACGATCACGCAAGATCTATCTACCAGATGCATAGCAACGAGAGGGAAGAGTGTGTCTACGTACCCTCGTAGACCGGAAGCGGAAGCGTCAAGTGACGCGGTTGATGTAGTCGAACTTCTTCGCGATCCAACCGATCAAGCACCGAACGTACGACACCTCCGCGTTCAGCACACGTTCAGCTTGATGATGTCCCACGAGCTTTTGATCCAGCTGAGCTTCACGGGTGAGTTTCGTCAGCACGACGGCGTGGTGACGGATATGATGTATCTACCGGCGCAGGGCTTCGCCTAAGCACCGCGACGGTATGACCGAGGTGTGTTTCTGTGGAGGGGGGCACCGCACACGGCTAGAACAATTCAACTTGTGTGTCTTTGGGTGCCCCCTGCCCCCGTATATAAAGGAGCAAGGAGGGCCGGCCGGCCTCCTATGGTACGGCTAGGGCTGCAATCCTACTAGGAATAGGATTGCAATCCTATTCCTAGTAGGAACTACCAAAGAAGGAAGAAGGGGGAAGGAAAGAAAGGGAGAGGCAGAGGGAAAGAGGGGTCGCGCCCTCTCCCCTTGTCCTATTCGGACTCCTCCTAGGGAGGGGGCGCGCCACCTCCTGGCTGCTGCCCTCTCTCTCCCCTATGGCCCACCAGGGCCCACCATTACCCCCGGGGGTTCCGGTAACCCCTCCGGCACTCCGGTAAATTCCGAAACTTTCCAGAACACTTCCGGTGTCCGAATATAGTCGTCCAATATATCAATCTTTATGTCTCGGACATTCCGAGACTCCTCGTCATGTCCGTGATCTCATCCGGGACTCCGAACTACCTTCGGTACATCAAAACTCATAAACTCATAATACCGATCGTCATCAAACGTTAAGCATGCGGACCCTACGGGTTCGAGAACTATGTAGACATGACCGAGACTCATCTCCGGTCAATAACCAATAGCGGAACCTGGATGCTCATATTGGCTCCTACATATTCTACGAAGATCTTTATCGGTCAAACCGCATAACAACATACGTTGTTCCTTTTGTCATCGGTATGTTACTTGCCCGAGATTCGATCGTCGGTATCTCTATAACTAGTTCAATCTCGTTACCGGCAAGTCTCTTTACTCGTTCCGTAACACATCATCTCGTGATTAACTCATTAGTCTTTTGCTTGCAAGGCTTATTATGATGTGTGTTACCGAGAGGGCCCAGAGATACCTCTCCGACACTCGGAGTGACAAATCCTAATCTTGATCTATGCCAACACCACGAATACTTTCGGAGACACCTGTAGAGCATCTTTATGATCACCCAGTTACGTTGTGACGTTTGATAGCACACAAGGTGTTCATACGGTATTCGGGAGTTGCATAATCTCATAGTCATAGGAACATGTATAAGTCATGAAGAAAGCAATAGCAGTAAAACTAAACGATCATAGTGCTATGCTAACGGATGGGTCTAGTCCATCACATCATTCTCCTAATGATGTGACCCCGTTGATCAAATGACAACTCATGTCTATGGCTAGGAAACATAACCATCTTTTATCAATGAGCTAGTCTAGTAGAGGCATACTAGGGACATACTGTTATGTCTATGTATCCACACATGTACTAAGTTTCCGATTAATACAATTCTAGCATGAATAAAAGACATTTATCATGATATAAGGAAATACAAATAACATCTTTATTATTGCCTCTAGGGCATATTTCCTTCAGTCTCCCACTTGAACTAGAGTCAATAATCTAGATTACAAAGTGATGATCCTCACACCCATGGAGTCCTGGTGCTGATCATGTTTTGCCCGTGGAAGAGGCTTAGTCAACGGGTCTGCAACATTCAGATCCGTATGTATTTTGCAAATCTCTATGTCTCCCTCCTTGACTAGATCGCAGATGGAATTGAAGCGTCTTTTGATGTGCTTTGTTCTCTTATGAAACCTGGATTCCTTCGCCAAGGCTATTGCTCCAGTGTTGTCACAAAAGATTTTCATTGGACCCGATGCACTAGGTATTACACCTAGATCGGATATGAACTCCTTCATCCAGACTCCTTCATTTGCTGCTTCCGAAGCAGCTATGTATTCCGCTTCACACGTAGATCCCGCCACGACGCTCTGCTTGGAACTGCACCAACTGATAGCTCCACCGTTCAATAAAAATACATATCCGGTTTGTGACTTAGAGTCATCCGGATCAGTGTCAAAGCTAGAATCGACGTAACCGTTTACGACGAGCTCTTTGTCACCTCCATACACGAGAAACATATCCTTAGTCCTTTTCAGGTATTTTAGGATGTTCTTGACCGCTGTCCAGTGATCCACTCCTAGATTACTTTGGTACCTCCCTGCTAGACTTATAGCAAGGCACACATCAGGTCTGGTACACAGCATTGCATACATGATAGATCCTATGGCTGAGGCATAGGGAATGACTTTCATTTTCTCTCTATCTTCTGTAGTGGTCGGGCATTGAGTCTTACTCAACTTCATACCTTGTAATACAGGCAAGAAGCCTTTCTTTGACTGATCCATTTTGAACTTCTTCAAAATCTTATCAAGGTATGTGCTTTGTGAAAGTCCAATTAAGCGTCTTGATCTATCTCTATAGATCTTGATGCCTAATATATAAGCAGCTTCACCGAGGTCTTTCATTGAAAAATTCTTATTCAAGTATCCTTTTATGCTATCCAGAAATTCTATATCATTTCCAATCAATAATATGTCATCCACATATAATATTAGAAATGCTACAAAGCTCCCACTCACTTTCTTGTAAGTACAGGCTTCTCCAAAAGTCTGTATAAAACCATAAGCTTTGATCACCTCATCAAAGCGTATATTCCAACTCTGAGATGCTTGCACCAGTCCATAGATGGATCGCTGGAGCTTGCATACTTTGTTAGCACCTTTTGGATCAACAAAACCTTCTGGTTGCATCATATACAACTCTTCTTTGAGATATCCATTCAGGAATGCAGTTTTGACATCCATTTGCCAGATTTCATAATCATAAAATGCGGCAATTGCTAACATGATTCGGACAGACTTAAGCATCACTACAGGTGAGAAAGTCTCATCGTAGTCAACTCCTTGAACTTGTCGAAACCCTTTCGCAACAAGTCGAGCTTTGTAAACAGTAACATTACCGTCTGCGTCGGTCTTCCTCTTGAAGATCCATTTATTTTCGATGGCTTGCCGATCATCGGGCAAGTCAACCAAAGTCCACACTTTGTTCTCATACATGGATCCCATCTCAGATTTCATGGCCTCAAGCCATTTTGTGGAATCTGGGCTCATCATCGCTTCCTCATAGTTCATAGGTTCATCATGGTCTAGTAACATGTTTTCCAGAACTGGGTTGCCGTACCACTCTGCTGCGGAACGTACTCTAGTTGATCTACGACGTTCAGCAGAAACTTGATCCGAAGTCTCATGATCATCATCATTAACTTCCTCCCTGATTGGTGTAGGAATCACTGGAACAATTTTCTGTGATGTACTACTTTCCAATTCGGGAGAAGGTACAATTACCTCATCAAGTTCTACTTTCCTCCCACTCACTTCTTTCGAGAGAAACTCCTTCTCTAGAAAGGATCCATTCTTAGCAACGAATATCTTGCCTTCGGATCTGTGATAGAAGGTGTACCCAACAGTCTCTTTTGGGTATCCTATGAAGACACATTTCTCCGACTTGGGTTCGAGCTTATCAGGTTGAAGCTTTTTCACATAAGCATCGCAGCCCCAAACTTTAAGAAACGACAACTTTGGTTTCTTGCCAAACCATAGTTCATAAGGTGTCATATCAACGGATTTAGATTGTGCCCTATTTAACGTGAATGCAGCTGTCTCTAAAGCATAACCCCAAAACGATAGTGGTAAATCGGTAAGAGACATCATAGATCGCACCATATCCAATAAAGTACGGTTACGACGTTCGGACACACCATTACGCTGTTGTGTTCCGGGTGGCGTGAGTTGTGAAAGTATTCCACATTGTTTCAAATGAATACCAAACTCGTAACTCAAATATTCTCCTCCACGATCAGATCGTAGAAATTTTATTTTCTTGTTATGATGATTCTCTACTTTACTCTGAAATTCTTTGAACTTTTCAAATGTTTCAGACTTGTGCTTCATTAAGTAGATATACCCATATCTGCTCAAATCATCAGTAAAGGTCAGAAAATAACGATACCCGCCGCAAGCTTCAACACTCATTGGCCCACATACATCAGTATGTATGATTTCCAACAAATCTGTTGCTTGCTCCATAGTTCCGGAGAACGGAGTTTTAGTCATCTTGCCCATGAGGCATGGTTCGCAAGCACCAAGTGATTCATAATCAAGTGATTCCAAAATCCCATCACTATGGAGTTTCTTCATGCGCTTTACACCAATATGACCTAAACGGTAGTGCCACAAATAAGTTGCACTATCATTATTAACTTTGCATCTTTTGGTTACAATATTATGAATATGTGTATCACTACAATCGAGATCCAATAAGAATAGACCACTCTTCAAGGGTGCATGACCATAAAAGATATTATTCATAAAAATAGAACAACCATTATTCTCTGATTTAAATGAATAACCGTCTCGCATCAAACAAGATCCAGATATAATGTTCATGCTCAACGCTGGCACCAAATAACAATTATTTAGGTCTAAAACTAATCTCGAAGGTAGATGTAGAGGTAGCGTGCCGACGGCGATCACATCGACTTTGGAACCATTTCCCACGCGCATCGTCACCTCATCCTTAGCCAATCTTCGTTTAATCCGTAGTCCCTGTTTCGAGTTACAAATATTAGCAACCGAACCAGTATCAAATACCCAGGTACTACTACGAGCATTAGTACGGTACACATCAATAACATGCATATCACATATACCTTTGTTCACCTTGCCATCCTTCTTATCCGCCAAATACTTGGGGCAGTTCCGCTTCCAGTGTCCAGTCCCCTTGCAGTAGAAGCACTCAGTTTCAGGCTTGGCTCCAGACTTGGGTTTCTTCGTGGGAGTAGCAACTGTCTTGCTATTCTTCTTGAAGTTCCCCTTCTTTCCCTTGCCCTTTTTCTTGAAACTAGTGGTCTTGTTAACCATCAACACTTGATGCTCCTTTTTGATTTCTACCTCCGCAGCCTTGAGCATAGCGAAGAGCTCGGGAATTGTCTTTTGCATCCCTTGCATATTATAGTTCATCACGAAGCCTTTATAGCTTGGTGGCAGTGATTGAAGAACTCTATCAATAACACTATCCTCGTCAACTTTGCAACCAAGTTGAGTCATATGATTGTAGTACCCAGACATTCTGAGCAAGTGTTCACTGATTAAACTATTCTCCTCCATCTTGCAGCTGTAGAACTTATTGGAAATCTCATATTTCTCAATCCGGGCATTTGCTTGAAATATCAACTTCAACTCCTGGAACATCTCATATGGTCCATGATGTTCAAAACGTCGTTGAAGTCCCGGTTCTAAGCCATAAAGCATGGCACACTGAACTATCGTGTAGTCATCAGACCGCGACTGCCAGATGTTCAAAGCGTCTACATTAGCGGGAGGGGGCTTGTCACCTAGCGGTGCTTCAAGGACATAATTCTTCTGTGCAGCAATGAGGATAATCCTCAAGTTACGGACCCAGTCCGTGTAATTGCTACCATCATCTTTCAACTTAGCTTTCTCTAGGAATGCATTAAAATTCAAAGGAACGGTAGCACGGGCCATTGATCTACAACAACATAGATATGCAAAAACTATCAAGACTAAGTTAATGATAAATTAAAGTTCAACTTAATCATATTAATTAAAGAACTCCCACTTAGATAGACATCCCTCCGGTCATCTAAATGATCACGTGATCCAAATCAACTAGACCATGTCCGATCATCACGTGAGATGGAGTAGTATCAATGGTGAACATCTTATGTTGATCATATCTACTATATGATTCACGCTCGACCTTTCGGTCTCCAGTGTTCCGAGGCCATATCTGCATATGCTAGGCTCGTCAAATTTAACCCGAGTATTCTGCATGTGCAAAACTGGCTTACACCCGTTGTATTTGAACGTAGAGCTTATCACACCCGATCATCACGTGGTGTCTCGGCACGACGAACTTTCGCAACGGTGCATACTCAGGGAGAACACTTATACCTTGAAATTTAGTAAGGGATCATCTTATAATGCTACCGTCATTCTAAGCAAAATAAGAAGCATAATAAGATAAACATCACATGCAATCAAAATATGTGACATGATATGGCCATCATCATCTTGTGATTTTGATCTCCATCTCCAAAGCACCGTCATGATCACCTTCGTCACCGGCGCGACACCTTGATCTCCATCGTAGCATCATTGTCGTCTCGCCAACTATTGCTTCTACGACTATCGCTACCGCTTAGTGATAAAGTAAAGCAATTACATGGCGATTGCATTTCATACAATAAAGCGACAACCATATGGCTCCTGCCAGTTGCCGATAACATTACAAAACATGATCATCTCATACAAAGCAGTATAACTCGTCATGTCTTGACCATATCACATCACAACATGCCCTGCAAAAACAAGTTAGACGTCTTCTACTTTGTTGTTGCAAGTTTTACGTGGCTGCTACGGGCTTAGCAAAACTTGATTCAGCTAAAGTATACAAAACCACAACGATGTTTCGTCAAGTATGTGCTGTTTTAACCTTCACAAGGACCGGGCGTAGCCACACTTGATTCAGCTAAAGTGAGAGAGACAGACACCCGCCAGTCACCTTTAAGCAACGAGTGCTCGTAACGGTGAAACCAGTCTCGCGTAAGCGTACGCGTAATGTCGGTCCGGGCCGCTTCATCTCACAATACCGCCGAAGCAAAGTATGACATGCTGGTAAGCAGTATGACTAGTATCGCCCACAACTCATTGTGTTCTACTTGTGCACATCATCTACGCATAGACCTGGCTCTGATACAACTGTTGGGGAACGTAGTATTTTAAAATTTTCCTACGATCACGCAAGATCTATCTACCAGATGCATAGCAACGAGAGGGAAGAGTGTGTCTACGTACCCTCGTAGACCGGAAGCGGAAGCGTCAAGTGACACGGTTGATGTAGTCGAACTTCTTCGCGATCCAACCGATCAAGCACCGAACGTACGGCACCTCCGCGTTCAGCGCACGTTCAGCTTGATGACGTCCCACGAGCTTTTGATCCAGCCGAGCTTCACGGGAGAGTTTCGTCAGCACGACGGCATGGTGACGGATATGATGTATCTACCGGTGCAGGGCTTCGCCTAAGCACCGCGACGGTATGACCGAGGTGTGTTTCTGTGGTGGGGGGCACCGCACACGGCTAGAACAATTCAACTTGTGTGTCTTTGGGTGCCCCTGCCCCCGTATATAAAGGAGCAAGGGGGAGGGCCGGCCGGCCTCCTATGGTACGGCTAGGGCTGCAATCCTACTAGGAATAGGATTGCAATCCTATTCCTAGTAGGAACTACCAAAGAAGGAAGAAGGGGGAAGGAAAGAAAGGGAGAGGGAGAGGGAAAGAGGGGCCGCGCCCCCTCCCCTTGTCCTATTCGGACTCCTCCTAGGGAGGGGGCGCGCCACCTCCTGGCTGCTGCCCTTTCTCTCCCCTATGGCCCACCAGGGCCCACCATTCCCCCGGGTGGTTCCGGTAACCCCTCCGGCACTCCGGTAAATTCCTAAACTTTCCAGAACACTTCCGGTGTCCGAATATAGTCGTCCAATATATCAATCTTTATGTCTCGGACATTCCGAGACTCCTCGTCATGTCCGTGATCTCATCCGGGACTCCGAACTACCTTCGGTACATCAAAACTCATAAACTCATAATACCGATCGTCATCAAACGTTAAGCGTGCGGACCCTACGGGTTCGAGAACTATGTAGACATGACCGAGACTCATCTCCGGTCAATAACCAATAGCGGAACCTGGATGCTCATATTGGCTCCTACATATTCTACGAAGATCTTTATCGGTCAAACCGCATAACAACATACGTTGTTCCTTTTGTCATCGGTATGTTACTTGCCCGAGATTCGATCGTCGGTATCTCTATACCTAGTTCAATCTCGTTACCGGCAAGTCTCTTTACTCGTTCCGTAACACATCATCTCGTGACTAACTCATTAGTCTTTTTGCTTGCAAGGCTTGTTGTGATGTGTGTTACCGAGAGGGCCCAGAGATACCTCTCCGACACTCGGAGTGACAAATCCTAATCTTGATCTATGCCAACACCACGAATACTTTCGGAGACACCTGTAGAGCATCTTTATGATCACCCAGTTACGTTGTGACGTTTGATAGCACACAAGGTGTTCCTACGGTATTCGGGAGTTGCATAATCTCATAATACCGATCGTCATCAAACGTTAAGCGTGCGGACCCTACGGGTTCGAGAACTATGTAGACATGACCGAGACTCATCTCCGGTCAATAACCAATAGCGGAACCTGGATGTTCATATTGGCTCCTACATATTCTACGAAGATCTTTTATCGGTCAGAACCGCATAACAACATACGTTGTTCCTTTTGTCAAACGGTATGTTACTTGCCCGAGATTTGATCGTCGGTATCTCTATACCTAGTTCAATCTCGTTACCGGCAAGTCTCTTTACTCGTTCCGTAACACATCATCTCGTGACTAACTCATTAGTCTTTTGCTTGCAAGGCTTATTATGATGTGTGTTACCGAGAGGGCCCAGAGATACCTCTCCGACACTCGGAGTGACAAATCCTAATCTTGATCTATGCCAACACCACGAATACTTTCGGAGACACCTGTAGAGCATCTTTATGATCACCCAGTTACGTTGTGACGTTTGATAGCACACAAGGTGTTCATACGGTATTCGGGAGTTGCATAATCTCATAGTCATAGGAACATGTATAAGTCATGAAGAAAGCAATAGCAGTAAAACTAAACGATCATAGTGCTATGCTAACGGATGGGTCTAGTCCATCACATCATTCTCGTAATGATGTGATCCCGTTGATCAAATGACAACTCATGTCTATGGCTAGGAAACATAACCATCTTTGATCAATGAGCTAGTCTAGTAGAGGCATACTAGGGACATACTGTTATGTCTATGTATCCACACATGTACTAAGTTTCCGATTAATACAATTCTAGCATGAATAAAAGACATTTATCATGATATAAGGTAATACAAATAACATCTTTATTATTGCCTCTAGGGCATATTTCCTTCACTCACATTAGTCCGAAGAACTCATGCACTTATTATCGATAACTCTCAATCTAATTAGGAGGTTCACAAGGAGACAAGTACCCCGAGGAGGAGTGTATGGGGGTTTGGTTATCCTTGCGCATCCTCGACTCATGGTACGTGAGTGTACTCTAATATTCGATCCCTCCAAAGATTAGTGATCCATCTAGTAGCTAAAGTTCTCAACTATTTCGTAGGTTTTCAAAAATAAACACGGATTGCCCAAAATACGACATCTATCACTAATAGGCTAAAGCTCTTGACACCAAAAGTTCAGACATTACTCATGGCAATACCTCAAAACTATTGCAAGTTACTACTAAAATTAAATAGCAACCTCAATTACCTACTTTAAGTTAAGACACACAACTAAGTGCAACAGGCAAACTCTCTTAACAAGATAAACATGAAAACTCAAGAGAGTTCAGCAACCAACTAAACAAAAGCTCTTTAAAAAGAAAAGCATGAAAACTAAGAGCTAAACATGACAGCAGCTATGGAAAGACAAAGAACACACACAACAAAGATAAGCATGAAAATCCTATGTTGTGTTCTAGGTTGAAGTGGAGCGTGTTTCTCTCCCACACAAAGAAAGCTGGGTTCTAACTTGTTATGAACAGCAAGCAAAGCTAAAGAAAACTAAAAAAGGAAACCAAGAGCGAGACGCTCCAAGCATAGCACATAACGCATGAAGTGATAAGAATATAGTGGAACGGAAGACGAACTGATAATTGTTGATGGAGAAGGGGATGCATGGGGGCATCCCCAAGCTTAGACGCTTGAGTCTTCTTGAATATTTCTTGGGGGTGCACGGGGGCATCCCCAAGCTTGAGCGTTTGACCCTCCTGAATCTTCTTTTATCATCTTCCCTCGCACACTTGAAAACTCCCTTCATATATAACTCATCATAATCTGATTAGCGAGGTTAGTACCCACAATAAAATAATTTTTTCCTACTGGAAATAAAAATAATCTTGAAGAGCTACTGTTTCTCAAGATTGCCAAAAGGTTTTTGCAAAGAAAAAGCAAGCTCAAGGTTTGCAAAACGAAGAAAAGGCAAAACATGACAGAATCTGTGAAAAACAGACCAGCAGGTAGTAAATAATTTTTTCGGGGTACTTCTGCAACTCAAATCAAAAAACTCAAAACAGACGCTCGAAATCCAATTGTATAGAGCACGCTGTCAAAAAAATTTAGATCAAAAAGATGATCTGGTGATTTTATTCGAATTTTTTTGTCCAAGGACAAAATCTGTTTTCTGGACAGCACGTCACAACTTTTGAACTTTCTTGCAATCAGAGGCTAAACTTGGCACAAAGCTGAAAAGAAAAGATACAATGATGATGCTACTGTAGTAACAAACATCAAGACACAACAAAAGCAAAATAAAACCTAGTTCGTTGTGGGCTGCCTCCCAAAAGCGCTTTCTTTTATGCCTTTAAGCTAGGCATGATGCAAAAAGAGAAGATCAAGTTTTATCAAGAGTAAGAGAATAGCTAGCCCGTGTAACGGACTCAAAAGGCAACTTAATCTTCGTTCTAGGGAAGTGTTCCATCCCTTTCTTGAGAGGTAATTGGAATTTTATATTCCCCTCTTTCATGTCAATGATAGCACCAACGGTGCGAAGAAAAGGACGTCCCAAAATAATTGGACATGAAGGTTTGATACGTCCCAAACGTATCTATAATTTTGGCTTGCTCCATGCATGTTTTGGGTGATATTGCTATGCTTTTGATACACTTTTGATCATATTTGGACTAACCTATTAACTCAGTGCACCCCAGTGCCAGTTTCTGTTTTCTGCTGTTTTTGTATTTCAGGTTTTCCCATTACTTAAATTGCCAGAAAAATTCCGGGAAAAATATATAAAAAATCAGTGCTCCAGAAGCTTCCATGCGCCAGAAGTGGGGCAAGAGGGGGGCCAGAGGGGCCCCAGGCGCCCTGATGGCGCGGCCTCACCCCTGGCCGCGCCGGGGGGCGCCTGGGGGGCTCCCACCTCCTCTGGTGCCCTACTTGGCCTCCTATTTATTCTCCCATCGCGAAAACCCTGATTCCAGAACCCTTTTCTCCAGAAGCAATTCCGATCTCCGCCGCCATCACCACCAAGTTTCGGGGGACCAGAATCCTGTGTCGGCATCCTTCCAGGACGGGGAAGTGCCCCCGGATTCATCTCCATCGACGTTGCTTCCTCCCTCCATGATGCGGGAGTAGTTCCTCCTCGGGGCTGAGGTTTCTACCAGTAGCTATGTGGTCAATTCTCTCTCCCATGATGTGATCTTCGTTGTGATCATAGGCTATGTTAATCTAGGGTGATCCCATGATATTTCCCCTTCCTCTATGTATTGGATTGATGTACTCACTTGTCTTTATCTAGTATAATCCCCGAGACTAAGGTGACAACGGTCTATTGGACATGGATTAGAAGAATATTTTCATGAGTGATTTCCTCTTTTGTGTGTTGATTGAAGATTGAGAGTCTCTTGGTGCTTGTCTTTGACTATCCTTGAGATATGTTGTGGTGATTGTGGTACTCTCTTTGGACGGCCGCAGTGACATTGGGAAATCCATAGATTGAGAACTACGAACTTTGAGGTGTGCTTTTGTAGCCCTACATAATTCTCGTCCTCTCTTGACCACAAAGGAATGACCTCCGCACTTCTCCATTGCATGTTTTATGGGAAATATCATGTGATTAGACTATGTTAATGTTGTTGGGAGTTGCCACTAGTGAAAGTATGAAGCCTAGGCCTTGTTTCCACCATTGCAATACCATTTGTGCTCACGTTTACCACTTGTTTGCTTGCTGCACTTTTTATTACAGATTTATATTACTTTGCTTTGCCACTCCTATCATCCATATTTTACCATCTCTTCGCCGAACTAGTGCACCTATACAACTCCTAGTTGTATTAGGTGTGTTGGGGACACAAGAGACTTCTTGTATCTTAGTTGCAGGGTTGCTTGAGAGAGACCATCTTCAACCTCTACTTCCCTGAGTTCGATAAACCTTAGGTCATCCACTTGAGGGAAATTGCTGCTGTCCTACAAACCTCTGCGCTTGGAGGCCCAACATAGTCTACAAGAATAGAAGCGTGTGTAGACATCAAGCTATTTCTGGCGCCGTTGCTGGGGAAGTAAGTGTTTGAAGGTATATCTTTAGATCTTGCAATTAAATCTTTTTGTTTCTTGTTTTTAGTTTCACTAGTTATGTTTATGGAAAACCGCATTCTTAGTTCGCTCCTTGGGGAAGGCCGCTTTACCACACCCGTGGTAGAGAAGTCTCCTCCACCTACTGGATGTATCCCGTTCCAAATACCACTTGGGATAATTGAAATAATTAGGAATGATTGTTATGATGGGACAATCAATCCTAGTATTCATTTGTTGAAACTTACAGAACTTTGTGAGTTGTTTAAGATTTCAGGTTTGACAAGAGATGGAGTCATGAGGAAATTATTTGCCTTGTCACTGAAAGGAAAAGCATTGGAATGGTATAGGCTACTAGATGACTCTCACCTGCTGGATTGGGAAGAGATCCAGTCTCTCTTTTACTCCAAGTTTTATCCTCTTCATGAAGTCCATGAGAATAGGAATTATGTTTATAATTTCTATCCTCATGACGGAGAGAGCATAGCTCAAGCTTGGGGGAGACTGAAAACGTTAATGCTAAAATGTCCTAACCATGGGCTCCCCAAAGATATTATTATTACTAATTTCTATGCGAGGCTCTCTCGACAGGATAAAGATTTGCTCAATGCTTCCTCTATGGGTTCTTTCACAAACTAAAAGATTGATGCTAAATGGGAACTCCTTGAAAGAATTCAACGCAACACTGAAGATTGGGAGATCGACAAAGGTAAAGAGTCAGGTATAATTTATGAGTATGATTGCATTAAGTCCTTTGTTGAAACTACAAGTTTTAATAAGTTTAGTGCTAAGTTTGGGCTTGATTCTCAACTCCTTGTTGATTTCCTCAAATCTTTTGCTTCACATCTTAATATGCCTAAGGAGGATTGGATCAAGCATCATGAACCTTTTAAAGAGATTTGCAAATAAAATGAAATTGTTCATGATGATTGCAACATGCATGATCCAATTCCTAAAAATGAAGTTTTATATAAGCATGTTAATTTTTGTGGAGTGGATAGACCTTGTGAAAGGCCTATGATTGAAGAAGAGAAGTATTGTAAGCAACATAAGCATGAAAGAACAATCACTTGGGTCAAAGATTTAAATGAAATTGCTAGAGAATTGTGTGACCTTTATCCTTTTACTTGTGAACTTTGCTGTATAGAGGGTCACTTTAATTTTCAATGCATGCACTTTCAAAACATAACTGTTAACCAGTTGTGTGATAACATAATCACCCCTGATCTTTATGATGAGCTTATGTTATTTTTGATGTGTGAAGAGTTATCAGAAAAGACTTCTTGGCTAGATGTTAATGCCATAGGAATAAAAAACACTTTGCAAAATTGCCATCTCTATTGTGTTGTTAATTGCCATAAAAATGATTACATAAGTAAGATTAGAAAGGAGGGAACTTTACCAAAGTATAAAAATGTCTCTTATATTTCTGCTAATAAAAAGGAGAGTTTCTCCCAAGTTTCCCCTATTGTTTCTAATGATAAACCAGGATATGTGAAGAAGCTTCATCTCCAACCACTCCCTCCTAAGGTGAAGAAGAAGAAAAAGAAGAGGAGGAGGAAGAGGAGCAAGAAGGAAGAAGAATGGGTATCAACCTGGCCTGAGCATATTCCTCCCATCAACTTTTATCCTAACGGTTGTAAGTTTAAAGAAGAAGGTGAAGTTTATTGCCATAATTATCATCTTGATGATACGTCCGTAGGTACTATTGAAGATGATTTTGATTATGATATGCATGTTACTTATTGTGATTGGGAAAATGATGATAATGCTACTTATGATCTGGAAAATCTTTTTGGTACCAACTCTGAAAGTGATGATATGGAAAGCTCTAAGCTTGGGGATGATAGGATTGCAAATCCTTTACCCACTAGTGATGTGATAATTGATAATTCTTTTGCTAGTAAGAATAAAGACAACATGTTTACAAATATAGTTGCTAGCAATGATAATGCTCTTCTCTACTATGATGATGTTATAACTCCAATCTATAGTGATTATAAAGGTACCTATGACATAAGGAGAAATTATCCTTATGAAACTTGTCATAATCATGGAGGGAATTACTCCCTTGTTGAACACCATCTTCCTAATACACAATTAATCTATAGTGTTCAAGTTGTTTATGATAGTCCTACTCCCACTATTACCAATGAGAAAGATTATGCTTATGTGGAGAGTAAGAGTACCTTTTTGCATGTGGATCATGGTAACAATGCTTTATGTGATGCTTATATTGTTGAGTTTATCCGTGATCCCACTGAAAATTATTATGAGAAGGGAACATATGCTTATAGATATTTCAATAATATCAAGTTCCCTCTCTTTATGTTGAAGGTTTTGAAGCTGCACTTGTTTTGTCTTCCTATGCTTATTGCTTTGTGCTTCAATGAATTATTCTATTGCAATATTCCTATGCATAGGAAGCATGTTAGGCTTAAATGTGTTTGGTATTTGCTTCTTGATGCTCTCTTTTGTTCTTCAACTCTTATTCCTACGAGAGCATCATTAAAGTCTTAAGCCTATCTTTATGGCTATAAAAAAAGAGCTCTAGGGAGACAACCCTTGTTATCTTTGCTTTCAGTTTGTTCTTTCAGTTTTTAGTGGTCTTGATGTTTGTTACTACTGTAGCAACATCATTGTATCTTTATTTTTCAGCTTTGTGCCAATTTTAGCCTCTGATTGCAAGAAAGTTCAAAAGTTGTGACATGCTGTCCAGAAAACAAATTCTGTCCTTGGAAAGAAAAATTCGAATAAAATCACCAGATCATCTTTTTGATCTGAATTGTTTTGACAGCATGCTCTATACAATTGGCTTTCGAGCGTCCGTTCTGAGTTTTTTGATTTGAGTGGCAGAAGTACCCCAAAAAAATTATTTACTACCTGCTGGTCTGTTTTTCACAGATTCTGCCCTGTTTTGCCTTTTCTTCGTTTTGCAGACCTTAAGCTTGCTTTTTCTTTGCAAAAACTTTTTGGCGATCTTGAGAAACAGTAAACCTTCAAGAATATCTTTGTTTCCAGTAGAGAAAAATTATTTTATTGTGGGTACTAACCTCTCTAATCAGATTATGATGAGTTATGATGAAGGGAGTTTTCAAGTGTGCGAGGGAAGATGATAAAAGAAGATTCAGGAGTGTCAAACGCTCAAGCTTGGGGATGCCCCCATGCACCCCAAGAAATATCCAAGGAGACTCAAGCATCTAAGCTTGGGGATGCCCCCGTGCATCCCCTTCTCCATCAACAATTATCAGTTCGTCCTTCGTTCCATTATATTTTTATCACTTCATGCGTTATGTGCTATGCTTGGAGCGTCTTGCTCTTTTCTTTTTAGTTTATTTAGTTTTACTTGTTGTTCTTAACAAGTTGGATCCTAGCATTCATTGTTTGGGAGAGAAACACGCTCCACTCCACTGTAGAACACAACATAGGCTTGCATGCGTATCTTCTTGTGTGTGTTCTTTATCTTTTCATAGCTGCTGTCATGCTTAGCTCTTAGTTTTCATGCTTATGTTTTGAAGAGCTTTTGTTTAGGTTGTTGCTTTTGGAACTCTCTTGAGTTATCATGATTATCTTGTTAAGAGAGTTGGCTTCTGTGGCACTGGTTGATATGTCTATGATAAAAATGCTATGTGCATAATGGTGCTTAGTAGTTCATGTTTTCTTATGGTTAGTCTCAAATAGCTGGGGGTTCTTAATGTGTTATTGAAGTACCAGCATGATTTGTTTGCCTATGATGTGGTATGGTTTAGTGATATCTTCCTCCAAGAATTTATTTTGGTTCACTTGGCATATGCTCACGCATATTTAAGACTGTAAAGAAAGTCTATCAAGCCTTGATGATCTTTAATTTCTGAGTAGTGATATAACTTCCATGCCCGATTCAATGTTGCTTTGTCGCTCTGCATGATTATGGCCGTCATTGCTCTCTTAGTTGGTCGCTCCCAGTCTTTTGCTAGCCTTCACCTGTACTAAGCGGACTGACTGCTTGTGCATCCAAAATCCTTGAAACCAGTTATGCCATATGAGTCCACCATACCTTCCTATATGTGGTATTTACTTGCCATTCCTAACGAAGACTTTCTTGTACCATCTCAAAATTATTCAAAAGCATTTCTCTTTTGTGCCTCTGTTTTAGCTCATGAGGAAGTAGTAGGTAATTCATGATCTTCTTATGTTGGACAAATTTTACCACGGGATTGCATGTCTAATCTGCAAACCCCTAATACGAGGAGGGACTGGCATGAGTGCGCCCAGCTCACAAAAGATAATAGCAACAAACAAACCCTCCCTCGCGCTTTGTTCATGAGAAATCAGAAAACTCTGGCAGTGATAAACAAAGGAGATTAAGGGGATGTGATCGTCCCCGCGTGGGAGCCGTTCCTCGAAACATGTCCAGCATAAGAAGTAATTGGGTTATCTACTAGCATTCGTTGACGAATTATGCATCTCCCAAAAGCTGTTTATCTCTGTTTTTAAAACCACGAGCTCTGGTACTTGTTTAGTCTTTGCTTCCAGCCACGGGTTTTCAACCTTGCCATCAAAATCCACGGTTCGAGATTCTCCACCTTCTTTCTTCAAAGCACCAACTATTGAGAGCATGATTGTCATTCTGAGTGTAATGTGCATTGTCCCAAAGTACCATTGTCTTCTGCATGATTGTGATATCGCTTATTCTGAAATCATTGTATCTAGTCGTCACTTAAACTTCGGAGGTGCTCCTGCATTTATGTTTTGCTTCACTAAAGGGGGCAAGCGAGGTATCACTTTGTCATGTTTGCACACCATGCTCACTACCAATCTATTGGGTGTTTCAGTATCATATTGTAAACTTTCAGTTCTTTGTGATATTCTCATGAGGCAACTTAATTACTAAAGATTCATTATCTCAATAAGCATTTGTCATGTGATTGTAAAAGACTCTTTGGTAGCATGTCACCACAGAAATTGTGCTTGTTATCATTTACCTACTCGAGGACGAGCAGGAATTAAGCTTGGGGATGTTGATACGTCACAAACGTATCTATAGTTTATGCTTGCTCCATGCATGTTTTGGGTGATATTGCTATGCTTTTGATACACTTTTGATCATATTTGGACTAACCTATTAACTCAGTGCACCCCAGTGCCAGTTTCTATTTTCTGCTATTTTTGTATTTCAGGTTTTCCCATTACTTAAATTGCCAGAAAAATTCTGGGAAAATTTTATAAAAAATCAGCGCTCCAGAAGCTTCCATGCGCCAGAAGTGGGGCAAGAGGGGGGCCAGAGGGGCCCCACGCGCCCTGGTGGCGCGGCCCTACCCCTGGCCGCGCTGGGGGGCCGCCTGGGGGGGCTCCCACCTCCTCTGGTGCCCTACTTGGCCTCCTATTTATTCTCCCATCGCGAAAACCCTGATTCCAGAACCCTTTTCTCCAGAAGCAATTCCGATCTCCGCCGCCATCGCCACCAAGTTTCTGGGGACCATAATTCCTGTGCCGGCATCCTGCCGGGACGGGGAAGTGCCCCCGGATTCATCTCCATCGACGTTGCTTCCTCCCTCCATGATGCGGGAGTACTTCCTCCTCGGGGCTGAGGTTTCTACCAGTAGCTATGTGGTCAATTCTCTCTCCCATGATGTGATCTTCGTTGTGATCATAGGCTATGTTAATCTAGGGTGATCCCATGATATTTCCCCTTCCTCTATGTATTGGATTGATGTACTCACTTGTCTTTATCTAGTATAATCCCCGAGACCAAGGTGACAGCGGTCTATTGGACATGGATTAGAAGAATATTTTCATGAGTGAATTCCTCTTTTGTGTGTTGATTGAAGATTGAGAGTCTCTTGGTGCTTGTCTTTGACTATCCTTGAGATATGTTGTGGTGATTGTGGTACTCTCTTTGGATGGCCGCGGTGACATTGGGAAATCCATAGATTGAGAACTACGAACTTTGAGGTGTGCTTTTGTAGCCCTACATAATTCTCGTCCTCTCTTGACCACAAAGGAATGACCTCCGAGTGCGTCTCCATTGCATGTTTTATGGGAAATATCATGTGATTAGACTATGTTAATGTTGTTGGGAGTTGCCACTAGTGAAAGTATGAAGCCTAGGCCTTGTTTCCACCATTGCAATACCATTTGTGCTCACGTTTACCACTTGTTTGCTTGCTGCACTTTTTATTACAGATTTATATTACTTTGCTTTGCCACTCCTATCATCCATATTTTACCATCTCTTCGCCGAACTAGTGCACCTATACAACTCCTAGTTGTATTAGGTGTGTTGGGGACACAAGAGACTTCTTGTATCTTAGTTGTAGGGTTGCTTGAGAGAGACCATCTTCAACCTCTACTTCCCTGAGTTCGATAAACCTTAGGTCATCCACTTGAGGGAAATTGCTGCTGTCCTACAAACCTCTGCGCTTGGAGGCCCAACATAGTCTACAAGAATAGAAGCGTGTGTAGACATCAAGGTTCACATTCAATATCCATAATAGTAAAATCAACGGGAACATAATTGTCATTGACAATGATAAGAACACCGTCGATCTTCCCCAAAGGTTTCTTTACGGAAGAATCAACAAGACGAACACCAAAAGAACAAGGATCAAAAGGTTTGAATTCAAACATATCATACATTCTTTTGGGCATAACGGAGGTACTAGCACCAACATCACATAAAGCATAGCAAGAGAAGTTATTCAACTTAATTTTAATCATAGGATCCCAACTATCTTCTAGCTTTCTAGGTATGGAGGCTTCTACCCTAAGCTTCTCCTCCCTAGCTTTGATGAGAGCATTAGTGATATGCTCCGTGAATGTAAGATTAAGTGTGCTTGTGTGGGGATCTCTAGACATCTTGTGAAGAAAACCAATAACTTCAGAAAGGGTGCAATTATCAAAATCAAGGTCACTACGATCAAGTAAAGTGGTAGTGGTGTCCTTTAGGCTCACTTGTTTGGTAGCTTCTATGGTCATATGAGTTTCTTCTTCTACGGTTGAGGTCATAGCATCACCATTAATAGGTCCAATGGGACTAGGAGTACATTGGGTGCTAAGAGTTTGAATATCCTCAACAACTTGAATAGTAGCAATAGTGTGGTGGGTAGGAAGGATCTTAATTCTATCTTCTTCCTCCTTTTCTCTAGCCCATCTCTTTTTAAGTTTAGCCATCATCCTAATGTTTTCATTAATTTGCACTTGAATAGCATTCATAGGAGTGGTCTTCCTCTCCTCAAGAGGAGAAGTTCTAATTTTAAGCAACTCTACCTCATGGGCTAAATTGTCTACCTTCGAAGAGAGATTATCTAGTTTGTCTAGTTTTTCTTCTACACTCTTATTGAAGGCCTTTTGGGTAGTCATGAAGTCTTTAAGCATAATCTCTAGTTCAGAAGTGGAGTTCTTGGTGCTAGGATAAGTATTGTTGTTCCCATAGGAATTATAGGGGAACGGTCTAGGGTTTCTACCAAAATTACTCCTATAAGCATTGTTATTGAAATTGTTTCTAGAGATAAAGTTCACATCTACTTGATCTTGAGCAATCAAAGAATTTAAAGGAACATCATGAGGATCAATAGAAGATTGCTTGGAAAGTAGAGACATGATTGATACGTCCAAAATGCATCACTATTTTGTATCATAATTCATCCTTATTCATTGATATATTTCACGTTATGATGGTGTTCTTATGTTGTTTTGGTCTATTTTACACAGTTTGCAACTTTCCGATGCCGGAACAGCAGACACAGGATTCAGCAGGAAAAAGTGGATACTGAGTTGCTGAAGAAGAACACCTCCAAATTACCTGAAAATTGAAGAGAGGTATTTTTCAGACGAATAACGAAGACACGCAAAAGGGGAGTCAGAGGGGGGCCACAGGGTGCCCAGGCGGCCTGGGGGCGCGCCCCCCCTGGCCGTGCCGGGGGGCGCCTGGAGCCCCTGGCCCACCTCTAGTCGCCCCCTTTTGCATATATGTTCTCCGTCCTCCGAAAACCCTAGGCACGGGACTTTTTACGGAGTTCCACCGCCGCTTCGAGGCGAAACCTACAGAGAAGAAAAGGGCATCTCCGGCAGGCAGATTCCGCCGGGGAGATCACCTCCCGAAAGGGGAGATTGTCGCCATCGTCATCACCATCGTCACGGGCATCATCGAGATCATCATCAACATCATCCCCAACACCAACACCATCTCCATCGTCATCCAAACCTCATCTTACTATCGCAACTCGTGTTGTAACTCGTACTACCTATCCTCTCTACTCCATCGGTGTTGATTACTACTTTGTGGTGAATGCTATTGAGTTTTGTTGGAGAAATATTATTATGTCCAGATTGTTTATCACATATTTATCCCCACTGATCATGATCTCTTTTATGTCTTGTGAGTAGTTACCTTAGTTCTTGAGGACATGGGGAAAGTCTTGTTGTTAGTAGTCATATGCTGTTGAAGTAATATGTGTTGTTTGATATTTCAGTTGTGTTGTCATTCTACTAGTGGTGTTGTGTGAGTCGAATACCCAACACTTCGCCTTATTAAGGACCTAGGGGAATACATTGTGTATAAAGAATGCTTATGGTGGGTTGCCGGACTGACAGAAACATGAACCCCAGTTCGCACGCTTTTGCATAAGGGAATAATGGATCCTTGATCGTATTGCTATGGTTAGGCTTTTGCCTTAAATTCTATCTTCTTTTTGCGGATGCTTGCAAGGTGTTTAATCATAAGAGTGCATTCATCTTAGTCTAGAGAGTGCACTAGAATAGATCCACCCACTCAACACTTATCAACACATAACATAGTATCAATACGGAATATGGCGAAAGCACATGACTACCTCTCCCGTGTGTCCTCAAGAACGTTTTAGTCTTTATAAGTCCAGTTGCAAGGCCTCTCCTTTGCTAAGAAAGGATTGGGCCACTTGTTACTTTCAGTACCTTTTACATTACTTGCCTTTACATTCCTGTTGCTTATACCGAGAAAACCCCTAAAAGTTATCTTTCAGTGCTTGCAGTAATTTCTTGCTCAGAATCGCTTATCAATACCTTCTGCTCCTCGTTGGGTTCGACACTCTTACTTATCGAAAACGCTGCAACAGATCCCTTACGGTTGAGGGTCATCAAGTACCGTTTTCTGGCGCCGTTGCCGGGGAGCGTAGCGCTATTGGTAAAGTGAAACTGGTAAGAAAGTCTTTTTATAATTCTGTTTTTTTATTTTTGCTATTGCTGCTCTTGGTCCTTATGGACAACCCTATTATTGGAGCGTTGCTTGCGGGAAGACACCCCACACCTGTGGTGGTTGATCCTCCACCTACTGAAATTGTGCCTTATAAAATACCAGCTGGCATTATCGATTATGTTTTGGCTAATCGTTATGCAGGAGACAGACATCCCGGTGAACACTTGCTATATTTGTCACGACTATGTTCATTATTTAAGCTTGCAGGTGTATCGAGGGAGTTTGTCATGAGGAAATTGTTTGTCGTATCCCTTATAGATAAAGCTTCAGATTGGTATGGGCTTCTCGATAACTCACACTTGCTGGACTGGCAGGAGCTTATGTCTCTCTTTTATACTAAGTTTTATCCTCTTCATGAAATTCATCGAGACAGGAATTATATATATAACTTTAGGTCTCGTGACGGAGAAAGCATTGCTCAAGCTTGGGGGAGATTGAAGTCTCTAATGCTCAAATGCCCTATTCATAAGCTTCCCAAGGAAATTATACTTACAAATTTTTATGCCAGGCTTTCTCGTCAGGATAAGGAGATGCTGAATGCCTCCTCTAGTGGGGTGTTTCAGAAGAAGAGTGTTGAAGAAAGGTGGGATCTCCTTGAAAGAATCCAGAGGAATACCGAAGATTGGGAAATTGATAAAGGTATTGAACCCGCTATAAATTATGAACATGATTATATTGAGAGCTATGTGGAAACTGATTACTTCAATACTTTTTGCTCCAAGATTGGTCTTGATTCCCATCTAGTGATTGATTTGTGTAAGAATTTTGCCTCTCACGTTGATTCTTTTAAAAAGAATAGAGACCAGCACCATGCACCTTTTAAAGAAAAACATATTGATATTTATGTTGCTGAGCCTATTTTGCCTGCAGTTATATA
This sequence comes from Secale cereale, assembly GCA_902687465.1. Taxonomy (NCBI): domain Eukaryota; kingdom Viridiplantae; phylum Streptophyta; class Magnoliopsida; order Poales; family Poaceae; genus Secale; species Secale cereale. Next base: position 713,691,834 of record LR738713.1, on the reverse strand, counting down.
TGAAAAGCCTCCTTTTCCCATGAGGATAAAGGAGCACTCTCTTGTGACAGGCATAATAAATAAAAGTGAGAGAAGAGTTGATGAGCCTGAGGACCAGATCAGGGTCGATCCTCGAGTTGCATTGATTAAAGACCTTGTTACTGATGATGTTTTGGATTCCAATATAACTTTTTGTGCTGTTTCCACTAACCTTGTCACAGCCAAGAATAAAGGCCCAATTTCAGGTACTCCGGTGGTATCTGTTAAAATAGGAGATCACAATTATTATGGGCTATGCGATTTGGGATCGAGTGCAAGTGCTATTCCTTATTCACTTTATGAAGAAATCATCGGTGAGATTTCCCCTTGTGAACTTGAAGAAGTTGATGTTACCATTCATCTTGCAAATAGATCAACTATCTCTCCTATCGGAATTGTGAGGGATGTTGAAGTCCTATGTGGAAAGGTAAAATACCCTACCGACTTTCTGGTACTTGGTTCAGCCAGGGACAATTTTTGCCCCATCATTTTTGGTAGACCTTTTCTTAGAACTTGTGGAGCTATAATAGATTGCAAGAAAGGTAAAGTTTCTGTTGAATTCGATGGCGAGCCATATGAATTTAATTTTTCTAAGTTCTCTAAGCAGCCTCGTGGTACTGATTTACCTAGTGATGATAAAATTATTGAAAGTATTGCCTCTATTGCTATTCCCCCTGATGATCCCTTGCAGCAATACATGGAGGACCACGAGAATGATTTGCATATGCAGGAAAGAAATGAACTAGATGAAATATTCTTGAGGCAGCCTGCTATCCTGAAGCACAGCCTTCCGGTTGAACCTTTGGGAATTTTATCAAAACCGAAAGAAGACCCAGTGTTCGATCTTAAACCTCTTCCCGATACGCTCAAGTATGCTTATTTAGATGAAAAGAAAGTATATCCTGTTATTATCAATTCTAACCTTTCAGGATATGAAGAAGAGCGATTATTGGAAGTACTTCGTAAACACCGAGGCGCAATTGGCTATACCCTTGATGACCTTAAGGGGATTAGTCCATCTATCTGTCAACATACTATCAACCTTGAGCCTGATGCTAAACCAGTTGTTGATCATCAACGACGGTTGAACCCGAAGATGATGGATGCCGTGAGAACTGAGATTCTCAAGCTTCTAGCCGCAGGTATTATCTACCCTATAGCTGATAGTAAGTGGGTAAGTCCGGTACATTGTGTTCCTAAGAAAGGAGGTACAACTGTGGTTCCAAATGATAAAAATGAACTAATACCTCAGAGAATTATTATTGGATATAGAATGTGTATTGATTACAGGAAGTTGAACAAGGCAACCATGAAGGATCACTACCCGTTGCCGTTCATCGACCAAATGCTTGAAAGGTTATCCAAAAACACCCACTTTTGTTATCTTGATGGTTATTCTGGCTTCTCTCAAATTCATGTTAACACTGTCGATCAAGAGAAGACCACTTTTACTTGTCCTTTTGGTACTTATACTTACAGACGTATGCTTTTTGGTTTATGTAATGCCCCTGCTACTTTTCAAAGGTGTATGTCTGCTATCTTTCATGGTTTTTGTGGGGATATTATGGAAGTCTTCATGGACGATTTCTCCGTCTATGGAACTTCATTTGACCATTGTCTTCACAACCTTAATAAAGTTTTGCAGAGATGCGAGGAGACAAATTTGGTACTCAACTGGGAGAAGTGCCACTTTATGGTTAATGAAGGAATTGTTCTTGGTCACAAGATTTCCGAAAGGGGAATTGAAGTGGACAAAGCCAAGATCGAAGCTATTGAGAGGATGCCCTATCCAAGGGACATCAAAGGTATTCGCAGTTTTCTCGGTCATGCAGGTTTTTATAGAAGATTTATTAAAGACTTTTCTAAAACCTCGAGACCCCTCACTAATCTTCTCCAGAAGGATGTTCCTTTTGCGTTTGATGAAAATTGTAAGGAAGCTTTTGAAATCCTTAAGAAAGCTTTAATAACTGCTCCTATAGTACAACCACCTGACTGGAATTTACCTTTTGAAATTATGTGTGATGCAAGTGATTTTGCTGTTGGAGCTGTTTTAGGACAAAGAGTTGATAAGAAATTGAATGTTATACATTATGCTAGTAAAACCCTTGATAGTGCTCAAAGAAATTATGCTACTACTGAGAAGGAATTCTTAGCTGTAGTTTTTGCTTGTGATAAGTTTAGGCAGTATATTTTTGATTCCAAAGTTATTATTCATACTGATCATGCTGCCATTAAGTATCTTATGACAAAGAAGGATGCTAAGCCAAGGCTTATCAGATGGGTACTCCTTCTTCAAGAATTTGATTTGCAGATTGTTGATAGGAAAGGGGAAGACAATCCGGTGGCGGACAATCTTTCAAGAATGGAAGATATACCGCATGACCCCATTCCAGTTAACGATAGTTTTCCAGACGAGCAACTTGCCGTTGTAAAAGTACAACCTCTTTGGGGCTGGCGCACAGTGGTGTTGAGTTCTTGAAGGGATCGTTTTTTGGGTTAGAGAAGTTCGCAGTCAGAGAAATTAAAGGTTGCAACATCCTATGAGCCGCCGCTGATGCGGCCCAACAATGCCATCAATCCGAAGCCGAATCGATGTTGGAAAACGCCGCTACAAAAGGCCGAGACCGACAGGAGTTTCTTTATGCATACAAGTCACCAAGATCAAAGAACGCACTGCAGTTATGTGTTTAAAAGAGACCTTCTGTTGCAGGGGTCAAAAAGAAAGGAAAAGGAAGAAGAAAAGGAAAGAAGGGTATGGCAAAGGCTCGGACAGGAATCCACCGGCCATGACTCGGATTCACCTTCACTAACCCGACTCGGATTTGCCTTCGCCGAGCCGCCACCGTAACCCGCCCGGCCACAGGCCTCCTCGCCGGCAACTATGTCCATCATCGGGCCGTTACCGAGATTCCCCGGTCTTGTTTCTCCTCGCTGGACGCTGCCCCGCCTCGCCGCCGGCGCCGGTCTACGGTCTTCTGCCGCGTTAAACTGCCGCTCCCGACGCTCGCCGTCGCCTCTTCCAGCTGCCTTCAGACCAAGACGGCCTTGCATTGGCTGAATCGCCGTACTCATGAACCGCCCCTCCTACTGCTTTCAGCTGCCAACACTACCGTGGCCCAGTTCCGCTCTCGCTGCGGTCACAGATGACCTCAAGACCGGCTGTACTGCCTAGAGCTACTGGGTTCTTCCGCCACGGGATGCTTTTGCTGGCCATCTTCAAAACCGCCGAGGACGAGCCGCCTTCTGCGATCCCTGCTTCCGCCTCTCGCCGGATCACCTCCGCCTAAGACTGACGCCGGTTCCGCCCCGCGTGGTCGTTTTGCTCCTCTGGCACCTCCTGCCTCGACCCGTCTCGGCCTCGCGCTGTCGGGCATGTGTTGATCCGCCGATATGGCCTTGAACTACTTTCGCTCGCCTCGGCAATAAGCCACCTCCGCCGCGGCAGTGTTCCGCCGTCTGACGCACATACCGCTCCGACTACAGGCCGGCCCCGAGTCACTGTCGGTGCAGGCTGCCACTTCAATCCGCCAGGACCTCAAGCCGCTTCCCCGCTAAGCCGCCCGTTGCGCTTCTATTAAGCCGCCAAGTCTCCCCTCGTTCCCCGCAGAGGGCCGTCCCGCGCGCTCCAGCTTACATTTGTTCAGTCGCCACAGGAGTCACCATGCCGCCTGCCTCTGCTTTGCTACACCGTGGTCCACCAGCCGGGAGCCTCCTCAGTCGCAACCATTACGGCGAAGCGCCACTGCCTCGTTTGCTGCAAGTAACCGCACGACGAGCCGTTGTTCACCTTGAGATACCGAGTTACCCAGCCAAACTGCCGGAGAACCACCCTGCACCTCTGACCCGCCGTGGAGCGCCCTGCCTCGCGATGTTGTTCGCGAGACGCCTCGGCTTCACCACGGCTTCCGCGAGCTGCGGTCCCGCCTCGCCGGTGCCTCCGTCGCCACGTCCTTTGGCTGGCCATACTTCCGCCGCTGTGGTCAACAGCCACGCTTGGGCCAACGCCGCTCGTTTTTGCTGTCTGAGAGCCACCCTCGCAGATCACCGTTTGCAAGTTAAAAAGGGGCGGAGCTAGCTTAATGCAAGGAAATACTGGCTCCGTCATTGAATCTGAAGATGCATTTGTTGGTCTTACATGGCTGCAGCTACAGTATATAAGTTTTGGAAAGTCAGACATACTCAAAAGCAGTGGCAGAACAAGTCAGAAGGAATATTATTACTACAAGGTTACAAGAACCAATCCAATGTCTATTTTTAAATGAGGTGCTAGCGCTTGACGGGAGATTACAACGCAGCAGTATACACACTGTTTCCAATGGCTCAAAGATGGTTTACTCATATCCGGTTCCCGTGTGGTGACTAGTATTGGTAATCTGTATTGGATTAATTTTCTTCAGAGGGCAGTCTGTGTAAATTGGATGAAGCACACATACGTGGAGACCTCAGGCATTTGAAAACAAGAGAAGCAATCAATTCTTCTGCTGAAAAAGCAGCGTTATGTATTCGTCTTTGTCCGGCGAAAAATACCAGGACAACTATTAAAAAAGACAGCCAGGTGACCATCAAAGAGGACAACTAGCCCGTCAGCACCTGTCGACCCATCTGTTATTCGAGCAATTCAGTTTACAACATGGGGGACAACTTGCTCGTTTCCACCGGTTTACAACCCCACATCCGGTTTAACTGTTTAAGCCGCCTCTGATACTGCGGTCGTTTTACTGTCTGCCCTATGATCCGGTCTATTCGACATACCGGTTCAAATTCACTCAGGTGATATCCATCTACAATATTATTTCTCTTATTATATATTATTTTTTAAGAAAATAAGATGCTTTGATCAGTTTATCTGGTTTTGCAGAACATATGCACTCAGCAACAATAAAACTCCCTGAAGAACATGAGGTCACATCCGGCTCAAAGAGGACGCTTCACGGAAACCCTCTGGATGGTAATCCATCCAGTGATTGGTTTATATTTACCCATAGGTTCGAGGAACCATGGAGGCCCTCTAGACAGTCGGGTTTACCCGCATTCAGTGATTGGCTAAAATTCTTATGAACAGTCGGGTTTACCCGCATCCATCAATCGGCCCTCTGAAAAGATGGATAATCCACATTCAGTGATTGGCTAGGCCCTCTGGAAAGATGGATAATCCACGTCCAGTGATTGGCTAAATTGTTTATGATGGTTCAAGTAGAAAGATGGATAATCCACAACATCGGCCCTCTGAAAAGATGGATAATCCACATTCAGTGATTGGCTAGGCCCTCTGGAAAGATGGATAATCCACATCCAGTGATTGGCTAAATTTTTTCTTACGGTTCTAACGGCCCTCTGAAAAGATGGATAATCCACATTCAGTGATTGGCTAGGCCCTCTGGAAAGATGGATAATCCACATCCAGTGATTGGCTGAACCTTGCTTTGAGCCTGGCAGCTCTTAAAAAGCCTCGACTACATGGTTTTATTTGCAAAATTTGCATCTTTGGTGTTTATGTTTTATAACTCTTTAAACCGGAGTGGAACAGCTACAGAAGCTGACCACATATCTATAAAGTGAAAAGTCTGGGTCATGAATACCAGCATGAATAAACCGGTGTTCATTATAACCCGGATCATCCATCAGGCAAAAGCCAAGTATAAGCTACAAATTTCTGGACAAAGGTTTCAGCGTGATGTAAACCGGTGTCTTTTATCAAACCCGGAATTATTATTGGATCTATCAAAGGCTCCCTCAGAAAACTGCAAAGTTCGCCGGATTAAGAATATCAAGCATACTTGATAGCAGGTATGAAGTATCTTGTTTTTAAATACATATTGGCAGTACATGATCAGTTATAATGACCGGTGTTTATCGGCCTGGTTTTGACTATAAGTCGCCAGTATGAGACAAAATAATGACCGGTGTTTATTAACCCGGGCCGATTGTGATCAAACATCACTAGAACCGGTCTTCAAACCGGATTATATTCTTCAATAGCCAACATGGCTGGATTATTATTATGCTTATAAATATTACGATTGAGGTTTTCAAAGTCGCTTTAAGCGCAATGGATATTATTTCATCAATGAAAGTGATTTATTCTACAAAGGAAAAGTCCCGAGTCGCTGCAGGCTTACAACCCGGCACTTGGGGGCTACATTATTCAAATTGAGATTACATCAAATACACAAGTCTCAAGCACACAAGCAAGTTGTCTACTTGACACTTGGGGGCTAATGGAAAGATCGTTTGCTTCATCTGGAAGTACCGGTTCACCTTCTAAATGTAGCTAAACCGGAACTTGGGGGCTACCAATCGCTCCTGTCAACAATTCAAGGTACACAAGTATTAATCCATTATATTGAAAGGTCCACTGCTCAGTTGGTAAAGCACAAAGCTCTTAAACCTTGTGGACGTGGATTCAAACCCCACGATGGAAGTTACGTTATATAATGTTCATTTCAATAATTATATCTACAAAGTCCCTGCTCATTATTGAATAATGACCCGACACTTGGGGGCTATATGTTGCTATTCAAGTTTACATGATCATATTCTCAAAGTCCCTGCTCATTATTGCATAATGACCCGGCACTTGGGGGCTACATAATATGGAATATTCAGTTTCATAGTGATTGGGATGAACAATCCGGATTTCTTCAAGATTATACAAGGCTAATTTCAATGGAATATATACAAAGTCCCTGCTCATTATTACATAATGACCCGGCACTTGGGGGCTATAGGTAATATGCATATAAAGGAGGAACATCTTCAAATTTTCAGTTCCGGCAAATCAGGTTAAATTGTGTGACCCGGCAATTTTGGCAATCCTAAACCGGCAAGTTCTACATCTTCAAACCGGCTGGGTATCGGTTGAATATTTCAAAGACCAATATTTTTGTCAAGTCAGAGCATTAAAGGCCGATTCAAATGGATTCTTTATTTAGAATATTTCTTATGCAAGCAAGTTGATTATGAAGTTGGTCTGTTGACCCGGATTTTCTAGAAGAAGGAAAGGACTAGGACTTAAGGATGGTCAGATGACGGATTACAAGAAATTCTTAAACCGGGAGCACAACCTATCAGATTCGCTATTGTGTTAATTTGGCAGCATAAGTTTACCATGGACACATCCAAGCTAAACTTGGGGGCTAATGTCGGGGATATACCCCGCGGTATGAACCGGCCGGAATTATAACCCGGCCGGACTTGGAGGTTTACTTGAGAGACGTTTTACACTTGATGATTCACTAGCAACCTGCCTAAATAATACCACTCACTGGTAACCCGGCAGGCGGATCATGGATGACAAGGCCCAAGGCCCAGAAGGCCGGTTCATGTATGGTGGGCCGGTTTATGAAGAAAGCATAAGGAATATTTGTAATGCCCAGGATGGAGTTATACCTCCTACGTGTCGAGGCACGACTTAAAGGCATAAATCCATCCTAGAATGATCTCAAGTTTGGTATCTTTGCACGACTCATGTAAAAGAGGGATTGAAATGCAAAAGGAGATAGTTGGCTTACACTCGCCACTTCACACATTACATTACATAAGCAAATCATCATTCAGAACATCACAGCCCGACTACGGGTAAGATCCAAAAGAAAGATACCAAAACAACATAAAGCCACAGGTCAGGATCGAATCCTAGTAGAAACCACTACTGAACATCGAAACGTCACAAGCAAACGGCCACGATCTTCATCGGACTCCCGGGTGAAGAACTGAACCAGCTCCTGCATCAAACTCGGCTGAACCTGCATCTGGTGTGGTGAAGTAACTGTGAGCCACAGAGGACTCAGCAATCCCGTTCCCGGGTAACAAGACTATTTAAGCCTTGGGTGAGGACAAGGCTGAAGAAGGAACGAGAGGTGAAGGATCAAACAAGAGTCTGCAGCAGCAACTAGCACTAACTTACGTAATAGAGAGCGAGAAGAGAAGAGCATCGGTCGAAAGATGACCACGAAGTGATCCTAACTAAAGCCGGTCAAACATAACCCCACCGTGTTCAACTCCCGAATCCCTATTCGGAAATTGACAGTCACGGTACACACGCTGGTAGTGTATTGAATCATTGTGTCAAGTTATCTACAACCGGAATTAACAAGCTCCCATCTGCCACATAACCGCGGGCACGGCTTTCGAAAGTTCAAACTTTGCAGGGGTGTTCCAACTTGACCCATTACAAGCCCACGATCCGCGGAGTCGCAACTCCATAGTTGGGAAGACCCGAGTATTCTCGGAATCCCGTGCTCAAGTTAAACCGAACTAAGGTAAGGCTAATCCAGCAAATCCTCCCGGCGTGTCGTCACCCTGATAGTAGCCGCGCGTATCTAGGTCTCAGGACACGACCGGATGAGTCATCCTACAGGTTTTTACCAAACCTCAAGTTTCCTTGAGGTGGCCCCGCAGTCTGCTCGTTTCGGACCAACACTCATGAGGAGCACTGGCCCGGGGGGTTGAATTAAGAATAAAAGGGATAGCTAGTCCACATGCAAGTTTTTATTAGTTTGTTATTAGGCAAATAGTACCAATGTTGGGACTTGCTGGAAAAGACTTAGCACTTAGCGGTTTATCAAGGGGGTCCCATACACCCCAACCGTGTTAGGAACGCATAATCAAGGAACATAACACCGGTTTATACGGTTCCTAACGGCATGAGTGGAACAAAACACCAAGCAAAAGGCTTAGCCTTCCACCCTTGCCAGTATATAGATGATTTCATTTAGCATTTATATAGTGTGATATAACCCGACCAAACTTCAACATGAAGCAAGCATCTTCAATCTTCACCCGCAACTAGCAATGCTATAAGAGGGGCTGAGCGAAGCGTACTTAGCCAAACAACGGTTTGCATAGGTAGGGTGGTTAAACATGGCAATTGGTTACAAGTAGGAGGCTGACAAGAAGAACATGGGCATCGAGGCAAAACTAATGATCGAGACTACTAGCAATAGGCAAAGATAGTAATGGTATCCGGGTTCGGTCATCTTGCCTGGGATTCCACAAAGGAGAAGAACGGATCCAAGAAGAAGACGGAGCAACAGACGAGCGGATCCTCACAACTCCGGAACGAAACCGAAGCTAACAAGAGAAGCAACCGGAAAGAAAGAAACAACACGGTAAACACACAAGCATAAACAAGGCATACGATGCACAAACAAGAATGATGCATGTCCGGTTTAAAAATGCATGGCATGGCAAAAAGCACAAACAACACTACAAGTTAAGTGGAGCCCAATATGCAACGAGTTGCATATTGACGAAACACCACATTAATTATTTAGTTGACTCTCGTTATTAACAAGACAAGATTAATTGTTGGTTAACATGGCAAGAGGTGAAACATAAAGAAACTACACTATTAAGACAATTTAAATGAGGCCGGAAATAACAACAACATATCCGGAAAATCCTCATGAGCATGTTTAATAATTATAAGCAAACAACAATTAAACATTCAGGGTTGTTAGCATGATGCGGATGACATGATCAAGTTTATGCAAGTTTTATTAAAAGGTTGACTTAAAGGAGATAAGAAGCATTTGTCACCGTGGTGGAATGAAAAAGGGTGCCACGGCAACGATTCCGAAAATGATGCCACGGCAACATATCGGTTCCGGTTTCTCGTTGAGAGTCCGATGCAAAAGATAGACGGCGTGAGCGAGTCAAACGAGATGGAAGTGGGTTGATCCCGTTACCGGGTTCCCACGAGTCGGTGACGAGGCAACCGAGGAACATGACAAAAGGGACGAAACGGACACGGAGCACACACGGGAGTCATTTCACACCACAACAAGCAAGCATGCATCTCACGGGCACGTCTCGGGGTTATACCTTTGAAGCGTGCGTTTCGGGGCGGATCGAGACGTAGAGGAAGAAGTCGTTCACGTTTCCGAAGAGGAAGAAGTCGTTCCGTAGAGGTACACGGGGCGACGGTAGGGGTACTTGCGGCGTCGTCTTGTGTCGGCGTTCGTAGGGGTACTTGGTCGGGTCGTCGTGTAGAGGTACTTGGCGCTTAGGCGTTCCCGCATCGTAGAGGTACTTGTGGCGGCCGTGTAGTCGAACTTGTCGGGTCATCGGCGACTCGAAGGGGTACACATTTCCAAAAGAGTAATACTTGCAGCTCCAAGATTAGCTGAGATTAACATTACAGCAACAAAACAAAAAGAACAAAAACAGGGCGGCAGCGACAAGGGGCTGCACGAGGCCACCGGAGGCGGCAGCAACAGCAAGGAGGAGGAGGGCCTCTGGCCGGCGCTGGACGAGGCGCGGAAGGAGACGGGCGCGGCGAGCTCCTCGCATGGAACCTGGCCGAGGGCGCTGCAGAGGCTCGAGGCGCGCAGGAAGAGGCAGGGGAACCCCGCGGCGAAGGAGGGCGCGGTCGCCTGGCTCCTGGAGACGGGGACGTCGATGCTGGAGGACGCCTCGGGGTCACGGCGCACTGCTCGGCTCGGGGCAGAAGGGCGCCAAACGGAGGAAGCTCGGGGACGGACGGCAGCAGGAGGCGAGGCGGACCTGGCCGCGGCGTCGCTGGAGGACGCGGCAAGGCGCAGCGCAGGGCGCGGGAGGAGCCGCGGAGGGAGCAGCTGGCGAGGCAGAGGGCCTGCGGCGGCGGGGCGGCGCCGGGCTCCGGGAAGCGGCCTGGCCGCGGGCGGAGGGGCGCGGGACCTGGGCTCTGGCCTTGGCGCGGGAGAGTCGAGCTGGGCGACCCTGGAGGTGCGCTCGGGGAAGGGCGCTCGGGTTCGAGGGAGAGGACCCGCGGGATCCGGCCGCTCGAGGCAGGAGGAGCGAGTGAGTTAGGTCGCGAGGGAGAGAAAAAACTGGATCGGGAGAGAGAGCTGGCGGCGGCGGCTGAGGGAGACAGGGAGGAGCTGCGGAGCTCGGGCGCCCTAGGGTTTCGGGGGTTTGGGCCGAGGCCAGCTGGGCCAGAAGGAGGCTGGTTGGGAGGCCCAAGAGGGCTGGAGGAGAGGCCTGGGAAGCCCCTTATTTTTATTCCTTAGCAGAAACAAAAATAAAAGGGGAGAATCAAAATAAAAAGAAAAGAGGCAACGAACAGAAAAATAAAAGATGGGTCATTTTTGTAAGGTTTTACGGGTTAAATCCAACCTTACAAAAATAGTTCCAACAGAAAGGGACGGTTTAGCTGGAGAACTTGAGGTGAAAAAGGCATGAAGAAAAAAATGCAAGTGTGTTACGATGAATTCCAACGCATGGAATAATTATTAATATAGCTCCATAATAATTAGGAGGCTTTTGTATGTTATAAAGAGAAGACATCTTCCCTCGATTTAAATGGACCGAAGGCCCACACAATTTATTTAGGTTGAGATGCAAAAATAAAATATGACATGATGGCATGATGACATGATGCAATGCAAAAAAATAAATAAGGCAAGCACAAAGAACACACGGGCAACCCGGAACATCTGGAATCTTCTGGAAGCTTCTGGAATCTTCTGGGACGTCGGTCTCGGGCGTCACAATATTCTCTTACAAAGGAAGCAAGAGTAGGACTCCTTGTAATAGATCAATCCTAGTCCTACTAGGACTAGTCATGTAACCCGCCCTTTCAACATATATAAGGAGGGGCAGGGCTCCCCCAAAGGGGGAGAAGGGAAGAGACAAGTTTTAGAGGAGAAGTTTAGACAAGTTTCTAGGTTAGACACAAAGAGCCGGTTTACCGGCGACACCATGAGGATCATAATGAGACCTAGCCTCAAACAGCACGTAGGGTTATTACCGGATGATGTTTCCCGGGGCCCGAAGCTGTCTAAATCCGTGTCTTGCATCGCGTCTCTCGATTCCGCTCAACCCCTCTCAAGCTACTACATAGATGCGCGGCCTCACCACGAAGTCCGCTAAACCGGACATCTGACGTGTTAATTCCACGACACGATCCGTGGTATGCATATTATGCTAATTTTATTGTTGCAAAGTATTTGCCTCCGGGTCTAACATTTCAACAAAGGAAGAAGTTCTTTCATGATTTGAGGCACTACTTTTGGGATGACCCACATCTTTTCAAAGAAGGCCCCGACGGGATCGTGAGAAGATGCATTCCGGAACATGAGCAGAAGGACATTCTCTGACGGTGTCATGATAGTCCCTATGGAGGACATCATGCCGGTGAGAGGACTGCACATAAGGTTCTTCAATCAGGTTTTTATTGGCCTACTCTCTTTAAAGATGCTAGAAATTATTTTTTAGCTTGTGATAAATGTCAGAGAGTTGGTAACATTTGTAGAAGGAATGAGATGCCTATGAATTACTCACTAGTGATTGAACCTTTCGATTGTTGGGGTTTTGATTTTATGGGTCCTTTTCCTTCTTCGCACAAGTACACTCACATTTTAGTAGCTGTTGATTATGTGACCAAGTGGGTTGAAGCAATCCCCACTGAAAGTGCTGATCACAAAACATCTTTGAAAATGCTTAAAGATGTAATTTTTCCTAGGTTTGGTGTACCAAGGTATCTCATGACCGATGGAGGATCACACTTCACGCACGGAGCTTTTAGAAAAGCTTTGGCTAAATACGATGTTAATCAGAGAATTGCTTCACCATATCATCCTCAAACTAGTGGGCAGGTTGAGCTCACCAATAGAGAGATTAAGTTGATCTTGCAGAAAACAGTAAACAGAAATAGGAAGGATTGGTCAAATAAATTAGGAGATGCTTTGTGGGCATATAGAACTGCTTACAAAAACCCCATGGGCATGTCCCCCTATAAGATGGTATATGGCAAGGCTTGCCATTTGCCATTAGAGCTAGAGCACAAAGCTTTCTGGGTTGTTAGAGAGCTTAACGCTGACCCAAAACTAGCTGGTGAGAAGCATCTCATGAACTTGACTTCTCTAGATGAATGGAGAAGTGAAGCTTACGAGAGCGCTAAAATGTTCAAGGAAAAGGTAAAAAGGTGGCATGATAGGAAGATTCTGAAACGTGAATTTAATGTTGGTGATAAAGTTTTGTTGTTTAGATCCCGTTTCAGGTTTTCTCCACGTAAACTACTTTCCAGGTGGGAAGGACCATTTCATATTGAAGAAGTTTATCGGTCTGGTGCAATTAAGATTAATAATTTTGAAGGTACCAAACCTCAAGTTGTGAATGGGCAAAGACTTAAACATTACATAGCAGGAGACCCTGTCGATGTTGATGTGAATATAATATACACAACAACCCACGAAGAACATGTTGCAGCCCTGTTTCAGACGCCAGCAGAAGCAGAATAAAGAAAAGGTATGTAGTACGGTAAGAAAACACCGCAAACCATCATAAAAGTTTCGTATTATGAGTTTTGGTAAAATTAGAAAAATTCCAAGTCGAAGTGGAGCCGGAGACGACCACCAGGGAGTCCAGGCGCCCCCCCCCCTGGGCCGCGCCGGCAGGCCGCCTGGACACCCTGGAGCCCGTCTCCGACCCCGCTTTGGTCCGTTACCTTCCTTTCTGTGCATAAATTTTTCCTATATATTTGCCCGGATTGTTCCGGCAAAGTATCTTGCGATTTCGCGTGTTTTCTCTTCGACCTGTTTCTGCCAGGAAATCTTTCAGCTAAATTTAGGTGCCATGGCTTCTCCAAGTTCCCCCAAGGACAGGTTCGTCGTCAACGTCATCAACCCTTACCTCGCTGAGGTGAAGAAGCACCCTCAGGTTGTTCAGATGAAGGACGGCATCCTTCACCAAGAAGATCTGAAGGGACCTATCAAGGAGGGGAGCGTCCAGGCCAGGCTGGAAGAAGTGGAGCAGGAAGTCTTCAAGTACAAGAAGATGACCGAGCGTGGTGTCGAAGCTAACTTTGACATCACCAACGAGCTGAAGAACTACTTTCTGAAGGAGATGAAGGAGATGTGGGAAAGAATCGCCACGTCTGAAGACAGAATCATAGAACTCCAAGGGCAAATTAATGATCTACATAACCAGAACTGTGAGTATGAACTAAGGTTTCTGCGCATGGGTTTGGGTGCTGAATGCAGGATCCAGGAGACGAGCTTTTCATATGAGACTGGAGAACCCCTTCCATGGAAGAGTTTCGCCAAGAACTACTTGATCAACGCCAACAAGGATGATGAGTGAAATCTCCTGGGGTAATGGCATTCCCTTGGCTTGTTCCAAGCTTGGGGGAGTGCCCGGTATCTTTATCTTTTACCTTTTGTCTTTTAGAAGTCAAGTAGAGTCGTATCATGTCTAGGGAGGTTATTATATAAGATAGGTGTGTGCATTAAGGTCTATCACCCCTTTGGTGAAGAATTGTATCCGTGAGTGTGGAGTCGTCTATGATGGAATATTAATGAGAAGTTTATCGGTTCCTTTTGCTGCACACGGTATTCTCTTCAGGCAATCGACCTTATATGATGATTCTTATGGGGAGTATTGACCTTATGTCAGGTATGGCTATGAAACTTTATTTAATCTTGGCAAACATAGCTTTGATCATAACAACAAGCATGATTTTCTTGAAGTATCAACATAGCTAAAACCTTTATGTTATTATGCTTGAAGTGTTATGTTGACAAGGAAGACAACTTGATGTGTTATGCTTATTTCAATGTTCATGCTTTATATTGCTTTGCATCTTAGTCATCATCAATTGTCTGCTCTCTCAAAACCTTTGCTAGCCTAACTCTGTACTGAGCGGAATTCTGCTTGTGCATCCATACCCTTAAGCCAATACCTTCCATATGAGTCCACCATACCTACCTACTCGTGGTACTCCACTACCACTCCCTAAAGTATATAATTTATGTGTTATCCTTAAATGTTCAAAATCTTTTATTTTGTGCCTCTGCTTTAGCTCATGAGGAAGTAGTAGCTAATTCATGATCTTTTTGAGTTGGACAAGCTTCACCCCGGGATTGCATGTATAATGTGCAAACCCATGACACGGAAAGGAACTGGCATTGAGTGCGCCCGGCTTAAAAATAATATAACAAACAAACCCTCCTTCACGCTTTGTTCATGAGAAATCAGAAAACTTTGGCAGTGACAAACAAAGGAGAATAAGAGGATGTTATCGTCCTCATACGGGAGCCGTTCCTCGAAACTTGTCCAGTTCAAGAAGTACTTGAGTTATCTATTAGCATTCGTTGACAAATCATGCACCTCTCAAAACTTGTTTTCATTCTGTTTGATTTGAGGATAGCACAGGAGTTTTCCCTACTACCCTAGAGTAGGGCCTATCTTTTAATTTTAAGTTGAGTCAGTTATTCCTACTTCCCTCTATTTCTCAAAGAGAGCAGACATTTGACGTTGATAAGGATTCATTCATATAAAGCTGCATTAAGATTTGTCATATCATATCCTTGTTGACATTATCATTTGATAAGTAAGTTGTTTGTCATGCCCAGCTAAGGCAAATATCTTCCTTTGTGTTAACACTTTCACTTCTTGCTTATTAAAATGTTATTTCAAAAAGCTTCAATTAATCCCATCAAAATATAAGAGCAAAAGTTAAAATTATTTGTTGTTCTTTGACCAAAGGACATGTTTGCCATGATATAATGAGTTTCCTTGGTCCTACTTTCGAATATAAGTGTTAACACTCTTTCATAAGAGCCTTATGAGTTGAAGATTGCTGCTAAGGATATTTGAGTTGGTAAAGAGACTATGATGCTTCTTGTCCGTATTCTATTTATCGACACTTCACCCTCTAAACTGGTGGACAAGTTTACCGAGTTCATATTCGCTTGGGGACAAGCGAGGTCTAAGCTTGGGGGTGTTGATACGTCCAAAATGAATCACTATTTTGTATCATAATTCATCCTTATTCATTGATATATTTCACGTTATGATGATGTTCTTATGTTGTTTTGGTCTATTTTACACAGTTTGCAACTTTCCGATGCCGGAACAGCAGACGCAGGATTCAGCAGGAAAAAGTGGATACTGAGTTGCTGAAGAAGAACACCTCCAAATTACCTGAAAATTGACGGGAGGTATTTTTCAGACGAATAACGAAGACACGCAAAACGGGAGTCAGAGGGGAGCCACAGGGTGCCCAGGCAGCCTGGGGGCGCCCCCCCTGGCCGCGCCGGGGGGCGCCTGGAGCCCCTGGCCCACCTCTGGTCGCCCCCTTTTGCATATATGTTCTCCGTCCTCTGAAAACCCTAGGCACGGGACTTTTTATGGAGTTCCGCAGCCGCTTCGAGGCGGAAACCTACAGAGAAGAAAAGGGCATCTCCGGCGGGCAGATTCCACCGGGGAGATCACCTCCCGGAAGGGGAGATCGTCGCCATCGTCATCACCATCGTCACGGGCATCATCGAGATCATCATCAACATCATCCCCAACACTAGCACCATCTCCATCTTCATCCAAACCTCATCTTACTATCGCAACTCATGTTGTAACTCGTACTACCTATCCTCTCTACTCCATCGGTGTTGATTACTACTTTGTGGTGAATGCTATTGAGTTTTGTTGGATAAATATTATTATGTCCAGATTGTTTATCACATATTTATCCCCACTGATCATGATCTCTTTTATGTCTTGTGAGTAGTTACATTAGTTCTTGAGGACATGGGGAAAGTCTTGTTGTTAGTAGTCATATGCTGTTGAAGTAATATGTGTTGTTTGATATTTCAGTTGTGTTGTCATTCTACTAGTGGTGTTGTGTGAGTCGAACACCCAACACTTCGCCTTATTAAGGACCTAGGGGAATACATTGTGTATAAAGAATGCTTATGGTGGGTTGCCGGAGTGACAGAAACCTGAACCCCAGTTCGCATGCTTTTGCATAAGGGAATAATGGATCCTCGATCGTATTGCTATGGTTAGGCTTTTGCCTTAAATTCTATCTTGTATTTGCGGATGCTTGCAAGGTGTTTAATCATAAGAGTGCATTCATCTTAGTCTAGAGAGTGCACTAGCATAGATCCACCCACTCAACACTTATCAACACATAACATAGTAACGATACGGAATATGGCAAAAGCACATGACTACCTCTCCCGTGTGTCCTCAAGAACGTTTTAGTCTTTATAAGTCCAGTTGCTAGGCCTCTCCTTTGCTAAGAAAGCATTGGGCCACTTGTTACTTTCAGTACCTTTTACATTACTTGCCTTTACATTCCTGTTGCTTATACCGAGAAAACCCCTAAAAGTTATCTTTCAGTGCTTGCAGTAATTTCTTGCTTAGAATCGCTTATCAATACCTTCTGCTCCTCGTTGGGTTCGACACTCTTACTTATCGAAAACGCTGCAACAGATCCCTTATGGTTGAGGGTCATCAAGTACCGTTTTCAGAAAATACTCCTTGATGGGCCTCGAACCCCTCGTTGGTTACCCCAAGTGGAAGGTGTAAGATGCAGTAAGTAGAAGTGTTTTCCCTTAGCAAAGATGCCAAGGATCGAATCCCCAGAGACTCCTAGGTTCAACAAGTAGGTGTCAATTGCTACGGCGCCAGATTAGTAGCAATCAACGTGGACCTGCACACAGATACAAATAACTTTGCTCCCAACGAGTACAGAGAGGTTGTCAATCTCTCCGGCCTTGTAGTTCACAAAGGGTTAAAAGCAATGATAGTAGTGATAGATAGTTTTTGCAATAGTAAGTAAATAGCGAAAAGTAAATAGTGGATGTGATCAATGATGGTAATATGGACCGGAGTCTCATGATGTTCACTAGTGATGTCTCTCTCCCAAAATACGATAAAACAGCTATGTGAGGTAAACAAATTACAGCTGGGCAATTGACAGGACCACGAACGCAAACCAATGCTGACTACATTGCAAGAAAGGTTGAGGTTCAAAGCATGGGCGGTACGCCAAAGTAAGTAGACCGAAATCCATCAATATCTACTACTAATCATCCACCTTGAGATATCTATCCAGAACATCTCGCTGGTATTAAGTTGCGAGTCCCACCCATAGTGTAAACTCAATGCAACAGACAACTGCATTAAAAGAACTTTGCGTAAAGTAAACGATCCTTGCACCCGCGGGCACAAGCACCGTTGTTTTCCCCCTTGTGGCAACAGCACATCCCCTAGACTCATGTTTCTGTCACTCAAGCTAGTCATCGAGGGGCATGAACCCACAATCGAGCATAACGTTCCCTCTTGGAGTCACTACCTACTACTCGGCCAAAGTAATAAGTAACAACGGAGAACATGCAAGAATTACTTATGAACTAAAATATAAAAGAGGTGAATCAAATATATTACTCAAGATCAATCTGAACATAATCTCATAATCCATCGGATCCCAGCAAACTCAACATAGCAACAGCATAAGGATTACATAGGTGCCTCGATCATGTAGGGCAGCTCACGAGGACTAATTAGTGAAGCACAAGAACGGGAGGAGAACATCACATAGCTACTGGTCATGGACTCATGGTCCAAGGGAGACTACTCACGAGTCATCCGGGAGGCGTCCATGGTGGTGGAGAAGCTCCCGGTGGTGATCCTCCCCTCCGGCAGGGTGCCGGGAAGAGTTCTCCTGGTGCTCCCGATCTTGGAAGCGGCGGCGGCGGCGGAACAGAGATGGGATCGCGAAAAGAAGTCCTGTTCTGAGGGTTACGGGGAACCCTTTAAATATATGCCAAAGTAGGGCATCGGGGGAGCCTCGGGGGGCCCAGGCGCCCCCCCCGGCGCGGCCCAGGGGGGGGGGGGCGCGCCCACAGGGCGCCTGGAGCCCCTGTGCCCCCCCCAGGCTGCCCTTCGGACGCAGTGTTGTTTCCGTATCGCTGATTTTTTATATATTTTTTCTGGATTTTTCTGGGCAGTTCTCGAAACGTGAAAACCTGAAATACAAAAACAGCCGAAAACAGAAACTGGCACTGGGGTGCACTAGATTAGTAAGTTAGTCCAAATATGATCAAAAGTGTATGGAAGTGTATGAATATCATAGCAATATCACCCAAAAGTGGCATGGAGCAAGCAGAAATTATAGATACGTTTTGGACGTATCAACATCCCCAAGCTTAATTCCTGTTCGTCCTCGAGTAGGTAAATGATAAAAAGAATAATTTCTGTGGTGACATGCTATTAACCATATAGGACTTTCTCATAGTCATATGACAAAAGCTCACTGAGACAATGATTCTATAGTAATTAAGTTGCCTCAAGAGAAAATCACAAATGACTGAAAGTTTTACAACATGAAACTGAAACATCAAAAAGATTTGCAATGAACATGATGTGCAAATATGATCAAGTGATATCTAGCTTGCCCCCTTTAGTGATGCAAAACATAAATGCAAGGGCACCTTCAAGGTTTAAGTGATGACTAGATACAATCATTTCAGAATAAACGATATCACAATCATGCAAAAGACAATGCTACTTTGGGACAATGCACGTTACACTCAGAATGACAATCATGCTCTCAGTAGTTGGTGCTTGAAGTGCTAGAGCTTTTTTTTTGAAACATGGAAGCAATTGTGTCAACGGTAGTAGTACTTCATATGTGTCATGCATAAAACATCTTATAAGTTGCAAGCCTCATGCATCGAATACCAATAGTGCTCGCTCCTTGTCCTAATTAGCTCGGATCCCCATGGGTTATCATTGCATTGCATATGTTTTAACCAAGTGTCACAAAGGGGTACCTCTATGCCACCTGTACAAAGATCCAAGGAGATAGATCGCATTTGATTTCTCGTTTTTGATAGATCTCAACTTGAGGACATCCATACCGGGACAACATAGAAAATAGATGATGGACTCCTCTTTAATGCATAAGCATATTCTCATGAGAGATTGAGGATTAAGGTCCAAGCTAAAACTTCCACCATGATGCATGGCTTTGGTTGGCGGCCCAATGTTCTTCTCTAACAATATGCATATTAATTCAACCCACGGTAAATCACCCTTACTTTAGACAAGACGAACATGCATAGCAACTCACATGATATTCAACAAAAGTGTGACAGTTGATGGCGTCCCCAGAAACATGGTTACCGCTCAGCAAGCAACTCATAAGAAATAAGATACATAAGCAACATATTCTTTACCACATTAGTTTTTAGGCTACTTTCCCATGAGCTATGTATTGCATGGTTAATTTGCTTAGTGCAGGTGTAGGTTAGCAAAAGACTGGGAGCAACTGATGGGCCTCGAACCCCTCGTTGGATTACCCCAAGTGGAAGGTGTAAGATGCAGTAAGTAGAAGTGTTTTCCCCTAGCAAAGATGCCAAGGATCGAATCCCCAGAGACTCCTAGGTTCAACAGGTAGGTGTCAATTGCTACGGCGCCAGATTAGTAGCAACCAACGTGGACCTGCACACAGATACAAATAACTTTGCTCCCAACGAGTACAGAGAGGTTGTCAATCTCTCCGGCCTTGTAGTTCACAAAGGGTTAAAAGCAATATGATAGTAGTGATAGATAGTGTTTTGCAATAGTAAGTAAAATAGCAGAAAGTAAATAGTGTATGTGATCAATGATGGTAATACGGACCGGAGTCTCATGATGTTCACTAGTGATGTCTCTCTCCCAAAAGACGATAAAACAGCTATGTGAGGTAAACAAATTACAGCTGGGCAATTGACAGGACCACGAACGCAAACCAATGCTGACTACATTGCCAGAAAGGTTGAGGTTCAAAGCATGGGCGGTACGCCAAAGTAAGTAGACCGAAATCCATCAATATCTACTACTAATCATCCACCTTGAGATATCTATCCAGAACATCTCGCTGGTATTAAGTTGCGAGTCCCACCCATAGTGTAAACTCAATGCAACAGACAACTGCATTAAAAGAACTTTGCGTAAAGTAAACAATCCTTGCACCCGCGGGCACAAGCACCGTTGTTTTCCCCCTTGTGGCAACAGCACATCCCCTAGACTCATGTTTCTGTCACTCAAGCTAGTCATCGAGGGGCATGAACCCACAATCGAGCATAACGTTCCCTCTTGGAGTCACTACCTATTACTCGGCCAAAGCAATAAATAACAACAGAGAACATGCAAGAATTACTTATGAACTAAAATATAAAAGAGGTGAATCAAATATATTACTCAAGATCAATCTGAACATAATCTCATAATCCATCGGATCCCAGCAAACTCAACATAGCAACAGCATAAGGATTACATAGGTGCCTCGATCATGTAGGACAGCTCACGAGGACTAATTAGTGAAGCACAAGAACGGGAGGAGAACATCACATAGCTACTGGTCATGGACTCATGGTCCAAGGGAGACTACTCACGAGTCATCCGGGAGGCGTCCATGGTGGTGGAGAAGCTCCCGGTGGTGATCCTCCCCTCCGGCAGGGTGCCGGGGAGAGTTCTCCTGGTGCTCCCGATCTTGGAAGCGGCGGCGACGGCGAAACAGAGATGGGATCGCGAAAAGAGTTCCTGTTCTGAGGGTTTCAGAGGGTCCTTTAAATATATGCCAAAGTAGGGCATCGGGGGAGCCTCGGGGGGCCCAGGCGCCCCCCCCCGGCGCGGCCCAGGGGGGGCGCGCCCACAGGGCGCCTGGAGCCCCTGTGTCCCCCCCCCCCAGGCTGCCCTTCGGACGCAGTGTTGTTTCCGGAACGCTGATTTTTTATATAATTTTTCTGGATTTTTCTGGGCAGTTCTCGAAACGTGAAAACCTGAAATACAAAAACAGCCAAAAACAGAAACTGGCACTGGGGTGCACTGGATTAGTAAGTTAGTCCAAATATGATCAAAAGTGTATGGAAGTGTATGAATATCATAGCAATATCACCCAAAAGTGGCATGGAGCAAGCAGAAATTATAGATACGTTTTGCACGTATCAACATCCCCAAGCTTAATTCCTGGTCGTCCTCGAGTAGGTAAATGATAACAAGAATAATTTCTGTGGTGACGTGCTATTAACCATATAGGACTTTTTATAGTCATATGACAAAAGCTTACTAAGACAATGATTCTATAATAATTAAGTTGCCTCAAGAGAAAATCACAAATGACTGAAAGTTTTACAATATGAAACTGAAACATCAAAAAGATTTGCAATGAACATGATGTGCAAATATGATAAAGTGATATCTAGCTTGCCCCCTTTAGTGATGCAAAACATAAATGCAGGGGCACCTTCAAGGTTTAAGTGATGACTAGATACAATCATTTCAAAATAAACGATATCACAATCATGCAAAAGACAATGCTACTTTGGGACAATGCACATTACACTCAGAATGACAATCATGCTCTCAGTAGTTGGTGCTTTAACATAAAAGTAAAAGAATGGTTAAGTGCTAGAGATTTTTATTTTGAAAACATGGAAGCAATTGTGTCAACGGTAGTAGTACTTCATATGTGTCATGCATAAAACATCCTATAAGTTGCAAGCCTCATGCATCGAATACCAATAGTGCTCACTCCTTGTCCTAATTAGCTCGGATTCCCATGGGTTATCATTGCATTGCATATGTTTCAACCAAGTGTCACAAAGGGTTACCTCTATGCCACCTGTACAAAGGTCCAAGGAAATAAATCGCATTTGATTTCTCGTTTTTGATAGATCTCAACTTGAGGACATCCATACCGAGACAACATAGAAAATAGATGATGGACTCCTCTTTAATGCATAAGCATATTCTCATGAGAGATTGAGGATTAAGGTCCAAGCTAAAACTTCCACCATGAAGGTCCAAGGAGATAAATCGCATTTGATTTCTCGTTTTTGATAGATCTCAACTTGAGGACATCCATACCGGGACAACATAGAAAATAGATGATGGACTCCTCTTTAATGCATAAGCATATTCTCATGAGAGATTGAGGATTAAGGTCCAAGCTAAAACTTCCACCATGATGCATGGCTTTGGTTGGCGGCCCAATGTTCTTCTCTAAAAATATGCATATTAATTCAACCCACGGCAAATCACCCTTACTTCAGACAAGACAAACATGCATAGCAACTCACATGATATTCAACAAAAGTGTGACAGTTGATGGCGTCCCCAGAAACATGGTTACCGCTCAGCAAGCAACTTATAAGAAATAAGATACATAAGCAACATATTCTTTACCACAACAGTTTTTAGGCTACTTTCCCATGAGCTACGTATTGCATGGTTAGTTTGCTTAGTACAGGTGGAGGTTAGCAAAAGACTGGGAGCGACCAACTAAGAGAGCAATGACGGTCATAATCATGCAGAGCGACAAAGCAATATTGAATTAGGCATGGTAGTTATATCGTTACTCAGAAACAAAATATCATCAAGGCTTGACAGACTTTCTTTACAGTCTTGAATATGCGTGAGCATACGCCAAGTCAATCAAAATAAATTCTTGAAGGAAGATATTACTAAACCATAACACATCATAGGCAAACAAACCAAGTTGGTACTCCAATAACACATTGGGAACCCCCCAGCTATTTGAGATTAACCATAAGAAAACCTGAACTACTAAGCACCATCATGCAAGTAGCATCTTTATCATAGACACATTGACCAATGCAACGGAAGCAAACTCTCTTAATAAGGTGAGCATGGTAATTAAAGAGAGTTCAAGCAACCAACTAAATAAAAGCTCTTGAAAAGATAAGCATGAATACTAAGAGCAGAGCACGATAGTAGCTATTAAAAGACAAAGAACACACACAGCATAGATAGACATGAAAATTCTATGTTATGTTCTAGGTAGAAGTGGAGCGTGTTTCTCTCCCACATAAAGGAATGCTGGGTTCCGACTCGTTATGAAAAACTAAAAAGAGAACTAAAAGCAAGACGCTCCAAGCATAGCACATAACACATGAAGTGATAAAAATATAGCGAAACGAAAGACGAACTGATAATGTTGATGGAGAAGGGGATGCACGGGGGCATCCCCAAGCTTAGACGCTTGAGTCTCCTTGAATATTTCTTGGGGGTGCACGGGGGCATCCCCAAGCTTGAGCGCTTGACACTCCTGAATCTTTTTATCATCTTCCCTCGCACACTTGAAAACTCCCTTCATACATAACTCATCATAATCTGATTACCGAGGTTAGTACCCTTAATAAAATAATTATACCTTGCTGGAAATAAGGATATTCTTGAATTTCTACTGTTTCTCAAGATTGCCAAAAGGTTTTTGCAAAGAAAAAGCAAGTTCTTAATTTGCAAAGTGAAGGTAAGGCAAAACAGGACAGAATCTGTGAAAAACAGAACAGCAGGCAGTAATTGATCTGTTCGGGATACTTCTGCAACTCAAATCAAAAAACTCAGAACTGATGCACGAAAGACAATTATATAGAGAACGCTGTCGAAAAAATTCAGACCAAAAAGATGATCTGGTGATTTTATACGAATTTTTCAATCCAAGGACAGAATCTGTTTCCTGGACAGCACCTCACAACTTTTGAACTTTCTAGCAAGCAGAGGCTATACTTGGCACAAATATGAAAAGCAAAGATACAATGATGAAGCTACAGCAGTAAACAACATCAAGACACAACAAAAGCAAAAAAATTATTCATATGGGCTGCCTCCCAAAAGCGCTTTCTTTTATGCCTTTAAGCTAGGCATAATGCATAGATCAAGTTGTATCAATTGAACCATCATCAAGATCATCAAAAAGCTCTTCAATAATACAACTAGTCTTAAGAGCACTCTCAAATAAAGGCCTCATAGAGATACTTATAGGTAGAAGACCAAAAGGATAAAAGTCAAGGGAAGATTCATTTATAAATTCATCAACGATAGGTGTTTCTTCCAAAGTCTTTACAGTTTCAACCCCTTTGGCAATAGGTGGATTGCTTTTAGAACGGGGAGCCTTTGGAACGTGAACGAACTTAGGCTCCCTCTTTGCCGGAGTTTCTACCTTTTCGGTTTTGATCGAGGAGAAAGTAGTTCCTAAGGTATCAAATATTTCCTCAATCTTGTCCATCCTATAAGAGTCAGAATCATGGAATTTGACGGTCTCCAAAATTTTGAAAATTTTATGCATGGAGCTATCAAGTCTATTCAAATTCCCTTGGATCTTTCGATCCAACTCATTCATCTTATTAGTGCTTGGCATCTCTAGCTCTATATTTTCAAGTTTTTTCATAATGTGAGCTAGGGTGATGTCCTCTCGAATGCTAACAACAGGGGGACTCCCAACAAGATTTTCAATAATACTAAGAGACTCCCAAACTGGGGCCTCTAGGAAATTTCCATTGATAGCAGTATCTAGAATAAACCTATTCCAAGAAGTAATTCCAACATAAAAATTTCTAAGCAAGATAGTAGTAGGTTGCTTCTTGGTGGCTCTTTTTTGTGAATCATTAATTCTATACCAAGCATCTTTCAAACTTTCCCCACCTCTTTGTTTAAAGGTGAGAACGTCTGCCTCGTCAAAGACAAAAGGACCCGACATAATGATAACTAAAGAACAAGATAACTATTTTTGTGATTTTCGATAAAAAGGAACTAAAGCAAAAATGAAAGGTAAACTAACAAGACTAAAAAGCAAAGGTAAAAGATAGCATGCAACTCCCCTATCCTGAAGAGTGGAGTCCCCGGCAACGGCGCCAGAAAATACTCCTTGATGGGCCTCGAACCCCTCGTTGGTTACCCCAAGTGGAAGGTGTAAGATGCAGTAAGTAGAAGTGTTTTCCCTTAGCAAAGATGCCAAGGATCGAATCCCCAGAGACTCCTAGGTTCAACAAGTAGGTGTCAATTGCTACGGCGCCAGATTAGTAGCAATCAACGTGGACCTGCACACAGATACAAATAACTTTGCTCCCAACGAGTACAGAGAGGTTGTCAATCTCTCCGGCCTTGTAGTTCACAAAGGATTAAAAGCAATGATAGTAGTGATAGATAGTTTTTGCAATAGTAGGTAAATAACGGAAAGTAAATAGTGGATGTGATCAATGATGGTAATATGGACCGGAGTCTCATGATGTTCACTAGTGATGTCTCTCTCCCAAAAGACGATAAAACAGCTATGTGAGGTAACAAATTACAGCTGGGCAATTGACAGGACCACGAACGCAAACCAATGCTGACTACATTGCAAGAAAGGTTGAGGTTCAAAGCATGGGCGGTACGCCAAAGTAAGTAGATCGAAATCCATCAATATCTACTACTAATCATCCACCTTGAGATATCTATCCAGAACATCTCGCTGGTATTAAGTTGCGAGTCCCACCCATAGTGTAAACTCAATGCAACAGACAACTGCATTAAAAGAACTTTGCGTAAAGTAAACAATCCTTGCACCCGCGGGCACAAGCACCATTGTTTTCCCCCTTGTGGCAACAGCACATCCCCTAGACTCATGTTTCTGTCACTCAAGCTAGTCATCGAGGGGCATGAACCCACAATCGAGCATAACGTTCCCTCTTGGAGTCACTACCTATTACTCGGCCAAAGCAATAAATAACAACGGAGAACATGCAAGAATTACTTATGAACTAAAATATAAAAGAGGTGAATTAAATATATTACTCAAGATCAATCTGAACATAATCTCATAATCCATCGGATCCCAGCAAACTCAACATAGCAACAGCATAAGGATTACATAGGTGCCTCGATCATGTAGGGCAGCTCACGGGGACTAATTAGTGAAGCACAAGAACGGGAGGAGAACATCACATAGCTACTGGTCATGGACTCATGGTCCAAGGGAGACTACTCACGAGTCATCCGGGAGGCGTCCATGGTGGTGGAGAAGCTCCCGGTGGTGATCCTCCCCTCCGGCAGGGTGCCGGGGAGAGTTCTCCTGGTGCTCCCAATCTTGGAAGCGGCGGCGGCGGCGGAACAGAGATGGGATCACGAAAAGAGTTCCTGTTCTGAGGGTTTCGGAGGGTCCTTTAAATATATGCCAAAGTAGGGCATCGGGGGAGCCTCGGGGGGCCCAGGCGCCCCCCCGGCGCGGCCCAGGGGGGGCGCGCCCACAGGGCGCCTGGAGCCCCTGTGCCCCCCCAGGCTGCCCTTCGGACGCAGTGTTGTTTCCGGAACGCTGATTTTTTATATAATTTTTCTGGATTTTTCTGGGCAGTTCTCGAAACGTGAAAACCTGAAATACAAAAACAGCCGAAAACAGAAACTGGCACTGGGGTGCACTGGATTAGTAAGTTAGTCCAAATATGATCAAAAGTGTATGGAAGTGTATGAATATCATAGCAATATCACCCAAAAGTGGCATGGAGCAAGCAGAAATTATAGATACGTTTTGGACGTATCAATGATCAAGTCAACTTTTTCATTTAGGGAGGAAATCTCCTCGATAGAGTTTACCTTCCTACCTGTTGGAGCGCGTTCGGTGTGCCATTGGGAATCATTGGTCATCATCTCGTCGAGAAGCTTCGTGGCAGCACCAAGTGTAGTTGACATAAAGGTTCCTCCCGCGGCCGAATCTAACAAGTTCCGCGAGGTAAAGTTCAAGCCTGCATAAAAAGTTTGGATAACCATCCAAGTAGTCAAACCATGAGTAGGGCAGTTCTTGACAAGAGATTTCATGCGTTCCCAAGCTTGGGCAACGTGTTCATTATCCAATTGTTTAAAATTCATTATGTTACTCCTTAATTGGATAATTTTAGCAGGGGGATAGTACTTCCCAATAAAGGCATCCTTGCACTTGTCCCAAGAATCTATACTATTCCTAGGCAAGGATTGAAACCAGATTTTAGCTCCTCCTCTCAAGGAGAAAGGAAAAAGCTTAAGCTTAACAATATCACCATCTACTTCTTTGTACTTTTGCATATCACAGAGCTCAACAAAATTATTTAAGTGCAAAGCAGCATCATCTCCAGCACGGGAGAATTGATCTTTCATAGCTAGGTTCAGCAAAGCAGGTTTAATCTCATAAGAAGGTGCTGAAGTGGCAGGTGTAGCAATAGGCGTGGAGATAAAGTCATTGTTGTTATGACTAGTGAAGTCACACAACTTGGTGTTCTCGGTGGAACCCATAGCAGCAGCAAGCAAGATAACTATTTTTGTGATTTTTGGTAAGGGACACTAAAGCAAAAACTGAAAGGTAAACTAACAAGACTAAAAAACAAAGATAAAAGATAGCGTGCAACTCCCCTATCTTGAAGAGTGGAGTCCCCGGCAACGGCGCCAGAAACTTTCTTGATGGCTTCTCGCCCCTCGTTGGTTACCCCAAGTGGAAGGTTGAGATGTAGCGTAGCAGCAAATTTCCCTTGGCAAATATACCAAGGATCGAATCTCATGAGACTCCGAGGGTCGACAAGTAGGTGTCAACGGCGCCAGAAACTTAGCGGTTGACGGGACCTGCACACAGATACAGATAACTTTGCTCCCAACGAGTACAGAGAGGTTGTCAATCCCTTCGGCCTTGTTGTTTACAAAGGATCAAACACAAGAGATAATAATGATAGCTATGACTGCAACTAGGAAATAAAAACAGGAAGTAAATAGAAGGTGTGATCAGCGGTGGTAATATGGACCGGGGTCCCATGATGTTCACTAGTGATGTCTCTCTCCCAAAAGAAGATAAAACAGCAAAGCGAGGTAAACAAATTACAGCTGGGCAATTGACAGGATTATGTGCGCAAACCAATGCTAACTATGCTGCAAAGAAAGGTAGAGGCTCAAAAGCATGGGCGGTACGCCAAGGCAAGTAGACCGAAATCCATCTGCATCTACTACTAATCATCCACCTTGAGATATCTATCCAGAACATCTCGCTGGTATTAAGTAGCGAATCCCACCCAAAGAGTAAACTCAAAGCAACAGACAACTACATTAAAAGAACTTTGAGTAAAGTAAACAATCCTTGCACCCGCAAGTACAAGTACCGTTGTTTTCTCCCTTGTGAGAACAGCACATCCCCTAGACTCATGTTTCTGTCACTCAAGCTAGTCATCAGGGGGCATGAACCCACAATCAAGCATAACGCTCCCTTTTGGAGTTACTACCTACTACTTGGCCAAAGCAATAAACAGCAACGGAGAACATGCAAGAATTACTCAAGAACAAAGATATAAAAGAGGTGAATCAAATATATTACTCAAACACAATCTGAACATAGTCTCATAATCCATCAGATCCCAGCAAACTCAGCAAAGCAACAGCAGAAAGATTACATATGTGCCTCGATCGTGTAGGGCAGCTCACGAGGTCTAAACCATGAAGAGCAAAGAGGGGAGGAGAACATCACATAGCTACTGATCATGGACCCATGGTCCAAGGTGGACTACTCACGACTCATCCGGGAAGCGTCCATGGTGGTGGAGAAGCTCCCGGTGGTGGTTCTCCCCTCCGGCAGGGTGCCGGGAAGAGTTCTCCTGATGCTCCCGATCTTGGAAGCGCTGCGGCGGCGGAACAGAGGCGAGATCACGAAAAAGGGTTATGTCCTCGAGGGTTTCGGGACGAGAGGGATATATATGCGAAGGGGGGCAGCCAGAGGCGGAGCAGGGGCCCAGGCGCCCCCTGGCGCGGCCAGGGGTGGGGCCGCGCCAGGTGGCCGCCTGGGCCTCCCCTGGCCCCCCTCTGGCCCATCTTTGGTTCTTCGCGAAGCTTCCTGTACGCTGATTTTTCCTATATTTTTCCTGGAATTTTTGGAGCACTTTTAATATGGGGGAAACCTGAAATAGAAAAACAGCAGAAAACAGGAACTGGCATTGTGGTGCACTGAGTTGATAGGTTAGTCCAAATATGATCAAAAGTGCATGGAAGTGCATCAATATCATAGCAATATCACACAAAAGAAGCATGGAGCAAGCAGAAATTATAGATACATTTTGGACGTATCAATGGGGACCCCTTGACACTCCTTCTTTGAATAAAACTCCTCCAGCAAGGCCCAACATTGGTTTTAATTTGCTCATTATAACAACTTAATTAATTAATTAAATTGCATAAGGGGGACGCTCCTTGGAGATTCTTTCCTACATAGCAGGGGGGCCAGTGCTGATGCTGTTGGTCCCAAATGGGGGTCCTGCGGGGCCACCTCGAGGAAACTCGAGGGCTGGTTTTACCTGTAGCATCACCCATCCGGACGTGGCCTGAGACGAGATACGCGCGGCTACTATCAGGGTGTCGGCACGCCGGGAGGTCTTGCTGGACTTGTTTTACCATTGTCGAAATGTCTTGTGCACCGGGATGCCGAGCCTGATCGGATTTCCCTAAGATAAGGGGTGATGATATTATATTTATCACTTCAGCTGATCGTGAGAGTTTGTGATGGGCTAAGTTGGGACACCCCTGCAGGGTTATAATCTTTCGAAAGCCGTGCCCGTGGTTATGTGGCAGATTGGAATTTGTTAATGTCCGGTTGTAGAAAACTTGACAGAGGATCCGAAGTAAAACACACAACTGTGTGAGTAACCGTGACTGTCTCTTTTCACTTTGAGAAGAGAACACGGTGGGGTTGAAGGAAATATGCCCTAGAGGCAATAATAAAGATGTTATTTGTATTTCCTTATATCATGATAAATGTCTTTTATTCATGCTAGAATTGTATTAACCGGAAACTTAGTACATGTGTGGATACATAGACAAAACAGTATGTCCCTAGTATGCCTCTACTAGACTAGCTCATTGATCAAAGATGGTTATGTTTCCTAGCCATAGACATGAGTTGTCATTTGATCAACGGGATCACATCATTGGGAGAATGATGTGATGGACAAGACCCATCCGTTAGCATAGCACTATGATCGTTTAGTTTTACTGCTATTGCTTTCTTCATGACTTATACATGTTCCTATGACTATGAGATTATGCAACTCCCGAATACCGTAGGAACACCTTGTGTGCTATCAAACGTCACAACGTAACTGGGTGATCATAAAGATGCTCTACAGGTGTCTCCGAAAGTATTCGTGGTGTTGGCATAGATCAAGAGATTTGTCACTCCGAGTGTCGGAGAGGTATCTCTGGGCCCTCTCGGTAACACACATCACAATAAGCCTTGCAAGCAAAAGACTAATGAGTTAGTCACGAGATGATGTGTTACGGAACGAGTAAAGAGACTTGCTAGTAACGAGATTGAACTAGGTATGGAGATACCGACGATCGAATCTCGGGCAAGTAACATACCGATGACAAAAGGAACAACGTATGTTGTTATGCGGTTTGACCGATAAAAGATCTTCATAGAATATGTAGGAGCCAATATGAACATCCAGGTTCCGCTATTGGTTATTGACCGGAGATGAGTCTCGGTCATGTCTACATAGTTCTCGAACCCGTAGGGTCCGCACGCTTAACGTTTGATGACGATCGGTATTATGAGTTTATGAGTTTTGATGTACCGAAGGTAGTTCGGAGTCCCGGATGAGATCACGGACATGACGAGGAGTCTCGGAATGTCCGAGACATAAAGATTGATATATTGGACGACTATATTCGGACACCAGAAGTGTTCTGGAAAAGTTTCGGATTTAACGGGATTGCCGGAGGGGGTTACCGGAACCCCCTACGAGGGGGGATGGTCCATAGTGGGCCTTAAGGAAAGGAGAGAGGCAGCCCATAGAGGCTGGCCGGCGCCCCACCTAGGGATCCTAGTTGGACTAGGATTGGGGGGGCGCCACCTCTCCCTCTTTTCCTTTCCCTCTCTTCCTTCTTTGGTAGTTCCTACTAGGAATAGGATTGCAATCCTATTCCTAGTAGGATTGCACCCTAGCCGCACCATAGGAGGGCCTGCCGGCCTCCCCCCTTGCTCCTTTATATACGGGGGCAGGGGGGCACCCAAAGACACACAAGTTGAATTGTTCCAGCCGTGTGCGGTGCCCCCCTCCACAGAAACACACCTCGGTCATACCGTCGCGGTGCTTAGGCGAAGCCCTGCGCCGGTGAATACATCATATCCGTCACCACGCCGTCGTGCTGACGAAACTCTCCCATGAAGCTCAACTGGATCAAGAGCTCATGGGACTTCATCAAGCTGAACGTGTGCTGAACGCGGAGGTGCCGTACGTTCGGTGCTTGATCGGTTGAATCGCGAAGAAGTTCGACTACATCAACTGCGTCACTTGACGCTTCCGCTTCCGGTCTACGAGGGTACGTAGACACACTCTTCCCTCTCGTTGCTATGCATCTGGTAGATAGATCTTGCGTGATCGTAGGAAAATTTTAAAATACTACGTTCCCCAAACAGTGGCATCATGAGCCAGGTCTATGCGTAGATGATATGCACGAGTAGAACACAATGAGTTGTGGGCGATACTAGTCATACTGCTTACCAGCATGTCATACTTTGCTTCGGCGGTATTGTGAGATGAAGCGGCCCGGACCGACATTACGCGTACGCTTACGCGAGACTGGTTTCACCGTTACGAGCACTCGTTGCTTAAAGGTGACTGGCGGGTGTCTATCTCTCTCACTTTAGCTGAATCAAGTGTGGCTACGCCCGGTCCTTGTGAAGGTTAAAACAGCACATACTTGACGAAACATCGTTGTGGTTTTGTATGCGTAGGTAAGAACGGTTCTTGCTAAGCCCGTAGTAGCCACGTAAAACTTGCAACAACAAAGTAGAGGACGTCTAACTTGTTTTTGCAGGGCATGTTGTGATGGGATATGGTCAAGACATGATGAGTTATACGGTTTTGTATGAGATGATCATGTTTTGTAATGTTATCGGCAACTGGCAGGAGCCATATGGTTGTCGCTTTATTGTATGAAATGCAATCGCCATGTAATTGCTTTACTCTATCACTAAGCGGTAGCGATAGTCGTAGAAGCAATAGTTGGCGAGACGACAACGATGCTACGATGGAGATCAAGGTATCGCGCCGGTGACGAAGGTGATCATGAAGGTGCTTTGGAGATGGAGATCAAAAGCACAAGATGATGATAGCCATATCATGTCACATATTTTGATTGCATGTGATGTTTATCTTATTATGCTTCTTATTTTGCTTAGAACGACGGTAGCATTATAAGATGATCCCTTACTAAATTTCAAGGTATAAGTGTTCTCCCTGAGTATGCACCGTTGCGAAAGTTCGTCGTGCCGAGACACCACGTGATGATCGGGTGTGATAAGCTCTACATTCAAATACAACGGGTGTAAGCCAGTTTTTGCACACGCAGAATACTCGGGTTAAACTTGACGAGCCTGGCATATGCAGATATGGCCTCGGAACACTGCAGACCGAAAGGTCGAGCGTGAATCATATAGTAGATATAATCAACATAAGATGTTCACCATTGAAACTACTCCATCTCACGTGATGATCGGACATGGTTTAGTTGATTTGGATCACGTGATCATTTAGATGACCGGAGGGATGTCTATCTAAGTGGGAGTTCTTTAAATTAATATGATTAAATTGAACTTTAAGTTATCATGAACTTAGTCCTGATAGTTTTTGCATATCTATGTTGTTGTAGATCAATGGCCCGTGCTACCGTTCCTTTGAATTTTAATGCATTCCTAGAGAAAGCTAAGTTGAAAGATGATGGTAGCAATTACACGGACTAGGTCCGTAACTTGAGGATTATCCTCATTGTTGCACAGAAGAATTATGTCCTTGAAGCACCGCTAGGTGACAAGCCCCCTCCCGCTAATGTAGACGCTTTGAACGTCTGGCAGTCGCGGTCTGATGACAACACGATAGTTCAGTGTGCCATGCTTTACGGCTTAGAACCGGGACTTCAACGACGTTTTGAACGTCATGGACCATATGAGATGTTCCAGGAGTTGAAGTTAATATTTCAAGCAAATGCCCGAATTGAGAAATATGAGATTTCCAATAAGTTCTACACCTGCAAGATGGAGGAGAATAGTTCTATCAGTGAACACTTGCTCAGAATGTCTGGGTACTACAATCATATGACTCAACTTGGTTGCAAAGTTGACGAGGATAGTGTTATTGATAGAGTTCTTCAATCACTGCCACCAAGCTATAAAGGCTTTGTGATGAACTATAATATGCAAGGGATGCAAAAGACAATTCCCGAGCTCTTCGCTATGCTCAAGGCTGCGGAGGTAGAAATCAAGAAGGAGCATCAAGTGTTGATGGTTAACAAGACCACTAGTTTCAAGAAAAAGGGCAAGGGAAAGAAGGGGAACTTCAAGAAGAATAGCAAGACAGTTGCTACTCCCACGAAGAAACCCAAGTCTGGAGCCAAGCCTGAAACTGAGTGCTTCTACTGCAAGGGGACTGGACACTGGAAGCGGAACTGCCCCAAGTATTTGGCGGATAAGAAGGATGGCAAGGTGAACAAAGGTATATGTGATATACATGTTATTGATGTGTACCTTACTAATGCTCGTAGTAGTACCTGGGTATTTGATACCGGTTCGGTTGCTAATATTTGTAACTCGAAACAGGGACTACAGATTAAACGAAGATTGGCTAAGGACGAGGTGACGATGCGCGTGGGAAATGGTTCCAAAGTCGATGTGATCGCCGTCGGCACGCTACCTCTACATCTACCTTCGGGATTAGTATTAGACCTAAATAATTGTTATTTGGTGCCAGCGTTGAGCATGAACATTATATCTGGATCTTGTTTGTTGCGAGACGGTTATTCATTCAAATCAGAGAATAATGGTTGTTCTATTTTTATGAATAATATCTTTTATGGTCATGCACCCTTGAAGAGTGGTCTATTTTTATTGGATCTCGATTGTAGTGATACACATATTCATAATATTGAAACCAAAAGATGCAAGGTTAATAATGATAGTGCAACTTATTTGTGGCACTGCCGTTTAGGTCATATTAGTGTAAAACGCATGAAGAAACTCCATAGTGATGGACTTTTGGAATCACTTGATTATGAATCACTTGGTGCTTGCGAACCATGCCTCATGGGCAAGATGACTAAAACTCCGTTCTCCGAAACTATGGAGCGATCAACAAATTTGTTGGAAATCATACATACCGATTCGTGTGGGCCAATGAGTGTTGAAGCTCGCGGCGGGTATCGTTATTTTCTGACCTTCACTGATGATTTGAGCAGATATGGGTATATCTACTTAATGAAGCACAAGTCTGAAACATTTGAAAAGTTCAAAGAATTTCAGAGTGAAGTAGAGAATCATCGTTACAAGAAAATAAAGTTTCTACGATCTGATCGTGGAGGAGAATATTTGAGTTACGAGTTTGGTCTTCATTTGAAACAATGTGGAATAGTTTCACAACTCACGCCACCCGGAACACCACAGCGTAATGGTGTGTCTGAACGTCGTAACCGTACTTTATTGGATATGGTACGATCTATGATGTCTCTTACCGATTTACCACTATCGTTTTGGGGTTATGCTTTAGAGACAGCTGCATTCACGTTAAATAGGGCACCATCTAAATCCGTTGATACGACACCTTATGAACTATGGTTTGGCAAGAAACCAAAGTTGTCGTTTCTTAAAGTTTGGGGCTGCGATGCTTATGTGAAAAAGCTTCAACCTGATAAGCTCGAACCCAAGTCGGAGAAATGTGTCTTCATAGGATACCCAAAAGAGACTGTTGGGTACACCTTCTATCACAGATCCGAAGGCAAGATATTCGTTGCTAAGAATGGATCCTTTCTAGAGAAGGAGTTTCTCTCGAAAGAAGTGAGTGGGAGGAAAGTAGAACTTGATGAGGTAATTGTACCTTCTCCCGGATTGGAAAGTAGTACATCACAGAAAATTGTTCCAGGGATTCCTACACCAATCAGTGAGGAAGTTAATGATGATGATCATGAAACTTCGGATCAAGTTTCTGCTGAACGTCGTAGATCAACCAGAGTACGTTCCGCACCAGAGTGGTACGGCAACCCAGTTCTGGAAATCATGTTACTAGACCATGATGAACCTGTGAACTATGAGGAAGCGATGATGAGCCCAGATTCCGCAAAATGGCTTGAGGCCATGAAATCTGAGATGGGATCCATGTATGAGAACAAAGTGTGGACTTTGGTTGACTTGCCCGATGATCGGCAGGCCATCGAAAATAAATGGATCTTCAAGAGGAAGACCGACGCAGACGGTAATGTTACTGTTTACAAAGCTCGACTTGTTGTGAAAGGGTTTCGACAAGTTCAAGGAGTTGACTACGATGAGACTTTCTCACCTGTAGCGATGCTTAAGTCTGTCCGAATCATGTTAGCAATTGCCGCATTTTATGATTATGAAATCTGGCAAATGGATGTCAAAACTGCATTCCTGAATGGATATCTCAAAGAGGAGTTGTATATGATGCAACTAGAAGGTTTTGTCGATCCAAAAGGTGCTAACAAAGTATGCAAGCTCCAGCGATCCATCTATGGACTGGTGCAAGCATCTCGTAGTTGGAATATACGCTTTGATGAGGTGATCAAAGCATATGGTTTTATACAGACTTTTGGAGAAGCCTGTATTTACAAGAAAGTGAGTGGGAGCTCTGTAGCATTTCTAATATTATATGTGGATGACATATTGTTGATTGGAAATGATATAGAATTTCTGGATAGCATAAAAGGATACTTGAATAAGAGTTTTTCAATGAAAGACCTCGGTGAAGCTGCTTATATATTAGGCATCAAGATCTATAGAGATAGATCAAGACGCTTAATTGGACTTTCACAAAGCACATACCTTGATAAGATTTTGAAGAAGTTCAAAATGGATCAGTCAAAGAAAGGGTTCTTGCCTGTATTACAAGGAATGAAGTTGAGTAAGACTCAATGCCCGACCACTGCAGAAGATAGAGAGAAAATGAAAGTTATTCCCTATGCCTCAGCCATAGGATCTATCATGTATGCAATGCTGTGTACCAGACCTGATGTGTGCCTTGCTATAAGTCTAGCAGGGAGGTACCGAAGTAATCCAGGAGTGGATCACTGGACAGCGGTCAAGAACATCCTGAAGTATCTGAAAAGGACAAAGGATATGTTTCTCGTGTATGGAGGTGACAAAGAGCTCGTCGTAAACGGTTACGTCGATTCTAGCTTTGACACTAATCCGGATGACTCTAAGTCACAAACCGGATATGTATTTTTATTGAACGGTGGAGCTGTCAGTTGGTGCAGTTCCAAGCAGAGCGTCGTGGCGGGATCTACGTGTGAAGCGGAATACATAGCTGCTTCGGAAGCAGCAAATGAAGGAGTCTGGATGAAGAAGTTCATATCCGATCTAGGTGTAATACCTAGTGCATCGGGTCCAATGAAAATCTTTTGTGACAACACTGGAGCAATAGCCTTGGCGAAGGAATCCAGGTTTCACAAGAGAACAAAGCACATCAAAAGACGCTTCAATTCCATCCGCGATCTAGTCAAGGAGGGAGACATAGAGATTTGCAAAATACATACGGATCTGAATGTTGCAGACCCGTTGACTAAGCCTCTTCCACGGGCAAAACATGATCAGCACCAGGACTCCATGGGTGTGAGGATCATCACTTTGTAATCTAGATTATTGACTCTAGTTCAAGTGGGAGACTGAAGGAAATATGCCCTAGAGGCAATAATAAAGATGTTATTTGTATTTCCTTATATCATGATAAATGTCTTTTATTCATGCTAGAATTGTATTAACTGGAAACTTAGTACATGTGTGGATACATAGACAAAACAGTATGTCCCTAGTATGCCTCTACTAGACTAGCTCATTGATCAAAGATGGTTATGTTTCCTAGCCATAGACATGAGTTGTCATTTGATCAACGGGATCACATCATTAGGAGAATGATGTGATGGAAAAGACCCATCCGTTAGCATAGCACTATGATCGTTTAGTTTTACTGCTATTGCTTTCTTCATGACTTATACATGTTCCTATGACTATGAGATTATGCAACTCCCGAATACCGTAGGAACACGTTGTGTGCTATCAAACATCACAACGTAACTGGGTGATCATAAAGATGCTCTACAGGTGTCTCCGAAAGTATTCGTGGTGTTGGCATAGATCAAGATTAGGATTTGTCACTCCGAGTGTTGGAGAGGTATCTCTGGGCCCTCTCGGTAACACACATCACAATAAGCCTTGCAAGCAAAAGACTAATGAGTTAGTCACGAGATGATGTGTTACGGAACGAGTAAAGAGACTTGCCAGTAACGAGATTGAACTAGGTATGGAGATACCGACGATCGAATCTCGGGCAAGTAACATACCGATGACAAAAGGAACAACGTATGTTGTTATGCGGTTTGACCGATAAAAGATCTTCATAGAATATGTAGGAGCCAATATGAACATCCAGGTTCCGCTATTGGTTATTGACCGGAGATGAGTCTCGGTCATGTCTACATAGTTCTCGAACCCGTAGGGTCCGCACGCTTAACGTTTGATGACGATCGGTATTATGAGTTTATGAGTTTTGATGTAACGAAGGTAGTTCGGAGTCCCGGATGAGATCACGGACATGACGAGGAGTCTCGGAATGTCCGAGACATAAAGATCGATATATTGGACGACTATATTCGGACACCGGAAGTGTTCCGGAAAAGTTTCGGATTTAACGGGATTGCCGGAGGTGGTTACCGGAACCCCCTACGAGGGGGGATGGTCCATAGTGGGCCTTAAGGAAAGGAGAGAGGCAGCCCATAGAGGCTGGCCGGCGCCCCACCTAGGGATCCTAGTTGGACTAGGATTGGGGGGGCGCCACCTCTCCCTCTTTTCCTTTCCCTCTCTTCCTTCTTTGGTAGTTCCTACTAGGAATAGGATTGCAATCCTATTCCTAGTAGGATTGCACCCTAGCCGCACCATAGGAGGGCCGGCCTGCCTCCCCCCTTGCTCCTTTATATACGGGGGCAGGGGGCACCCAAAGACACACAAGTTGAATTGTTCCAGCCGTGTGCGGTGCCCCCCTCCACAGAAACACACCTCGGTCATACCGTCGCGGTGCTTAGGCGAAGCCCTGCGCCGGTGAATACATCATATCCGTCACCACGCCGTCGTGCTGACGAAACTCTCCCATGAAGCTCAACTGGATCAAGAGCTCGTGGGACGTCATCAAGCTGAACGTGTGCTGAACGCGGAGGTGTCGTACGTTCGGTGCTTGATCGGTTGAATCGCGAAGAAGTTCGACTACATCAACCGCGTCACTTGACGCTTCCGCTTCCGGTCTACGAGGGTACATAGACACACTCTTCCCTCTCGTTGCTATGCATCTGGTAGATAGATCTTGCGTGATCGTAGGAAAATTTTAAAATACTACGTTCCCCAAACAGGGGTTATGTTTGACTCATAGGTAGTTCAGGATCTTTAGCGATCACTACTAGTTTGCGACCGTTTGCATAGATGCTCATCTTATTCTTGTACTCGTAAGCTAGCCACCATATTATGCTTAGCCGCTGCTGCAACCTCACCACTTTACCTCTTCCTACCCATAAAGCTTTGCTAGTCTTGATACCCATGGTTATGGGATTGTTGAGTCCTCGTGGCTCACAGATACTACAACACCAGATGCAGGTTCAGCCGAGTTTGACGCAGGAGATGGGTCAGAACTTTCGGGAGTTCCATGAAGAGCATGGCCGTACGCTTGTGACGTTTTCGACGATCTGTAGTGGTTTCTACTAGGGGCGATTCAGACCTGTGGCTTATGTTTTTGGTATCTTTCTTTGGATCTTCGCCCGTAGTCGGGTTGTGATGTTTTGAATGATGTTTGGCTTATGTAATGTATTGTGTGAAGTGGCGAGTGTAAGCCAACTATCTCCTTTTGCAATTTCATCCCTATTTTTACATGAGTCGTGCAAAGATACCAAACTTGAGATCATTCCAGAATGGGCTTATACCTTGAAGTCGTGCCTCGACACGTAGGAGGTATAGTCCCACCCTGGGCATTACAAGTTGGTATTCAAAGCCTTCTCCGACCTAGGAGCCCCCACTGATTGATCGAATCGTTGACGGTTGAGTCTAGGCACACACTTAAAATATTTTGAGTCCTATATATATCAGAGAGTAGGATTTCTTTTGCTCCTCATCCCTTTTCACTCTCGTGAGGACTCCTGACGATTACTTATCTCTTCTACTCTCAAAAATTCACCAATTTTTTTAAGGATCACGCGAGTATTGTTTGGATTGTTCCGATGTCTTTGTGACGAGAACATTGTTCTCGATGCCTCCTATCATTTAGGGGTTGTGGCAGTGTCCCGAGGAGTTGAGCTCCGAGGTGTTGTCGTCACAAATATATCGCAGCAGTTCTGGAATACTTAAGACGGCCGACATCAAAAACTCTCCTATGCGGTTAGTGGCAAGATAACCCCGACATCACCCAGTACTGGGGAGGTAGTTCGGGAGTATTGCCATAGCTTGTATAGTAGATGCGTTTCGAAGGTCCGAGGTAAACGGTCTCCGGAAATAACTGGTTATGTGTTGAAGGATGGATACAGCTGGATGTAGGATTAGAGTTGAGTGCGTGGTGCTTCCCCTGTATCCCCAACACCTGATTGCATAACTGGAAACTTTCGGAAATTAATAGGTGGGTTCATCCAGTAGTTCGTAGGCATTCTTCCAGCGAATGCATGATATGGAGTTCAGGGTTCAACATTGAGTGGAGAGGTTTTATGGGTGTTGTTCCAATCGGGAGTTGCATCTTAAAGGGTCCTTGGCTATGCTGATCCGGGGATTGCAAAACCCTTTTGTAACACGTTCCATGAGCTTTCAGCACGAATATGTCGAATGAAACTTCTATCTTGTATTTGTTCTATCTGCTCCTTGTTGTTTTTATTTACCTTTTGTTCTCCCAAGTGGCTTCTTGACAAGTTGACGTACCTACGGAATTCATTCGTTCAATTCTCTGTTCAGATGATATTGTGAAGATTATGTTGCAACATATTTATCCGTTGTTTTGATTTGATTCTGGTATTCGAGTTGCTTCGATGTCAAATGTTGATTCCATACCTTTCCTAATCGGTGTTCTCATATTTCTATGGGAGTGCTAATTCTTCTTGACCATCGAGATTTTCATGTTAATCATTTTTCAACCAGTGTGCCTTCTCTTCAAGTTATTCCATACGGACGCCGTTGAGAAATCTGA
Organism: Secale cereale; assembly: GCA_902687465.1. NCBI lineage: Eukaryota > Viridiplantae > Streptophyta > Magnoliopsida > Poales > Poaceae > Secale > Secale cereale. The sequence goes on along the minus strand of LR738713.1, from coordinate 713,651,071 downwards.
CGATTTATTTGTTCCATTCATCCCAAGTTGTCTTTGTTTTCCCCACCCTCCCACCCTTCTTCTTCTCGGAGCCAGAATTCTTAATCAAGTATCCATTTTATTCATGTGATGTTTCTTCATTCTTTTCTTTCAATTTCATTATCCGGTGATTTCTCAGGATGATGCTCAGGAGCTTCAAGTTTTCATTCTTTGTTCTCATTTCTTCTCCGGTGGATTTAATTCAAGCTTCGGCGTTGATCATATATGTTCCTCTTGTTTCGTATGTTTTCCGTGTTGGAATTTCTTATCCATGACTCTCTTATTTCTTCACATCTCTTTATTCTTATCCGGAGTGTACAAGACAACTCAGAAGATTCATAATTCCATTCTTAATCCGTTCAAACTATTTTGAGGATTGTCATCTTATTCAAGCCATGCAATTCAACCGGTGCAATATCTCTTAAGCAATCTTTTTTTCAACGGTGATTTCTTTTGAGTGGGCCCTAACCCACATGTCTTTTTCCAGGATCTTACGTGACTCTTCCAATTTTTTTTCCGGAGTTATACTCAAATTCTTTTCAAAGTGTGACGTAAGTATGAATCCCATCAGTCACAGTCCTTCTCCAGGACCGCTTTCAAATTCTTTTTCATCATTGGTTCAACCTTTTAATTCTTCATTCCGGAGTGCCTCAACAATTCATGGAGGTGTTTCTCCTTGTCATTCTCAATATTTGAAGACAGGAGAAGAGCTTCTCTTAAATCTTGGCCCATTCTCTTGAAGATTCATGGTTCTAGCTTCATGCCATCCTCTTTATTGTTCCGATTGTGTGGAATTCTTTTTATACCCATCCGAAGCATTTCATAAATTCTTTCCATTGTGATCCTCCGAAGGCCATCATTTCAGAATATTTCTTCGTTCTCAGTTTTCAACTTGTCCTCCAAATATTCTTCATTGATGTCTCTTCGTTCTCTTGTAAATTTTCATCAAGTGCTTATTCTTCCCGGTGGATTATTCTCTTTCTTCACCCGGTCTCAATTCTTACGGTGGTTCGTTCAAGATTACTCTTCCTTGTTATCGTATTAATTCATTTGTTCTTTTCATAATCCTACCGGTGCTTCGTTGAATATTTATCCAAGGTTGTGCTAGATCTCTCTTTAATTCTTTGCAACCGGAATAAGTAGTATGCCAAATCTGTTGCTTGTCATCAATTTAATGTGATGAAGGATAAGCATATTGTAAATCTTATTCTTATTTCCTCGAAGTGATTCATCCCTTCCTTCGGAGCTTGTTCATCATATCATATTCTCGGTTCTAAGTTGTTCATCTTGTTTTCCGGAGCTCCAAGTTATTTCAATTATCATTTCGAAGCTTCATCTAATTCATCGCAGGCCTTGAATCTTATTATTTTCATCTTTCACTTCTCATGCTTTCATTACCGGAGTTTTCATGGGGGTTCATCAAGATTTAATTCATCCTCGAAGTCTTCAACAAGATTCTTGTTGGAGCTCAAGCATTCTTCATCATGCTTTCCAAGTGCAATTCTTTCTACCTTATTGTTTGAGATGGTGGTATGCCATTTTTGACAATTTCCATTCATGTTTCATATTTCACAAATTGTCAGGAATGAGATATTTAAAACCATCTTATTCTTCGTTCATGAAATCTTTCAACCCTTCAATTTATTCGTTGAAGTAATCTTGGGTTGTATCTAACCTAAAATCTTTCCCTAAGGATTGTTGCTATTTATGGTGCTTATAAATGACCCAAGTTCTTCATTTATCCTCCCGGTGAAAGTTTTTCGTCTCCTTGTTGATCTCAGTCCAGTCAAATGTTTTCGTCAGTGGCTGGTTGTCACCTCTTAATTTTGAGATGTTTTCCATAAGCCCACATAAAGCTTATTCTTTCGTTGTTGAATTTCCAACAACTCTATTCAATCCATCTTGGTCAGGATTCTCTTTCAAATTCAATTTTGAGAGAAGTTGTCATATTTTTTTTCTCTGTTCATTTCTTTCATTGATTTATATGCTATTCTTTCATTCCGGGGGCATTGTGATGTTGATCTCTCCAAACCATCATCTCGTTTTTATCGAGAATCATGTTCTTTCCTTGCTTATCTATTTATCAGGAGTGTCGTGACCTCCATTCTAATTCTCTCATCTTATCAAGTTTTGCCTACCTTTTTAACCGGAGTGCTGTCTGAAATCTTTCTTACCCTCGTGCCATTCTTTCAATTGTTCCGGAGGCAGTGTGTTGTTGCCCATCTTCTCAAGCTCATGTTAATTCCTTCCATTTTTCAGAGGGAGTGTTGTCCAAATCATGCCATTCTTATTCCTTGGCTATACCATTGCGATTTCATATTCTTTTGGTTCGTAAGCTCTTGTTTCATGTCTTTCAACCTACAAGGTTCTCATAATGCTCCTTGTTCCTCTTTTTTCTAATGGAGTGTTTTCATCTTCGTTCATCTCCGTTGTATTCTTATTTCAATTTGGTCAACCTCTCAGGTTTAAGGTTTCACTCGATTGTCAAAGAAGCAACTTTGTTTTACCTCTTCCTCTTCCGTTTTATCCGGTGCCATCTCCAGGATCTCGGGTCGAGATCCTCTCTTATTGTGGGAGAGTTGTGACGCCCGAAGACCGGGGCCCCAGAAGATTTCCAGATATTCCGGGTTTTGCCGTGTGTTTCATTTGTGCCTGCTCTATTTATTTTGCATTGCATCATGTCATCATGCCATCATGTCATTAATATTTTGCAACTCAACTAAATAAATCGTATGGATCTTCGATCCATTTAAATCGAGGGATATTCACATGGTGATTTCTCTTTATAACCTATACAAAGTCTCCTGATATTATTAAGGAGCTATAACAAAATATTCCATTGCCTTGGAATCATCGAAAAACACTTGCAAATATTCCTCATATTCTTTTTCTACTTCAATTTTTGACTCTGTAACCTTGTCTATAATTCTTAACCTTTTTCCGAGGCTCCTCCAAAAATTTGAACATTTTTGGACACTTCGAAAATCAAGTCTTAGTTCAAACCCATTTGAATTAAATTCAAATATATTTGAATTTAATCTTTCAATCTTGGCCATTCCTGATTTCTGGGATCAACACCTTTTTATGTGAATCCAAGAAATTTAACCTCTTGCTCAAATTCTTTCACTAACCCTCTCCATCTTTTTCTTCTCTCTATCTTTTCTTTTCTTTTCTTTTCTCTTTCATTCTTTCTTCTAAGGAGTTTAAGAGAGAGAGAGAGAGAGAGAGAGAGAGAGAGAGAGAGAGAGAGAGGGAAAGGAGCTTAGGCCCAGCCGGCGGCCCAGCCAGGCCGACCGCACCTCCTGGCCCATCCGCGGCCCAGTCTCCCTCTCGCTCGCTAACCCTAGCCGCTCCCGATGCTCACCCTCTCCCTCTCGTTTTCCCTCCTGCGCCGCCAGGAAGCTAGCGAGCGCCTGCCTCACTCCCGATCCCCTCGCTCCCTCGATCTCTCCTTCCTCCGTCCTCCTCCCGACCCCATCGCGCCAGGAAGGCTGAGCCACCTCGCGCCCGACCTCCTACTCATCGCCATGGCCTGCCGCTGCTCTTCCCTCGCGCGACTCCGAGCCCGACCGCCTCCGGCCACCACTCCTTCACCTCGCCGGCCTCACTGCCGCCCAAGGCCATCCAAGCCACCGCCGCATCGACCACTTTCTCAGCACGGCAGCACCGCCTCGTCGTCGCCTCCCGCGGCTCAGTCGCCCCGCTGTCCGCCTCTGGCCACGGACGCCGCTGCCAGCGCCATGGCGGCCATCGCCAGCGCCCGTGCCTCCTCCTCCGTTCGCAACCTCGCGAGCACGACCACGAGCGCCACTTCGCCGAGCCTCTCGTGTGCCCCGGTCGGTCTCCTCGTCGTCCAGCGCCTCATCCCCACCTCTGCTTCGAGCCGGAGACCAGGACGCGTCAGCCTCATCCTTGTCTCCGTCGCCAAGCCACCTCCGGCATCCTCCACGACCACCGGCGCCGCCAAGTTCAGCTGCTGCCGCTGCTCTGCCTCTGTCTACCCGTCGTCCTCGACCGCGCCTAGCCTCCACTTCGGCCTCGATGGAAGGTGGCATGGCCGTGACCGAGACCTCCCTTTGCTGCTGTTGTTGTTTCGCCAAGGACCTCGGAGGCGTCAAGTTCCTCACCATGTACGTCTACGGCTCGTGTACCCCTACGTCAACGACGACTCGACAAGTACCCCGCCGGCAAGACCGATGCCCGAACGACTACACAAGACGATGCGCCAAGTTCAACTACGCCCGACGACATGTACATCTTCGAAACGAGAACGCCTACACGGCGACACGTCAAGTACCACTACCGTCGCTGAAGAATCGTGAACGAAAACGCCAACGTGTACGACTACCGTCGCCCCGGAAACGATGGATTCGTCAAGTACCTCTCCGAAACGGAACGAGTACCTCTACGTCAACGACGACCCCGACGCCCCGTGTACGACTACGAACGGAACGACTACTTCCCTCTACAAACATGTACCACGACCCGCGAGTACCACTACTTCTTCTACGACCTCGAACCGCCCCGAAACGAACGCTTTGAAGGTATACCCCGAGTCGAATGCCGATGTGGTGAACGAATGCTTGTTGTGTTGTATGAGATGTATCGAATGTTTGCTCGTGTCCGTTGTGCCCTCGTTTGCCTTGGCGGCAACCCGTGGGAACCCGGTGACGGGATCACCCCACCTTTCATCTTGTTCGACTCGCTCACGCCACCTTTTCTTTTGCACCGGTCTCTCAACGAGTTACCGGAACCGAGATGTTGCCGTTGCATCATTTTCGGATCGTTGCCGTGGCACCCTTTCCTTCCACCACGGTGACAATACTTCATATCTCTTCATGTTAACGTTTAACTAAAAATTGCATAAAACTTGATCATGTCACCCGCATCATGTTAACAACATTAAAATGTGTAAATTGTTGTTTGCTTAAAATTGCTAAACATGCATATGGGGATTTCCCGGAATTGTTGTTGTAGTTTCCGGCCTCATTTAAACTTGTTGACTTGTGTTGTTTTTGAGAGCTTCCTGCCTTGCCATGTTTAGCATCCTATATAGACTTGTCTTGCATCCTACTCGGTTGAGCATATTGTCATGTTGCTTGTGTTGTTTTTCTGTGCTTCCTACCTTGCCATGTACTGCTTCCTGTATAGACTTGTCATGCATCATACCTTGCCATGTATTGCATCATATAGACTTGTGTTATTTTTCTGTGCTTCCTACCTTGCCATGTTTTGCTTCCTGTTTAGACTTGTGGTGCATCCTATATAGAACTGTCTTGCATCATACTTGGTTGAGCATATTGTCATGTCTCGTGTTGTGTGTTTACCGTATTGCTTGCTTCTTCTCGTTAGTGCTTGTTCCGTTGCGATCATGAGGATTCGTTCGACTTCTCATGGTTCTTCTTCAAGGCTTCTTCTTCGTCTTCTTCTTGGACCCGTTCTTCTTCCTTGCGGGATCTCAGACAAGATGACCATACCCTTGGATACCTTTACTACCATTGCCATGCTTAGTTGTCTCGATGCTATCGTTACATGCCGCGCTACCCATCTTCTATGTCAGCCTCTCCTTGTTGCCATGAAACCTCTAACCTTGAAACCTTTCTATCAAAACCATTGTTTGGCTATGTTACCCGCTTGCTCAGCCCCTCTTATAGCGTTGTTAGTTGCAGGTGAAGATGAAGATCATTCCAGGAGGGAACTTGTTGTTGGAATATCACAATATGTTATATATATATTAACACACCTATATACTGGGCATGGGTGGAAGGCTTAGCCTTTTGCTCGGTGTTTTGTTCCACTCATGCCACCTTAGGCGCCGATAAACCGGCATTATGTTCCTTGATTTTGCGTTCCTTACATGGTTGGGTATATGGGGACCCCTTGACACTCCGTCTTTGAATAAAACTCCTCCAGCAAGGCCCAACATTGGTTTTAATTTGCTCATAATAACAACTTAATTAATTAATTAAATTGCATAAGGGGGACGCTCCTTGGAGATTCTTTCCTACATAGCAGGGGGGCCAGTGCTGATGGTGTTGGTCCCAAACGGGGGTCCTGCGGGGCCACCTCGAGGAAACTCGAGGGCTGGTTTAACCTATAGCATCACCCATCCGGACGTGGCCTGAGACGAGATACGCGCGGCTACTATCAGGGTGTCGGCACGCCGGGAGGTCTTGCTGGACTTGTTTTACCATTGTCGAAATGTCTTGTGCACCGGGATGCCGAGCCTGATCGGATTTCCCTAAGATAAGGGGTGATGATATTATATTTATCACTTCAGCTGATCGTGAGAGCTTGTGATGGGCTAAGTTGGGACACCCCTGCAGGGTTATAATCTTTCGAAAGCCGTGCCCGCGGTTATGTGGCAGATTGGAATTTGTTAATGTCCGGTTGTAGAAAACTTGACAGAGGATCCGAAGTAAAACACACAACTGTGTGAGTAACCGTGACTGTCTCTTTTCACTTTGAGAAGAGAACACGGTGGGGTTATGTTTGACTCGTATGTAGTTCAGGATCTTTAGCGATCACTACTAGTTTGCGACCGTTTGCGTAGATGCTCATCTTATTCTTGTACTCGTAAGCTAGCCACCATATTATGCTTAGCCGCTGCTGCAACCTCACCACTTTACCTCTTCCTACCCATAAAGCTTTGCTAGTCTTGATACCCATGGTTATGGGATTGCTGAGTCCTCGTGGCTCACAGATACTACAACACCAGATGCAGGTTCAGCCAAGTTTGACGCAGGAGATGGGTCAGAACTTCCGGGAGTTCCATGAAGAGCGTGGCCGTACGCTTGTGACGTTTTCGACGATCTGTAGTGGTTTCTACTAGGGGCGATTCGGACCTGTGGCTTATGTTTTTGGTATCTTTCTTTAGATCTTCGCCCGTAGTCGGGTTGTGATGTTTTGAATGATGTTTGGCTTATGTAATGTATTGTGTGAAGTGACGAGTGTAAGCCAACTATCTCCTTTTGCAATTTCATCCCTATTTTTACATGAGTCGTGCAAAGATACCAAACTTGAGATCATTCCAGAATGGGCTTATACCTTTAAGTCGTGCCTCGACACGTAGGAGGTATAGTCCCATCCTGGGCATTACAGCTACCTTGCAAGAGGCTATTCAAATGGATATCGATCTTCAAGTCCAGCGTGCTCACGTCGAACTGGATAGTAAGGCGGTGGTGCAAATGCTCAACCAACCAGCTCGGAACCTTTCTGTTGTAGGGCCTTGGGTGCAAGATATCAAGGAAATGCTCAACTCATTGATGGATTTCAAGGTTTCTTGGGTTCGTCGTTCCGGGAACGTTACCGCTCATAAGCTAGCTAGAGTAGGAGTAGGAGAGGAACGGTGTGAGACTTGGTTGGCTTCGCCACCAGACTTTATCTTAGATGTAATTTCTAATGACATTCCAGACTTTGTTTAAATAAAGCGGCATGAAGTTTCCCTAAAAAAAAAGAATCATGAGAGCAATTAGCAGGTCGAAAATACGTTACACCATTGCAACCCACTTGCATTTATGCTAGTCTCGACCATAATTTAAGGATTACTTATAACAAAAAAATAAGGCAACCCTTTTTTTAGGGGTAGGCAACTTTTTTTTTAGCATTAGAGGTAGGCAACTTTGGTACTCTCTAACTATTTATCCACAGGTTGCTTGGCACTCGGGTAGGCAACTTTGGTAAGGAGGAAGCGATGGTCAAAACCAAACACCCCCCGCGAAGCGTTGCGCCGTTGGATGTGAAATCTAGGCGACCAGGCCTCGTGCGTGCGGCACCGGGAGTCCACGCATCCGCGGACGCGACACGGCTCCTCGAGCAAATCAATCTGCGAAGTCGATCCCCTTGTCCGCTCGGCAAACGAATCTGCTAGCAAGTCTGATTTACCGGCGCTCTCCGTGCCGATCGAACAGCTTCGTTGAAGGCTCGTCTTGTCAGTTGTTTCCCCCGATTCAGTTCGGCCTCAGATCGGACGTACAGATCAGACGGCGTACAGAGAGAAAGAAGCATGCCAAGGCGGCCAGCGGGCGGCCGCGCAGCCAAGCGTGCTCGTCGGCGGCATCTCTACCTTGTCACCGAAGATTGGAAAGAGGGATACAGCATCCGCGAGGTAGACCTGGCGGAGGACCACGGCCCGGCCGACTCCGACGCAGACGATCAGGAGCCGCGGCGCATGCCGCCGCCGGTCCTCCGCCTGGAGGCGCCACACAACGGGCCTTGGCACTTCGCGGCGGCCTTTGGCACCAAGATCATGGCCCTGCACCTGACGCCCTGGCGCTACACCCCAGTCTTCGATGTCCAGACTCGGTGCCTCACCTTCGGCCCTCCGCCGATAGGGATGGCGACCGCCCCGGTCCATGTTCCCGTCGGCGACAGCCTCTACAAGTTTAGTTTCCACAAGTTCCACGTGCTCCGCCCTCCTCCGCCACGATGCGAAGTGCTCTGCTGCAAGGTACCCGAGGAGTGGTCATGGCGCTGCCTCCCGGGTCCGCCCTTCGGGAAGGACCACGTCACCTCCCACGCCGTGCACCCCGACGGACGAACTCTCTTCGTCAGCGTCAGGGTCAAAGGGCGCGATACGGGCGACACCTTCAGCTGTGACACGGGGGCGGACCCGGACGACCCCGAGTGGACGCTACACCGCGAGTCGGAGCTGCCGTTCAAGGGCCCCGGGCACTATGATCCCAAGCTGGACGCCTGGGTCGGGCTCACCGGCGACCCGGCCACCGTTGGCCACATCTGCTGCTGCCAGGTGCCGTCCCCCGACGACGCCTGCTCGCCGTCCTTGGCGTGGAAGCTCAGCAGGGAGAAGCTGTTCTGCCGCGACCCAACCGAGGCGCACACCGGCGCGTCCCTCGTCTACTTAGGGACGGGGCGCAAGAGCCGGTTCTGCCTCGTGGAGGTCCTCTCGCGAGGCTCGCGCCATCAGCTTCGATTGACAACCTTCTCCCCCAGGTACCACAAGAACGGTGACCTCGGGATCAGCAAACGCCGTTGGGTTCAATCCTTTAAATTGCCCAAGACGCGGGGTAAAGAGTCTGGATTCTTAAAGAATCCAGTTGCATTCTGGCTGTAAGCGTCCTCCTCCATTGGTCATTGCATTTTGGTTGTAAGAGCAAGTATAATAAGATGATATAAGCATTCAGATAATGTATTTTTGCTGAGTTTTAAGAGGGGAGAGGAGAGAAACAGACTGTAAGTTAATTGTCATGCGGGCTTCAAGAAACTCTCTGATTGTTCGAACCAACCTGTGGTTGAGATGGTTAGGTGGACAATGGTATCCTCAGCCCACCAGGGTTCAAATCCTGGTGCTCGCATTATTCCTGGATTTATTTCAGGATTTTCGGCGATGTGCTTTTAGTGGGAGGAGACGTTCCTGTCGACGACGAGGCGCCTACGGTGACTTCGTAAATCTCAAGATGATATGACGACTCAGTCTCTCGGAGGTGCTCATAGGGGTAGGGTGTGCGTGTGTGCGTTCATAGGGGTGAGTATATGCGCGTGTATATGAGCGCTTGCGTCGTATTGATGCTAAAAAAAAACTCTCTGATTGTGAGGTGGGTCATATAATAATTGTTTGCTATTTACAATTTCATATTCTACTATATGTTCTACTAGCTGCGGAGGGAGGGGATGCGACGTCACAATCCGTTGTTGATTGAGGTATAGTTTGAATTGTGTACTAAATTTGTTCAAATTTACTTGGATAGTATATGGTTGAGCTAGAGGTTATACACGTCTTAATTGTAATAGACAGAGAAGTCTCATGTAGACAGATAAATGAGCTTTGCTACATCGATGGACAGCTACGGGGTTTCTACGGGCCGCTAGAAGTAACAGGACAACTCAGCTGGTCCGTAAAGTCTGAGCCGACACTAGCATTTTTGCAGATAAATGGTGGCCTTTATTTTCCGATCGATTCCATGGTTACAAAAGTGCTAGGAGAACGGTTACAAACAATGGAATACACGACAGTAAGTTACTAAGGCTGAGAAAGACATACCATCTTAATTCGGTGAAGAAGGCTAGTTGATTTCTTTGATGCAATCGGTTAGCGCTCCTTCCCTTCATCTGTTTTTGCTTCTGTTGGTTAGATCATGTTTCCTTGTATGTTTAAGACAAGTACAGTATATAAGTGTCGATTTAATTGAGTCCAAGTTGTTCTCAAATAAGACTGCATTTTTTCTGAACTTTCTCTTTAGTCTTGATTTGTTCTTTCGTGTAATTTTCTATTTATGGTTGTCAGGTTCGAAACCAGTGCTTAAATCGCTGTAACCTGTAAGTAGAAATAAGACTGCAGTCTAGGATTTGTGTGGTGTGGTGGCAGGTGAGGTGATGGATCCTCCAGCACTTGTTTTTAAACCCACCGTGACCTTACTATCTGGGAATGTCTGTGCATTTCATGAGAATGCCATCTTGTGCATTTCGTGAGAACTCGCATAGTTGATCTGTATGACCAGAACATTCAGCCTAGTTTTGTTAATTCGATCTGGCGTCTTAATAGTTAGTTGTAGTTGGTTTTTCTTTGCATCGCCAGCATCCTGTAGTTGTAATCTGCAGCAATCAGTTTGCACCGGTATGCTACTGTATCTTGGCAAGTTGAATCCAAGTGTATTACTAATTAATAGATTGCTTGAACTGATTTACCTAGCGTGGTATTGATCATTGGTATTACTTGATTGCTTGAACTGATTTACCTAGTGTGGTATTGATCATTGGTTACTTGGGTTGCAGAAGCGAAAACATATAAAATGGGAAAGGGTACGCTAAATATAACACTGACATGTTGATTATTTCAGTAGTCATTCAGAGTAACAGCGAAACAGAGCACAGAACCATGACATGGACTATATGATGACTACATTGACCTTGACCCACAACGTCCTGTAATGCCCAGTATGAGATTATACCTCCTACGTGTCGAGGCGCGACTTAAAGGTATAAGCTCATACTAGAATGATCTCAAGTATGGTATCTTTGCACGACTCATGTAAAAGAGGGATGAAGTTGCAAAAGAGTAGTTGACTTACACTCGCCACGTCACACAATACATTACATAAGCAATCATTATCCAAATATCATCACAGTCCGACTACGGACGAAGATCCAAAATGAAAGATACCATAAATAAAGCCACAAGGTCCGAATCGCCTCTAGTAGAAGCCACTACTGATCCTCTGGGTAAGACACATAGTATCGCCCACGTTCTTCATCGAACTCCCAGTACAGCTCTGTCCCATCTCCTGTGTAGTTCGCCATAGTGCCTGCATCTGGTGATGTGTAGAATCTGTGAGCCACGGAGGACTCAGCAATCCCGTCCCGGGTAGCAAAACTATCTAAGCCTTGGGTGTGGAACAAGGCTGAAGAACAAGGTTGCAGCTGAACTAACACTAGCTTACGTGTTTAGAGCGAGAAGAGGAGTGTGATGGGCCTCTAACCCCTCGTTGGTTACCCCAAGTGGAAGGTGTGAGATACAGTGTTGTGGAAGTTTTTCCCTTAGCAAAGATGCCAAGGATCGAATCCCCAGAGACTCCTAGGTTCAACAAGTAGGTGTCAACTGCTAACGGCGCCAGATATTAGCAATCAACGTGGACCTGCACACAGATACAAATAACTTTGCTCCCAACGAGTACAGAGAGGTTGTCAATCCCTCCGGCCTTGTAGTTCACAAAGGATTAAACGCAAATGATAGTAGTGATAGATAATGTTTGCAATAGTAAGTAAAAGCGAAAAGTAAATAGCGGATGTGATCAATGATGGTAATATGGACCGGAGTCTCATGATGTTCACTAGTGATGTCTCTCTCCCAAAAGACGATAAAACAGCTATGTGAGGTAAACGAATTACAACTGGGCAATTGACAGGACCACGAACGCAAACCAATGATGATTACATTGCAAGAAAGGTTGAGGTCCAAAGCATGGGCGGTACGCCAAAGTAAGTAGACCGAAATCCATCAATATCTACTACTAATCATCCACCTTGAGATATCTATCCAGAACATCTCGCTGGTATTAAGTTGCGAGCCCCACCCATAGTGTAAACTCAAAGCAACAGACAACTGCATTAAAAGAACTTTGCGTAAAGTAAACAATCCTTGCACCCGCGGGCACAAGCACCGTTGTTTTCCCCCTTGTGGCAACAACACATCCCCTAGACTCATGTTTCTGTCACTCAAACTAGTCATCGAGGGGCATGAACCCACAATCAAGCATAACGTTCCCTCTTGGAGTCACTACGCATTACTTGGCCAAAGCAATAAATAACAACGGAGAACATGCAAGAATTACTTATGAACATAAATATAAAAGAGGTAGATCAAATATATTACTCAATCACAATCTGAACATAATCTCATAATCCATCGGATCCCAGCAAACTCATCATAGCAACAGCATAAGGATTACATATGTGCCTCGATCATGTAGGGCAGCTCACGAGGACTAATTAGTGAAGCACAAGAACGGGAGGAGAACATCACATAGCTACTGGTCATGGACTCATGGTCCAAGGGAGACTACTCACAACTCATCCGGGAGGCGTCCATGGTGGTGGAGAGGCTCCCGATGATGATCCCCCCCTCCGGCAGGGTGCCGGGAAGAGTTCTCCTGGTGCTCCCGATCTTGGAAGCGGCGGCGGCGGCGGAACAGAGATGAGATCGCAAAAAAGAGTTCCCGTCCCGAGGGTTTCGAAGGACGCTCTAAATATATGCCAAAGGGGGGCACCAGACGGGGCTCGGGGGGCCCAGGCGCCCCCCCGGCGCGGCCTAGGGGGGCGCGCCGCCAGGGCGCCTGGGGCCCTGGTGCCCCCCCCCCGGTTGTACTTCGGGCGCAAGGTAGGTTCTGGAACGCTGATTTTTTATATAATTTTTCTGGATTTTTCCTGACAGTTCTCGTAATGTGAAAACCTGAAATACAAAAACAGCCAAAAACAGAAACTGGCACTGGGGTGCACTGGATTAGTAGGTTAGTCCAAATATGATCAAAAGTGTATGGAAGTGTATAAATATCATAGCAATATCACCTAAAAGTGGCATGGAGCAAGCAGAAATTATAGATACGTTTTGGACGTATCAACATCCCCAAGCTTAATTCCTGCTCGTCCTCGAGTAGGTAAATGATAACAAGAATAATTTCTGTGGTGACATGCTATTAACCATATAGGACTTTTTATAGTCATATGACAAAAGCTTACTGAGACAATGATTCTATAGTAATTAAGTTACCTTATGAGAAAATCACAAAGGACTGGAAGTTTTACAATATGAAACTGAAACATCAAAAAGATTTGCAATGAACATGATGTGCAAATATGATAAAGTGATATCTAGCTTGCCCCCTTTAGTGAGGCAAAAGATAAATGCAGGGGCACCTTCAAGGTTTAAGTGATGACTAGATACAATGATTTCAAAATAAACGATATCACAATCATGCAAAAGACAATGCTACTTTGGAACAATGCACATTGCACTTAGAATGACAATCATGCTCTCAGTAGTTGGTGCTTGAAGAAAGAAGGTGGAGACTCAAAAAGTAAAAGAATGGTTAATTGCTAGAGCTTTTTATTTTGAAAACATAGAAGCAATTTTGTCAACGGTAGTAGTACTTCATATGTGTCATGCATAAGACATTCTATAAGTTGCAAGCCTCATGCATCGAATACCAATAGTGCTCGCACCTTGTCCTAATTAGCTCGGATTTCCATGGGTTATCATTGCATTACATATGTTTCAACCAAGTGTCACAAAGGGGTACCTCTATGCCACCTGTACAAAGGTCCAAGGAGATAAATCGCATTTGATTTCTCGTTTTTGATAGATCTCAACTTGAGGACATCCATACCGGGACAACATAGAAAATAGATGATGGACTCCTCTTTAATGCTTAAGCATATTCTCATAAGATATTGAGGATTAATGCCCTAGCTAAAACTTCCACCATGATGCATGGCTTTGGTTGGCGGCCCAATGTTCTTCTCTAACAATATGCATACTCATTCAACCCATGGCAAATCACCCTTACTTCACACAAGACGAACATGCATAGCAACTCACATGATATTCAACAAAAGTGTGACAGTTGATGGCGTCCCCAGAAACATGGTTACCGCTCAGCAAGCAACTTATAAGAAATAAGATACATAGGCAACATATTCTTTACCGCAATAGTTTTTAAGCTACTTTCCCATGAGCTATGTATTGCAAAGTTAGTCTGCTTAGTACAGGTGGAGGTTAGCAAAAGACTGGGAGCGACCAACTAAGAGAGCAATGATGGTCATAATCATGCAGAGCGACAAAGCAACATTGAATCAGGCATGGTAGTTATATCGCTACTCAGAAATAAAAGATCATCAAGGCTTGACAGACTTTCTTTACAGTCTTAAATATGCGTGAGCATACGCCAAGTCAATCAAAATAAATTCTTAAAGGAAGATATTACTAAACCATACCACATCATAGGCAAACAAATCAAGTTGGTACTCCAATAACACATTGGGAATCCCCCAGCTATTTGAGACTAACCATAAGAAACCTGAACTACTAAGCGCCATTATGCACGTAGCATCCTTATCATAGACATATTAACCAATGCAACAGAAGCAAACTCTCTTAACACGATAAGAATGATAATTAAAGAGAGTTCAAGCAACCAACTAAACAAAAGCTCTTTGAAAAGATAAGCATGAATACTAAGAGCTGAACATGATAGTAGCTATTAAAAGACAAAGAACACACACAGCAAAGATAGACATGAAAATTCTATGTTATGTTCTAGGTAGAAGTGGAGCGTGTTTCTCTCCCACATAAAGAACGCTGAGTTCCGACTCGTTATGAAAAACTAAAAAGAAAACTAAAAGCAAGACGCTCCAAGCATAGCACATAACACATGAAGTGATAAAAATATAGCGAAACGAAAGACGAACTGATAATGTTGATGGAGAAGGGGATGCACGGGGGCATCCCCAAGCTTAGACGCTTGAGTCTCCTTGAATATTTCTTGGGGGTGCACGGGGGCATCCCCAAGCTTGAGCGCTTGACACTCCTGAATCTTTTTATCATCTTCCCTCGCACACTTGAAAACTCCCTTCATACATAACTCATCATAATCTGATTAGCGAGGTTAGTAACCTTAATAAAATAATTGTTCCTTGCTGGAAATAAAGATATTCTTGAAGTTCTTCTGTTTCTCAAGATTGCCAAAAGGTTTTTGCAAAGAAAAAGCAAGCTCTTGGTTTGCAAAATGAAGGAAAGGCAAAACAGGACATAATTTGTGAAAAACAGAACAGCAGGTAGTAATTGATTTGTTCGGGGCACTTCTGCAACTCAAATCAAAAAACTCAGAACAGACGCAGGAAAGACAATTATATAGAGAACACTGTCGAAACAATTCAGACCAAAAAGATTATCTGGTGATTTTATACGAATTTTTCTATCCAAGGACAGAATCTGTTTCCTGGACAGCACCTCACAACTTTTGAACTTTCTAGCAATCAGAGGCTATACTTGGCACAAATATGAAAAACAAAGATACAATGATGATGCTACTGTAGTAACAACATCAAGACCACTAAAAACTGAAAAAACAAACTGAAATTAAAGATAACAATGGTTGTCTCCCTAGAGCTCTTTCTTTATAGCCATAAAGATAGGCTTAAGACTTTAATGATGCTCTCGTAGGAAGAAGAACAAAAGAGAGCATCAAGAAGCATATACCAAACACATTTAAGCCTAACATGCTTCCTATGCATAGGAATATTGCAATAGAATAATTCATTGAAGCACAAATCAATAAGCATAGGAAGACAAAACAAGTGCAGCTTCAAAACCTTCAACATAAAGAGAGGGAACTTAATATTATTGAAATATCTATAAGTATATGTTCCCTTCTCATAATAATTTTAGTGGGATCACGAATAAACTCAACAATATAAGCATCACATAAAGCATTGTTACCATGATCCACATGCAAAAAGGTACTCTTACTCTCCACATGAGCATCATGAAGAGGATAAAACTTAGTATAAAAGAGAGACATAAGCTCTTGCCAATCAAGCAAGTGCGAGTTATCGAGAAGCTTATACCAATCTGGAGCCTTATCTATAAGTGATACGGCGAACAATTTCCTCATGACAAACTCCCTTTATACACCTGCAAGCTTAAATAATGAACATAATTGTGACACATATAGCAAGTGTTCACCGGGATGTCTGTCTCCTGCATAACGATTAGCCAAGATATAATTGATAATACCAGCTGGTATTTTATAGGGCACAATTTCAGTAGGGGGAGGAGCAACCACCACAGGTGTGGGGCGTCTTCCCGCAAGCAACGATCCAATAGCAAGGTGATACGTCCAAAACGTATCTATAATTTCTGCTTGCTCCATGCCTCTTTTGGGTGATATTGCTATGATATTTATACACTTCCATACACTTTTGATCATATTTGGACTAACCTATTAACTCAGTGCACCCCAGTGCCAGTTTCTGTTTTTGGCTGTTGATGGGCCTCGAAAACCTCGTTGGTTACCCCAAGTGGAAGGTGTAAGATGCAGTATGTAGAAGTGTTTTCCCTTAGCAAAGATACCGGATCGAATCCCCAGAGACTCCTAGGTTCAACAAGTAGGTGTCAACTGCTAACGGCGCAAATTAGCAATCAACGTGGACCTGCACACAGATACAAATAACTTTGCTCCCAACGAGTACAGAGAGGTTGTCAATCCCTCCGGCCTTGTAGTTCACAAAGGATTAAAAGCAATGATAGTAGTGATAGATAGTGTTTTGCAATAGTAAATAAATAGCGAAAAGTAAATAGCGGGTGTGATCAATGATGGTAATATGGACCGGAGTCTCATGATGTTCACTAGTGATGTCTCTCTCCCAAAAGACGGTAAAACAGCTATGTGAGGTAAACAAATTACAGCTGGGCAATTGACAGGACCACGAACGCAAACCAATGCTGATTACATTGCAGAAAACTTGAGGCTCAAAGCATGGGCGGTACGCCAAAATAAGTAGACCGAAATCCATCAATATCTACTACTAATCATCCACCTTGAGATATCTATCCAGAACATCTCGCTGGTATTAAGTTGCGAGTCCCACCCATAGTGTAAACTCAATGCAACAGACAACTGCATTAAAAGAACTTTGCGTAAAGTAAACAATCCTTGCACCCGCGGGCACAAGCACCGTTGTTTTCCCCCTTGTGGCAACAGCACATCCCCTAGACTCATGTTTCTGTCACTCAAGCTAGTCATCGAGGGGCATGAACCCACAATCGAGCATAACGTTCCCTCTTGGAGTCACTACGTATTACTTGGCCAAAGCAATAAATAACAATGGAGAACATGCAAGAATTACTTATGAACATAAATTTAAAAGAGGTAGATCAAATATATTACTCAAGATCAATCTGAACATAATCCCATAATCCATCGGATCCCAGCAAACTCAACATAGCAACAGCATAAGGATTACATATGTGCCTCGATCATGTAGGGCAGCTCACGAGGACTAATTAGTGAAGCACAAGAACGGGAGGAGAACATCACATAGCTACTAGTCATGGACTCATGGTCCAAGGGAGACTACTCACGAGTCATCCAGGAGGCGTCCATGGTGGTGGAGAAGCCCCCAGTGGTGATCCTCCCCTCCGACAGGGTGCCGGGAAGAGTTCTCCTGGTGCTCCCGATCTTGGAAGCGGCGGCGGCGGCGGAACATAGATGGGATCGCGAAAAGAGTTCTTGTTCTGAGGGTTTTGGAGGGCGCTTTAAATATATGCCAAAGGGGAGCATCGGGGAAGCTTCGGGGGGCCCAGGCGCCCCCCTGGCGCGGCCCAGGGGGGGCCGCCAGGGCGCCTGGTGCCCTGGTGCCCCCCCCCCCGGCTGCCCTTAGGACGCAAGGTTGTTTCCGGAACGCTGATTTTTTATATAATTTTTCTGGATTTTTCCTGGCAGTTCTTGTAACGTGAAAACCTGAAATACAAAAACAGCCGAAAACAGAAACTGGCACTGGGGTGCACTGGATTAGTAGGTTAGTCCAAATATGATCAAAAGTGTATGGAAGTGTATGAATATCATAGCAATATCACCCAAAAGTGGCATGGAGCAAGCAGAAATTATAGATATGTTTTGGACGTATCAACATCCCCAAGCTTAATTCCTGCTCGTCCTCGAGTAGGTAAATGATAACAAGAATAATTTCTGTGGTGACATGCTATTAACCATATAGGACTTTTTCATAGTCATATGACAAAAGCTTACTGAGACAATGATTCTATAGTAATTAAGTTGCCTCAAGAGAAAATCACAAATGACTGAAAGTTTTACAACATGAAATTGAAGCATCAAATAGATTTGCAATGAACATGATGTGCAAAAATGATAAAGTGATATCTAGCTTGCCCCCTTTAGTGAAGCAAAACATAAATGCAGGGGCACCTTCAAGGTTTAAGTGATGACTAGATACAATGATTTCAAAATAAACGATATCACAATCATGCAAAAGACAATGCTACTTTGGGACAATGCACATTACACTTAGAATGACAATCATGCTCTCAGTAGTTGGTGCTTGAAGAAAAAGAATGGTTATATGTTAGAGCTTTTTATTTTGAAAACATGGAAGCAATTTTGTCAACGGTAGTAGTACTTCATTTGTGTCATGTATAAGACCTCCTATAAGTTGCAAGCCTCATGCATCGAATACCAATAGTGCTCGCACCTTGTCCTAATTAGCTCGGATTTCCATGGGTTATCATTGCATCACATATGTTTCAACCAAGTGTCACAAAGGGGTACATCTATGCCACCTGTACAAAGGTCCAAGGAGATAAATCGCATTTGATTTCTCGTTTTTGATAGATCTCAAGTTGAGGACATCCATACCGGGACAACATAGAAAATAGATGATGGACTCCTCTTAAATGCATAAGCATATTCTCATAAGAGATTGAGGATTAAGTCCAAGCTAAAACTTCCACCATGATGCATGGCTTTGGTTGGCGGCCCAATGTTCTTCTCTAACAATATGCATATTCATTCAACCCACGGCAAATCACCCTTACTTCAGACAAGACGAACATGCATAGCAACTCACATGATATTCAACAAAAGTGTGACAGTTGATGGCGTCCCCAGAAACATGGTTACCGCTCAGCAAGCAACTTATAAGAAATAAGATACATAGGCAACATATTCTTTACCATAATAGTTTTTAAGCTACTTTCCCATGAGCTATGTATTGCAAGGTTAGTCTGCTTAGTACAGGTGGAGGTTAGCAAAAGACTGGGAGCAACCAACTAAGAGAGCAATGACGGTCATAATCATGCAGAGCGACAAAGCAATATTGAATCAGGCATGGTAGTTATATCGCTACTCAGAAATAAAAGATCATCAAGGCT
Source organism: Secale cereale (assembly GCA_902687465.1). Taxonomy (NCBI): domain Eukaryota; kingdom Viridiplantae; phylum Streptophyta; class Magnoliopsida; order Poales; family Poaceae; genus Secale; species Secale cereale. Next base: position 713,631,654 of record LR738713.1, on the reverse strand, counting down.
TGACAGACTTTCTTTACAGTCTTAAATATACGTGAGCATACGCCAAGTCAATCAAAATAAATTCTCGAAGGAAGATATTACTAAACCATACCACATCATCGGCAAACAAATCATGTTGGTATTCCAATAACACATTGGGAATCCCCCAGCTATTTGAGACTAACCATAAGAAAACCTGAACTACTAAGCACCATTATGCACGTAGCATCTTTATCATAGGCATATTAACCAATGCAACGGAAGCAAACTCTCTTAATAAGATGAGCATGATAATTAAAGAGAGTTCAAGCAACCAACTAAACAAAAGCTCTTTGAAAAGATAAGCATGAATACTAAGAGCTGAGCATGATAGTAGCTATTAAAAGACAAAGAACACACACAGCAAAGATAGATATGAAAAATTATATGTTATGTTCTAGGTAGAAGTGGAGCGTGTTTCTCTCCCACATAAAGGAATGCTGGGTTCCGACTCGTTATGAAAAACTAAAAAGAAAACTAAAAGCAAGATGCTCCAAGTATAGCACATAACACATGAAGTGATAAAAATATAGCGAAACGAAAGACGAACTGATAATGTTGATGGAGAAGGGGATGCACGGGGGCATCCCCAAGCTTAGACGCTTGAGTCTCCTTGAATATTTCTTGGGGGTGCACGGGGGCATCCCCAAGCTTGAGCACTTGACACTCCTGAATCTTTTTATCATCTTCCCTCGCACACTTGCTGGAAATAAGGATATTCTTGAAGTTCTACTGTTTCTCAAGATTGCAAAAAGGTTTTTGCAAAGAAAAAGCAAGTTCTTGATTTGCAAAATGAAGGAAAGGCAAAACAGGACAAAATCTGTGAAAAACAGAACAGCAGGTAGTAATTGATCTGTTCGGGATACTTCTGCAACTCAAATCAAAAAACTCAGAACAGACGCACGAAATACAATTATATAGAGAACGCTGTCGAAAAAATTCAGACCAAAAAGATTATCTGGTGATTTTATACGAAGTTTTCTATCCAAGGACAGAATCTGTTTCCTGGACAGCACCTCACAACTTTTGAACTTTCTAGCAATCAGAGGCTATACTTGGCACAAATATGAAAAGAAAAGATACAATGTTGATGCTACAGCAGTAAACAACATCAAGACACAACAAAAGCAAAAAAATTATTCATGTGGGCTGCCTCCCAAAAGCGCATTCTTTTATGCCTTTAAGCTAGGCATGAGACTTTAATGATGCTCTCGTAGGAATAAGAGTTGAAGAACAAAAGAGAGCATCAAGAAGCAAATACCAGACACATTTAAGCCTAACATGCTTCCTATGCATAGGAATATTGCAATAGAATAATTCATTGAAGCATAAAGCAATAAGCATAGGAAGGCAAAACAAGTGTAGCTTCAAAACCTTCAACATAAAGAGAGGGAACTTGATATTATTAAGATATTTAGAACCACGTCTCCCTCTCTCATTATAAATTTTAGTGGCATCATGGATGAACTCAACAATATAAGCATCACATAAAGCATTGTTACCATGATCCACACGCAAAAAGGTACTCTTACTCTCCACATAAGCATCATGAAGAGGATAAAACTTATTATAAAAGAGAGACATAAGCTCTTGCCAATCAAGCAAGTGCGAGTTATCGAGAAGCTTATACCAATCTGAAGCTTTATCTATAAGTGATACGGCGAACAATTTCCTCATGACAAACTCCCTTGATACACCTGCAAGCTTAAATAATGAACATAGTTGTGACAGATATAGCAAGTGTTCACCGGGATGTCTGTCTCCTGCATAACGATTAGCCAAGATATAATTGATAATACCAGCTGGTATTTTATAGGGCACAATTTCAGTAGGGGGAGGAGCAACCACCACAGGTGCGGGGCGTCTTCCCGCAAGCAACAATCCTATAGCAAGGTTGTCCATAAGCATAACTAGTGAAATACATGAAGAAAACTGAAAGGTAAACTAACAAGACTAAAAAGCAAAGGTAAAAGATAGCATGCAACTCCCCTATCCTGAAGAGTGGAGTCCCCGGCAACGGCGCCAGAAAATACTCCTTGATGGGCCTCGAACCCCTCGTTGGTTACCCCAAGTGGAAGGTGTAAGATGCAGTATGTAGAAGTGTTTTCCCTTAGCAAAGATACCAAGGATCGAATCCCCAGAGACTCCTAGGTTCAACAAGTAGGTGTCAACTGCTAACGGCGCAAATTAGCAATCAACGTGGACCTGCACACAGATACAAATAACTTTGCTCCCAACGAGTACAGAGAGGTTGTCAATCCCTCCGGCCTTGTAGTTCACAAAGGATTAAAAGCAATGATAGTAGTGATAGATAGTGTTTTGCAATAGTAAATAAATAGCGAAAAGTAAATAGCGGGTGTGATCAATGATGGTAATATGGACCGGAGTCTCATGATGTTCACTAGTGATGTCTCTCTCCCAAAAGACGATAAAACAGCTATGTGAGGTAAACAAATTACAGCTGGGCAATTGACAGGACCACGAACGCAAACCAATGCTGATTACATTGCAGAAAGGTTGAGGTTCAAAGCATGGGCGGTACGCCAAAATAAGTAGACCGAAATCCATCAATATCTACTACTAATCATCCACCTTGAGATATCTATCCAGAACATCTCACTGGTATTAAGTTGTGAGTCCCACCCATAGTGTAAACTCAATGCAACAGACAACTGCATTAAAAGAACTTTGCGTAAAGTAAACAATCCTTGCACCCGCGGGCACAAGCACCGTTGTTTTCCCCCTTGTGGCAACAACACATCCCCTAGACTCATGTTTCTGTCACTCAAGCTAGTCATCGAGGGGCATGAACCCACAATCGAGCATAACGTTCCCTCTTGGAGTCACTACGTATTACTTGGCCAAAGCAATAAATAGCAACGGAGAACATGCAAGAATTACTTATGAACATAAATATAAAAGAGGTAGATCAAATATATTACTCAAGATCAATCTGAACATAATCCCATAATCCATCGGATCCCAGCAAACTCAACATAGCAACAGCATAAGGATTACATATGTGCCTCGATCATGTAGGGCAGCTCACGAGGACTAATTAGTGAAGCACAAGAACGGGAGGAGAACATCACATAGCTACTGGTCATGGACTCATGGTCCAAGGGAGACTACTCACGAGACATCCGGGAGGCGCCCATGGTGGTGGAGAAGCTCCCGGTGGTGATTGTAATGCCCCGGATGTAATACTTTCCCTTTTGGGTATATAATATATCTCCGGCTTCATCTATTTCCATTCCGGGTTCTTTGTCTTTCAGGTTTTCGTCGTTTTGTTGTGTGAGTGTGTGGCATTCATTCATATCATGTAGACTTGTGCATCGCATTGCATTTGTGTTGTCGGTTGCATCCGGTTCCGCGTGTTTCTTCCTGTTGTCCGTTTCGCGTTCCGGAGCTCCCTCACGTGTCCGTAACGTCCCGTAGGCCTACTTTGTTGTTTGGGCGTGTAACGTTACCGGTGTGCCGCGAGGTTGTTTTGTGTGTTGTTGTTTTGTTGTGTGCAACCCGCCTCTCAAATCTCGTCTCGTTTGGACTCCGTTGGCCATCCCATCCGTTGTTCGTGTGGGTCCAAAGTGCCTTCACTTCGTGTCCCGCAAACACCCCTACTGCAGTCTTTTATCTTCTCCTAGGCCCTTCTAGACTACCCCAGCGATCGGATCCGTCGGATCGCGATCGGAGGGCTCCAAACACCCCTAAATTGCCCCCTAACCCTAAAAACTGCTATATATAGACCCTAGTCTATTTTTTTTGGGCATCTAGCTTCTTCTCCATCCTCTCCCCCTCCATTTTCGGATCTGGCCAGCCCCTCTCTGCCACTTGGCTAGATCCCCCCCAAGCCTCCTCGTTCCAGCCGCCGAGGAACTCATGGATCCATCGACCGCAGCCACCTCGAGGCCTGGTCAACGCCCGTCGCTGGTTTTCTTCTGGCGCGTCGAGCCTCCCATCGCATCGATCCGCAGCCGGCTGGGCTTCCTGCTTCGACCGTTCGGGACCAGGTCCCCACATCGCCGCCTCCCGCACCGGGCCCGAAGGTCCCCACTTCCCCGCGGCCCGCATCTCCCTCGGCCGCCTGGGCCTTTTGCCCCGGCTCGGGCCTCCCGCGCCACCCGGCCTCGCCGTGGGCCAGTCCGCCGCCCTGGGCCTCCCTGCCGCCTCCCTCCGCGGGCCCCTTCGCGGGCCAACCCGAGGGCCCAGCTGCCCCGCCCTCCAGGCGCTGCCGAGCCAGCGCTCGAGGCAGCAGCCGCCGCCGCTTCCAGATCGCGATCGGGGAGGAGCCCCGATCCGATCTCCCTCGCCTCCAGCGCCCTAACGGGTCCGCCCGGGCCCGATCCGCTACGGGCGCGCCCGATCCGCGCCGCAACGGGTCCGATCCGTCAGCCCGCGCCCGTTGACCAGCTCCAGATCCGTTGACCCGGAGGTAGCCCCGAAAACCACTAAGTCCCTGCTGTTTTTGTTCTCCGATGCAATGTTCAACCTGCTCTAACTTTTTGTGCATAGCTCCGTTTCACGCATATAGCATGTCCAGACGTTCGTGGAGACTTGCTCTACGTTTTATCTGTTGTTGTCATGCATGTTGGAGATCATCTAGGTGCTTGTTTTGCTGTTGCAAGAGTGCATCATGATATAAACAGCTGCTATGTGATGTTTTTGTGCCACCTTTGCCATGTGATATCTTCTAGCTCGTTTGTCCGAATGATGCAAATGACATGTCCACGTGTTCGTCTTGCCATGCTCTACATGTTGTATGTGATAGGTTGCATGGTAGATTTATTATTGCCTTGTTATCATCGTTGCAAAGTGCCATGTGGCTGTGATGTTGTTTCACTTGTTATGAAATGCCATCTTGTTGAGCTCGTTGCAATCGTTGTGTTCACCTCAATGATGCATGCTTGTGTATTTCGGGATCACCTTCATGTGCACTTTGATGAGGTGCTTACCTTTTGCCATGTTTAGTTTCGAGGTGACTTAAACATGCTCTTTTATATGACATGATGATATTGCTGTTTTAGGACTTAGTGGTTTTTCACTAAGTCTGAAATCTGTAACGTTCCGATGCCATGTTCGTGTGATGTTCTAGGACAATCCATGTTAGTTTTGGAGTGGATCTTGATTGTTCCTTGTAGTATATATTGTTGTCTTTCCATTCATGTCCTCACATGTCTATTTAAGTGGATGTAGCATGTTTATCTTTTGCTCCAAAGTTTCAATAAAATTCTGCTGCCAGAATTTTATTGTCAAGTTCAATATGTCCAAGATCATTGCTATTGATCCGTGGCTCCGTTGGGGTGCACCTTTGGACTTAATTGCTGTAGTATATGTCTAGTTTGTGTTCATGTCCTTTGCCATGTTGTTTGAGTGATGTAGCTTAATTATTTTGAGCTCCGAAGTTGCTATGATGCTGTAATTTTCAGCTTTCGCTCATTTCTTGTTTCGGGCATAACTTTTATCTCGTAACTCCGATTTCAGCGATTCTTATATCAAACTTGATTGATTTTCTGTGTAGAATCTTAATATGTTATTGTTGTCATGTTTTGAGGTGTTTTTCTTGAGTGATATTTTACGTGCTCCGTGTGCATCCTTAGTGCATCCATCATGCATTCATCTTTTTCGAGTGCGCATTGCATCTTGTTGATTGGTGCTTGGTGTGATTGTTTTGTTTAGAGCCGGAAGCCGAGACTGAGATCGAGTACGAGCATGAGGTTACCAACGAGGTTGAGCACGAGGACCCTTCTTACGATCCGAACGACTTCTCTTCAGGCAAGATGACCGAACCCCGATAACATTACTATCTTTGCCTATTGCTAGTAGTCTCGATCTATAGTTTTTGCCTCGATGTCCATGATCTTCTTGTCAGCCTCCTACTTGTAGCCAATTGCCATGTTTAACCAACCTACCTATGCAAACCGTTGCTTGGCTAAGTACGCTTCGCTCAGCCCTTCTTATAGCATTGCTAGTTGCAGGTGAAGATCGAAGATGCTTGCTTCATGTTGAAGGTTGGTTGGGTTATCACACTATATAAATGCTTAAAATGAAATCATCTATATATTGGCAAGGGTGGAAGGCTAAGCCTTTTGCTTGGTGATTTGTTCCACTCATGCCGTTAGGAACCGTATAAACCGGTGTTATGTTCCTTGATTATGCGTTCCTAACACGGTTGGGGTGTATGGGACCCCCTCGATAAGCCGCTAAGTGCTAAGTCTTTTCCAGCAAGTCCCAACATTGGTACTATTCTCCTAAACAACTAAAACTTTCCGAGGGAGTAATTAACCCGAGGCTTAATTAATTCAACCCCCCTGGGCCAGTGCTCGACTTGAGTGTTGGTCCAAACTAGAGCCACTTGGGGATACCACCCGGTTCGCTGGGATCTTCGGTATCTGTACGTACTGCTCATCCGGTCGTGGCCTGAGACGAGATACGCGCGGCTACTATCAGGGTGTCGGCACGCCGGGAGGATTTGCTGGATTAGCCTTACCTTAGCTCGGTATATCTTGAGCACGGGATTCCGAGGATACTCGGGTCTTCCCACTTTGGAGTTGCGACTCCGCAGATCGTGGGCTTGTAATGGGTCAAGTTGGAACACCCCTGCAGGGTTTGAACTTTCGAAAGCCGTGCCCGCGGTTATGTGGCAGATGGGAGCTTGTTAATTCCGGTTGTAGATAACTTGACACAATGTTGCTAATACACTACCAGCGTGTGTTCCGTGACCGTCAATTTCCGAATAGGGATTTGGGAGTTGAACACGGAGGGGTTATGCTTGTTGAGCTTGTAGCTAGGATCACTTCGTGATCACTTCTCGTCCGAGGCTTTCTCTTCTCGCTCTCACTCACGTAAGCTAGTTGCTAGTTGCTGCTGCAGACACTTATTCTTTTCTTCAGCCTTATCCTCTCCCAAAGGCTTAAATAGTCTTGTTACCTGGGAACGGGATTGCTGAGTCCTCTGTGGCTCACAGTTACTTCACCACACCAGATGCAGGTCTAGTTGTGAGCTATCCAGGTGATGGCACCGAGCTGGATTGAGAGTACGACGAGGAGCGTAGTCGGTACTATGTGCGATACCCGGATGATCAGTAGTGGAGACTCCTACTAGGATTCGATCCGCCTGTGGTTTATTTATCTAAGTTTGGTACTTTGACATTTGGATTTTGCCCCTAGAGGGTTGTGATGTTCTTAATGTATGATGATTGAGACTTGAACTGTAATTCTGTGACGTGGCGAGTGTAAGCCAACTATTTTTTGTTTACTATCCCCTCTTTTACATGAGATGTGCAAAGATTACCGAACTTGAGATCATTCTAGGATGGATTTATGCCTTTAAGTCGTGCCTCGACACGTAGGAGGTATAACTCCATCCTAGGCATTACAGTGATCCTCCCCTCCGGCAGGGTGCCGGGAAGAGTTCTCCTGGTGCTCCCGATCTTGGAAGCGGCGGCGGCGGCGGAACAGAGATGGGATCGCGAAAAGAGTTCCTGTTCTGAGGGTTTCGGAGGGCGCTTTAAATATATGCCAAAGGGGAGCATCGGGGAAGCTTCGGGGGGCCCAGGCGCCCCCCCGGCGCGGCCCAGGGGGGGCGCGCCGCCGGGGCGCCTGGAGCCCTGGTGGCCCCCCCGGCTGCCCTTCGGACACAAGGTTGTTTCCGGAACGCTGATTTTTTATATAATTTTTCTGGATATTTCCTGGCAGTTCTCGTAACGTGAAAACCTGAAATACAAAAACAGCTGAAAACAGAAACTGGCACTGGGGTGCACTGGATTAGTAGGTTAGTCCAAATATGATCAAAAGTGTATGGAAGTGTATGAATATCATAGCAATATCACCCAAAAGTGGCATGGAGCAATGATACGTCCAAAATGCATCACTCTTTTGTATTATAATTCATCCTTATTCATTGATATATTTCACGTTATGATGATGTTCTTATGTTGTTTTGGTCTATTTTACACAGTTTGCAACTTTCCGGTGCCGGAACAGCACACGCAGAATTCAGCAGGAAAAAGTGGATACTGAGTTGCTGAAGAAGAACACCTCCAAATTACCTGAAAATTGACAGGAGGTATTTTTCGGAAGAATAACGAAGACACGCAAAAGGGGAGTCAGAGGGGGGCCATAGGGTGCCCAGGCGGCCTGGGGGCGCGCCCCCCCTGGCCGCGCCGGGGGGGCGCCTGGAGCCCCTTGCCCACCTCTGGTCGCCCCCTTTTGCATATATGTTCCCTGTCCTCCGAAAACCCTAGGCACGGGACTTTTTACGGAGTTCCGCCGCCGCTTCGAGGCGGAAACCTACAGAGAAGAAAAGGGCATCTCCGGTGGGCAGATTCCGCCGGGGAGATCACCTCCCGGAAGGGGAGATCGTCGCCATCGTCATCACCATCATCACGGGCATCATCGAGATCATCATCAACATCATCCCCAACACCAGCACCATCTCCATCTTCATCCAAATCTCATCTTTCCATCGCAACTCGTGTTGTAACTTGTACTACCTATCCTCTCTACTCCATCGGTGTTGATTACTACTTTGTGGTGAATGCTATTGAGTTTTGTTGGAGAAATATTATTATGTCCAGATTGTTTATCACATATTTATCCCCACTGATCATGATCTCTTTTATGTCTTGTGAGTAGTCACCTTAGTTCTTGAGGACATGGGGAAAGTCTTGTTGTTAGTAGTCATATGATGTTGAAGTAATATGTGTTGTTTGATACTTAAGTTGTGTTGTCATTCTACTAGTGGTGTTGTGTGAGTCGAACACCCAACACTTCGCCTTATTAAGGACCTAGGAGAATACATTGTGTATAAAGAATGCTTATGGTGGGTTGCCGGAGTGACAGAAACCTGAACCCCAGTTCGCACGCTTTTGCATAAGGGAATAATGGATCCTCGATCATATTGCTATGGTTAGGCTTTTGCCTTAAATTATATCTTGTATTTGCGGATGCTTGCAAGGTGTTTAATCATAAGAGTGCATTCATCTTAGTCTAGAGAATGCACTAGCATAGATCCACCCACCAACACTTATCAACACATAACATAGTATCGATACGGAATATGGCGAAAGCACTTGACTACCTCTCCCGTGTGTCCTCAAGAACGCTTTAGTCTTTATAAGTTCAGTTGCTAGGCCTCTCCTTTGCTAAGAAAGGATTGGGCCACTTGTTACTCTCAGTATCTTTCATATTACTTGCCTTTACATTCCTGTTGCTTATATATCGAGAAAACCCCTAAAAGTTATCTTTCAGTGCTTGCAGTAATTTCTTGCTCAGAATCGCTTATCAATACCTTCTGCTCCTCGTTGGGTTCGACACTCTTACTTATCGAAAACGCTGCAACAGATCCCTTATGGTTGAGGGTCATCAAGTACCGTTTTCTGGCGCCGTTGCCGGGGAGCGTAGCGCTATTGGTAAAGTGAAACTGGTAAGAAAGTCTTTTTATAATTCTGTTTTTATTTTTGCTATTGCTATTCTTTGTCCCTATGGATAACCCTATTATTGGAGCGTTACTTGCGGGAAGACACCCCACACCTGTGGTGGTTGATCCTCCCCCTACTGAAATTGTGCCTTACAAAATACCAGCTGGCATTATCAATTATGTTTTGGCTAATCGATATGCAGGAGACAGACATCCCGGTGAGCACTTGCTATATTTGTCACGACTATGTTCATTATTGAAGCTTGCAGGTGTATCGAGGGAGTTTGTCATGAGGAAATTGTTTGTCGTATCCCTTATAGATAAAGCTTCAGATTGGTATGGGATTCTCGATAACTCACATTTGCTGGACTGGCAGGAGCTTATGTCTCTTTTCTATACTAAGTTTTATCCTCTTCATGAAATTCATCGAGACAGGAATTTTATCTATAACTTTAGGTCTCGTGACGGAGAAAGCATTGCTCAAGCTTGGGGGAGACTGAAGTCTCTAATGCTCAAATGCCCAATTCATAAGCTTCCCAAGGAAATCATACTTACAAATTTTTATGCCAGGCTTTCTCGTCAAGATAAGGAGATGCTGGATGCCTCCTCTAGTGGGGTATTTCAGAAGAAGAGCGTTGAAGAAAGGTGGGATCTCCTTGAAAGAATCCAGAGGAATACCGAAGATTGGGAAATTGATAAAGGTATTGAACCCGCTATAAATTATGAACATGGTTATATTGAGAGCTATGTAGAAACTGATTACTTCAATACTTTTTGCTCTAAGATTGGTCTTGATTCCCATCTAGTGATTGATTTATGTAAGAATTTTGCCTCTCATGTTGATTCTTTTAAAAAGAATAGAGACCAGCACCATGCACCTTTTAAAGAAAAACCTATTGATATTTATGTTGCTGAGCCTATTTTACCTGCAGTTATATATGAACAGCCTCCTTTTCCCACGAGGATAAAGGAGCACTCTCTTGTGACAGGCATAATAAATAAAAGTGAGAGAAAAGTTGATGAACCTGAGGACCAGATCAGGGTCGATCCTCGAGTTGCATTGATTAAAGACCTTATTACTGATGATGTTTTGGATTCCAATATAACTTTTTGTGCTGTTTCCACTAACCTTGTCACAGCCAAGAACAAAGGCCCAATTTTAGGTACTCCGGTGGTATCTATTAAAATAGGAGATCACAATTATTATGGGCTATGCGATTTGGGATCGAGTGCAAGTGCTATTCCTTATTCATTCTATGAAGAAATCATCGGTGAGATTTCCCCTTGTGAACTTGAAGAAGTTGATGTTACTATTCATCTTGCAAATAGATCAACTATCTCTCCTATCGGAATTGTGAGGGACGTTGAAGTCCTATGTGGAAAGGTAAAATACCCTACCGACTTTCTGGTACTTGGTTCAGCCAGGGACAATTTTTGTCCCATCATTTTTGGTAGACCTTTTCTTAGAACTTGTGGAGCTATAATAGATTGCAAGAAAGGTAAAGTTTCTGTTGAATTCAATGGTGAGCCATATGAATTTAATTTTTCTAAGTTCTCTAAGCAGCCTCGTGGTACTGATTTACCTAGTGATGATAAAATTATTGAAAGTATTGCCTCTATTGTTATTCCCCCTGATGATCCCTTGCAGCAATACATGGAGGACCACGAGAATGATTTGCATATGCAGGAAAGAAATGAACTAGATGAAATATTCTTGAGGCAGCCTGCTATCCTGAAGCACAACCTTCCGGTTGAACCTTTGGGAATTTTATCAAAACCGAAAGAAGACCCGGTGTTCGATCTTAAACCTCTTCCCGATACGCTCAAGTATGCTTATTTAGATGAAAAGAAAGTATATCCTGTTATTATCAATTCTAACCTTTCAGGATATGAAGAAGAGCGATTATTGGAAGTACTTCGTAAACACCGAGGCGCAATTGGCTATACCCTTGATGACCTTAAAGGGATTAGTCCATCTATCTGTCAACATACTATCAACCTTGAGCCCGACGCTAAACCAGTTGTTGATCATCAACGACGGTTGAACCCGAAGATGATGGATGTCGTGAGAACTGAGATTCTCAAGCTTCTAGCTGCAGGTATTATCTACCCTATAGCTGACAGTAAGTGGGTAAGTCCGGTACATTGTGTTCCTAAGAAAGGAGGTACAACTGTGGTTCCTAATGATAAAAATGAACTAATACCTCAGAGAATTATTATTGGATATAGAATGTGTATTGGTTACAGGAAGTTGAACAAGGCAACCAGGAAGGATCACTACCCGTTGCCGTTCATCGACCAAATGCTTGAAAGGTTATCCAAAAATACCCACTTTTGTTATCTCGATGGTTATTCTGGCTTCTCTCAAATTCATGTTAACACTACCGATCAAGAGAAGACCACTTTTACTTGTCCTTTTGGTACTTATGCTTACAGACGTATGCCTTTTGGTTTATGTAATGCCCCTGCTACTTTTCAAAGGTGTATGTCTGCTATCTTTCATGGTTTCTGCGGGGATATTATGGAAGTCTTCATGGACGATTTCTCCGTCTATGGAACTTCATTTGACCATTGTCTTCACAACCTTAATAAAGTTTTGCAGAGATGCGAGGAGACAAATTTGGTACTCAACTGGGAGAAGTGCCACTTTATGGTTAATGAAGGAATTGTTCTTGGTCACAAGATTTCCGAAAGGGGAATTGAAGTGGACAAAGCCAAGATCGAAGCTATTGAGAGGATGCCCTATCCAAGGGACATCAAAGGTATTCGCAGTTTTCTCGGTCATGCAGGTTTTTATAGAAGATTTATTAAAGACTTTTCTAAAACCTCGAGACCCCTCACTAATCTTCTCCAGAAGGATGTTCCTTTTGCATTTGATGAAAATTGTAAGGAAGCTTTTGAAATCCTTAAGAAAGCTTTAATAACGGCTCCTATAGTACAACCACCTGACTGGAATTTACCTTTTGAAATTATGTGTGATGCAAGTGATTTTGCTGTTGGAGCTGTTTTAGGACAAAGGGTTGATAAGAAATTGAATGTTATACATTATGCTAGTAAAACCCTTGATAGTGCTCAAAGAAATTATGCTACTACTGAGAAGGAATTCTTAGATGTAGTTTTTGCTTGTGATAAGTTTAGGCAGTATATTGTTGATTCCAAAGTTATTATTCATACTGATCATGCTGCCATTAACTATCTTATGACAAAGAAGGATGCCAAGCCAAGGCTTATCAGATGGGTACTCCTTCTCCAAGAATTTGATTTGCAGATTGTTGATAGGAAAGGGGAAGACAATCCGGTAGCGGACAATCTTTCAAGAATGGAAGATATACCGCATGACCCCATCCCAGTTAACGATAGTTTTCCAGACGAGCAACTTGCCGTTGTAAAAATACAACCTCTTTTGGACCCTTGGTATGCAGATTATGCTAATTTTATTGTTGCAAAGTATTTGCCTCCAGGTCTAACATTTCAGCAAAGGAAGAAGTTCTTTCATGATTTGAGGCACTACTTTTGGGATGACCCACATCTTTTCAAAGAAGGTCCCGACGGGATCGTGAGAAGATGCATTCCGGAACATGAGCAGAAGGACGTTCTCCGACGGTGTCATGATAGTCCCTATGGAGGACATCATGCCGGTGAGAGGACTGCACATAAGGTTCTTCAATCAGGTTTTTATTGGCCTACTCTCTTTAAAGATGCTAGAAATTATGTTTTAGCCTGTGATAAATGTCAGAGAGTTGGTAACATTAGTAGAAGGAATGAGATGCCTATGAATTACTCACTAGTGATTGAACCTTTCGATTGTTGGGGTTTTGATTTTATGGGTCCTTTTCCTTCTTCGCACAAGTACACTCACATTTTAGTAGCTGTTGATTATGTGACCAAGTGGGTTGAAGCAATCCGCACTGAAAGTGCTGATCACAAAACATCTTTGAAAATGCTTAAGCATGTAATATTTCCTAGGTTTGGTGTACCAAGGTATCTCATGACCGATGGAGGATCACACTTCACACACGGAGCTTTTAGAAAAGCTTTGGCTAAATACGATGTTAATCATAGAATTGCTTCACCTTATCATCCTCAAACTAGTGGGCAAGTTTAGCTTACCAATAGAGAGATTAAGTTGATCTTGCAGAAAACAGTAAACAGAAATAGGAAGGATTGGTCAAATAAATTAGGAGATGCTTTGTGGGCATATAGAACTGCTTACAAAAACCCCATGGGCATGTCCCCCTATAAGATGGTATATGGCAAGGCTTGCCATTTGCCATTAGAGCTAGAGCACAAAGCTTTCTGGGCTGTTAGAGAGCTTAATGCTGACCCAAAACTAGCTGGTGAGAAGCGTCTCATGAACTTGACTTCTCTGGATGAATGGAGAAGTGAAGCTTACGAGAGCGCTAAAATGTTCAAGGAAAAGGTAAAAAGGTGGCATGATAGGAAGATTCTGAAACGTGAATTTAATGTTGGTGATAAAGTTTTGTTGTTTAGATCCCGTTTCAGGTTTTCTCCAGGTAAACTACTTTCCAGGTGGGAAGGACCATTTCATATTGAAGAAGTTTATCGGTCTGGTGCAATTAAGATTAATAATTTTGAAGGCACCAAACCTCAAGTTGTGAATGGGCAAAGGCTTAAACATCACATAGCAGGAGATCCTGTCGATGTTGATGTGAATATAATATACACAACAACCCACGAAGAACATGTTGCAGCCCTGTTTCAGACGCCAGCAGAAGCAGAATAAAGAAAAGGTATGTAGTACGGTAAGAAAACACCGCAAAACATCATAAAAGTTCCGTATTACGAGTTTTTGTAAAATTAGTAAAATTCCGAGTCGAAGTGGAGCCGGAGACGACCACCAGGGAGTCCAGGCGCCCCCCTGGCGCCCCCCCCCTGGGCCGCGCCGGCAGGCCGCCTGGGCACCCCGGAGCCCGTCTCCGACCCCGCTTTGGTCCGTTACCTTCCTTTCTGTGCATAAATTTTTCCTATATATTTGCCCGGGGTGTTCCGACAACGTATCTTGCGATTTCGCGTGTTTTCTCTTCGATCTGTTTCTGCCAGGAAATCTTTCAGCTAAATTTAGGTGCCATGGCTTCTCCAAGTTCCCCCAAGGACACGTTCGTCGTCAACGTCATCAACCCTTACCTCGCTGAGGTGAAGAAGCACCCTCAGGTTGTTCAGATGAAGGAGGGCGTCCTTCATCAAGAAGATCTGAAGGGACCTATCAAGGAGGGAAGCGTCCAGGCCAGGCTGGAAGAAGTGGAGCAAGAAGTCTTCGAGTACAAGAAGATGACTGCGCGTGGTGTCGAAGCTAACTTTGACATCACCAACGAGCTGAAGAACTACTTTTTGAAGGAGATGAAGGAGATGTGGGAAAGAATCGCCGCGTCTGAAGACAGAATCATAGAACTCCAAGGGCAAATTAATGATCTACATAACCAGAACTGTGAGTATGAACTAAGGTTTCTACACATGGGTATGGGTGCTGAATGCAGGATCCAGGAGACGAGCTTCTCATATGAGACTGGAGAACCCCTTCCATGGAAGAGCTTCGCCAAGAACTACTTGATCAACGCCAACAAGGATGATGAGTGAAATCTCCGTGGGTAATGTCATTCCCTTGGCTTGTTCCAAGCTTGGGGGAGTGCCCGGTATCTTTATCTTTTACCTTTTGTCTTTCAGAAGTCAAGTAGAGTCGTATCATGTCTAGGGAGGTTATTATATAAGATAGGTGTGTGCATTGAGGTCTATCACCCCTTTGGTGAAGAATTGTATCCGTGTGTGTGGAGTCGTTTATGATGGAATATTAATGAGAAGTTTATTGGTTCCTTTTTGCTGCACTCGGTATTCTCTTCACGCAATCGACCTTATATGATGATTCTTATGGGGAGTATTGACCTTATGTCAGGTATGGCTATGAAACTTTATTTAATCTTGGCAAACATAGCTTTGGTCATAACAAAAAGCATGATGTTCTTAAAGTATCAACATAGCCAAAACCTTTATGTTATTATGCTTGAAGTGTTATGTTGACAAGGAAGACAACTTGATGTGTTATGCTTATTTCAATGTTCATGCTTTATATTGCTTTGCATCTTAGTCATCATCAGTTGTCTGCTCTTTCAAACCTTTCCTAGCCTAACTCTGCACTAAGCGGAATTCTGCTTGTGCGTCCATACCCTTAAGCCAATACCTTCCATATGAGTCCACCATACCTACCTGCTCGTGGTACTCCACTACCACCTCCTAAAGTATATAATTTATGTGTTATCCTTAAATGTTCAAAATCTTTTATTTTGTGCCTCTGCTTTAGCTCATGAGGAAGTAGTAGCTAATTCATGACCTTTTTGAGTTGGACAAGCTTCACCCCGGGATTGCATGTATAATGTGCAAACCCATTATACGAAAAGGAACTGCCATTGAGTGCGCCCGGCTTAAAAATAATATAACAAACAAACCCTCCTTCACGCTTTGTTCATGAGAAATCAGAAAACTTTGGCAGTGATAAACAAAGGAGAATAAGAGGATGTTATCGTCCTCATACGGGAGCCGTTCCTCGAAACTTGTCCAGTTCAAAAAGTAATTGAGTTATCTATTAGCATTCGTTGACGAATCATGCACCTCTCAAAAACTTGTTTTCATTCTGTTTGATTTGAGGATAGCACATGAGTTTTCCCTATTACCCTAGAGCAGGGCCTATCTTTTAATTTTAAGTTGAGTCAGTTATTTCTACTTCCCTCTATTTCTCAAAGAGAGCAGACGTTTGATGTTGATAAGGATTCATGCATATAAAGCTGCATTAAGATTTGTCATATCATATCCTTGTTGACATTATCATTTGATAAGTAAGTTGTTTGTCATGCCCAGCTAAGGCAAATATCTTCCTTCGTGTTAACACTTTCACTTCTTGCTTATTAACTTGTTATTTCAAAAAGCTTCAATTAATCCCATCAAAAGCAAAAGTTAAAATTATTTGTTGTTCTTTGACCAAAGGACATGTTTGCCATGATATAATGAGTTCCCATTGGTCCTACTTTCGAATATAAGTGTTGACACTCTTTCATAAGAGCCTTATGAGTTGAAGATTGTTGCTGAGAATATTTGAGTTGGTGAAGAGACTATGATGCTTCTTGTCCGTATTCTATTTATCGACACTTCACTCTCTAAACTTGTGGACAGGTTTACCGAGTTCATATTCGCTTGGGGACAAGCGAGGTCTAAGCTTGGGGGTGTTGATACGTCCAAAATGCATCACTATTTTGTATTATAATTCATCCTTATTCATTGATATATTTCACGTTATGATGATGTTCTTATGTTGTTTTGGTCTATTTTACACAGTTTGCAACTTTCCGGTGCCGGAACAGCAGACGCAGAATTCAGCAGGAAAAAGTGGACACTGAGTTGCTGAAGAAGAACACCTCCAAATTACCTGAAAATTGACGGGAGGTATTTTTCGGAAGAATAACGAAGACACGCAAAAGGGGAGTCAGAGGGGGGCCACAGGGTGCCCAGGCGGCCTGGGGGAGCGCCCCCCCTGGCCGCGCCGGGGGGCGCCTGGAGCCCCTGGCCCACCTCTGGTCGCCCCCTTTTGCATATATGTTCCCCGTCCTCCGAAAACCATAGGCACGGGACTTTTTACGGAGTTCCGCCGCCGCTTCGAGGCGGAAACCTACATAGAAGAAAAGGGCATCTCCGGTGGGCAGATTCCGCCGGGGAGATCACCTCCCGGAAGGGGAGATCGTCGCCATCGTCATCACCATCATCACGGGCATCATCGAGATCATCATCAACATCATCCCCAACACCAGCACCATCTCCATCTTCATCCAAATCTCATCTTTCCATCGCAACTCGTGTTGTAACTTGTACTACATATCCTCTCTACTCCATCGGTGTTGATTACTACTTTGTGGTGAATGCTATTGAGTTTTGTTGGAGAAATATTATTATGTCCAAATTGTTTATCACATATTTATCCCCATTGATCATGATCTCTTTTATGTCTTGTGAGTAGTCACCTTAGTTCTTGAGGACATGGGGAAAGTCTTGTTGTTAGTAGTCATATGCTGTTGAAGTAATATGTGTTGTTTGATACTTAAGTTGTGTTGTCATTCTACTAGTGGTGTTGTGTGAGTCGAACACCCAACACTTCGCCTTATTAAGGACCTAGGAGAATACATTGTGTATAAAGAATGCTTATGGTGGGTTGCCGGAGTGACAGAAACTTGAACCCCAGTTCGCACGCTTTTGCATAAGGGAATAATGGATCCTCGATCGTATTGCTATGGTTAGGCTTTTGCCTTAAATTCGATCTTGTATTTGCGGATGCTTGCAAGGTGTTTAATCATAAGAGTGCATTCATCTTAGTCTAGAGAATGCACTAGCATAGATCCACCCACCAACACTTATCAACACATAACATAGTATCGATACGGAATATGGCGAAAGCACATGACTACCTCTCCCGTGTGTCCTCAAGAACGCTTTAGTCTTTATAAGTTCAGTTGCTAGGCCTCTCCTTTGCTAAGAAAGGATTGGGCCACTTGTTACTCTCAGTATCTTTCATATTACTTGCCTTTACATTCATGTTGCTTATATATCGAGAAAACCCCTAAAAGTTATCTTTCAGTGCTTGCAGTAATTTCTTGCTCAGAATCGCTTATCAATACCTTCTGCTCCTCGTTGGGTTCGACACTCTTAATTATCGAAAACGCTGCAACAGATCCCTTACGGTTGAGGGTCATCAAGCAAGCAGAAATTATAGATATGTTTTGGACGTATCAGCTGTTTTTGTATTTCAGGTTTTCACATTACGAGAACTGCCAGGAAAAATCCAGAAAAAATATATAAAAAATCAGCGTTCCATGAGCTACCGTGCGGCCGAAGGACAGCCCGGGGGGGCCACCAGGGCTCCAGGCGCCCTGGTGGCGCGCCCTCCCCCCCCTGGGCCGCGCCAGGGGGGCGCCTGGGCCCCCGAGCCCCGTCTGGTGCGCCCTTCGGCATATATTTAAGGTCCGTCGAGAAAACCCTAATTCCAGACCCCTTTTCTCCAGACGCAATTCCGATCTCCGCCGCCATCGCCATCAAGCTTCGGGGGACCAGAATTCCTGCGCCGGCACCCTGCCGGGACGGGGAAGTGCCCCCGGATTCATCTCCATCGACGTTGCTTCCTCCCTCCATGAGGCGGGAGTAGTTCCTCCTCGGGGCTGAGGTTCTTACCAGTAGCTATGTGGTCAATTCTCTCTCCCATGATGTGATCTTCGTTGTGATCATAGGCTATGTTAATCTAGGGTGATCCCATGATGTTTCCCCTTCCTCTATGTATTGGATTGATGTACTCACTTGTCTTTATCTAGTATAATCCCCGAGACCAAGGTGACAGCGGTCTATTGGACATGGATTAGAAAAATATTTTCATGAGTGATTTCCTCTCTTGTCTGTTGATTGAAGATTGAGAGTCTCTTGGTGCTTGTCTTTGACTATCCTTTAGATATGTTGTGGTGATTGTGGGACTCTCTTTGGATGGTCGCGGTGACATTGGGAAATCCTTAGATTGAGAACTACGAACTTTGAGGTGTGCTTCTGTAGCCCTACATAATTCTCGTCCTCTCTTGACCACGAAGGAATGACCTCCGGGTGCGTCTCCATTGCATGTTTTATGGGAAATATCATGTGATTCGATTATGTTAATGTTGTTGGGAGTTGCCACTAGTGAAAGTATGATCCCTAGGCCTTGTTTCCACCATTGCAATACCATTTGTGCTCACGTTTACCACTTGTTTGCTTGCTGCACTTTTTATTACAGATTTATATTACTTTGTTTTGCCATCCATATCACTTGCCATTTAACATCTCTTCGCCGAACTAGTGCACCTATACATCTAACAAGTGTATTAGGTGTGTTGGGGACACAAGAGACTTCTTGTATCTTAGTTGCAGGGTTGCTTGAGAGAGACCATCTTCAACCTCTACTTCCGTGAGTTCGATAAACCTTAGGTCATCCACTTGAGGGAAATTGCTGGTGTCCTACAAACCTCTGCGCTTGGAGGCCCAACATAGTCTACAAGAGTAGAAGCGTGTGTAGACATCAAGCTATTTCTGACGCCGTTGCCGGGGAGGTGAGCGCTTGAAGGTATATCTTTAGATCTTGCAATTAAATCTTTTTGTTTCTTGTTTTTATTTCACTAGTTATGTTTATGGAAAACCGTACTATTGGATCGTTGCTTGCGGGAAGACGCCCCACACCTGTGGTGGTTGCTCCTCCCCCTACTGAAATTGTGCCCTATAAAATACCAGCTGGTATTATCGATTATGTTTTTGCGAATCGTTATGCAGGAGACAAACATCCCGGTGAACACTTGCTATATCTGTCACAACTATGTTCATTATTTAAGCTTGCAGGTGTATCAAAGGAGTTTGTCATGAGGAAATTATTTGCCTTGTCACTGAAAGGAAAAGCATTGGAATGGCATAGGCTACTAGATGACTCTCACCTGCTGGATTGGGAAGAGATCCAGTCTCTCTTTTACTCCAAGTTTTATCCTCTTCATGAAGTCCATGAGAATAGGAATTATGTTTATAATTTCTATCCTCATGACGGAGAGAGCATAGCTCAAGCTTGGGGGAGACTGAAAACGTTAATGCTAAAATGTCCTAACCATGGGCTCCCCAAAGATATAATTATTATTAATTTCTATGCGAGGCTTTCTCGACAGGATAAAGATTTGCTCGACGCCTCCTCTATGGGTTCTTTCACAAACAAAAAGATTGATGCTAAATGGGAACTCCTTGAAAGAATTCAACGCAACACTGAAGATTGGGAGATCGACAAAGGTAAAGAGTCAGGTATAATTTATGAGTATGATTGCATTAAGTCCTTTGTTGAAACTACAAGTTTTAATAAGGTTAGTGCTAAGTTTGGGCTTGATTCTCAACTCCTTGTTGATTTCCTCAAATCTTTTGCTTCACATCTTAATATGCCTAAGGAGGATTGGATCAAGTATCATAAACCTTTTAAAGAGACTTGCAAAGAAAATGAAATTGTTCATGATGATTGCAACATGCATGATCCAATTCCTAAAAATGAAGTTTTATATAAGCATGTTAATTATTGTGGAGTGGATAGACCTTGTGAAAGGCCTATGATTGAAGAAGAGAAGTATTGTAAGCAACATAAGCATGAAAGAACAATCACTTGGGTCAGAGATTTAAATGAAATTGCTAGAGAATTGTGTGACCTTTATCCTTTTACTTGTGAACTTTGCCGTATAGAGGGTCACTTTAATTTTCAATGCATGAACTTTCAAAACATAACTGTTAACCGGTTGTGTGATAACATGATCACCTCTGATCTTTATGATGAGCTTATGTTATTTTTGATGTGTGAAGAGTTATCAGAAAAGACTTCATGGCTAGATGTTAATGCCATAGGAATAAAAAACACTTTGCAAAATTGCCATCTCTATTGTGTTGTTAATTGCCATGAAAATGATTACATAGGTAAGATTATAAAGGAGGGAACTTTACCAAAGTATAAAAATGTCTCTTATATTTCTGCTAATAAAAAGGAGAGTTTCTCCCAAGTTTCCCCTAATGTTTCTAATAATAAACCAGGATATGTGGAGAAGCTTCATCTCCAACCACTCCCTCCTAAGGTTAAGAAGAAGAAAAAGAAGAGGAGGAGGAAGAGGAGCAAGAAAGAAGAAGAATGGGTATCAACCTAGCCTGAGCATATTCCTCCCATCAACTTTTATCCTAACGATTGTAAGTTTAAAGAAGAAGGTGAAGTTTATTGCCTTAATTATCATCTTGATGATACGTCCGTAGGTACTATTGAAGATGATTTTGATTATGATATGCATGTTACTTATTGTGCTTGGGAAAATGATGATAATGCTGCTTATGATCTTGAAAATCTTTTTGGTACCAACTCTGAAAGTGAAGATATGGGAAGCTCTAAGCTTGGGGATGATAGGATTGCAAATCCTATCCCCACTAGTGATGTGATAATTGATAATTCTCTTGCTAGTAAGAATAAAGACAACATGTTTACAAATATAGTTGCTAGCAATGATAATGCTCTTGTCTACCATGATGATGTTATAACTCCAATCTATAGTAATTATAAAGGTACCTATGACATAAGGAGAAATTATCCTTATGAAACTTGTCATAATCATGAAGGGAATTACTCCCTTGTTGAACACCACCCTCCTAATATACAACTAATCTATAGTGTTCAAGTTGTTTATGATAGTCCTACTCCCACTATTACCAATGAGAAAAATTATGCTTATGTGGGGAGTGAGAGTACCTTTTTGCATGTGGATCATGGTAACAATGCTTTATGTGATGCTTATATTGTTGAGTTCATCCATGATGCCACTGAAATTTATAATGAGAGAGGGAGGCTTGGTTCTAAATATCATAATAATAAGAAGTTTCCTCTCTTTATGGTGAATATATTGAAGTTATGTTTGTTTTGCCTTCCTATGCTAGTTGCTTCGTGCTTCAATGAATTATTCTATTGCAATATTCCTATGCATAGGAAGCATGTTAGGCTTAAATGTATTTGGCATTTGCTTCTTGATGCCCTCTTTTGTTCTTCAGCTCTTATTCGTACGAGAGCATCATTAAAGTCTTATGCCTAGCTTAAAGGCATAAAAGAAAGCGCTTTTGGGAGGCAGCCCACATGAATAAATTTTTATATTTTGATTTTGTTGTGTCTTGATGTTTTTTACTACAGTAGCATCATCATTGTATCTTTGCTTTTCATATTTGTGCCAAGTATAGCCTCTGATTGCTAGAAAGTTCAAAAGTTGTGAGGTGCTGTCCAGGAAACAGATTCTGTCCTTGGATAGAAAAATTCGTATAAAATCACCAGATCATCTTTTTGGTCTGAATTTTTTCGACAGAGTTCTCTATATAATTGTATTTCGTGCATCTGTTCTGAGTTTTTTGATTTGAGTTGCAGAAGTGCCCCGAACAAATCAATTACTACCTGTTGTTCTGTTTTTCAAAGATTCTGTCCTGTTTTGCCTTTCCCTCATTTTGCAAACCAAGAGCTTGCTTTTTCTTTGCAAAAACCTTCTGGCAATCTTGAGAAACAGTAGAACTTAAAGAATATCTTTATTTCCAGCAAGGAACAATTATTTTATTAAGGGTACTAACCTCGCTAATCAGATTATGATGAGTTATGTATGAAGGGAGTTTTCAAGTGTGCGAGGGAAGATGATAAAAAGATTCAGGAGTGTCAAGCGCTCAAGCTTGGGGATGCCCCCGTGCATCCCCTTCTCCATCAACATTATCAGTTCGTCTTTCGTTCTGCTATATTTTTATCACTTCATGTGTTATGTGCTATGCTTGGAGCGTCTTGCTTTTAGTTTCATTTTTAGTTTTCTTTAGCTTTGCTTGTTTTTCTTAACGAGTTGGAACTCAGCTTTCTTTGTGTGGGAGAGAAACACGCTCCACTTCAACCTAGAACACAACATAGAATTTTCATGTTTATCTTTGTTGTGTGTGTTCTTTGTCTTTTAATGGCTACTATCATGTTCAGCTCTTAGTATTCATGCTTATCTTTTCAAAGAGCTTTTGTTTAGTTGGTTGCTTGAACTCTCTTTAATTACCATGCTCACCTTATTAAGAGAGTTTGCTTCCGTTGCATTGGTTGATATGTCTATGATAAAGATGCTACGTGCATAATGGCGCTTAGTAGTTCATGTTTTCTTGTGGTTAGTCTCAAATAGCTGGGAGATTCCCAATGTGTTATTGGAGTACCAACTTGATTTGTTTGCCTATGATGTGGTATGGTTTAGTAATATCTTCCTTCAAGAATTTATTTTGATTGACTTGGCGTATGCTCACGCATATTTAAGACTGTAAAGAAAGTCTGTCAAGCCTTGATGATCTTTTGTTTCTGAGTAGCGATATAACTACCATGCCTGATTCAATGTTGCTTTGTCGCTCTGCATGATTATGACCGTCATTGCTCTTTTAGTTGGTCGCTCCCAGTCTTTTGCTAACCTCCACCTGTACTAAGCGGACTGACTGCTTGTGCATCCACATTCTTTTAATCCAGTTATGCCATATGACTCCACCATACCTACCAATATGTGGTATTTCACCGCCACTCCAAGTAAATTTACATGTGCTACCTTTAAAACCTTCATTTTTGCAATACATAGCTCATGGGAAAGTAGCTTAAAAACTATTGTGGTAAAGAATATGTCGCTTATGTATCTTATTTCTTATAAGTTGCTTGCTGAGCGGTATCCATGTTTCTGGGGACGCCATCAACTGTTACACTTTTGTTGAATATCATGTGAGTTGCTATGCATGTTCGTCTTGTCCGAAGTAAGGGTGATTTGCCATGAGTTGAATGGTTTGAGTATGCATATTGTTAGAGAAGAACATTGGGCCGCCAACCAAAGCCATGTATCATGGTGGAAGTTTTAGCTTGGACATTAATCCTCAACCTCTTATGAATGCTTAAGCATTAAAGAGGAGTCCATTATCTATTTTCTATGTTGTCCCGGTATGGATGTCCTCAAGTTGATATCTATCAAAAACGAGAAATCAAATGCGATTTTATCTCCTTGGACCTTTGTACAGGTGGCATAGAGGTACCCCTTTGTGACACTTGGTTGAAACATATGTAATGCAATGATAACCCATGGAAATCCGAGCTAATTAGGACAAGGTGCGAGCACTATTGGTATTCGATGCATGAGGCTTGCAACTTATAGGATGTCTTATGCATAACACATATGAAGTATTACTACCATTGACAAAATTGCTTCTATGTTTTCAAAATGAAAACTCTAGCACATGAGTAATCCCTGCTTCACCCTGCGAAGGGCCATTCTTTTACTTTTATGTTATGTCTCCACCTTCTTTTAAAGCACCAACTACTGAGAGCATGATTGTCATTCTGAGTGTAATGTGCATTGTCCCAAAGTAGCATTGTCTTTTGCATGATTGTGATATCGTTTATTCTGAAATCATTGTATCTAGTCATCACTTAAACCTTGAAGGTGCCCCTGCATTTATGTTTTGCTTCACTAAAGGGGGCAAACTAGATATCACTTTATCATATTTGCACATCATGTTCATTGCAAATCTATTTGATGTTTCAGTATCATATTGTAAAACTTTCAGTTCTTTGTGATTTTCTCATCAGGCAACTTAATTACTACAGATTCATTGTCTCAGTAAGCTTTTGTCATATGACTATGAATAAGTCCTATATGGTTAATAGCATGTCACCACAGAAATTATTCTTGTTATCATTTACCTACTCGAGGACGAGCAGGAATTAAGCTTGGGGATGTTGATACGTCCAAAACGTATCTATAATTTCTGCTTGCTCCATGCCTCTTTTGGGTGATATTGCTATGATATTTATACACTTCCATACACTTTTGATCATATTTGGACTAACCTATTAACTCAGTGCACCCTGGTGCCAGTTTCTATTTTTGGCTGTTTTTGTATTTCAGGTTTTCACATTACGAGAACTGCCAGGAAAAATCCAGAAAAAATATATAAAAAATCAGCGTTCCAGGAGCTACCGTGCGGCCGAAGGACAGCCCCGGGGGGGGGGGGCACCAGGGCTCCAGGCGCCCTGGTGGCGCTCCCCCCTGGGCCGCGCCGGGGGGGCGCCTGGGCCCCCCGAGCCCCGTCTGGTGCCCCCCTTTGGCATATATTTAAGGTCCGTCGAGAAAACCCTGATTCCAGACCCCTTTTCTCCAGACACAATTCCGATCTCCGCCGCCATCGCCATCAAGCTTCGGGGAACCAGAATTCCTGCGCCGACACCTTGCCGGGACGGGGAAGTGCCCCCGGATTCATCTCCATCGACGTTGCTTCCTCCCTCCATGAGGCGGGAGTAGTTCCTCCTCGGGGCTGAGGTTCTTACCAGTAGCTATGTGGTCAATTCTCTCTCCCATGATGTGATCTTCGTTGTGATCATAGGCTATGTTAATCTAGGGTGATCCCATGATGTTTCCCCTTCCTCTATGTATTGGATTGATGTACTCACTTGTCTTTATCTAGTATAATCCCCGAGACCAAGGTGACAGCGGTCTATTGGACATGGATTAGAAAAATATTTTCATGAGTGATTTCCTCTCTTGTGTGTTGATTGAAGATTGAGAGTCTCTTGGTGCTTGTCTTTGACTATCCTTTAGATATGTTGTGGTGATTGTGGGACTTCTTTGGATGGCCGCGGTGACATTGGGAAATCCTTAGATTGAGAACTATGAACTTTGAGGTGTGCTTTTGTAGCCCTACATAATTCTCGTCCTCTCTTGACCACGAAGGAATGACCTCCGGGTGCGTCTCCATTGCATGTTTTATGGGAAATATCATGTGATTCGATTATGTTAATGTTGTTGGGAGTTGCCACTAGTGAAAGTATGATCCCTAGGCCTTGTTTCCACCATTGCAATACCATTTGTGCTCACGTTTACCACTTGTTTGCTTGCTGCACTTTTTATTACAGATTTTTATTACTTTGTTTTGCCATCCATATCACTTGCCATTTAATATCTCTTCGCCGAACTAGTGCACCTATACATCTAACAAGTGTATTAGGTGTGTTGGGGACACAAGAGACTTCTTGTACCTTAGTTGCAGGGTTGCTTGAGAGAGACCATCTTCAACCTCTACTTCCCTGAGTGCGATAAACCTTAGGTCATCCACTTGAGAGAAATTGCTGCTGTCCTACAAACCTCTGCGCTTGGAGGCCCAACATAGTCTACAAGAGTAGAAGCGTGTGTAGACATCACAAGGTTGTCCATAAGCATAACTGGTGAAATGACATAAAGAAAACTGAAAGGTAAACTAACAAGACTAAAAGCAAAGGTAAAAGATAGCGTGCAACTCCCCTATCCTGAAGAGTGGAGTCCCCGGCAACGGCGCCAGAAAAACTCCTTGATGGGCCTCTAACCCCTCGTTGGTTACCCCAAGTGGAAGGTGTGAGATGTAGTGTTGTGGAAGTTTTTCCCTTAGCAAAGATGCCAAGGATCGAATCCCAGAGACTCCTAGGTTCAACAAGTAGGTGTCAACTGCTAATGGCGCCAGATATTAGCAATCAACGTGGACCTGCACACAGATACAAATAACTTTGCTCCCAACGAGTACAGAGAGGTTGCCAATCCCTCCGGCCTTGTAGTTCACAAAGGATTAAACGCAAATGATAGTAGTGATAGATAATGTTTGCAATAGTAAGTAAAAGCGAAAAGTAAATAGCGGATGTGATCAATGATGGTAATATGGACCGGAGTCTCATGATGTTCACTAGTGATGTCTCTCTCCCAAAAGACGATAAAACAGCTATGTGAGGTAAACGAATTACAGCTGGGCAATTGACAGGACCACGAACGCAAACCAATGCTGATTACATTGCAAGAAAGGTTGAGGTTCAAAGCATGGGCGGTACGCCAAAGTAAGTAGACCGAAATCCATCAATATCTACTACTAATCATCCACCTTGAGATATCTATCCAGAACATCTCGCTGGTATTAAGTTGCGAGCCCCACCCATAGTGTAAACTCAAAGCAACAGACAACTGCATTAAAAGAACTTTGCGTAAAGTAAACAATCCTTGCACCCACGGGCACAAGCACCGTTGTTTTCCCCCTTGTGGCAACAACACATCCCCTAGACTCATGTTTCTGTCACTCAAACTAGTCATCGAGGGGCATGAACCCACAATCAAGCATAACGTTCCCTCTTGGAGTCACTACGTATTACTTGGCCAAAGCAATAAATAACAACGGAGAACATGCAAGAATTACTTATGAACATAAATATAAAAGAGGTAGATCAAATATATTACTCAATCACAATCTGAACATAATCTCATAATCCATTGGATCCCAGAAAACTCATCATAGCAACAGCATAAGGATTACATATGTGCCTCGATCATGTAGGGCAGCTCACGAGGACTAATTAGTGAAGCACAAGAACGGGAGGAGAACATCACATAGCTACTAGTCATGGACTCATGGTCCAAGGGAGACTACTCACAACTCATCCGGGAGGCGTCCATGGTGGTGGAGAGGCTCCCGATGATGATCCTCCCCTCCGGCAGGGTGCCGGGAAGAGTTCTCCTGGTGCTACCGATC
Organism: Secale cereale; assembly: GCA_902687465.1. Classification (NCBI taxonomy): domain Eukaryota; kingdom Viridiplantae; phylum Streptophyta; class Magnoliopsida; order Poales; family Poaceae; genus Secale; species Secale cereale. The sequence goes on along the minus strand of LR738713.1, from coordinate 713,604,084 downwards.
TTGGAAGCGGCGGCGGCGGAACAGAGATGAGATCGCGAAAAAGAGTTCCCGTCCCGAGGGTTTCGAAGGACGCTCTAAATATATGCCAAAGGGGGGCACCAGACGGGGCTCGGGGGGCCCAGGCGCCCCCCCGGCGCGGCTCAGGGGGGGCGTGCCGCCAGGGCGCCTGGGGCACTGGTGCCCCCCCCCCCCCGGCTGTACTTCGGGCGCAAGGTAGGTTCTGGAATGCTGATTTTTTATATAATTTTTCTGGATTTTTCCTGACAGTTCTCGTAATGTGAAAACCTGAAATACAAAAACAGCCGAAAACAGAAACTGGCACTGGGGTGCACTGGATTAGTAGGTTAGTCCAAATATGATCAAAAGTGTATGGAAGTGTATAAATATCATAGCAATATCACCCAAAAGTGGCATGGAGCAAGCAGAAATTATAGATACGTTTTGGACGTATCAGAGTGCCACGGACGCCAAAGTGATCACGAAGTGATCCTATCTAAGCACGTCAAACATAACCCCACCGTGTTCACTTTCCGAACCCCTTCGGAAAATGACCGTCACGGTTACTCACGCTGGTAGTGTATTCTGAACATGGTGTCAAGTTTTCTACAACCGGATATTAACAAATTCCTATCTGCCACATAACCGCGGGCACGGCTTTCGAAAGATTAAACCCTGCAGGGGTGTCCCAACTTAGCCCATCACAAGCTCACGATCTGCGGAGTCGCAACTCCAAGGTGGGAAGACCCGAGTATTCTCGGAATCCCGTGCTCAAGATATTCCGACTAAGGTAAAACTAATCCAGCAAGACCTCCCGGCGTGCCGACACCCTGACAGTAGCCGCGCGTATCTAGTCTCAGGCCACGACCGGATGGGTGATGCTACAGGTTTTTACCAGCCCTCGGGTTTCCCCAAGGTGGCCCCGCAGGACCCCCAGTTTGGACCAACACTCATGTGGAGCACTGGCCCGGGTTGTTGATTAAGAAAAGGGTTTATAACTCCCTATGCAAGTTTTAGTTGTTAGGCAAATGTAAAACCAATGTCGGGCCTTGCTGGAAAAGCTTTAGCGCTAAGCGGGTTATCGAGGGGGGCTCATAAACCCCAACCATGTTAGGGACGTATAATCAAGGAACATAACACCGGTTTAAACGGTTCCTAGGGAGGCATGAGTGGAACAAAACACCAAGCAAGAGGCTTAGCCTTCCACCCATTACCAATATAAAGATGATTTAGTTGACATATTATATAGTGTGATATCCCAACAATAACTTCAACATGAAGCAAGAATCTTCAAATCTTCTCCGGCAACTAGCAATGCTATAAGAGGGGCTGAGCGGAGCTTACGTAGCCAATCAAAGGTTTGCTAGGTTGGGTGGTTAGAGAGATTCACGGCTACAATAGGAGGCTGACAAACAAACATGGACATCGAGGCAATAAGCTAAAGAGCGAGAAATCTAGCAATAGGCAAAGATAGTAATGATATCTGGGTCAGGTCATCTTGCCTGTTGAGTCGTCGATGGGATCGTAAGACGGCTCCTCGTACTCAACCTCGGTAGGAACTCCGTTCTCGGTATCGGCTCCCGGCTCTACTCAACACAAGAACACAACATGGCACAATATCAAACAAGGTGCAATGCACAATCAACATGATGCAAGTATGATGATGTGTATGCATGTGGAAAACTTAAACCTAAGGAGAAGATGATGAAGAAGGCCTCATCTTGGAAAACCAAGTGTGCCATTGGATAGAGGGGGAGATTTCGGTTGAAATTGATATAAAGATTGCCGGAAACAGACACACGGTTTGCAAAAGGCAAGCAAAACAATATTCACACAAAGTTGCAGTTTACAGCCACATGGCATGTTTGGAGCAAGAAATAATTATGCTACATCACTCAAACATGGAGGCAAAGGCCATGGATATGAAGTAGACATGCTACTTAACAAACATGAACTTAGAACACACCAAAAAACCTACTGAAACACAATTAACCAAGCATGGCAAGTTGCAATAAAATTATCCAGACTTAGTCAAAATCTGGGAAGGCAAAAACATCATCACGATGCTTCCTTCGGAGGCACAAAACAACATGCATATCAACTCCACTAAGTATATAAAGATCATGGACATGTAGCAGACATAGCATACAACAAACAACTCCATTGGAGCAACTCCATAGGAGGCATGGATCAATAGCAACAAGCTACACCAAATTGATCACGCTGATAAAAACCTGACATGTATAATTTATAGCAACTTGGAAGCAAGAAATAAATAAGCTACAGCAGGCCATATGTGCAAGTAAGGGCATGGATGGATAGAACATAACATGGACAACAAGGAATGACCATTGGCCACTCCAAAACAAGCATGGAATTGAGTGGGGGCATCAAGCAAACATAGTATCAGGTTAAAACAGATTCCAGACTTAGCAGTTTTTTCACTAAGTATAAAACAGTAACATTGGCATGGCATGTTTACAAGCTTGTTTAAGTCACCTCAAGGCATATCATGGAAAATGGATTGCACCACAGCAAAGACCATATGATGGTGCTTCTAAAACATATTGACATGTGACATGAGGACAAACACATCAATAGCAATGGGCTCTTCAAATCAGCATCTCATAACAAGTTTCAGCACTTAACAGTCACATGCACTTTTGCAACAGAGATTAGCATGGCAATATGACACCTAACACGAATGCTACAGCAACCATCATGTAGAGCACTTCACAATGAACATTTTGACATATCATATGCTCCATTTGGATAAACATGCACCAAGTTATCATATCTCAAACATGACAACAAAATAACAAGTAACATTAGTTTTAAACATATAGCACTCTTGTCACGATGATTAGGTTATCCAGATGGACTCAAACAAGCATGCCACAGTGGAACAAAATGAAGAGCACATCACCACGATCATTTTGATATATCACACGCCCAAAACGAATCTACGAGCGCGAAGTTACAACCATGCAAAGGAGGCAACAAAATATAGTAGATCTGGGACTTAGTCGTTTTTACACCTCACAAAAAGTCAAACGGGATGGCGGGATTCCGGGACGGAGTGGATCGGGACGGGGAAGAGCGTTTGGTTGGCTTGACTGGTGGATATGATCCACCTGATCAGATTCGGCCGAAGACGAGGAAGATGGCCGGAGCGGGGGGCGGCTCGCCGGACTGGCGGCTCCGGCCAGCCGGAGGAGCGGCGGAGGGGCGGCGGCCGGCTGGGGTGGCGCGAGGGTGGCCGAACGGGGCGGCGCGAGGGCCGACGGCGAGGGCCCTCGGGGCCGAGGCGGCGCGAGGGCCGACGGCGAGGGCCCTCGGGGCCGAGGCGGCGGAGGCCGGGGCGTGCCGACGATGCACCGCAGCGGCAGCGGCGGTGACGCTCCACGGCGACCGGCGGGGGGGGGGGTCCGGCAGCGGCGGCGGCGGCCGGGCGTCGGGGAACGGGAGGCGTCAGCACTGGCGGCGGGGCGGTTGGGCGGGCCGGGCGGGCCGGAGGCGGGCCGCGCGGTGGAGGTGGTGGCGGCTGCCTACGTGGCAGGCGCGGAGTGGCCGCGGGGGCGGCGGCGGATGTGTCCGGCGCCGGCGGACACGTCTGGCGCGCGGAGGAGCTGCGTGGCACGGGGAAAAAAGAAAAAAAAGGAGAGGACTAGGGTTTCGCCCGAAAATGGAGGGGATGGGGCCTTTTTATAGGCATAGGGAGCTAGGAGACTCCAAATGGGGGTGCGGTTTTCGGCCACACGTTCGTGATCCGACGACCGAGATGACGGGAGTGGTTGTGCTGGGTTAGTGGGCTGTTGTGGAGGGGGTCTTGGGCCAAAAGGAAGGGATACTTCTAGCCCACTAGGTTACCCGTTGGAGTACCAAACGAACTCCAAACGCGATGAAACTTGACAGGCGGCCTACACATACCAAAACAACAACGCACGACAAGTCTCACCTCATTCCGGGAACGTTACACGGCCGCACACGAAAGAAGGACTCGGGGGTACCACGGGCACGTGTGTGAGTGTCGGAACTCGAAACGGACAATGGGACGAGACGAGTGGGACCGAGTGCAAGTGACAACACGAATGCAATGCAATGCACATGAAAACATGACATGGATGACATGCACACACGCACACGACAAAACGAAGAAACCCGAAATGAAAGAAGAGCCCAGAATGGAATTGATGAAGTCAAAGTTTCATATATTGCCATAATTGGAAAGTGTTACATCTGGGGCATTACACGTCCACACTCTGGAAAAACTGAGCAGGTTGATATGCTCTTTACCCATGCACATGGAGTCGCGCAGCTGTGTGTAAGCGTTGTGGATATTGTGTTTGTACCCGACGTGGTCAGATGAACACATGTGGGCGTCATATATGACCTGGATGTCGAGATAGGAACACCTCAGTTATTTTGACCGAGGGATATGGTGATGCATGGAACCGGGATAAAGGCATGTACAATGGTTGATAAGATAGTCTTATCTTAAGTTTTGCACATATAAATTAGAGATGACAAAAAATATGTCTACAATGGGTCATCTCTTAGCTTTATCTTCAATAATTAGTTATTCCCAAAAACATGGTGAGACAAATTGTGCTAAGAGAAGCCTTCTCTTATGATTTCTCTTTGCTCCACCTCATCATATATCCTACATGGCACTCTTAAGATAGAATCATTGTACATGCCTAAGAGTTCTGATCTCAGTAAACGTGACCATGCTATGAGGGCTAATGAGCAGCCCAAGACGACTGAGACTGCCAAGGGGGCAATACCAACATCTACACCGATGAATGCATTGCGTTCTAGCTCTTTCGGTGCGGCTTCTGCACCCAGTCGCCTTTGGGGTCATAGGGTCGATCTTGATGACCCTGTCGAGCGTGAGTTGCCGCCGGTAGTCGCTCCCGAGCAGTGCTTACTCACGACAGATTCCGCAGGGTTGATCTTTCCATTGTCAGTTTGTAACAGGTTCACCTACAAGACGGAAAATGCACATGACCCTCAACAAATATAAAAGATGAAGGAAATATGCCCTAGAGGCAATAATAAAGATGTTATTTGTATTTCCTTATATCATGATAAATGTCTTTTATTCATGCTAGAATTGTATTAACCGGAAACTTAGTACATGTGTGGATACATAGACAAAACAGTATGTCCCTAGTATGCCTCTACTAGACTAGCTCATTGATCAAAGATGGTTATGTTTCCTAGCCATAGACATGAGTTGTCATTTGATCAACGGGATCACATCATTAGGAGAATGATGTGATGGACAAGACCCATCCGTTAGCATAGCACTATGATCGTTTAGTTTTACTGTTATTGCTTTCTTCATGACTTATACATGTTCCTATGACTATGAGATTATGCAACTCCCGAATACCGTAGGAACACCTTGTGTGCTATCAAACGTCACAACGTAACTGGGTGATCATAAAGATGCTCTACAGGTGTCTCCGAAAGTATTCGTGGTGTTGGCATAGATCAAGATTAGGATTTGTCACTCCGAGTGTCGGAGAGATATCTCTGGGCCCTCTCGGTAACACACATCACAATAAGCCTTGCAAGCAAAAGACTAATGAGTTAGTCACGAGATGATGTGTTACGGTACGAGTAAAGAGACTTGCCGGTAACGAGATTGAACTAGGTATAGAGATACCGACGATCGAATCTCGGGCAAGTAACATACTGATGACAAAAGGAACAACGTATGTTGTTATGCGGTTTTGACCGATAAAAGATCTTCGTAGAATATGTAGGAGCCAATATGAACATCCAGGTTCCGCTATTGGTTATTGACCGGAGATGAGTCTCGGTCATGTCTACATAGTTCTCGAACCCGTAGGGTCCGCACGCTTAACGTTTGATGACGATCGGTATTATGAGTTTATGAGTTTTGATGTACCGAAGGTAGTTCGGAGTCCCGTATGAGATCACGAACATGACGAGGAGTCTCGGAATGTCCGAGACATAAAGATTGATATATTGGACGACTATATTCGGACACCGGAAGTGTTCCGGAAAAGTTTCGGATTTAACGGGATTGCCGGAGGGGGTTACCGGAACCCCCTACGAGGGGGGATGGTCCATAGTGGGCCTTATGGAAAAGAGAGAGGCAGTCCATAGGGGCTGGCCGGCGCCCCACCTAGGGTTCCTAGTTGGACTAGGATTGGGGGGTGCCACCTCTCCTTCTTTTCCTTTCCCTCTCTTCCTTCTTTGGTAGTTCCTACTAGGAATAGGATTGCAATCCTATTCCTAGTAGGATTGCACCCCTAGCCGCACCATAGAAGGGCTGGCCGGCCTCCCCCCTTGCTCCTTTATATACGGGGGCAGGGGGGCACCCAAAGACACACAAGTTGAATTGTTTTAGCCGTGTGCGGTGCCCCCCTCCACAGAAACACACCTTGGTCATACCGTTGCAGTGCTTAGGCGAAGCCCTGCGCCGGTGAATACATCATATCCGTCACCACGCCGTCGTGCTGACGAAACTCTTCCGTGAAGCTCAACTGGATCAAGAGCTCGTGGGACGTCATCAAGCTGAACGTGTGCTGAACGCGGAGGTGCCGTACGTTCGGTGCTTGATCGGTTGGATCGCGAAGAAGTTCGACAACATCAACCGCGTCACTTGACGCTTCCGCTCCCGGTCTACGAGGGTACGTAGACACACTCTCCCCTCTCGTTGCTATGCATCTAGTAGATAGATCTTGCGTGATCGTAGGAAAATTTTAAAATACTACGTTCCCCAACAAAATAGAACATCAATCCTTAAACCAAAAGTATTTAGAGATCCATCCTTGTTGGTACATCGAAATCATCTACCTAGCATGCTATCAGCGACTTGCATCATAGTGACAATTTTCGTGCCTCCTTACAAACTTTGCTGGACTTCAGCTTAACTTACAAAACATTGTAGAAAGTAGCAAGATTTTACAGCTAATATAGAAGTTCTAGAGAACATGTTGAGTGAAGAAGTGAAACGATGCATAAAAGGTGCTCTACATTGTTTTAAAGAAAGAAGGAAGAACGCTGATGTATGATAAAATACTGAGCATGTGTGGATAATTATAGGTTACAATAAGAGGTCGCAATAAGCGGTAAATACAAAATGAAATCATGAATAAAGTTATAAATTACATACATGGATTCCATGTTGCAAATGAAGATTTGCTCCGGCATCCGTCCGTGGATACGGATGCGGGAGACGACCATCCAACGCTACCCACATACATCCAACCCCATCCTCTGCATACGCTCGGAAAATTCATCGAACAGTTATCGGGCATGGGGAGCATGATAGGAGCGGATGGTATCTACGCGGCGGTCCGAGGAGAGGCGTGGAATGGCAGCGGAGGAGAAGCGGCTTGGAGCCCGGGTGTATCGTTGGAGGTGACAGACTCGTCGAGTTCCAGAAGGGGTGAGGCATGACGGACGGGGTGGTGGAGCGGCGACAAAGGCAATAGAGAAAGACTGAAGGAGAGGAAATGGGAGGATGGACGCGCGGGGTCTGGGAGGGGTTTTGGGTGGGTTTTTGGGTAGGCCGAGGTGTTGGAGTCATACCCCCCCCCCTCATTGTCTCATGTTTGCGAGAAAAAACTACGTTTGGACCGCTTGACAGATCGATACAGGTCTATGTTGGATGACTTTTTACGTTCAGACAGGTGCGGTCGTTTTGAGGATCCGCTTTGAAGATGCCATTATGCTACTCTAAAATGATATATGCATGCGTTCATTGGAACAAAGTCCATTGGGTGGTTTGATGGATAATAATGGCTTTAAACCATCAACCATTAACCCTCTCTTTTTTGCGGGGATCATTAACCCTCTTATAGGTGATAAGGTGATATAACAATAATTCCAGAATAAGGATCATTCATTTTTGGGTAGTAGCTAACCATTCTTTTTAGTGCTAGATCTTCGGATTCTTGAGATGATGCAATCCCTGACTTGTTTCTCATTTGTAAACTACATGGCCATCCTATGAGAAATAAATTCTATTTGTTGTCAATAGAAAGAGTGTTCAAAATGATTTTTGTAAGAAGGTAAAAAAAAATCCGGAAATCAACCCATTAGTACTTCATTCTCCTAATCTCCTTCACTGCTAGTGGCACCAACCCGAGGGTGAAAATTATGGTGGAAAATTTAATTAAACAACAGCTTGTTTCCAAATCATTAAACCCTTTACACATCGCGCAAATGGCGCTCGCTCGCGCGAGCCACGTCGTCCCTGCGGCGCTGTTACTTTCGATTGTTTTTTTACTGGAGGCGAGATGTAAGAGAAAAAAGCAATAAACGCAGCGATCGGGTCGTTTCCTTCCCAACGAAGGCAGCTCCACATTGGGTCGCACGCGGGTCCTTCCTCTCCGCCTCTCTTCCCCACACGCGTCCAGCCAGAGCCGCCTCCTCCTCTTCCTCCTCTCCCCGTTTATCTTCCCCTCTTGCTCAAGAAGATCCACGGGACACTGCTCCTCCTCTTCGTATTGGTGCTGAGCAAGAAGATGGGGTGGATTTGGGCGAAGGCTCCAGTGCCACCTCCCTTGAACGAGGGATCTCGCCGGCGAAGAACAGGGGAGTACCACAGCGTCGATCAGAGAAGCCGGAGGGGGGGGGGGCTGGATGCCAGCGATTTTGGCGGATCGGCGTTGCTGACTCCCCACCGGCCCTCCTTCATCTCCCAACCACATATGGCTCCCACCCTTCCTCTCATGTGGTGTCGTCGGAGCAAGAACAAGAGCAGGCATGGTTTGTATCTACATCCAGTGTTCACACGGCCAGATCGATGGATCTCACTCGGCTAGGAGGGGCAGCGCCGCGGCGGCGAGGAAGTGGCCGGGGACAAGGCCCAGGGCGGCAAAGCCAACCTGAGTAAGGTGCTGCCGGCCACCTTCCAGAAAATCACAGGTTAGATTTATAATCGATGCAAGTTTCTTTCAGTAAACCATGCCCTCGGTTTATCTCATTTTGCGGTTATTGGAGTGCCTATTTGTTGTTGTTCAGTACCTATAAAATTTCAAAGCTGAGCTCCTCTCGTCACACATATCCTACTGGGAGCTTGGCTATTGGATCGGTGCCTAAATCATTCCCACCATTTGAGCACCCGAGCCATCAACTTCTAGAGAAAAATAAATTCCATTCCAGCAACAATGGTTCATTTCTAAACAACTAGTGGTATGCTTGCAAGTTCTAATTTCCTTCAGATAATTATTTATCAATGCTATCCATTCCTTTGTTTCGTCCTAAGTTTGACATAGTGATGCCATTGTTCTTTGTTTGTGAAGGTACAATAAGTTCAAGAATAAATACGTTGATGAGCCTAAGAAGTTCAGAATCGGTTTCAGTGAGGTGCAGCTTCCTCTCATATTCTCTTGTTGTGGCAACTTTATAATTGTTTGTTGAAGATAATTAGTTTACAACTAAAGTAGTGTACAAAGTCTGTCATGTTTAACTATTATGTTTTACTACAATGATTGCTCTTTAATTTCCAGCTACTAGAATCCTAAAAGTGAGGTTGCTTTCCAACTACAATTGTATAATTTAGAAGTGATTATCATGTTTGAGAAGGGTGATCAATCCGTTTTGGTGTACATGATAGTATGATCCTTTTTAATGGATTTGTTAAATGGCGTCACGACTTGTTTCACTCGGATTTCTGTTGAGTCATCGAGTGTGTAGTGTACTCATGGTGTACTGCACTTTATGTAAGACTGTAAAGATAGGATTCATAGTGTTTCTGGAAAGGTTGGCTGATCTTTGTGGTCCCTAAGAAGCGTGTTTGAACGTTGATCGATCGGGCGATAGTGGAGAAGGAAAAAATGAAAGCACTTCTGTAGTCAAACACTCGAGCTGGAGATGCGTGTGATGCATTATACGGGGGAGGTGTCGTTTTTATAGGTTGGTTTGGTAGGATTCAAATGGCATTTGTATGACAGACTGCTTTGATTTAATTAATTTTCACCTTCTTAAGTTTATGTACATTAAGCCATCAAAGTATATAAAAAATAAATGTATTGTTATCATGTATATCCTGAAATCCACATAACAAGAACAGGGTATTAATTGGATGTTATGCACTAGACATTGCAGCACAATGATTGGATCCTTGATGAAGATACAAAGGCACTCCGTTTTCTTCAGGTATTGCACATTTATATGGAGCCAGTCTGTTGTATTTGGATATCTCATCATGTCCATATTTCCTTGTTGTAAATTCTCCCTTGTTCTACAATGTACTACGCATGTCCTGTCTGTTGGCAATGTGCTGGCCTCCATATGCTTGCCATCCATTCTTAATCATCTCCAAGCAGTTGTGTGGCAGAGTGACAATCTTATTTTCTGTAAGCGCTTAATTTGTATAGAATTGAAATCACCAGATTTGCATTAGCATTTAATAGAGACAAAGATAACATACTGCCTATGTGAGAAAAAGGTTGGTATCTTGGTATTAGCTTTAGATGTGATCACTGATGCTTATTGGCTGTAGTTGTGGTTTCAGAAGTAGCAAGAGTGCATTAGCTTCTGAAACAACAACTACAGCAAATAAGCATCAGTGATCACATCTGTAGTTCTGCTGCCAGTTGAAGCTAATTCTCTTGATCTTCATCGAAATTAGCCAATACATGATTTCTTTCAACTGGCAGTAGAATGGTTTTCTGTCATTATCATCTGAAGCTAATGCACTCTTGCCATGCTTTATTAGAATATGCTTCTGTCACTACACTCTGAAACTAATGCACTTCTTCCTTAATCATGTCCTTGTTTTAGAGTGCAATACCTTCCATTTTTAATGACTTGCTGCTATCTTTTCACAGGACCAGGCGACGAAGACCACGGGAGGGGCCAGGCGCCGTCGTCAGCGTTGAGATGGATCTTAAATTGGTGGCCGCCGGGTGAAGGCGAGGTAGGCACGTCCTACAGCCATATTCCTGCTCGTGGTGAAGACTCCCTGGAGTCTGAGGTGGCGCCAATGTCAAGAGGAGAAGCACAGGTCACCCACTGAGCTTGTGTGAAACGACGCGACATCTGCAGCACCAACCTCCATATCAACGACGGTTGCTCGAACTCGACATGGGCGGAGTCCGGGGTGGCCTGCTTGAGGCTTTCAGCCGGAGATCCACTGCTCGCTCGCGCTGTCGCTACCCTCTGCCTCTCCCTCACGCAGCAGCCTTCTTGACGATATGGTCTTCTTCCTCTCCCCATCCCTCAATTTCTAAAGTTTTGAACTTGGCTCAGTAGCTGATTCACGGGCTTGTGTAAAACGACCCTGTGGTTGGATGCAGGGTGCTACTTTCTCCAGCACCTCCCACCGCAGGTTGCACATCCCCACGTGAGGTCCCCCTTCTTATCTATATTTCTACTTTATTTTAATTCAATAGCATATATGTGTGATTTCTTGGTCAGGAAACGAACATTCTCTATTACTATTAATTTTTTTAACATTTCCATTGCTCTGTTGTCTGTTAGACACCCTTAAACTACCAAAAAAGACGAATTACTTCACACTTTCAGTACTCTTGAGTTCCCGCCAGTCTGATTCCTTACCTGAATGACCACTAGATAATCTATTGGTAAGAGATGAATAGTCTGATCATTTACTATGTGAAAAAGGGAAAAGATTTGGACGTGCAGAGCATATACATGATATAATAGTTCACTCTTTTACCTGTTAGATAAACATTTATTTAAGCTTTGGAGGTAACATGTGTGTACATGCATACTGGCACACTCACACATTTTCTGATTCTGTGCATGAATTATACCTTCAAACAATGAAAGAAACATTGCAGTACTTCATTTCAAATATTGTTGAGGGCTGAGACATTTGATTCTGCTATTTGAAGTGAATGATGAAATTCTTCTGCAGAAGTTATATGGTTTACGGTTTATACTCTTATACTCAATATTCTTCCTCTTGTAATTGCTAATTGCACAGAGGGGGGGGGGGGGATGAACTGGAGTCAGACTTCAGGAGGTTTTGGGAAGAATTCTGCTCTTCTATCTCTGAAAAGGTATCTTGACACTTCTTATGTCGATGAATTTCCTTGTTAAAACAGTATCTCGTGCAGCAACCGAACTTTAACCATCATTCTCTTTTTCGAGTTAAGTACCTTATATCAGTACCTTTATTTAGCCTCTTCTCACTCTTAACTGCTTGAACTGATGTAGAAAGACTTGATTTTTCAAAGTTACTAGGCTTGTATTTTTCTTCTTTCTCAGCCCTATGTTTTCTCGGGAGGTTTGGATTGACTCGTGCCCTGTAATGTCGAGAGACCGTGGGCTTCCCTTGAACTGGCATTGATTTAGGATGAATGACCTATGCGGCTACACTTCATTTAGTAGGCTGCTCTCTTTTTTGTGATGGATTTTGACCTCTACATTCATTATGACTAAACCCATCTTTCTCTCACAGTTTTTTGTTATTTGTGATTTGTGCTGTCAACGAGACGTTTGATGAAAAACCAAGCAACATGCATGTGAGATGTGAGATGCGAGATCGATTATTTATTCTGCTGCTGTTTTTGACAAGTGCTCTAAATTGTATGAAAATCTCTTCTACCGCTGTAGTAAATAGAAAGCAGATGCTCCTTGCATAGTTTCCAATTCTCTTTTTGTAATTTTAGACTAAGCTATGTTGTGGCACTGCGTGTCCCTTGGGCTGTTATCAAGGTAGATATGTTGAAATATATGGCTAATTATGGCGCATGCAGATTTGTTTGGTTAGATAAATGTGGAATGAAATATTTCTTTTCTCTTTGTTAACAGTAAAAAACAATTCACTCCAGTTCACCAAGACACGGCAGCCTCCCTACTTACAGGGTGATTAAATATGTTGTGAAGAAACATCTTCGAGTATTGTGGTTATTAGTGTCAATTACTCTTATATGTTCTTTCTTATATGTTTGCACCAGATTCAAGCACCAGTTCTATGGAATTGGAATGAAAAACACACGCGTCAAAGCACTTGCGATCCTCATGATAGCAAGTTTGTAATAAATTCTGGAACTCCTCTGAAGGCTAAAGTTAGCAAAGATATCATATTCACCTATATTCAAATAACTGTACATAAGTGCAATCAAGGATTAGAGCAGATCGTAAAGCAAGATAGATGCGCACCAGACCGCCTCAAGAGACGCGCCCGGGGCGCGTCCCAGCCACTAGTTTAAACAAAATCTGTCGAAATCGACCCAAAAAATAAAATTAACGCGCCAGGTAGGGGTCGAACCTACGGCCTTCCGCTTAGGAAACGGACGCTCTATCCACTGAGCTACAGGCGCCTTGTGGTGATAGATGCAATGAAACAGTTTTAATTAACACTGCCACCTTGTAGATGCGTCTACGGAACCCTCTTTGGACGGAGCACAAACCCTTCCCAAAGCCTACTAGAAGCACCGGAAGCGGCGGCGGGGACAGCACAGGGGAGGAAAGAAGCCAAGAGGCGGCGCCGCCGATCCACCGAGAGCACCTTGCCCGGCGACATGGCGCTGCTGATGGAGCCCGGGTCGGAGCCCCTGACGGAGGGCGAGAAGGCCGACCTGGCCGCCATCGCCGCCATCAAGGAGTCGGCGGCGCGCGAGTACAAGGAGGAGGGCAACCAGTTCGTCAAGAAGGGCCGGAAGCACTACCCCGACGCCGTCGACTGCTACACCAAGGCCATCGCCCAGATGGGCGCCCTCGCCGCCCCCAACCCCGACGCCTCCGTCCTCTTCGCCAACCGCGCGCACGTCAACCTCCTCCTCGGCAACCACCGCCGCGCCCTCGACGACGCCGAGCAGGCCGTCCGCCTCTCCCCCTCCAACCTCAAGGTCCGCACGCTCGCTCGCTCGCGCGCTCTAGATTACGCCTCTCCTGCTCCAATTTGTCGGATTTGTTGAGGAAGCCGCCGTGTGATGTGTGACCTTCGTGTAGCCAGGCGCACTACCGGGCGGCGAAGGCCGCGCTTGCTCTCGACCTGCTGCCGGAGGCCGCGTCCCTCTGCCGGCGGGGGCTCGAGCACGACCCCGCCAACGAGGAGCTCAAGAAATTCCTCGCGCAGGTGGAGGCGCAGCAGCGCGAGCGAGATCTTAAAAGGGCCAAGGTTGAACAGGCCATATCCGCAGCAAAGGTCTCTTTTGTTCCAAATTGGGAGTTGAGTATTATTGCCTTATTGTTTTCCAATGTTTGTAATTGACTGTATTTGATGCATATAGGATCTTGCTGCTGCTATAGAGAAGAGAGGGCTGAGGCTGGGGAAGGCAGCGTATCAGGAGCTGACCGGGGTAAAGAAGCCGAAGCTGGATGAGCAGGGCGTGCTCCACTGGCCAGTTCTTCTGCTCTACCCGGAGGTCATGTCGAGCGACTTTATCGAGGATTTTCCAGAGACTGATATGTTCTCGGAACACCTTGATCTCATATCCTTGAAAAGTTACATGATACTTTTTCTGATAGTATGTACACGAATATGCATAGATACTTTCATCACAAAAAGGAGGAGGAGGAATGCATAGAACACAGATACATCACTTGGTTTCTTGAGTTCCTGTTATCCTTAACTATCAAACATGTTCTCAGAAAGTTCTCCACCTTTGCCATGGGATGAGAACCACGCTTACACAAGGGACGCTATTGAGTTGTATTGTCAGGTTTGTTTACACACTTCGAATTTTAATTGAGTCTTGACCTGTAAGACTGTACCTTCTGCAATGTGCTAGCGCCTACAGATGATCAAATTTTCTGTATCTAAATGTCATGAGTCATGAGTCACAACCTCTTCATACAACATGAAAACAAAACATTGATGCCCCTGTGATGTGTATATACTACACACATTGTGCTTCTGATTTATTTTTCCACTGGATCATTCTGGGCCAAGTTTTTTCGGTCCAGACCTTTTTGCGATACTAATTCTGGGGAATGCAACATAAGTTATGCTATTGTTACTTAAGTGCTATTAGTAATTTCATTTGTCCGGTGGTAGAATGCCAAGATGCTAGCTCTAGCCTTTGTGGACACATTCTGAAAATTGTAGGATTATCCTTTACCAATTTTAGAAGTAGCAAACTCATGTGAGAAAACTAGGAGCTATTGAAAATTCAGATTTCAGTGTCATCATTTTGATCATCTTTAGCAGCAGCATCCAGTAAAGTTTTTGAAGTTATCTTGAAATTTAACAAATCTATAGGATGTTTGATCCTTCATTTACAACTATTATTACAGTCGACATAACTGTCACTACTTGAGAGAATGAGAGTTAACATCTACCTTCTGGAAAGTGCTAGCACCTACAGATATCAGATTTTCTTCTTCTAAATGCCATGAGGCACGAGCCACAACCTCTTCATAGAACATTAAAACAGAACACTGATGCCCCTCTGATGTGTATATGCTACAGGCATTGTCCATCAGATTTCTTTTCCACTAGATGGTTGTGGCTAAGTTTTTTCGATCCATACCTTTCGTGATACTAGTTTTTGGGGGATGCAACATAAGTTATGTTATTGCTACACTGAACTAGTTAAGTGTTGTTGGTAAATGGTTCATCTGGCAGTAGAATGTCGAGATGATAGCTCTAGCCTCTGTGGCAATATTCTGTAGCATTATCCTTTACCAATTTTAACAGTATCAGACTCATGTGAGAAAACTCGGAGTTGTTGACAATTCAGATTTCAATACTATCATGGTAATCATCATTAGCATTATCCAGTCCAGTTTTGTAAGTCATCTTGAAATTTCACAAATCTGTAGGATTTTTGCTTTTTTCATTCACAATTAGGATTGCAGTCAACATACCATTGTCAGTACTTTGACACAGCTTTAGGATAGAAAAACTTTCTAGTTTCATTTCGTTGCCTTGCTGGTTAACTGTTTTTTCCATTTGATACACTAGGCTGGTGATGGCACACCGTTCTCCAAAAGTGAATTGTTAAAATATCTTCTGGAAGGCACCGTCGACTCAGGGTCGCTCCCAGAAAGCCTTGATGGGGAGGATGGAGAACATGGTACTGTCAAGGGCAGCACAGCTATATCACCAAGTATGTAAAACATATTCTTTAGGTTATTTCTCTAAATTGACAGACTGTACATTGTACAGTAAAAAGAGATAGCAGAACGTGATTCACTGTGACTGTCAATTTCAGTATGTAGTATATCCAATCTGCTACTAGCACAACTGCATTTACTGCAACATGCTAGTATAACGTTGCTATGCTGCACTGTTAAGAAGTTGTATTCCATTTCAATGTGTGCAGGCCAGGGCTCCTCCAGTAAGTGGATCAAAGTAAGAGAAGGGAAAGCTCTTGAGGAAGCGCTGCAGCATAAAGACTACATCATCCCCGCTGTGCCCGGTCCGTTCCTTCAACCCGTGCATACTTTCACATTCTTACGTATAAAATGCTTGCCATTGTTCGGTGCAAATAAGAACTCCCATTAATTCGTGCGTGCAGTGTTCTTTGTCGTCTCAAGGAAGTCCGCCTTCTATTCGAAGTTCAAGGCTGGGAATTGGTCTTTGCCGTAGAGCTGCAGTGTAGTAGTAGTTCAGTTCACCATCTTTGGAAGAGCCGATATGATCAGGAAACAGAAGATGGCAATTGTCAATCCTCGTATGGTCAGAAGTTATACTACTTGAAAGAAGATGAGTTGTGTTTAGTTAGCACTTGTGTGTCTTCCAAGTTCCTCCAACCACTGCTTGGTTGGTTGATGGCTCAGGGGTGCGTTTCTAGGAGAGGCAACTGAATATGCAACTTTTTCATGTGTATTTTAGCAGTGGGCATGACTGAACTTTTTGGGATTTAGCATGGTCATAGTTGCTGTTCTGTATGCCCTGAGTACTGATTTCGATGAGATTATTATGTTGTTCAATTTTAGTTGTGGGCATGATTTAACTTTTTGGTACTACTCCCTGTGATGTTCATTCTGAAAGGTTCATCTTCTCGGTCGGTATCAGAATCACGGCATCCAACCCACAGAAGAGAGAGGAGACGCTGGTGCGTTGGGACTTGGAGTTGGGGAACCGGAGGAGCAGCAGGTGTCGCCACCTCGGCTGGAGGCCGCTGCCGTGGACATGGTTGGCACGCGCAACGAAGACAAGATATCTACGCACCGAGCTACGAGTCCAAACCGCCGTGTCTATCCCATCTCGTGCTGCCGCCCTACACGGCCAAACGTGCGTTTATCACGGCCGTAGGTGCGGATATTTAAAGGAGCCAGCGATCGACGATCGAGGCCGTGTCAGTACTGGTCTTACCGCGATTGAAGGCATCCTGGTCATGGAGGAGGTGAGCGCCGAGGCCGTCGTCATGGCGAGCGGCGTGGAGCCTGGCGCCGGAGCTGGAGGAGCAGAGGGCGCGACGATGAAGGTGGTGGCGGCGGTGGACGCGAGCGAGGAGAGCCTGCACGCGCTGTCGTGGGCGCTCGACAACGTCGTCCGGCCCCACCCCGGCGCGTCCGTCGTCGTCGTCCACGTCCAGCATCACGCCGACCACTTCGCCTACCCCGTCGCCGGGCACGGTACCGCCTGTCCCCTACAACAAGCTAGCTCACACACACACACACGTACGTATACCGGACATGGCACGCTCGCGCTAACTGACGGAACTCGTCTGCGTGTGCGGAAGCAGGCCTGCAGTACGTCCCGCCCACGGCGGTGGACTCTGTGAGGAAGACACACGAGGAGAACTCCCGGCGAGTCGTGGCCGTCGCGCTGGACGTCTGCAGACAGAAGCAGGTGAGCGCCACGGCGGCGGTGGTGGAGGGCGACGCCAAGGAGGCCATCTGCCGCGCCGTGGAGGACATGCACGCCGACCTCCTCGTCCTCGGCAGCCGCGGCCTGGGCATGATCAAGAGGTACGTAGTACTCTCTCTGTAAACCTGTGATCTTTTACGGAGGGAGTACGTGCCAATTAGATCACCACGCGTGAGTATCGTCGATAAAGCTTTGGTCTTCGATAACTGATTGTGATTCTGATTGCAGTAAAACTACTACAGCGGCAGAACCGAAAATACTGAAGATTACCGAACCACAACTTAGCTCTCTTCAGTGTTCTGTTTCTGCGCCTAGAATTGCAAACCATATTGAATTTCAAGATTTTAATTCTTGATTTGGTTGGGGTGCACCAGGCCCAGGCAGTAGTGCAACGCCTGGGCGACACGTGAGAGCCCCGGCAGCAAGCTACCGTGGCGGACTCTCCCCCACAAAAAATAAATTTAATATCGTTGTGGACACATAGTCCACATATCAGATATTAAACTGATAAGAACAGATACTACACTTGATCTTAGCCAAAAGGCCGAGAAAGGTATGAGTTGCAATGTTGAGCTGGGTCTCGTTTTATAGTCATCCTCCCTGAGCGTTGCTCCTCCGTCCGCGATGTGGTACTAAACCTGATGGCTTCTCTTCTGTGATATCCGGCAATGCCAGCCGCTGCTAGTTTGGGCCGAAACTGAGCGCTCGTAGCAGGCCTTGCCGAGTCACGTCATGGGCTTTTCTGTTCCTGTTCCTTTTCTGTCCTCCCCCCTTGCAACTTACCTCCTCTTTTGGATTCTCAAAAAAAAAAAAAAAAAACTTACCTCCTCTTTTCTGGTGTATTGCAGGGCATTGCTGGGCAGCGTGAGCGACTACCTCGTCCATCACGCCTCTTGTCCCGTCCTCATCGTCAAGCCGCCTAGCAAAGCACATCACAAGTGAAACTCTGCATGCATCCGTAGGGAATAAATTACTAGTAGTTGTGAACTTCTTTTCGTAATGTCTCGGATGCGTCGTGCTTCCCGTAAATGTAGGGAATAAACTGTTGTATGGCCGCAGGCACTTGTTGAGAGGTTTAATCTTGCTCGGTGCGGTTGTTCCGATGCATACATTTGCCATGGATGTGGTGTTCTTTGAAGTACCCAAGCTCTCCGTCGTTGATCAGCAGCTTTACGGATCTTCAAAGTAGTTTACCAAAAGTAAAACCATAGCTGTCGAAAAATCAAACCGGAGCAACGTGTTCTCAGACACGTCATCGAACTTCAGAACTGACACCCTCGCATGGCGTCGACGTCGGAGAAGGAAACCAGAATTGCCAGCCTTCGACCACATACCCGGCACAAGATACTTCCTCTTTCAGCTGTTACTTGCGTAGACAATCACCTGCACGTACTCCTGAACGACAAAACCTCCCTGCTCCATCATTCCATCGGAGACAACGCCGCAGCAATGGGGACAGAGCAGAAGGAGAGAGACACCCGATGGAGTCGCCGCCGCCACCTCACCAACACCATCCATGTACCCTAACATTGTCGATCTGAGGGATCGGCATAGACACGATGCCATCAACTCCGAGACGCCTCCATGAAGGGCACCGTCGGTGTGGGAGTGGAGTTGAGGCAGATTTATTCGTCCGGGCGCCGCTCCACCACCCCAACGACGCATCACAACCTACAAATCCAAAACCTAACTACATAGTGCAGGAACGGGGTCCCCCCTCCTGCCGCCGGAGCAGCGGCTGAAGGGAGAGGGGGCCAGCGCCCCGGCCGATGAAGATCGGAGGAAAAAGACCAGCTCACCCTAGTCACCTGGTGGTGGCGGCAACTAGGGTAGGAATAGTCGTGTGCGGTGATGCTGCTGAAAAACAGACGCATCTTGAAGAGTTCATACACGACCAATACAAGACCACAAATACTCCAGAATTCGGTCTAAAAATATATTCAGAATCCCTATTCATTATGCAGAGACCATACCTTCCAAACCGTGTGATCTATATGTGAGTAAAAGGTTCCCATAAATTGCGCAGATTAAGCGGTGGCCATTGAGTATTCAATAAGATGGAAATCGCCGATGCCGATATGAGGGCCATAGCCACTTCAGGCTGGTCACAATGGGCATGAACATAAGGTAGTAACATACACACTTATCTAGACTATGTTACTACCTCCACAGTGGGTAGAAACATGTAGGTAGTGTCATGCAACGATGCATTTATTAGCTTATAGACTCATTTCTTGAAGTATGTGATGTTCCGGTAACTTAGCTAGTTACCACAAGCACCTCACTCTTCATTAAATATGTGCCACATAAACACGTTGTTTATTGAAATATGTGATGTTACTCCTAAGTTCCACCCCATTGTGACCAGCCTCAACGATGCTCCTCATGATGCGCGCGGTGGAGGAAGAGAGTGTCGTCGTCGATGCTCCGGTCGTACTCCCCTCGCCGCCCCAAAGCAAGGGGAGAAATCCCTCCTATGAGAGTAATAAAAACAACCGTCCACGATTGTCATCGTAGCGGACGGGCTTCCCTCCGTCGATGCACCCCAAATGATTACCTCTAGAGCAGGAGGCGCATTGACTGATGGATTAATGTCCACTGCCTGGGTTCTATGCGGATGAAGGCCGGCACTTGGATTGTTGACATCAGGACAATATCGGACTGGGCGAGGCCGACCACCCACCGGTCTTGGATGGCGTTGTTGCCGGCGAGGATGGGGGTGGGGATGGCATGTCTTTGAGTTTGTAATCGGAGAGGAGGAAGGGGCGATGACACACACACACAGATGTGAATGGGAGTGGGAGGTGACTCAAACTCGGCCGTTCTCCTCAGTCAGACCTGAAACTTCTTCAAGTTTCGCGCGAGCCGAAAGATAGATGCACCCGAGCCAACCAAACGTCCTATTTTTGCACCGCACCAGTCCGGTTGAGATGGATGCAGCCTATTAAAAACACCACCGGTGGTACGTTAGTGATGATGTTACGGATTGATTTGGCACCGAGCAAGCGACACCCAGGGCCGTCTTCAGAAATTCGAGGCCCCGGGACAAATATCAAACTAGAGCCCAAAAATTTAAAATATTTCGTATGACAGAAGAACTCATATAAATAAAATGTACTCCCACTTTATTACCATTGAGCCGGAAGGAATTTAATTTCGTACTATTCCTAACCTAGCTTCATTGAGAAATAAATTCATGACAAAGATTCCGTGGACAAACTCAATCTGGGCCTAATTCCGTCCCTCCCAACCTAACTTAGCGCCAGCCAGGAATACCAATATCTAGCCTCATGGACAAACAATATTGATCTACCTACTCTGCTACTTCTAACTTCGCATTGGGTAGATCAAACTTAATCAAATACCAGTAATCAAAGACAGGGACGAAATTAAGTAGACGATACAGTGATACCTAGTACACTTGTAGTGGAGGATTGGAGGGCACCATGGAGGTGGCGTCGAGGTTCTGCGATTGCCGATCGGTGAAAGGCAGCCAGCAGATGGCGCCGCCCTGGCTGTTGGCGTGTCGTGTTTAGGGCTAGCTATCGATGATGGAACATGCCCGATCGATACATGTACAAGGAGGCCTTATGGGTTGGCTTTCTGCTGAGTGGGCTCTATGTACGGGCTTGGTTAGCAGGTGGATTAATGCATAGTAATTAGGGGGCCCCAAAATTTTTGGGGCCCTGTGCGGTCGCCCACCTTGCCCCCCTCCATCGACGGGGCTGGCGACACCGAAAGCTGTTGGTAAACCTGGGCATCCGCCGAGCCGGACTTTGTAAAGCCCGACCTCAAAATCTCAAGCCCCAGCCCGACCCGAAACAATGAACAATGCCTTTTTTTAATTTAAATAATGATTTTAAGATATTTAAAAAATACATATTACCTACATACTCCCTCCTTTCCTTTATATAAGGTGTATTATTTTTGGCACGGTGACCAAGGCACATAGATATAGAGGTGTTTGGATAAAATTACCCTTAGAAAATTTTATTCGTCAGTGGCAAGTAAATCAGTGAGCGCAGGAAAGTAACAGATACATGCAATTGAAAGAGAGATAATTAGAAGGATTTAGAAGAAATGTACTTTGCATCGCCGGGCTGTCCATGCGCGGGTCTGTTGGCATGGCACGCGCAACGGCCGAAGGAAGCCAGGATACACCGCCCGGCCGCCGGACGCAAGCAGGAGTTGACGAACGCACGGCGGGAGCTACGGGCCAAAAGCCACCGCGTCCCCCTCATCTTTATCCATCTATCTCGGGCCGTCCACATCCAAAAGCTAGCGGCGCCGACCGTGCGCGCGCACGCATATATACACACGTGCACGAGGCGATGTGGCCGATCGAGGCAGTGATCGCTAGGCACGAAGCCGGTCTCAACGCGAGCGAGCACGTCGTCATGGATGAGAGCACCGAGGCCGCCGCGGCGGCAAGCGGCGTGGCGCCTGGAGCCGGAGGCGCGGAGGCCGCCCGCGCGGCGGGCATGAAGGTGGTGGTGGCCGTGGACGCGAGCGAGGAGAGCCTGCACGCGCTGTCGTGGGCGCTCGACCACGTCGTCCGGCTCCACCCCGGCGCGTCCCTCGTCGTCCTCCACGCCCAGCACCGCGTCGACCACTCCGCCTATGGTACCACACAGTCCCACGCCCACTCACTGTATGAACTCGGCCCGCGCGCGGCCGCGCTCGCTGACGCTCAAGGCTGACACGTCTGGTACGTGCCGCGTCGTATCGTATCGCAGCAGGCCTGGCCTACGTCCCGCCCACGGCGATGGACGCCATGAGGAGGACGCAGGAGGAGAACTCCAGGAATGTGGTGGCCCGCGCGCTGGACGTCTGCAGGCAGAAGCAGGCGAGCGCCACGGCCACGGTGGTGGTGGGCGACGCCAAGGAGGCCATCTGCCAGGCCGTGGAGGACATGCGCGCCGACCTCCTCGTCCTCGGCAGCCGCGGCCTCGGCATGATCAAGAGGTAAGAGGATTTCGAGTCTGCCACACGCGTGAGCATCTTCGATACTGTAGTAGATTGTGGTTGTGACTTGTGAGCTGTGACCCTGTGCGCGTGGTATTGGCAGGGCGTTTTTGGGCAGCGTGAGCGACTACCTCGCCCATCACGCGCGCTGTCCCGTTCTCATCGTCAAGCCGCCCAACAAAGCGCGTCAGTTCTGAACTTCTGTTCTTGTAATGTCTCAAGTGCCTCGTGTTCGTGTTTACAGTAAAGGATGTGAATGTGATCCTGCGTAGTGGCATGTACTCCCCCT
>LR738713.1:713566152-713577187 GCA_902687465.1 Secale cereale | reverse complement strand
GGGGGGGGGGCGCGTGGCTGCCCCTAGGCCGCCTCTCCTCCTTTACCAATTGGGCCCATGAGGCCCAATAACCTCCGGGGGCGGGGGGTTCCGGTAACCCCCCGGTACTCCGGTATATATCCGATAACCCCCGGAACCATTCCGGTGTCCGAATATAGTCGTCCAATATATCAATATTTATGTCTCGACCATTTCGAGACTCCTCGTCATGTCCGTGATCATATCCGGGACTCCGAACAACCTTCGGTACATCAAAACTCATAAACTCATAATATAACCGTCATCGAAACTTTAAGCGTGGGGACCCTACGGGTTCGAGAACTATGTAGACATGACTGAGACACGTCTCCGGTCAATAACCAATAGCGGAACCTGGATGCTCATATTGGCTCCTACATATTCTACGAAGATCTTTTATCGGTCAAACCGCATAACAAGATACGTTGTTCCCTTTGTCATCGGTATGTTACTTGCCCGAGATTCGATCGTCGGTATCTCAATACCTAGTTCAATCTCGTTACTGGAAAGTCTCTTTACTCGTTCCGTAATACATCATCTCGCAACTAACTCATTAGTTGCAATGCTTGCAAGGCTTAAATGATGTGCATTACCGAGTGGGCCCAGAGATACCTCTCGGACAATCGGAGTGACAAATCCTAATCTCGAAATACGCCAACCCAAAAAGTACCTTCGGAGACACCTGTAGAGCACCTTTATAATCACCCAGTTATGTTGTGACGTTTGGTAGCACACAAAGTGTTCCTCCGGTAAACGAGAGTTGCATAATCTCATAGTCATAGGAACATGTATAAGTCATGAAGAAAGCAATATGAACAAACTAAACGATCAAGTGCTAAGCTAACGGAATGGGTTAAGTCAATCATATCATTCTCCTAATGATGTGATCCCGTTAATAAAATGACAACTCATGTCTATGGTTACGAAACATAACCATCTTTGATCAACGAGCTAGTCAAGTAGAGGCATACTAGTGACACTATGTTTGTCTATGTATTCACACATGTATTATGTCCGGTTAATACAGTTCTACAATGAATAATAAACATTTATCATGATATAAGGAAATAAATAATAACTTTATTATTTCCTCTAGGGCATATTTCCTTGAGTCTCCCACTTGCACTAGAGTCAATAATCTAGATTACAAAGTAATGATCCTAACACCCATGGAGTCTTGGTGCTGATCATGTTTTGCCCGTGGAAGAGGCTCAGTCAACGGGTCTGCAACATTCAAATCCGTATGTATCTTGCAAATTTCTATGTCTCCCTCCTTGACTAGATCGCGGATGGAATTGAAGTGTCTTTTGATGTGTTTTGTTCTCTTGTGAAACTTGGATTCCTTCGCCAAGGCTATTGCTCCAGTGTTGTCACAAAAGATTTTCATTGGACCCGATGCACTAGGTATCACACCTAGATCAGATATGAACTCCTTCATCCAGACTCCTTAATTTGCTGCTTCCGAAGCAGCTATGTATTCCGCTTCACACGTAGATCCCGCCACGACGCTCTGCTTGGAACTGCACCAACTTACAGCTCCACCATTTAATAAAAACACATATCCGGTTTGTGACTTCGAGTCATCCGGATCAGTGTCAAAGCTTGCATTGACGTAACCGTTTACGACGAGCTCTTTGCCACCTCCATACACGAGAAACATATCCTTTGTCCTTTTTAGGTACTTCAGGATGTTCTTCACCGCTGTCCAGTGATCCACTCCTAGATTACTTTGATACCTCCCTACTAGACTTATAGCAAGGCACACATCAGGTCTGGTACACATCATTGCATACATGATAGATCCTATGGCTGAGGCATAGGGAATGGCTTTCATTTTCTCTCTATCTTCTGCAGTGGTCGGGCATTGTGTCTTACTCAACTTCACACCTTGTAATACAGGCAAGAACCCTTTCTTTGACTGATCCATTTTGAACTTCTTCAAAACTTTATCAAGGTATGTGCTTTGTGAAGGTCCAATTAAGCGTCTTGATCTATCTCTATAGATCTTGATGCCTAATATTTAAGCAGCTTCACCGATGTCTTTCATTGAAAAATTATTATTCAAGTATCCTTTTATGCTATCCAGAAATTCTATATCATTTCTGTGCAGCAATGAGGATAATCCTCAAGTTACGAACCCAGTCCGTGTAATTGCTACCATCATCTTTCAACTTAGCTTTCTCTAGTAATGCATTAAAATTCAAAGGAACGGTAGCATGGGCCATTGATCTACAACAACATAGATATACAGAAAACTATCAGGACTAAGTTCATGATAAATTAAATTTCAAGATAGACATCCCTCTGGTCATCTAAATGATCACGTGATCCAAATCAACTAAACCATGTCCGATCATCACGTGAGATGGAGCAGTTTTCAATGGAGAGCATCTTATGTTGATCATATCTACTATATGATTCACGCTCGACCTTTCGGTCTCCAGTGTTCCGAGGCCATATCTGCATATGCTAGGCTCGTCAAGTTTAACCCGAGTATTCTGCGTGTGCAAATCTGGCTTACACCCGTTGTATGTGAACGTAGAGCTTATCACACCCGATCATCACGTGATGTCTCGGCATGACGAACTTTCACAACGGTGCATACTCGGGGAGAACACTTATACCTTGAAATTTTGTAAGGGATCATCTTATAATGCTACCGCCGTACTAAGCAAAATAAGAAGCATAATAAGATAAACATCACATGATATCAAAATATGTGACATGATATGGCCATCATCATCTTGTGCTTTTGATCTCCATCTCCAAAGCACCGTCATGATCACCTTCGTCACCGGCGCGACACCTTGATCTCCATCGTAGCATCGTTGTCGTCTCGCCAACTATTGCTTCTTAAAGTAAAGCAATTACATGGCGACTGTATTTCATACAATAAAGCGACAACCATATGGCTCCTTCCAGTTGCCGATAACTTTACAAAACATGATCATCTCATACAATAACGTATCACTCATCATGTCTTGACCATATCACATCACAACATGCCCTGCAAAAACAAGTTAGACGTCCTCTACTTTGTTGTTGCAAGTTTTACGTGGCTGCTACGGGCTTAGCAAGAACCGTTCTTACCTACGCATACAAAACCACAACGATATTTCGTCAAGTATGTGCTGTTTTAACCTTCACAAGGACCGGGCGTAGTTGCTACTTCTCGAGCTTGCGTTGTATTCCCTCGAAGAGGAAAGGGAGATGGAGCACAGTAGCGTAAGTATTTCCCTCAGTTTTTGAGAATCAAGGTATCAATCCAGTAGGAGACCACGCGCGAGTCCCTTGCACTTGCACAAACAAATAAGAACTTTGCAGCCAACACGATAAGGGGTTGTCAATCCCTTTACGGTCACTTACAAAAGTGAGATCTGATAGAGATGATAGTTTATATTTTTGATATTTTTAGTTTATAAGAACATCAAATAAAAGCAATAAAAGTAAAGTAGATGTAGATTGATATGTTGAGAATAGACCCTGGGGCCATAGTGTTCTCTAGTGGCTTCTCTCACGATAGTGATATTCTACGGCGGGTAAACAAATTACTGTCGAGCAATTGATAGAAAAGAGAATAATTATGAGACCATCTAGGCATGATCATTATATATAGGCATCACGTCCGAGACAAGTAGACCGAAACGATTCTGCATCTACTACTATTACTCCAGACATCGACCGCTATCCAGCATGCATCTAGTGTATTGAGTTCATAAGAACAGAGTAACGCCTTAAGCAAGATGACATGATGTAGAGGGATAAACTCAAGCAATATGATATAAACCCCATCTATTTATCCTCGATGGCAACAATACAATACGTGCCTTGCTGCCCCTACTGTCACTGGGAAAGGACACAGCAAGATTGAACCCAAAGCCAAGCACTTCTCCCATTGCAAGAACTATAGATCTAGTAGGCCAAACCAAACCAATAATTCGTAGAGACTTGCAAGGATATTATGAGCACACATAAAAAGTTCAGAGAAGAACCAAATATCTTTCATAGATAACCTTGATCATAAACTCACAATTCATCGGATCTCGACAAACACACCGCCAAATGAGATTACATCGAATAGATCTCCTCAAAGACCGAGGATAACTTTGTATTGAGATCCAGAGAGAGAAGAAGCCATCTAGATACTAGCTATGGACCTGAAGGTCTGTGGTAAACTACTCAAAACTCATGGTGAGGACGATGATGATGATGATGAAGAACTCCGTGATGGATCCCCCTCCGGTGGAGCTCCGGAACAGGCTCCAAGATGGGATCACATGGGAACAGAAGGTTATGGTAGTGGAATTAGGGTTTTCTCTCTGTTGTCGAAGGTTTCAGGTACGTAGACTTATATAGGAAGAGGGAGGACACTGGGGGCGTGCTCGGGGGGCCCCACAATGTAGGGGCGCGCCCTGGGCAGGGGGCGCGCCCCTACCATCGTGGACACCCCGAGGCTCCCCTGACGTGGTTCTCAAGTTTCTCTGGCGTGATTTTATCCAAAAATATCTCTCGCGAAGGTTTCATTCCGCTTGGACTCCGTTTGATATTCTTTTTCTGCAAAACCTTGAAACAGGCAAAAAAATAGCAATCTGGACTGCGCCTTTGGGTTAGTAGGTTAGTCCCAAAAATGATATAAAAGTGAATGATAAAGCCCATTAAACATCCAAGACTTCATAAATAATAGCATGGAACAATAAAAATTGTAGATACGTTGGAGACGTATCAAGCATCCCCAAGCTGAATTCCTGCTCGTCCTCAAGTAGGTAACTGATAAAGAAAGAATTTTTGATGTGGAATTCTAACCAATAAATTTTTTCAATGTAATTCTCTTAATTGTGACATGAATGTTCAGATCTGAAATATTCAAGATAAAAGTCTATATTGACATAAGAAATAACAATACTTCAAGCATACTAACAAAGCAATCATGTCTTCTCAAAATACTATGGCTAAAGAAAGTTATCCCTACAAAATCATATAGTCTGGCTATGATCCCTCTTCATCACACAAAATATTCATATCATGCACAACCCCGATTTCAGCCAAGCACTTGTTTTCATACTCTATCTTTTCAAACCTTTCAACTTTCA
Organism: Secale cereale; assembly: GCA_902687465.1. Classification (NCBI taxonomy): domain Eukaryota; kingdom Viridiplantae; phylum Streptophyta; class Magnoliopsida; order Poales; family Poaceae; genus Secale; species Secale cereale. The sequence goes on along the minus strand of LR738713.1, from coordinate 713,572,079 downwards.
CGCAATACATGAGCGTGAGCCTGGATATAGCACTATGGGTGGAATAGAGGTGGTTGTGGAGAAGACAAAAAGGAGGAAGATAGTCTCACATCGACTAGGCGTATCAACGGGCTATGGAGATGCCCATAAATAGATATCAATGTGAGTGAGTAGGGATTTCCATGCAACGGTTGCACTAGAGCTAAGTATGAAAGCTCAACAAAAGAAACTAGTGGGTGTGCATCCAACTTGCTTGCTCACGAATACCTAGGGCATTTGAGGAAGCCCATCGTTGGAATATACAAGCCAAGTTCTATAATGAAAATTCCCACTAGTATATGAAAGTGACTAAACATGAGACTTTCTACGATGAAGAACATGGTGCTACTTTGAAGCACAAGTGTGGAAAAAGATAGTAGCAATTGTCCCTTGTCTCTTTTCTCTCATTTTTTTGGAGGGGCTTTCTCTTTTTTTTTATTAGCCCCTCTCTATTTTTTTTGGGCCATCTCTTTTTTTATTGGCCTTCCTCACATGGGACAATGCTCTAATAATGATGATCATCACACTTTTATTACAACTCGAAATTACAACTCGATACTACAACAAGTATGACTCTACATGAATGCCTCCGGCGGTGTACCTGGATGTGCAATGAATCAAGAGTGACATATATGAAAATTATGCATGGTGGCTTTGCCACAAATACGATGTCTACATGATCATGCATGGCAATATGACAATATGATGCGTGTCATATGAACGAAACGGTGGAAAGTTGCATGGAAATATATCTCGGAATGGCTATGGAAATGTCATGATAGGTAGGTATGGTGGCTATTTTGAGGAATAATATGGTGGCTGTTTTGAGGAAGGATGTATAGTGGGTTTATGGCACTGGCGAAAGTTACGCGGTACAAGAGAGGCTAGCAATGGTGGAAGGGTGAGAGTGCGTATAATCCATGGACTCAACATTAGTCATAAGAACTCATATACTTATTGCAAAAATCTATGAGTCATCAAAACAAAGCAATCAACGCATGCTCCTAGGGGGAGGTTGGTAGGAGTCAACCATCGCGCGCCCCCGACCTCCACACAAAGGTTGGCACTCTACAAATACCTCATGCTCTAACTTCGTCACATAACGGTTCACCATACGTGCATGATACAGGAATCACTAACCTTAACACAAGTATTTCTCAATTTCATAATAACTCCACTATCATGACTCTAATATCACTATCCTCATATCTCAAAACAATTATCAAGCATCCAACATCTCATCATATTCAATGCACTTAGTGTGAAGATTTTTACTACATTGACATTGGATGTCTATCATGTGAAGACTAGTTTCTTAGCTTAAACACATTACCATGTTGTTTTAATAGACTCTCAAATAGATATAAGTGAAGCATGAGAGTTCAAAAATTTCTACAAAATATTACCACCACTGTGCTCTAAAAGATATAAGTGAAGCACTAGAGCAAAAACTATTCAACTCAAAAGATATAAGTGAAGCACATAGAGTGTTCTAACAATTCCTAGGCCATATTTAACTCTCTCAAATAGGTGTGTCCAGCAAGGATGATTGTGACAAACTAACAAGCAAAGACTCAAATTATACAAGACGCTCCAAGCAAAACACATAACATGTTGCGAATAAAAATATAGCTCCAAGTATAGTTACCGATGGATGAAGACGAAAGAGGGGATGCCTTCCCGGGGCATCCCCAAGCTTAGGCTTTTGATTATCTTGAATTTACTTGGGTTGCCATGGGCATCCCCAAGCTTAGTACTTTGTTACTCCTTGTTCCATAGTCCATCAAAGCAATACTCAAAACTTGAAAACTTCACAACACAAAACTTAGACAAAAATTCTCGTGAGCTCCGTTAGTGTAAGAAAGCAAACCACTACTCAAAGGTGCAGCAATAATTCATTCTTTGTTTATATTGGTGTTAAACCTACTGTATTACAACTTCTCTATGATTCATACTTCCCAATACTACTCATAGATGCATTGAAATAAGCAAACAACACACGAAAAACAGAATCTGTCAAAAACAGAACAATCTGTAGTAATCTGCAGGTTTCGCCTACTTCTGGAACTCCAAAAAATTCAAACTAAATTGGTAAATTTGAGGAATTTTTCTATTAATCATATGTAAAAATAATCAACTAAATAGCACACTCCAGTAAAATCCGACGACCACTTTATCGAGCGCTAACGTTTCTATTTTTCACAGCAAGATCACATAAACTTCACACAAGTCTTCCCAAAGGTTCCACTTGGCAAAAACACTAAAAAAAACATGAAACCACCTCTAATCAGAGGCTAGATGTAATATTTATTCCCTAACAGCAACAAAAAGCAAAAATATAAGGTTGGGTTGCATCCCAACAAGCGCTATCGTTTTACTCCCCTAGCTAGGCACGATACAAGATAAATCTAGCTATTGCATCTTTGGAAGGCAATCCATAAGTGGCTCTCATGGTAGATTCATATGGTAATTTGATTTTCTTTCTAATAAAGTGTTCCATGCCTTTCCTTAATGGAAATTGGAATCTAATATTTCCTTCCTTCATATCAATAATTACACCAATCATTCTAAGGAAAGGTCTACCAAGAATAATAGGACATGAAGGGTTGCAATCTATATCAAGAACAATGAAATCTACGGGCACATAATTCCTATTGGTAACAATAAGAACATAATTAATTATTCCCATAGGTTTCTTAATAGTGGAATCCGCAAGATGCAAATTTAAAGAGCAATCATCAAGTTCATGGAACCCTAGCAAATCACACAAAGTTTTTGGGATAGTGGAGACACTAGCACCCAAATCACACAAAGCATAGCATTCATGATCTTTTATTTTTATTTTAATAGTGGGTTCCCACTCATCATAAAGCTTTCTAGGGATAGAAACTTCCAACTCAAGTTTTTCTTCATAAGATTGCATCAAACAATCAACTATGTGTTTGGTGAAAGCTTTATTTTGACTATAAGCATGCGGAGAATTTAGCACGGATTGCAACAAGGAAATACAATTAATCAAAGAGCAATTATCATAATTGAATACCTTGAAATCCAAAGTAGTGGGTTCATCACTATGCAAAGTTTTAATCTCTTCACTCCCACTTTTAGCAATTTTAGCATCAAGATTTAAAAACTCCGAATCATTGGGACACTTTGAAGCAGAATCATCTCCAATCCTATGTTCATCAAAATTTATACTAGAAAACAAGGATCTAATAAGAGACACATCAATAACTTTCAGATCTTCATCTTTATTTTCATGATAACTAGAAGAACACACTTTAATATAATCCTCTCTTTTAGCACGCATCCTAGCGGTTCTTTCTTTGCATTCATCAATGGAAATTCTCATGGCTTTGAGAGACTCATTGATATCATGCTTAGGTGGGATAGATCTAAGTTTCAAAGAATCAACATCAAGAGTAATTCTATCCACACTTCTAGCCACTTCATCAATCTTAAGCAATTTCTGTTCAAGCATAGCATTGGAATTCTTTTGCGAGATCATAAACTCCTTAACACTAGTTTCAAATTCAGAAGGCATCTTTCCATAAGAGTTGTTGTTGGAATTACCATAATTATTAGAGGAATTACTAGGAAAAGGCCTAGGATTAAAATTACCTCTATAAGCATTGTTACCAAAATTATTCCTACCACCAAAATTCACATCCAAAGATTCATTGTTATTCTCAATCAAAGTGGACAAAGGCATATCATTAGGATCAGAAGAAGCACTCTTAGCAGCAAATAATTTAATAAGTTCATCCATCTTTCCACTCAAAACACTAATTTCTTCGATAGCATGCACTTTTTTACTAGTAGATCTTTCGGTGTGCCATTGAGAATAATTAACCATAATATTATCTAGGAGTTTGGTAGCTTCTCCTAAGGTAATTTCCATGAAAGTGCCTCCCGCGGCCGAGTCTAAAAGATTTCTAGAAGCAAAATTCAAGCCAGCATAAAAGTTCTGAATAATCATCCATAGATTCAAACCATGCGTGGGGCAATTATGTATCATCAATTTCATTCTCTCCCAAGCTTGTGCAACATGCTCATGATCTAGTTGCTTAAAATTCATAATATCGTTTCTAAGAGAGATGATCTTAGCAGGAGGGAAATACTTAGAGATAAAAGCATCTTTGCACTTATTCCACGAATCAATACTATTTCTAGCCAAAGAGGAAAACCAAGTTTTAGCACGATCTCTGAGTGAAAACGGAAATAACTTTAATTTAACAATATTGTTATATGTATCCCTTTTCTTTTGCATATCACACAAATCAACAAAGTTGTTTAGATGGGTAGCGGCATCTTCACTAGGAAGGCCGGAAAATTGATATTTCATGACAAGATTCAACAAAGCAGCATTGATCTCACAAGATTCAGCATTGGTAATAGGAGCAAGAGTGCTAATAAAATCATTGTTGTTGGTATTGGAGAAGTCACACAATTTGGTATTGTTCTGAGCCATAGTGACGAGCAAGCAATCCAACACACACAAGCAAATAAGAGGCAAGCGAACGATAAACACAAGGCGGAAGAAGGGCAAATAAAATGGCAAGGGTAAAGTGGGGGAGAGGAAAATGAGAGGCGGATAAATGTAATGCGAAGGATAAGGGTTTGTGATAGGTACTTGATATATGACTTTTGCGTAAGCCTCCCCGGCAACGGCGCCAGAAATTCTTCTTGCTACTTCTCGAGCTTGCGTTGTATTCCCTCGAAGAGGAAAGGGAGATGCAGCATAGTAGTGCAAGTATTTACCACAGTTTTTGAGAACCAAGGTATCAATCCAGTAGGAGACCACGCGCGAGTCCCTCGCACCTGCACAAACAAATAAGAACTTCGTAGCCAACGCGATAAGGGATTGTCAATCCCTTTACGGTCACTTACGAAAGTGAGATCTGATAGAGATGATAGTTTATATTTTTGGTATTTTTAGTTTTGTAAGAACAACAAATAAATGCAATAAAAGTAAAGTAGATGTAGATTGATATGTTGAGAATAGACCCGGGGGCCATAGTGTTCTGTAGTGGCTTCTCTCATGATAGCGATATTCTACGGTGGGTAAACAAATTACTGTCGAGCAATTGATAGAAAAGTGAATAATTATGAGACTATCTAGGCATGATCATTGTATATAGGCATCACGTCCGAGATAAGTAGACCGAAATGATTCTGCATCTACTACTATTACTCCACACATCGACCGCTATCCAGCATGCATCTAGTGTATTGAGTTCATAAGAACAAAGTAACGCCTTAAGCAAGATGACATGATGTAGAGGGATAAACTCAAGCAATATGATATAAACCCTATCTTTTTATCCTCGATGGCAACAATACAATACGTGCCTTGCTTCCCCTACTGTCACTGGGAAAGGACACTGCAAGATTGAACCCAAAGCCAAGCACTTCTCCCATTGCAAGAACTATAGATCTAGTAGGCCAAACCAAACCAATAATTCGAAGAGACTTGCAAGGATATTATGAACACACATAAAAAGTTTAGAGAAGAACCAAATATCTTTCATAGATAACCTTGATCATAAACTCACAATTCATCGAATCTCGAAAAATGCACCGCAAAAAGAGACTACATCGAATAGATCTCCTCAAAGACCGAGGAGAATTTTGTATTGAGATCCAGAGAGAGAGAAGAAGCCATCAAGATACTAGCTATGGACCCGAAGGTCTGTGGTAAACTACTCACAACTCATGGTGAGGGCGATGATGATGATGATGAAGAACTCCGTGATGGATCCCCCTCCGGCGGAGCTCTAGAACAGGCTCCAAGATGGGATCTCACGGGAACAGAAGGTTACGGTGGTGGAATTAGGGTTTTATCTCTGTTGTCGAAGGTTTCGGGGTACATAGACTTATATAGGAAGAAGGAGGACACCGGGGGGGGG
>LR738713.1:713509895-713566043 GCA_902687465.1 Secale cereale | reverse complement strand
GGGGCCCACGAGGTAGGGGGCGCGCCCTTGGCAGGGGGCGGGCCCCCACACTCGTGGATGCCCCGAACGTGGTTCTCAAGTTCCTCTGGCGTGATTTTCTCCAAAAATATCTCTCGCGAAGGTTTCATTCCGTTTGGACTTCGTTTGATATTCTTTTTCTGCAAAACCCTGAAACGGGCAAAAAAACAGCAATCTGGACTGGGCCTTTGGGTTAGTAGGTTAGTCCCAAAAATGATATAAAAGTGAATGATAAAGCCCATTAAACATCCAAGACTTCATAAATAATAGCATGGAACAATAAAAAATTATAGATACGTTGGAGACGTATCAGTAGTCACACCCGATTCAGCTAAAGTGAGAGAGACAGACACCCGCCAGTCACCTTTAAGCAACGAGTGCTCATAACGGTGAAACCATTCTCGCGTAAGCGTACGCGTAATGTCGGCCCGGGCCGCTTCATCTCACAATACCGCCGAACCAAAGTATGACATGCTGGTAAGCAGTATGACTAGTATCGTCCACAACTCACTTGTGTTCTACTCGTGCATATCATCTACGTATAAACCTGGCTCATGATGCCACTGTTGGGGAACGTAGTAATTTCAAAAAAATCCTACGCACACGCAAGATCATGGTGATGCATAGCAACGAGAGGGGATAGTGGTGTCTACGTACCCTCGTAGACCGAAAGCAGAAGCGTTAGCACAACGCGGTTGACGTAGTCGTATGTCTTCACGATCCGACCGATCAAGTACCGAACGCACGGCACCTCCGAGTTAAGCACACGTTCAGCCCGATGACGTCCCTCGAACTCCGATTCAGCCGAGTGTTGAGGGAGAGTTTTGTCAGCACGACGGCGTGGTGACGATGATGATGTTCTACCGACGCAGGGCTTCGCCTAAGCACCACTACAGTATTATCGAGGTGGACTATGGTGGAGGGTGGCACCGCACATGGCTGAGAGATCAAATCAATTGTTGTGTCTCTAGGGTGCCCCTGCCCCCGTATATAATGGAGCAAGGGGGGAGAGGTGGCCGACCAGGAGGGTGCGCCAGGAGGAGTCCTACTCCCACCGGGAGTAGGAATCCCTCCCTTTTCTTTGTTGGATTAGGAGTGGAGAGGGAAGGAGAGAGAAGGACAAGAAAGGGGGAGGGGGGCGCCGCCCCCACCTCCTTGTCCAATTCGGACTTGGGGGGAGAGGGGCGCTGATACGTCTCCAATGTATCTATAATTTTTGATTGTTCCATGCTATTATATTATCCTCCTAGGATGTTTTATGGGCTTTGTTATACACTTTTATATGATTTTTGGGACTAACCTATTAACGTAGAGCCAAGTGCCAGTTTCTGTTTTTTCCTTGTTTTTGAGTTCTACAGAAAAGGAATATCAAACGAAGTCCAATTGACGTGCCAATTTGTGATGATTTTTTCTGGACCAAAAGAATCCCCCGAAGTAAAAGAGTTGGGCCAGGAGAGCCACGGGCGGCCCACGAGGGTGGGGGGCGCGCCCTCCTATCTCGTGGACGGCCCGGAGGGCCCCCAGACTTGTGCCTTACGCCAAAAAATCCTATAAATACTGAAACCTTCGGAAATTAACCTAGATCGGGAGTTCTGCCGCCGAAAGCCTCTGGTGCCACCAAAAACCAATCTAGACCCTGTTCCGGCACCCTGCCGGAGGGGGAATCCCTCTCCGGTGGCCATTGTCAGGCCCAATATGCGATCCTATCCCGATCACGTGACACTTACGTGATTGGGGCACAACCGCATTTCGGGCGCTTAGCAAGATGGATATCATTACATCATACCATTACATACATACAAACATAGGGGATACAACAATACATTCAAGTCACATGAATACAACATCATCAATACAAGGCATCCAACTACGGATGCAAACATGAAAAGCACAATGACATCCATCTGCTATCCCAGGCTGCCGACCCGGAACCTAACCCAAGACTGAAGAAGAAGAAGAAGAAAGAACTCCAACACAACGAACATCTCTCTCACGTCAAGTCATCAGAAACCTGCACCTGCAACTGTTGTTGTAGTATCTGTGAGCCACGAGGACTCAGCAATCCCATAACCATGGGTAACAAGACTAGCAAAGCTTAATGGGTAGGAAGAGGTAAAGTGGTGAGGTTGCAGCTGCGGCTAAGCAATATATGGTGGCTAACTTACGAGTACAAGAATAAGATGAGCATCTACGCAAACGGTCGCAACTAGTAGTGATCGCTAAAGATCCTGAACTACCTACGAGTCAAACATAACCCCACCGTGTTCTCTTCTCAAAGTGAAAAGAGACAGTCACAGTTACTCACACAGTTGTGTGTTTTACTTCGGATCCTCTGTCAAGTTTTCTACAACCGGACATTAACAAATTCCAATCTACCACATAACCACGGGCACGACTTTCGAAAGATCATTACCCTGCAGGGGTGTGCCAACTTAGCCCATCACAAGCTCTCACGATCAGCAGAAGTAATAATAATATTATCACCCCTTATCTTAGGGACAATCCGATCAGGCTCGGAATCCCGGTGCACAAGACATTTCGACAATGGTAAAACAAGTCCAGCAAGATCTCCCGGTGTGTCGACACCCTGATAGTAGCCGCGCGTATCTCGTCTCAGGCCACGACCGGATGGGCGATGCTACAGGTAAAACCAGCCCTCGGGTTTCCCCAAGGTGGCCCTATAGGACCCCCGTTTGGGACCAACACCATCAGCACTGGCCCCCCCTACTATGTAGAAAAGAATCCTGAGGGCGCGACCCCCTATGCAAATTTAATTAATTAAATTAACTTGTTATTATGAGGCAAATTAAAGCCAATGTTGGGCCTTGCTGGAGGAGTTTTATTCAAAGACGAACTATCAAGGGGTCCCCATATACCCAACCGTGTAAGGAACGCAAAATCAAGGAACATAATGCCGGTTTATCGGCTCCTAAGGTGGCATGAGTGGAACAAAACACCGAGCAAAAGGCCAAGCCTTCCACCCATGCCCAATATATAGGTGTGTTAATAATAATAATAGATATTGTGATATTCCCAAAGCATCAAGTTCCAACATGGAACAATCTTCCTCTTCACCTGCAACTAACAACGCTATAAGAGGGGCTGAGCACGCAGGTAACATAGCCAAACAATGGTTTGCTAGGAAGGTGTCAAAGGTTAGAGGTTTCATGGCAACAAGGAGAGGCTGACAATAATGATGGGTAGCGCGACATATAACGATAGCATCCAGACACTAAGCATGGAAATGATAGTAAAGGTATCCAAGGTGATGATCATCTTGCCTAAGATCCTGCAAGGAAGAAGAACGGATCCGTGAAGAAGATGAAGAAGAAGCCTTGAAGACTAACCTCGCGTAGACGAACGAATCCTCACGATCGCAACGGAACAAGCACTAACGAGAAGAAGCAAGCAATATGGTAAACACACAACACAAGAACATGACAATATGCTCGACCAAGTATGATGCAAGACAAGTCTATATATGATGCAATACATGGCAAGGGATGAAGCACACAAAAACAACACCAAACAACAAGTTTAAATGAGGCCGAAATCAACACATAACAAATCCGATAAGCCCTCATATACATATTTTGAAATTAGTCCAGATCTGAAAAAACCTTAAGTTAAAGTTGTTAAACAGCAGGTTAACATGCACCATGATGATCTACATGAAATTCTAGTCAAGTTTCATATGAAGTTTGTTTAATTCGGAGCTACGGTCTAGAAGATATGAGCAAAACAAGACAAGCATGTCAACGGTGCAAGATGCACCCAAACATCAAGCAAACACACTCCAAGCATGGAAACAACATGATATTATACTTCTACATGCAAAATCACACAAGTTTCATATATGGCACACTGAAAACGGAGCAACGGGCTAGAAGTTGTGAGCAAAACAAGTTACAACGCAAAGCTGAAGTTAACAGCCACATAGCAACTTTGGAGCAAGGTATATATATGGTACAACACTCAAACATGATAAAAAGAAGCATGGATGTGAAGTAGACATGATACTTAACAAGCATGAACTTAGAACACACCCAAAAGCTTGCTGGAATACATTTAAATAAACATGGCAAGTTGTAATAAAATTATCCAGACTTAGTCAAAATCTGGGAAGGCAAAAACATCATCACGATGTTGCCTTCGGAGGCACAAAACAACTTGTATATCAACTCCACTAAGTATATAAAGAGCATGGACATGTAGTAGACATATCCTACAGCAAACAGCTCCACTGGGGCAACTCCATAGGAGGCATGGATCAATAGCAACAAGTTCCACCAAAATGAACATACTGATAAAATCCTGACAGGTATAATTTATAGCAACTTGAGAACAAGAAATAAATAAGCTACAGCAGGCCATATGTGCAAGTAAGAGCATGAATGGATAGACAATAACATGGACAACAAGACATGATCATTGGCCACTCCAAAACAAGCATGGATTTGACTAGGGCATCAAGTAAACATAGCATCAGGTTATAACAGATTCCAGACTTAGCAGTTTTTTCACTAAGTAAAAAAACAGCAATAACGACATGGCATGTTTACAAGCTTGGTTAAGTCAACACAAGGCATATCATGGAAAATGGATTGCACCATAGCAAAGACCATATGTTTGTGCTTCTAAAACATCTAAACATGTGGCATGAAGACAAGCACATCAATAGCAATTAGCAAGTGAAATCAGCGTCTCATAACAAGTTTCAACACTTAACAGCCAAATGCACTTTTGCAACAGAGATTAACATGGCAATATGACACCTAACATGAATGCTACAGCAACCATCATGTAGAGCATTTCACAATGAACATTTTGACATATCATATGCTCCATTTGGATAAACATGCACCAAGTTATCATATCTCAAACATGGCATCAAATTAACAAGTAACCGCAGTTTATAACAAGTAGCACTCTTGCAACAGAGATTAGGGCATCTAGATGAAGTCAAACAAGCATGGCACAATGGAACAAAGTGTAGAGCACATCACCACGATCATTTTGACATATTATTTGCAACATTTGGATAAGCACACAAAAAGTTACAACATCGCAAAATATGCATCAGAATGTAAGAATTCACAGAGTTAGCTAATTTCAGACAAAAAGAAAAAAAACGGGCGACAGATAGTTATCTGTCGCACAGGGCGAGGGTTAGGACGGGCCGCTCACCTAGGGCTTGGGCCGGAGGGAGTCGGACTGGGCCGGGGCAGAGCAGGCTGGCCGGTGGGAGGCGCTGGGCTGCTGGGCCTCGCGGCCCACCTGGCCGGGCGGTTGGACCAGGCCGGGGCGCTGGCAGGGGCTGGGCCGGCGGAGGAGGCCCGAGGCTGGAGCACTGGGCCAGCGGAGGTGGGCCCTGGGGACCGCGGCTCGGAGAGGAGCGGCTGGGCCTCGCGTGGTCAATGCACCGAGGCGCTCGTTCGAGGAAGCGGGGGAGGCAGAGGCCATCGACGGCGGCCGGTGGCAAACGCCGGTGGGCGGGGACGGGCGGATCCGGCCACGCCCGGCCGGATCTGGCCGGCGGGGAGCTCGGGCGGCGCGGAGGAGCTTCAGGAGGCGGGGCGGAGGAGCTGCGGCGGCGGGGACGGGTGGCGTCGGCGACGGCGCTCGCCGGCGGCGGAGCAAGCTCCAGGCGGCGGCGGGCGAGTGCTCCGGCGAGGGGCGAGAGGATCCGGCCGGCGGCGAGGCTGCGCGGTCCGGCGCGGCGGCGGGGCGCTGGAGCCGTTCGGGCGCGGTGGCGGGACGCTCGGCCCGGATCGGGCCCGGGGCGGCTGAGATCTGGGCTCCGCGGGCCTGCGCGAGGAGGTGGGAGGAGAGGCGCGACGTGGCAGCACCGGGTTGGCCGGGCGGCGGAGGAGGGTGACGTGGCAGCCTCTGGTTGGCTGGGGTGAGGTGGAGGCTGGACATGTCGGGCGCAGATGGACATGTCCGGCGGCGCGAGAGGGAGGAGGCTAGGTTTCATCCGCGAAAATGGAGAGGGAGGCACCTATTTATAGGTAGAGGGAGCTAGGAGAGTCCAAACGAGGAGCGGTTCGCGGCCACGCGATCGTGATCGAACGGCCAAGAGCATGGAGAGGTTAGAATGGGCTAGGTGGGCTGTGTGAAAGGGGTGCTGGGCCAAAAGACAAAGGCTTCCGGCGGTTAACACGGTTAACCGTTGGGCTATCAAACGAACTCCGAACGTGACGAAACTTGACAGACGGTCTACCTATGCTATAATAAGATCACACGGCAAGTTTCAACCCATTCCGATAAAAAAATTCGGCCACTCATAAAATAAATATTCGGAGGCGCCGCGGGCGCGTGTGAGTGTGTCTGGGCTCAGAACGGACAACGGAAAGGACGGGCGAACTCGGACGGATGCAAGTTTTGAAAACATACTGATGCAACACACATGATGACATGGCAAGATGCAACACTCAAGCAGATGACATGACAACGACGACGAATAACTGGCTGACACCTGGCGCACCGGTCTCGGGGTGTCACAGCCATCTTCATCATCCCGACGCTCTTCATGACATTGGAGTATCTAGGCGACATTAGGGTTTTGATTGATTTGTGTCTTAAGGTGTTATTCTAGTACGAACTCTATGATAGATTGAACGTTATTACGGACTCTTGAATAGATCGATCAGAAAGAATAGCTTTAAGGTGGTTTCGTACCCTACCATAATCTCTTCGTTTGTTCTCCGCTATTAGTTACTTTGGGGTGACTCTTTGTTGCATGTTGAGGGCTAGTAATATGATCCAATTACGTTATCCTTGTTGAGGGAACTTGCACTAGTGAAAGTATGAACCCTAGGCCTTATCTCATAACATTGCAACACCGTTTATGCTCACGTTTACCACTTGCTACCTTGTTGTTTTTATATTTTCTTATTACAAAAACCTATATCTACCATCCATATTGCACTTGTACCACCATCTCTTTGCCGAACTAGTGCACCTATACAATTTATCATTGTATTGGGTGCGTTGGGGACACAAGAGACTCTTTGTTATTTGGTTGCAGGGTTGTTTGAGAGAGACTATCTTCATCCTACGCCTCCCACGGATTGATAAACCTTAGGTCATCCACTTGAGGGAAATTTGCTACTGTCCTACAAACCTCTGCACTTGGAGGCCCAACAACATCTACACGAAGAAGGTTGTGTAGTAGACATCAAGCTCTTTTCTGGCGCCGTTGCCGGGGAGGTTAGTGCTTGAAGGTATATCTTTAGATCTTGCAATCAAATCTTTTAGTTTCTTGTTTTATCACTAGTTTAGTTTATAAAAGAAAACTACAAAAAAATGGAATTAAGGTTACCTCATATGCTTCATCTTTTTAATATATTTCGTGAAAATGATGGAAAGGAAAATTGTGCTCAAGTACTAGAAGAAGAATTACATAGAATGCTTGACACTAAAAACTTGAATGATGAGCATGCTTGCAATATTGTTAGTGCGAATCCTTTGAATATCCATGGTACTAATGATGATTGCACTAGTCATGATGAAAATATCTCATATAAGCATGTTGATTTTTGTGGAGTGCGTAGAGTTTGCAAGTACATACCAAATAGGGAAGATAGATTTTGCAAGAGGCGTAAGTATTTAGAAACTAAATGGTTGCTACAGAGGCTAGATGATTGTGCTGAAAATTTAAAATATCTTTGCCATCCTTGTGAACTTTGCAATGAACGTTATCTTTGAAATCCCCAATGTGAATTGTTTCATGATCGAATTGTGTCCAAAAATTGTGATGACTTGATTTCTCTTGCACATCATAATGAACTTAGTTTGCTTGTGGGATATGAAGAAATGTAACATTTAACTAAGGATCTTCCAGAATTTGTTCTTAATAAGGTTCTTGATTTTGATCTGGAGGAAATTTACATGTATTGTGCTGTGAATTGCATTGAAAATCCTTATATTGCCAATCACCTTAAGACAAGAAAACAACTAGGAGATGAAGAGAATACTAATAAAAGGGAAGAGATTTCCCAATATCCTCCTATTATTTCTTATGATGAATCAGGTAACGAGGAGGAGCCTCCTATTCTACCAATCTCACTAATAAGAAGCTCCAAAAAGAAGATTAAACCCATACTTAATGTGAAGAAGAAAAAGAAAAGACGGAGAAGCAAAGATAAAAAGGCATCCCTCCCAAATGATGTTGCTCCTATTACTCATTGTGATGATGATAATTGCTATACTATCGGTGCTATCCATACTATTAATGATGAGAGTGATTATGCTTATGACATGAAAAGGCCCAAGCTTGGGGATGCTATGTTTGATGAGAATGATATATTTGATAATTTATTTTCTCCAATTAATGTTTGTCCCAAGCTTGGGGAGGCTACACTTGATGAAGATGATATTTTTAGCCTCCCAAGTTCTGATGAGCAAAGCTATTATGATGAAAGCATGCCTCCTATTTATGATGATTATTGTGATGACACTTATGCTATGAAAAGTAGTGATGATTATATTTATCAAACTTGTCATGATTATGATTACCCTTTTTCTGAACATTACTCTTTTAATGTGGAGACAATCTATAGTATTCAAGTCTCTTATGATACTCCCACTATTCTGAATGAGAAGAATTTTGCTTATGTGGAGAGTAATAAAATTTATATGCTTGGGGATCATGACAAGAATGCTTTATGTGCTGGTTATATTGTTGAATTCATTCATGATGCTACTGAAATATCAAGTTTCCTCTCTATATGCTTAAAGTTTTGAAGTTATGCTTGTTTTGCCTTCCTATGCTAGTTGATTATTATTCCCATAAGTTGTTTGCTCACAAAATCCCTATGCATAGGAACTGGGTTAGACTTAGATGTGCTAGTCATATTCTTCATGATGCTCCCTTTATGTTTCAATTCTCATCTTTTATGCGAGCATCATTGAAATCATCATGCCTAGCTAGGGGCGTTAAATGATAGCGCTTGTTGGCAGGCAACCCAACTTTATTTTATTTTCTTTGTTTTTGCTTCTGTCTAGGAATAAATATTGCATCTAGCTTCTGTTTAGATGTGGTTTTATGTTTTAATTAGTGTTTGTGCCAAGTAGAACCTTTGGGAAGACTTGTGAGAAGTTTATATGATCTTGCTGTGAAAAACAGAATCGTTAGCGCTCGCTAGAATGGTCATCAGATTTTACTGGAGTGTGCTATTTAGTTGATTATTTTTGCAGATGATTAATAGACAAATTCCTCATGTTTACCAAATCAGTTCGAATTTTTTGGAGTTACAGAAGTATGCGAAACATGCAGATTACTACAAACTGTTCTGTTTTTGACATATTATATTTTTCGTGTGTTGTTTGCTTATTTCAATGCATCTATGAGTAACATTGGGAAGTATGAACCATAGAGAAGTTGGAATATAGTAAGTTTAACACCAATATAAACAAAGAATGAATTCATTGCATTACCTTTGCATAGTGGTTTGCTTTCTTATACTAACGGAGCTCACGAGATTTTTGTCTAAGTTTTGTGTTGTGAAGTTTTCAAGTTTTCAAGTTTGGAGTATTGCTTTGATGGACTATGGAACAAAGAGTAGCAAGGGCCTAAGCTTGGGGATGCCCAAGTCACCCTAAGTAAAATTCAAGGACAATCAAAAGCCTAAGCTTGGGGATGCCCCGGGAAGGCATCCCCTCTTTCGTCTTCATCCATCGGTAACTATACTCGGAGCTATATTTTTATTCACCACATGATATGTGTTTTGCTTGGAGCATCAATTTAGTTTATTTTGTTTTGCTTGCTGTTTGAATAATATCCCAAGATCTGAAGTTCATAAATGTTAGAGAGTCTTCACATAGTTACATAATTATTCAACTACTCATTGACCTTCACATATATCTTTCAGAGTAGTTTGATATTGCTCTAGTGCTTCACTTATATCTTTTAGAGCACGGTGGTGATAATATTTTGAAGAAATTGTTGAACTCTCATGCTTCACTTATATCCTTTTGTCGGTGTACTAAGGTAGGGGTACCCCAGTACCCCAACTTGTGCACGGGCAGTTGCAGCTTCCCGCGGCAAGGTTTACTGCGTGCTCGCCGGAGACCTTCCTGCTCCCTATTAAACCATTCAAAAACAAAGTATACAAGGAAGAAGACCAAGACCCCGGCAAGAGGAGCTTGCCGGGAAGGCCGTACCAGGCTCAAGACTGTCCCGTTAACACAAGACCCTGGCAAGAGGAGCTTGCCAGGAAGACTAGAAGACAACGCCTCGGCGCTATATGCGCCCCGGCAAGGGGCCCGGGGAGCGGCAAGCTCCCGGGCCCGGCAAGATCAAGGCCCCGGCAAGGTGCTTGCCGGGAAGGCTGCGCTGTGTGCCCGCGCTCCAGCTCATCGGCCCACGCGTCGCCCTGAGGCCTATCCAGGGACGCGTGGCGGATGGCTGTGCAGCCTGGGGTACACGGTGGCACTCCACGGTGATGGATCCGTCGCCGTGGCGGACGGAGACGCTAAGGCGGGAGCTTTTGGGGTCGACGGCGACGGGCATTAAATGCCCTTGTCCCCCACTGTTAAAGTAGGTATAGACCACTGTTCTGTACTGTAGCTCCACTGTTCCCGCACTGTTGCAACTACCACCTCTTTTACACTTTTGCCCCTTTCTCCTACGTTGACACCTGTCGGTGACCCCTTGCACTATAAAAGGAGGCCCATGCACAACGTGGAGGGGGTTCGGAACCTAGATCACTTTCGCGCTGGGTGTAGCTGCTTCTTCAAGCTCCCGAGCGCTCAAACATAATACACAACCAAGCAGGAGTAGGGTTTTACGCGTCTACCGCGGCCCGAACCTGGGTAAAACTGCCCGCGTGCTCGCTACGATCTGCTCTTTGTGCTCCCTCCGCCCTCGTACCGCACAGACAAGGGGCTCCGGTCCCATAGGTGTTCGTGGCGGACAGTTTCCCCCGACATCTTTGGCGCGCCAGGTAGGGGGCGTCGAGGTTGTGCGAACCTGATCCGGCGTTCGCGCGGGCGCATTCTTCATCAACCTCTCCAGCTTCATCAGCAACTTCATCAGCGACAACTCCATGGCCCCGAAGAAGAAGCCTTCGGAGGTCGGAGGCCCGTCTGCGTCTCACCCGCCGCCACCAGAGCCAACGGTGGGCGGGGGAGATGCCGTCGGAAGGGTAGCCGCCGGTGAGGACACTCACGGCGCCACCAGATCCAAGAACAGAACGGATGACCGAACCTCGGTCTCCGTGGACGCGCCGCGTCCATCTCAGCACACGACGACCCAGCAGCGCCATACCACAGGAGGTGGTATCCGCTTGCTGGGGCAAGGCCAAACCGGAGGCTCGCGGGACGCCCCGGACCCCCGTCCGGGTACAAGCAAAGCGAAGGCGCCGGCGCGGGACCCCGCTCCTTCTAACGTTGTTAGAAGTCCGAGCGTATCCCGCTCCTCGCACCGCTCGCCCGCGTTCCCTTCCACTCCAGCAGAAGCGCTCGCAAGAGCGCAACTGCTCCTCGACTTTCCTCCAGCGGCCGACAAGGCCGAAGAATGGAGGGCCACCATCCGGAGCCTGATAGACTTCGCCAACAACGACTCTCCACAGCAGCCGTCAACCTCACGGCCGCGGCAAGCTGAGAAGACGAAGGCTATCGGCGACAAGACCGCCGGGGGTGCGACAAGCGTGCACTCCCCGCCGCAGAAGCAGAAGACGCCGCCCCGCCGGAACAACCCCGATGACGGCTCCACAGCCTCGTCGGACCCGCGGGCCCGTCGGGACCAGCGCCAGGTCCTCGACGACCGGCGAGATGAAGACGCTCGGACCACAATCGAGCGCCGCCGAGAAGCTCGGCGACAATCCGACAAGAGAGCTGGGAACACTGTCGACGTGCACGCGCCCGGTGAACCAGGCGACTTGCCGTACGCGGCAGGCTGCCCTGCGTTCACCCGCGAGCTGCGGCGCGTCCAGTGGCCCAGCATGAAGAATTTCAAGCCCGACGTACCGGAGAAGTACGACGGCAAGACACACCCCTCGGAGTTTCTCAGCGTCTACACCATCGCATTACAAGCTGCCGGGGGGCGCGACGAGAAGATCTTGGCGAATTACTTCCCGCTCGTGCTAAAGCCGAACGTCCGTTCGTGGCTCATGCACTTGCCGGAAGGTTCCATCTCTTCTTGGGCCGACCTTTGCCACCAGTTTGTTGGCGCCTTCACCGGCGGCCACAAACCCCATGGCCAGGAGAGCGATCTCCATATCTTGGCCCAGAAGGAAGGCGAACCCCTGCGCAAGTATATCCAACGCTTCAGCCGGGTGCAGCACAACATCCCTGACGTTCACCCTGCCGCGGTTATCAGCGCGTTCCATCAGAACGTGCGTAACCGCCGCATGCGTGAGGAAATGGCGATGACCAAGATTAGGGACGTCAGCGAGCTCTACGCTCTTGCTGACAAGTGCGCACGCGCAGAAGAGGGGAGGAAACTCCCCGGGGAGGATGCTGGCGCGGGGGGAAGCGACAGCGACGACGCCGCCCCGGCAAAGAAGAGCCGGCGGCGGAACAACAGAAAGAAGGGCAAGAAGGAGGTGCTTGCCGTCGAGAAGTCCGGCAAGGAGGCCCCCGCCAAGCAAGCGCAGGCTGGCGGCTCCGGCAAGGAGCCTGCCCCTGCAGCGGCGGCCGACAAGCCGGGTAGCTCCGACAAGCAATACTGTAAGATCCACCGCACCAAGGGTCATGATCTCTCCAACTGCAAGCGCGTCGAGTATCTCGTCGAGCAGCAGAAAGCTGAGTACGAGAGGCGCGACAAGGAGAAGGCCCAAGGTGGCGGGGAAGAGCCCAGCAAGAAGCGGCCGTTCAACGGCCGGGGAGGACGCCGCGGCAAGGCTAAGCAGCGGCAAGGAGATCGACCTCCCCGGGGCCGCGACAACGACGAAGACGACGATGAAGACATGGAGGACGAGGAGAACAGCGAGCAGGAGTTCCAGAAGGCCACGGAGGTCCTGTGTGTCGACGGTGGCGCCTCCCTGCATACCTCCCACCGCCAACTCAAGCAGTGGGTGCGTGAGGTAAACGCAGCGGAGCCGCCCGTGGAGTCGCGCAGGCTCCTCAAATGGTCCAGCACGCCCATCGTTTTTGATCTTGAGGATCACCCTGACCGCACCACTGCGGTCGGGTGCTTGCCGATGCTGGTTTCTCCCACCATCCGCAACCTCAAGGTCACCAAAATGTTGGTTGACGGCGGGGCCGGGCTGAACTTGATCTCCTCTGCTGTGATCAAGAAACTCCAGATACAAGATGGCGAGCTCGAAGAGACCGGTTCATTCCAAGGAATCAACCCGGGAAGGAGCAAGCCTAAGGGAAAGATCACTCTGCCGGTGACCTTTGGCGGGGAGCTCAACTTCAGGACTGAGCGCATAACTTTCGACGTCGCCGATATTCCATTACCCTATAATGGAATACTTGGCCGTCCTGCCCTCGCCAAGTTCATGGCAGCTTCCCATTATGCCTACAACGTGCTGAAGATGCCGGGGCTGATAAGCGTCATCACTGTCCATAGCGACAAGAAGGATGCGCTTATTTGCGCCGACAAGATTTACCGGGATGCGGCAGCTGCGGCCGAGAAGGATACTCTTGCCGCTGAAGCTCCCGGGGGGAAGAAGACGAAGACCAAGTCCGGCAAGTGCTCTGGGACCCACTCCGGCAACCGCACCTCCTCGGAGTGCTGCGCTGCCGTCGAGGACGTTCCATCGAGCTCCACCGGCAAGAGTAAGAAAGGAATGGCTGCTCCTCCGGCGACCAAGAAAGTGTCCGCAAAGGAGGACGGCACTGGTGGTACTTTCACCATCAGTGCCACCCTTGACAGCAAATAGGAAAGCGCGCTCGTTGCCTTCCTGCGGGCGAATGTCGATGTGTTTGCCTGGCAACCATCTGACATCCCCGGTGTTCCCAGGAAGGTGATTGAGCACAAGCTTGCTGTCTGTCCTCACGCGCGGCCCATCAAGCAGAAAGTGAGGAAGCAAGCCGTGGAGCGCCAAGAGTTCATCAACGAGGAAATCAAGAAGCTAGAAGCAGCAGGCCTAGTTAGAGGCGTGATCCATCCGACGTGGTTGGCAAACCCAGTCGTCGTGCGCAAGGCCAACGGGAAGTGGAGACTGTGTATAGACTTCACCGATGTCAATAAAGCATGTCCCAAGGATCCATTCCCTTTGCCGCGCATTGACCAGATCGTTGACTCCACTGCCGGATGTGAGCTACTCTGTTTTCTTGATGCATACTCAGGCTATCATCAGATTTTCATGGCCAAGGAAGATGAAGAGAAGACTGCATTTATCACTCCATGTGGCACTTATTGCTTTATCCGCATGCCGTTTGGACTGAAGAATGCAGGCTCAACCTTTGCAAGGGTAGTGTACACTGCTTTTGAGCCACAGATCCACATAAATGTAGAAGCTTACATGGATGACATCGTGGTGAAGAGCAAGAGCAAGGAAACCCTGATTCAAGACTTGGAAGAAACGTTTCAGAACCTGCGCAGGATACAACTCAAGTTGAACCCCGAGAAGTGCGTCTTTGGAGTCCCCTCCGGCAAGCTTCTCGGGTTCTTTGTATCACAGAGGGGGATTGAAGCCAACCCCGACAAGATCAAAGCCATTGAGCAGATAGAGGCCCCGAAGCGCGTCAAGGATGTCAGAAGGCTTGCAGGTTGTGTTGCTGCCCTCAGTAGGTTCATTTCAAAGTCTGCAGAACGCGCCCTACCTTTCTTCAAAATCTTGAAGAAGGCAGGTCCCATGAAGTGGACTCCGGAAGCGGAGGCGGCGTTGCAGGATTTGAAACGGTACCTGTCTTCCACTCCTATACTTGTCGCACCTAGACCACAGGAAAAGTTGTTGCTATACTTAGCGGCAACCAACCAAGTGGTTAGTGCTGCGTTAGTAGCGGAGAGGGAGTCCGACGAGGAGTCAGCATCACCGGCAAGCGAATCCAGCGACAAGCAGGGGGCTGCTCCGACAAGCTCTGGCCCCGACAAGGATGACTCTGCGCAGGAGCAAGGAGAAGTGCGGAAGAAGATGGTGCAGCGCCCAGTGTATTTTGTAAGTTCCCTTCTCCAGGGGGCTAGATCAAGATACTCTGGTGTGCAAAAGTTGCTTTTCGGCCTCCTCATGGCCTCGAGAAAGCTGCGCCATTACTTCCAAGCCCACGAGATAACAGTGGTCACTCGCTTTCCGTTGAAGAGGATATTGCACAATCCAGAAGCAACAGGCAGGATCGTCGAGTGGGCGCTGGAACTGTCAAGCTTTGGACTCAAATTTGAAAGTACTTCAACCATACAGAGCCGAGCTTTGGCAGAATTCATAGCTGAGTGGACCCCGACACCAGAAGAAGAAGTTCAAGAAACAAGTGCACCCGTACAAGAAGCGACAAGTGAATGGGTAATGTATTTTGACGGTGCCTTCTCGCTGCAAGGCGCCGGTGCTGGCGTGGTACTCATCGCGCCCACCGGAGAGCACCTCAAATATGTTATCCAGATGCACTTTCCCAGGGAGCAAGCGACGAACAACACTGCAGAATATGAAGGCTTGCTTGCCGGCCTCAGGATTGCGGCCGAACTTGGGATCAGAAAGCTGATTGTGCGGGGAGATTCTCAGTTGGTGGTCCGACAAGTTAACAAGAGCTATCAGAGCCCTTTGATGGAAGCTTATGTCGATGAAGTGAGAAAGCTTGAAGAGCACTTTGAAGGTTTGCAGATGGAGCACGTCCCGAGAGCTCAAAATGAAATTGCAGATGGCCTTTCAAAGTGCGCCGCAATGAAGTTACCTGTGGAACCAGGAACCTTTTTGCTCAAGCTGACTCAGCCATCCGTTACGCCATCAATTGGGCAACCCAAGATAAGAAAGTTGGTCTCCGACGACTACTTGCCGGCGGATCTTCCTGAAACCGCCGCCAAGGTCCCCAAGATCAACAACCAGAACGCTGAGGAACAGTTTGCTCCTGCAAGCCCTCGGGCTTGTACAGCTGAAGCAAGCGTTCCCGGCAAGCCTCGCCCCGGCGAGCTTGCCGGGGGACCGTCAGCTCCGGCAGAACCAGAGGTCCTTGCCGCAGAAGCTGAGGTTCCCACAGCGGCCCTCGAGCCTTTAGTCCTTGCCGTTGAGCCTCGGGCTCCGGCATGGGCGCAGCAGATCGTCCGCTTCCTTCAAACTGGAGAACTTCCTGACGATCCTCAAGAGATAGAGAAGATAACCAGGCAGTCAAGTATGTATCAGTTCGTGGATAACGAGCTGTACAGAAGAAGACTCAATGGTGTCAGGTTGAAGTGCATCTCCAGGGAAGATGGACAGAAGCTGTTGGCAGAAATTCACGGAGGCATATGCGGCCACCACATTGGCGCAAGGGCGCTTGCCGGGAAGGCTTTCCGGCAAGGGTTCTTTTGGCAAGAAGCCCTCCAAGATGCAACTGCACTAGTAACCAAGTGTGAAGCGTGCCAGTTTCATGCAAAGCAAATTCATCAGCCAGCTCAAGCTCTCCAAACAATCCCTTTGTCATGGCCCTTCTCGGTCTGGGGGCTCGATATCCTCGGCCCTTTCCCTCGTGCTGTCGGGGGCTTTGAGTACTTGTACGTGGCAATCGACAAGTTCACAAAGTGGCCAGAAGTGGAGCCAGTGAGGAAGGTGACAGCACAGTCAGCAGTCAGGTTCTTCAGGTCGATTGTTTGCCGTTTCGGGATCCCTAACAGGATCATCACCGACAACGGTACGCAATTCACTAGTCGCACCTTCATGCAGTACGTCCAAGACCTTGGCGCCAAGGTCTGTTTCGCTTCTGTTGCTCACCCGAGGAGCAACGGTCAAGCGGAGAGGGCAAATGCTGAAGTGCTGCGCGGACTCAAGACAAGGACCTTTGACAGGCTGCGCAAGTGCGGAAGAAATTGGATAGAGGAGCTCCCGGCGGCTCTTTGGTCAATCAGAACGACACCAAGTCGAGCCACCGGACAGACACCTTTTGCTGTAGTCTATGGAGCAGATGCAGTTCTCCCCACGGAACTCGTATACGGATCTCCTCAAGTACTCGCTTATGATGAGCTCGAGCAAGAGCAACTGCGGCAAGATGACGCATTGCTCCTTGAGGAGGGACGTCTCCAGGCTGCTGTACGAGCTGCTCGATACCAGCAAGCTTTGCGCCGCTACCATAGCCGCAAAGTCAAGGCCAGGAGTCTCGAGGAAGGCGACCTTGTTCTTCGGCGTGTTCAGTCCGCCAAGAATTCCAACAAGTTGACGCCGAAGTGGGAAGGCCCTTATCGGGTGAGACAAGTTACGAGGCCCGGCGCTGTCCGCCTCGAGACCGAAGAAGGCTTACCGGTGAGCAACTCCTGGAACATAGAGCATCTTCGCAAGTTTCACCCCTAAGGCGCGGTTGCCGTGATCCGCTCCGGCAACCACCTTTTGTACAAGCTTTGCCGCTGTTGCATGTAACCCTTTGTACAAAGCCGGGCGCAGACCCCCGTGCATCAGTAAAGCTTTCGTGTTTTTCGCATCGATTGCCTTTTGCATGCTTCTCTTTGCTGTTTGCATGTTCTGTTTGGCATTTGATGCAACACTCAAGCATACGGTAAGCATTAGCACGCCGAAAGGCCACATACTTGTTTCCCTCTCCCTTTTCTTTCCTCTTAAGCAGAAGGAACGTTCCTCGCGCACAAGTTTGCCGGGGGGGAAGGAGGTGGAGGAGGAACCAAGTGCTGTTCAAGAAAGAGAAGCCTTACCGGAAAGCAAGCGATATAAGCAAGCAGCATATGAAAGATAAGTTGTTAGAATTTGACCAGTTCAAATTTTAAATTTTGAAGTTGTCTCCCTTGAACGATCACATTTTGTATGGAAAACCTGTGCGCGGAGGAACCTACCCGTAGCTTGCCGCACCCTTATCTTGTTTTCGAGTTCACTCAACGATTTAAGTGAGCTGCGACAAGTGTCGCGCCCTTGCTTCGTTTCCGAGTATGCTCAGCAAGCTAAGTGCGCTGCGACCAGCTGCGGCAAGGTTGCTTGCCGGCGAGGACCTTGGCCAGCAGGCTGCTCAGAGTCCAGCACTCAGCGCTCGCGGCAAAGGCCCCTTACCGGCAAGCTCCCCGGGAGCGTAGGGTGAAAAAAACATACAAAGTCAAAGATTGAGACAAGGAAGATAACATTGCACCGATTAATCAAAATAAAGTGAATATCTTACAAAGGATAAATTGTCGCGATGGACTAATAAGTTCATGACATAATGTGCAGCAACAAAAAGATAAAGATAATGGAGCCCTAGTCTACGCGGTCGCCTTCCTTCCTGCCAAGCTTTGCCACCTTGGCGATGATGTGGCCGACCTGCTCCTTCAGGGCCTCCGTGTCTGCATCAGCCGGCAAGCTGCGAAGAACGTTCGTGAGGTTGATTCCCGGGTTGCGGTACACGATCTTCGTCAGCACCCGTTCCAGAGTTCCCGCGCAGAGCAGGCGCGACTCCTCGGCCAGCTGCGCGGGGATGCGGTTCCGGAGACTTGCAAGGGCCGGCGCGATCCCTCTGAAGAAGAGGCTGAGCCTGGCGCTGTGCGGGAGATCCGGGTCCGGCGAGTAGATGAGATGTTCGACCTTCAACGCCAGCAGCTCCTGGTCAATATTGGACGCAGAAGAAACCAGGTCTTCGGTCCACACTTCAATGGTCTGCCGGAAGAGCTCGGACGCCTTGTTGACGTTCTCCACCAAGGTCCGCTCCTTGCGGAGCTCATCCTTCAACTTGGTCTCCTGAGCCCGGGCAGCGTCGAGCGATTCCTTCAGAGTGGTGACCTTCAGCTCCAAGTCCTCAATGGAGTCCTTGGCGGCCTTCAGCTCGTCGCCCCTCTTGGAGAGACTCACCTGAAGCTCGGAGTTTGTGTGAGCATCCTTCTCGCGCTCCAAGATGAGCACGGCAACCTTCTCGGCGCTCACCTTCATCGCCTTCTCCAACTGTTCAACCTTGGCGGCGAGCTCTTTCTTGGCGTCTTCCGCGGCAACCGCGGCGGCTTTCGCCTCCTTCAGCTCCCCGCCAAGGGCAGCCTCGCGAGCGGTAAGGTCCTCCTCATGGGAGTCCAGCTCGACCTTCCGCTGCGCGAGCTCTCCTTCTCGTCGGGACATCTCTACCCCGGCGAGACGCTGCTGTTCTTCCGCTTCAGCTTTCTCGAGCACCCATTCCTGGTACTCGCCGGCGAGACGCTCCCGCTCCTCCGCCACCTCGCGGAGGGCTGCCTGATTGGCGGCGCTGAGCTCCGCCGCACGCTTCTCCATTTCCGCCGCGGCCTTGGCGGCAAGGGCCTCCCGGGAGGCCAGCTTCGCCTGCCTGACTCGGTAAAGGGCCAGGAGCTGGTGGAGCAACCTCTCCTCCTCGGGCCCCTCACTCCCGCCGGGCGCCTCGACGATTTTCAGGCCTGCGGAGGCGAGGACTTCTCCGTCGAACGCCTCGCCCTCCGCAGGAGCTCGCGATGAAGACCCCCAGGGCATCTGGATGAAGACGCCGTTGGGGGCCTCGAGGTAATACCCCTGCTCCTTGCTGGCGGAGGGGCCGGTGGCCGGTGCAGCATCTGATGCTCCCGCCGCCTCCGGGCCGGCGGTGTGGTCGCCGTCCCCCTCCCCAGCCGCTGCGTCCGCAGCTGGGGCAGTCTCCTGCGCGGCCGGCTCGGCGGCCTCGGCCATCTCCTCGACGACAGGAGCGTCGCCGCCGCCGCCCTGCGCGCCCTCCTCCTCAAGGTCGATGACCTCCGTCTCCATGGGCGCGGGAGGAGGAAGATCTAAAAAGAAGAAGAAGAAAAAGAAGTTCAAGACTCAAGCAAATATCCAAAAAAGAGGCAAGCCAAGAAGACAAGTCACAAAACTTACCTTGGCGGACGTCCTCAGCGGCGGGCTCCCTCGCCGGGGAGCTCGGCCTTGGCGGAGTGGCCGCCCTCGCCGGGCTGCTCGCCCTTGGCGGGGTACTCTGCCTCGGCGGAGTACCCGCCCTCGACGGAGCACTCTCCCTTGCCGGAGAGTTCTGCCTTGGCGGGGATGGCGGGGCCTGCGGCTCCTCAGCAGTGGTCTCCGGGCGCTCTTCCCGCTGGGGCTCCACCTCTGCACAGAACAAAACAATAAACGTCAAGATATGAAGACAAAACCAAATCCTCAGGCGTTCCCCGACAAGCGAAAAGAGAGAACCCCAGACTTACGCTGGGGGCTGCGCTGCGGGCTACGCTGGGGGCTGCTCCTCGGAGCAGCGCTCGGATCCGGCAGGCTCGGCTCCGGCACACCCCCTGTTGCCGCGGCTGCCGAGTCTTCCGCGACCTCAGCCTCGGGCGCCTTGGCCTTCTTCGCCGCGCGATGGGCCAGGGTCCTGAAATCAGAACAATAAACAGAGTCAACATCAACAAAAAAAAAATCAAGACAAAAATCAAGAAGATATAAAGTCTTGGATTCTTACTCCTGGTCCTCCTCGTCGTCCTCGCTCAGGGCGGAGAAGTCATACTCCACCGTGGGCGCGTCGGCACGAGGAGCGGAAGACGAAGACTCCCTCGCGCGCTTGGTGTTCACCGGGGCTGGGGGCTGCGAAGACCCAGCCCCTGTGGTTGCCGGCGCCCGAGGGGCGGGCGGAGCCGTTGCTCCGCTCCGAGAAGACCCTTGCCGGCTCGCTGCCGGCCTGCGAGGCACCTCCGTCGTGGTCCGCGCACGGGCCGCCTCCGCTGCGGCTGGTGCGCCGGACGGCCTTGGCGCAGCTTGGCTCCCCCGGGGAGCTGCCCGGCGAGGTGGCTGTTGCCGGGGCGCCTGCACCCTTTCCCCCGTCGCCGCCTTGCGGAGGCGCTTCGCCGGGGACTGCCTCGGGCTTGCCGGGGGCGGAGAGCTCTCCGCCGAGGAGAGGTCGTCGGCGTACAACTCCGTGGATCCGCCGGAGTCCTCGGCCTCCTCCTCCTCCTCTGCCCCGGCCGGCTCACTGGGCCCAGCGTCCTGCGCCGCGGCCCCCTTTCCCTTGGCGCCTCCGCCCCTCGCGGCGCCTCTGCTCCCTCCGGCGGTGCCCTCCATTGCCGCGGCCTCCGCCGCGATCCCGTGGATCCCGGAGTGCCTCAGCGAGGGGACCCCGGCGAGCGCGTCGGGTGGAAGATTCAGCAACCTGCGGATCTCCGCCTCCTCCGCCTGGGTGGACGCGTCCTCAGCCTCCGCCTCCTCCGGCGAGAATCCGAAAACTCCTGCCGCCGCGGCTGCGGCGGCCTCCTCGGCCCGAGAAGCTATGTATGCGATCTCCTGGTCGGTGGTGTCCCGCGTGTGCAGCTTGAGGTCCTCCTTGTTCTTCGCCACCTCGGCGAGGTTGTCGTAGAAGTTGAGGACGTCGATGGGCTTCGGGGCGATCCACGTGCGGTCCAAGCCATGCGAGTCACACATGGGCATCATGGCGAGGATCCGATCCCTGACGGCGTTGTTGCAGAGCGGCACCACTTCCCGGGGAGTCCTGAACCACTCGGGGTGCGTCGGGTCGTACTTGAAGAGTTCCCGTACCATTCCCCGCAGCTCCAGCGTGGTGAAGTTGAAATTGAGCCCGGGGCGCAGCCTCATGATGTCTGCCGGGCCGCCGTACTCCCAGGCCGGCCTCTTCCGGTCTTGGAGAGGGGCGATGCGCCGGCGGAGGAAATCTGCGCCCACCTCAACAACTGAAAGATTGGCCAACCGAAGACGAAGAATCCGGACGAGGGCGATGTTGAGCTTGACGTCGTCCGAGTCCAGCTCACTCCAGTCCCTGCCGCGCACGATGGGCGTTGTGCGCAGCGCGGTGAAGGCTTGCGGCTGGTCTTCTACGATCCAGCACCACTCCGCTCGCCATTCCTCCCACTTGCCGCGGAGCTCCCCCGGCAAGTACGCCCCTTTTTTGTTCAGACGGAAGACCCAAGAAATTCCTCCGGAGAGGGGGGCATCGGCCTCGGCTCTAGGGGTGAAGAAGTGTCTAAAGAGGGCTACATTGGGGTGGACTCCTATGAAGTTTTCGCACATGTGTGCGAAAACGGCCATGGTGAGAATGGCGTTGGGGGTGAAGTCAAGCAGATGGAGGCCGTATGTGTTCATGACGTCGCAGAAGAAGTTTGAGAAAGGAGGACAGAGACCACAATGAAAGAAGGCAGCAAAAAAGTAGTACCCGCCGGGATAGCTGTCCTTGGCGGCGGCCGGGTATGCTCGCGTGCGGGGATGCGCGTCGGTTCCCTTGGACCAGAACAAGTAATACTTGTTCCAGAGCTCCCGCACGCCGAGCTTCGGCGGGAAGACGACGTGCCGCTTCCGGTACGCGATGAGCTTGGCCGCTTGCTCCGATTTCTCCCGCTTGGCCTTCTCCGCCTTCGCCTTGTCGGTCTTTGGGGCCATGGCGGACGCGGTGGAAGGAGGGGGACGAAGAGCTCGGCGGCGGCGGAGAGGTGGAGGCAGAGCGCAAGAGGGAATCTTTGGAGGAGGAAGACGACGTAATGAGAGCGCAAGGAGGGGAACCGCGCCCGCTCCCTCTGCTTTTATGGGGGAGTGGGGGGCGTTTCGCCCTTTCCATTAAGAGATCGTGGGCACGTCCCATCCCACGGTGCCGCGATCGACGCGTGCCGTTACCGTGGGGTGCGGCGGATATGGAAGTGGATTCGGCGCGCCGCGGGCCGCGGGTGCCCTGCACTGTTTTGGGCCTGGCCCAACAGCGCTCGGCACCGTGTGTGGCCCAGGCCCGGGGGCTCCTGTCGGTGTACTAAGGTAGGGGTACCCCAGTACCCCAACTTGTGCACGGGCAGTTGCAGCTTCCCGCGGCAAGGTTTACTGCGTGCTCGCCGGAGACCTTCCTGCTCCCTATTAAACCATTCAAAAACAAAGTATACAAGGAAGAAGACCAAGACCCCGGCAAGAGGAGCTTGCCGGGAAGGCCGTACCAGGCTCAAGACTGTCCCGTTAACACAAGACCCTGGCAAGAGGAGCTTGCCAGGAAGACTAGAAGACAACGCCTCGGCGCTATATGCGCCCCGGCAAGGGGCCCGGGGAGCGGCAAGCTCCCGGGCCCGGCAAGATCAAGGCCCCGGCAAGGTGCTTGCCGGGAAGGCTGCGCTGTGTGCCCGCGCTCCAGCTCATCGGCCCACGCGTCGCCCTGAGGCCTATCCAGGGACGCGTGGCGGATGGCTGTGCAGCCTGGGGTACACGGTGGCACTCCACGGTGATGGATCCGTCGCCGTGGCGGACGGAGACGCTAAGGCGGGAGCTTTTGGGGTCGACGGCGACGGGCATTAAATGCCCTTGTCCCCCACTGTTAAAGTAGGTATAGACCACTGTTCTGTACTGTAGCTCCACTGTTCCCGCACTGTTGCAACTACCACCTCTTTTACACTTTTGCCCCTTTCTCCTACGTTGACACCTGTCGGTGACCCCTTGCACTATAAAAGGAGGCCCATGCACAACGTGGAGGGGGTTCGGAACCTAGATCACTTTCGCGCTGGGTGTAGCTGCTTCTTCAAGCTCCCGAGCGCTCAAACATAATACACAACCAAGCAGGAGTAGGGTTTTACGCGTCTACCGCGGCCCGAACCTGGGTAAAACTGCCCGCGTGCTCGCTACGATCTGCTCTTTGTGCTCCCTCCGCCCTCGTACCGCACAGACAAGGGGCTCCGGTCCCATAGGTGTTCGTGGCGGACAGTTTCCCCCGACACCTTTTCAGAGTCTATTAAAACATCATGGTAAAGTGTTTAGGCTATAAAACTAGTCTTCACATGATAGACATCCAATATCAATGTAGTAAAAACTTTCACACTAAGTGCATTGAATACGATGAGAAGTTGGATGCTTGATAAATGTTTTGAGATATGAGGATAGTGATATTAGAGTCATGCTAGTGGAGTTATTATGAAATTGAGAAATACTTGTGTTAAGGTTAGTGATTCACGTAGCATGCACATATGGTGAACCACTATGTGACGAAGTTAGAGCATGAGGTATTTGTAAAGTGTCAACCTTTGTGTGGAGGTCGGGGGCATGCGATGGTTAACTCCTAACAACCTCCCTCCTAGGAGCATGCGTTGATTGCTTTGTTTTGATGACTCGTAGTTTTTTTCAATAAGTATATGAGTTCTTATGACTAATGTTGAGTCCATGGATTATATGCACCCTCACCCTTCCACCATTGCTAGCCTCTCTTGTATCGCGCAACTTTCGCCGGTACCATACACCCACTATATATCCTTACTCAAAACAGCCACCATATTATTCCTCAAAACAGCCACCATACCTAGCTATCATGGCATTTCCATAGCCATTCCGAGATATATTGCCATGCAACTTTCCACCGTTCCGTTCATATGACATGCATCATATTGTCATATTGCCATGCATGATCATGTAGTTGACATCGTATTTGTGGAAAAGCCACCATGCATAATTTTTCATACATGTCACTCTTGATTCATTGTACATCCCGGTACACCGCCGGAGGCATTCATACAGAGTCATACTTTGTTCTAGTATCGAGTTGTAATATCGAGTTGTAATGAAAGTATGATGATCATAATTATTAGAGCATTGTCCCATGTGAGGAAAGGCTAAATCAATAAAGCCCCTCCAAAAAAAAGGCCAAAGAAAAAAAGAAAGGCAAAAAAAAGGGACAATTGCTACTATCTTTTTTTCCACACTTGTGCTTCAAAGTAGCACCATGTTCTTCATGATAGATAGTCTCATGTTTAGTCACTTTCATATACTAGTGGGAATTTTCGTTATAGAACTTGGCTTGTATATTCCAACGATGGGCTTCCTCAAATGCCCTAGGTCTTCATGAGCAAGCAAGTTGGATGCACACCCACTAGTTTCATTTGTTGAGCTTTCATACATATTTTAGCTCTAGTGCATCCGTTGCATGGCAATCCCTACTCACTCACATTGATATCTATTGATGGGCATCTCCATAGCCTGTTGATATGCCTAGTCGATGTGAGACTATCTCCCTCTTTTTGTATTCTCCACAACCACCTCTCTATTCCACCCATAGTGCTATGTCCATGGCTCACGCTCATGTATTGCGTGAAAGTTGAAAGGTTTGAAAGAATAGAGTATGAAAACAAGTGCTTGGCTGAAATCGGGGTTGTGCATGATATGAATATTTTGTGTGATAACGAGGGTGCATAGCCAAACTATATGATTTTGTAGGGATAACTTTCTTTAACCATAGTGTCAGGGATATTACTAGCAGGTATAAACCGGCTAGGGAGATCCGGATTATGGTAATATAGCTGTGTAACTAAAAATTCAGTAGAGGTTACGACCCATGAAGGCTTAGGGCCCATGTGTAAAGGTTACGGTTTGTAAACCGTCCTATCATGTAACTTGAGACACAAGGAAGAAAGAGTAGAGACCGAGGCGGACACAATTATGAGCCAGCCTCGGGGCTCTGTAAACCGGACCGGGCGTTGCCTCCAATATAAAGGGACGACCCGGCGACGGTTCAAGGGCGGGCAACAATCCGTCGAGAGACAGGCAAGCAATCTGCTCCCTGTTCATCGATGCCCAAGCAATACCAAATCAAACTAGACGTAGGCTTTTACCTTCATCGAAGGGGCCGAACTAGTATAAACCCTCTATGTCCTTTGTGTGCTTTTAAACTCTTCAAGCTAACCCGTGCGATGGTTCCATTACTAAGTCCGTTAAACCGGACATCTGTCGTGCTAATTCCACGACAGTTGGCGCCCACCATGGGGCTTTCGCACGATGGTTTCGAGTTCTTGAAGGGCAGCTTTGAAGGACTCAAGGGCTACGCGGTCGGCCGGATGACCAAGAGTCGCCGCGGCCGGATCTACATCGATGACGCAGGCTGGGGCCCGGAGGCCGATTCAATCGAATACGGGTACCGGGTTCCCTTCGGCGGCATCCACGTCTTCATCGGCAAGATTGGCGAACTGGGACCTGAGCAGGACATCTTCTCCGACATCATCGAGCCGGCTCAGCGTGCGAGATCGGCCCGGATTCAGCCTGCCATGAAGCGCGTTTTCGTAGGAGCAATACATGGAGTCCAAGCCGAGGACGGATCGGATTCTGGTGGCGAGACGATTGTCTATTCCGATGATGAATCCTCATCCGGAGAGACTGAGTCCTTGTATCTGTTGCGGGACGGCCGGTCTGAGGGTGTGTCCAACGGGGACAGTATTGCGGACCCCTTTGATCTGCCAAACCGGGTGGCTGTCTTTATGGCCGGATCGCAACCTACGCCACAGCCTACGATGACCGCGGCGTTCACAGCCGGGGCTGGGGGGAGGGGCCAAGCTCCCTCGGCTTGACGCTCTATCCACCTTGGTAGAGGAGTTGACAACACGGGCAGTAGTAGTGGTGGCTCCCGCTGACAAGGCGCAGCACGATGCAGAAATCCTGCAGCTGAAGGGCCGGATCGAACAAGCCAGACAGGATCTAAATGCGGAGAAAGCTATGATAGGAACAAGGCAGGCAGAGCTGGATTCTCAGGCTTTTCAGCTCAGGATGGATCAGGCCTCTGCGCAGGGAGTAAGGGATAGAAGGCATCAGTCTCGTCTACCGCCGGTCTATGAGGCGATGAATCTCTTTGGGACGCCAGGAGTGGGAGCCAGCAATAATCCGGAGGCGAACCAGAGGGGAGCCACAGTGACAGGTGAACCGGTCCGACAATCCGCTGCAGAGCAAGATCGACGGGTTATGCACACCCCTCACATCCCCACCCCTCTTGGCCACTACTCAAACCCCCTGGATAACATTGTCGCTGCCGCTTCACGCCTGGCCGCTTTACCCATTGAGGGGACATCCCCTGTGGCAATAGAAGCACGTAGGGTCAAGGATCTGCTTAACACAGCATTGACACAGCAGCAGGCGTACTCTTACAGCAGGGAGAGACTTCATTCAACACCCCGCCACAGCCGGAGTTATACTAGGCATTGGGATGAACCGGAGGTGTCCAGTAGTGAACGGAGGTGACAACATCACAGACAGGATAATCCGGCGGGCGTAGACGCACAAGCCCAGGAGGCGGTAAACCGGGCCAGACCCACGGCCCGCGAGGATATCCGCCAAACGACGCCGGTTCACACAACCACAACAGAGACGGGAGTCACGACGAGTTCCTTTGGAGTACAGTGCCTGATCCCCACTTTACGAAGCGTAAGGTTACCCAAAGATTTCAAGGGTCCACGTAAGGTGCCTAACTACACAGCATATTTGGCTCCAGAGGCTTGGATTGAGAGCTATGAGATGGCTATGGAGATGCTGGACGTGGATGAAGCGGCTTGCGCAAAATATTTTACCATGATGCTTGAGGGTACGACTCGGACCTGGTTAAAGGGTTTACCTCCTAACTCCGTCGGATCATGGGGGGAGCTACGCCGCCAATTTATCAAAAATTTCAAGGACACGTGCAAGCAGCCAATGTCAGTGGTGGACCTAGCGGCATGTATACAAGGAGATCAGGAGTCTACGAGTGCATGGGTGCGGCGAGTGTCAGAAATCTTGCACTCTTCGAACGGTATCAGTCCCAGTACGGCAATAGTAACGCTGGAAAATAATTGCCGGTTTGAGTCTCTGAAGTTGAAGCTGGGAAGACTTAAACGGGATTGTAATGACATGGTAACTCTCATGAGCGCTTTGGTAAAGTATGGGGACTCTGACAATACTAAGTATCCAGAAGCGGACAGAGATAAATCCGGGAAGGCAAATAAACCTGCTAAACCGGCGCAGGCTAATCCGGTCGGAACAAGCTTCAACGGTAAGCGAAAGGCAGAGGGTGGCTCTGATTTTGTGGCCAATACCAAAGTTCAAGGGAGCTTTCAGCGCAACAAGGGTAAACCGCCTCCACAAAACGGCGGAGGGTTCATTAATTGGGATCGACAATTGAACGAGCCTTGCACGAAACACGGCATAAAGGAACGTCCAGCTAAACATACATGGGGAGAATGCCGGGTCATGATGGAGGCCATGAACCGGGCCAGATTCAACAACGGACCACCGGGCGGCGGTTCAGGCCCCGGGTTTCATGGTCCGGGTCATCAGGGTAATGGCTCCGGATCAAGATATCATGGCGGCAACAATGGTTACAATAACCAAGGCAACCATCAGTATGGTCAGGGCGGTTACAATAGCCAAAACAACCAACAGCAGGGCCAGGGGAATCACAACAATCAAGGCAATCAGCAGCGTCAGCAGCAGCAGCAGCAATCCGGATATCAAAATAATCCGAAGGAGCTGAGTAGTGGACAGTATCATGTGTTCACTACGAGTTTGTGCAAACGGGATCAAAAGGTCTTAAAGCGGGCGGTCCACATGGTTGAACCAGCAACACCATGATTCCTGTGCTGGTCGGAACAACCTATTGTGTGGAGCAGAGAGGATCACCCGCCGCGAGTTGAGAATCCGGGCCAATTGGCCTTAGTGGTGGCACCACAGGTGGGTGGCTACAAATTCACCAAGGTTCTCATGGACGGAGGCAGCAGCATCAATATATTATATTACGAGACTTTCCGTCGCATGGGGCTGACGGACAAGAAGCTAAGGCAGTCGAACACGGTATTCCATGGAGTACTGCCAGGGAAATCAGCTTACCCAGTTGGGAAAATTGACCTAGAAGTTACTTTTGGAGATGAACAGGATTCCAGGTCAAAGATGATAACCTTTGAAGTTGTAAAAATCCGGAGCCCATATCATGCCCTGTTAGGACGGCCAGTTTACGCCAAGTTTATGGCTAGACATGTTATGTTTATCTGCAGCTCAAGATGCCGGGTCACAAGGGAACCATCACGGTTCATGGAAATCGCAAGATTGCATTGGAGTGCGAAGAAGGAGACGCTGCTAATGCGGAGGCAGTATGTGCTACGGAGGAACTGAAGTTTTACAAAGACAATGTTGATCCGGCAGATATGTCCCCGTTAAAAAAGCCAACTACAGAGCATGATCCGACGTTGAAGTTCAAATCTGCAGAAGAAACCAAGCAAGTTGACTTTGTGCCAGGCGATTCATCCAAGCAGTTCACTATCAGCGCTAACCTTGATCCTAAATAGGAAAGCGCGCTCATCGAGTTCATCCGTGAGAACCGGGATATCTTTGTGAAAGATCGTGGATGTCGCCTAGAGGGGGGGGTGAATAGGCGCTTTAAAATAATTACGGTTTCGGCTTGAACAAATGCGGAATAAACCTAGCGGTTAATTTGTCAAGCACAAAACCTATAACAACTAGGCTCACCTATGTGCACCAACAACTTATGCTAAGCAAGATAAACAACTAGGAGATAGCAAGATATATGACAAGAAACAATATGGCTATCACAAAGTATAGTGCATAAGTAAAGGGCTCGGGTAAGAGATAACCGAGGAACGCGGAGACGACGATGTATCCCGAAGTTCACA
This sequence comes from Secale cereale, assembly GCA_902687465.1. Lineage (NCBI taxonomy): Eukaryota > Viridiplantae > Streptophyta > Magnoliopsida > Poales > Poaceae > Secale > Secale cereale. The sequence continues at coordinate 713,536,696 of LR738713.1, read as the reverse complement.
CCCTTGCGGATGCTAATCTCCGTTTGGAGCGGTGTGGAGGCACAATGCTCCCCAAGAAGCCACTAGGGCCACCGTAATCTCCTCACGCCCTCGCACAATGCAAGATGCCGTGATTCCACTAAGGGACCCTTGAGGGCGGTCACCGAACCCGTACAAATGGCGACCCTTGGGGGCGGTCACCGAACCCGTACACTTTGGCAACCCTTGGGGGCGGTCACCGGTACCCGTCAAATTGCTCGGGGCGATCTCCACAACCTAATTGGAGACCCCGACGCTTTCCTGGAGCTTTACACCACAATGATTGAGCTCCGAACACCAAGGTTGGGGCTATCTCCCCAACGACACCACGAAGCTTCACCACAATGGAATATGGCTTCGAGGTGACCACAACCGTCTAGGGCGCCCAAGCACCCAAGAGGAACAATCTCAAGGGTACCAAGCACCCAAGAGTAATAAGCTTCTCAACTTCACTTCCACGTATCACCGTGGAGAACTCAAACTGATGCACCAAATGCAATGGCAAGGACACACGGAGTGCCCAAGTCCTTCTCTCCCAAATCCCACCGAAGCAACTAATGCTAGGGAGGGAAATGAGAGGAAGAACAAGAAGGAGAACACCAAGAACTCCAAGATCAAGATCCAAGGGGTTCCCCTCACCTAGAGGAGAAAGTGATTGGTGGAAATGTGGATCTAGATCTCCTCTCTCTTTTCCCCCAAAAACTAGCAAGAATCCATGGAGGGATTGAGAGATAGCAAGCTCTAAGAAGGTCAACAATGGGGGAAGAACACGAGCTCAAAGGATAAGGTTCATTGGGGAAGAAGAGCCCCTTTTATAGGTGGGGAAAAATCCAACCGTTATGCTCACAGCCCGCACAGAGCGGTACTACCGCTCCAGGAGCGGTACTACCGCTAGGGCATTAGTACCCCTTTGGAAAACAACAGCGAGGAGGCAAAAAGGCCAGAAAAACCGTCGGAGCGGTAGTACCGCTTGACCTCACGGTACTACCGCTAGGGGTAGCGGTAGTACTGCTAAGGGTAGCGCTACTACTGCTTGCGAGCGGTACTAAAAATTTACATCCGTGCCTACCACCGCTGGACTTGTGACGAGTTTTTGGTCCCGAGCGGAAGTAGCCACGGAAGTAGCCGCGGTAGTACTGCTCCAAGCGGTAGTACCGCTCCCGAAAGCGGTAGTACCGCTCCCGAAAGCGGTAGTAAAAAATTACTTCCGCTCCTACCCGCGGTAGTACCGCTGCAGCCTTTTTAGTACACCAAAACGACAATAACTTTTGCATACGGACTCCGAATTCGATGAAACCAAGTTTGTTGGAAAGCTAGCGACAAGGGCTAACACAATCTTGATAGAAAAACCAATAACAAGCAAATTAGAAAAGGCCCATAAGAAAATGGTGAGAACCCTTCCTCGGAAAAGACCGGTAAAACACCCAACACCGAAAACATCATAGAAGACACATGTGAACTCCGTTTTCGATGAACTCAAGCTTGTCATCAAGATGACCATAATCTCTAAGACTCATAAAGAGAACCAAACAAGAACCAAGAAACATGATGCAAGGATGCAATGTTTTGAGCTCTCTACTAACGATACGATCAAGCTACCAACTTGAGAGCCCCCCTTGATAGTACGGCAAACGATCCTATAACCCGGTCTCTAAACTACCACCACGAGACCGGTAAAATAGAAAACATATCAAGGGCAAACCTTTGCTTTGCACAAAGTCCACTTGAGCTAGATGTAGATGATCTTGACTTCCTCAAGTTGGACCACCTTTCTTGATTGCATTGTCTCGGTGAAGACTAGTAGATTGCTCCCCCATACTCCACTATGGGTGAGCCACTCTTCGGCATATCTTCACAATGGACGGCAAGCTTTAAGCACTTGATCTCTTCGTGATGCTCCACTTGAACTTGCACACCACACCCTAACCCCACAAAGAACTCTCACGAAGACCATGGGTTAGTACACAAAGCGTGATTGAAATGCTTACCATACCATGGGATTGCTTGATCCCTCTCGGTACATCTTCTACGCTTTGTGTGTTGATCAACTTGATTCACTCCTTCACTTAGTCTTGATCAACCTTGAATCTTTCCAACTCTCTTCATTTGGATGATGTCTTGAAGGTAAACATGAATGATAACACACTCTTCTTCTTCAAGACATGCTTGCAATAAGCTCAACACTCACAAGACCAATCTTTGGATAATTCCTTAATAGCACCTTGGTCATCACAAACTCTCCTTGAAACCAACAAATGAACTCCAAGAAAATCCTATGGAAAAACCCTTCAAATATAACTCAAGGAAACCATTAGTCCATAGAGATTGTCATCAATTACCAAAACCAAACATGGGGGCACCGCATGTTCTTTCAATCTCCCCCATTTTGGTAATTGATGACAATCACTTTCAAGAGAGTTTATATAAGGAATTATGCATCACCATACCATGCAACAATAATGTATGCGCATGAGATGCAAAAGCTTAGGAACAAAACCAAAGCAAGAAGGGCGAGAGACAACTCTCTAAACTTCCTCACAAAACTAAACTCTCTGAAACTTCTCCCCCATTGGCATCGATTGCCAAAATGGGCGAAAAACTTAGAAAGTCAATATAAATTGTGTCCCTCCATAAATTATGTATTCCTCAAAATAGAGAGTGGAATGCAATACATATATCCAACTGTAAATACTTGGAGGAAGACAAACTATATTGAGGCCCAAAGATTGCAAAAGAATGATATGCCACAAAGGCATAACAAAGGGAGAAAAACACTCAATCAAGCAATCAAAGGAAACCAATTGAATCAAGCTATCAAAAGATACCAATTGACCCAACTACACCAATGATCCTACATGCCAAATGAATAAAAGATATTATGATAAGAGCAAAGGAGTGTTCTATAGAAACTAGGGAAGCTCCCCATGATTTATGCACAATTTAGTTTTGTATTTGGATACAACGAGCACAAAATAGGATCGTCGCTCCCCCAAGATCAATAGAACCTCACGACATAGCAACGGAGTGTTCTAAAGACATCAGTGAAGCTCCCCATAATTTATGCACTCCTTAGAATATTTTCATTAGGATACCAAGTGCACAAAATAGGATCATCACTCCCACAAGATCAATAGACACTCACACCAAGTGCAAGTGAGCATGAAGGAAACAAAGCCTAGCACTTGCAACAAACAACTGGTTGAGCAATATATAAAAGAGTCAACTTAAGAGTAGGCTCAACCAAAATGATGTGTGTGAGTCATGGCAAAGCACTTGAGAAGATTAATGTACGGATGAACATTAAGCATCAGTATACTCTTGAATGAATGAGATACACAGTGCAAGGCCTATCATTCCCACACAAAACAGCAAATGGGTTCACAAGCTCACTAATAATCATGTAAATAACCTATGCTTGTGACAACCTGTGGTGAAGATATAAAAAGGATAGCTTTGTCATGAGGAGGGATACCAATAGAAATGGCAAAGCCTCATCAAGACAAGCAAGAGAGAATGATCTTCACCACAAAAGAGTGCATCAAGATGAAACGATATAAGATCCGCACTCGAGACACACACCTTCACGGAGCCACCAAAGAAATAAAACAGGAACAAAAAGGTGGACGTGAAAGAAGGGGATATCAAATAGATATGCAACTTCTCTCAAGTGTATAAGATTCTAGATAGATGAAGATCATGATGATATCAATCCACAAAGAAGGATGTACACACAAAATTGTTGCAAAAAGGAATGAATAAGATATCCCCAAGGATGTCATAAATATACCAATAAGATATTTGCTTGAAGGCATAGCGCATGGCTAGATATGTTCTTATTGTATATAAATGAGTTCCAACCACACGAGCATCAAAGACATCACAACTAGCAACAAGAGATCATTGTTGGGATGATTTGAGAAAGGAAACAAGTATCATTAGAAGGAATGACTAACATGCCATGATACAACCTACACAAGGTTGGTGCAAGAAATGTGTGCATGAAGTAGATGGTGATACTTGTTACCGAGATACCATTGGAAGGATGCAGTAGACACCAATTGAAGGTAGATAGTAGTTAATTGATCATCCTAGCTTGACTCCAATAAGCACATGGTGACACCACCATCCTTTTGAATGAGCCGAGCATCCAATGCATCTCCAATTGTTCCTAGAACAACAACGCAAACAAAATGGTACCCAAACTCATTGGGACCAAAGAGTTAGAAACACCAATACATAGGACAAACTCCACAAACACATGTGCATTTATATATGAAAATGAATTTCATGCACATCTCATCCAAATTGAGACTAGGTGGAGTTTCCCCTATATATTGGGTTAAAGAAAGAAAGAATGCCAAAGAAAATACATGAAGTAAATATGCATGCTCAAGACTTTCAAGAAACGAAACAAAATGAAAAAGAAATACCAAGTGAAAATAGGATACCAAATGGAGAAATCATCACTTGGAAGATATCTATTAGAAGATACATCAAGGAATGAGATATCCATTGATACACGCAAAAGGAAAGATATCGGACTCACAAAAGAGAGGATGGTTCCAAACAAACCAACCCATCTATAAAGTTTCATGATGGCACAAGTACCAAAAAGAAACGGCTTGCCTTCCATCAACACACACTTGAAATGGATCACAAGATGAGTGTTCTATCGAAAATAGGATAGCTCCCCCAAGAATTGTGCATTATAGAGAATTTGCATTTGAATACGAAATGCACACGATGGGATCACCACTTTCGCTATATCTATAAAACACTAGACAAGATCAAGAAAACAACAAGATCCACAAGTGGCACGGAAGGCAATGGGAGTTGATGCAATCTTGGAAAGAAATAGGCCGAACAAAAGCAAAAGCCAATGTAAGGATGATCAACAATTTCTACCACATAAATGATTACCAATTGTCAAGAGACAAGAAGTATTTGGGAATAATTCCCGGTGATAGATTGCAATGATATCCAACATCATCTTCACACCGAACACAAGCAAATTGGAACTTGTAGAGCTAACATGTCACCTAGGAACAACATAATTTATACTATCAACTCTAGGTGACAATATCTCAAATTTACACATTTTCTAGGCTTGTAATATGCACATAGAATATTACTCCCCTTTAATGTGATACCAATGAAAAACTTATCAAGATGCAAAAGAGAACCAACAAGAGATAATTAATGGAACATTTAGAATTTGACTTTCTCATGAGAAGACATACCACATAGAGACTAGATAATCTTGTAATATCAATACTAGATGGTATTCCTCATGTACACACATTTATAGGATTGTGAGGTGCACAAAGCACATCACTCCCCCAAAATGGGATGTTCCATTAATCTCTCACAAGAGCCAACTTAAGATAAAAGCAAGAAGCACAAAGGCTCAACGCACGACACACACATACATGATGTGCAAACTAATATACACATACTTGATTTCTCAAGATATACAAATTGGACGCACAGCATATACAAACACATGCAAGGAACAAAACCAAAACATGCAAAGGGGCAAGTAACTTTCAATGTAAACAATTTAAGCACGAGTTACCGCAAGGAGGAACATTGGATATAAGATAGAAACTTGATCATCCGAATGACTTGGTTTGAGACAATATGAATGATGAAGACCCCTTAATTCTTCATAATGTAGCCAAGTATCCAATGCCCTCCAACAACGCCTATTGATCAAGTTTTAGCATGTTGGTCCCCAACCAAGTTGGGTCCTAAGAGGTTAGTCACAATAGGCTTGGCCACCCAAATGGTTCTTTTCTTGACACCACTTTGAGTACCAAAAAACTTGGCAAACACATTGCCAACATTATCCTTCCCAAGAAAATAGACATCATCAATAATAATTGGGTTGGATAAGTTACCACTAGTGCATGAAGAAGCGACGTGACCTTTCTCACGACATAAGTAGCAACGTCTACTCTTCACTTTCTTCTCACTTGATTTCTCAACATGAGAAGCACTAACTTGAGTCTTCTGGAGAAGTGGCCTTTCTTCAACTTGCGGTTGAGCATGGGATTGAACTTGTGGCCTCTTCCCTTGTTGCTTGTCACTAATGGCCTTCTTCTTCAATGGGCAAGATCTAACATGATGCCCTTCAATTTTGCACTTGAAGCAAATAATCTTGGACGAATTCTTGAGTTGTTCTTGGCCCTTATTCTTGTTAATGATTTTGGACCTTTTCTTCTTGTTGGAGTTGAATCCAAGTCCACCTTTGTCATTGGGGGATTTTTGCACACTCAAGATATTGTTGAGTGTGGACTTCCCTTCATGACACTTTTCCAAGTCTTCCTTCAAAGAAGTGACTTGGGCCTTGAGCTCTTTGATTTCCTCTACATGGTTAGTATCAACAAAAGTACTAGAGGAAGTATAAGCTTCATTGTTAGAGCAACAAGGCAAGGAGAGAAATTCATCACAAGATGTACTAACATTGTGAGTAGATGAATTACGAGGACTAGCACATGGCAAGATAGCATTTTGACTTGAAGTAGTGCTAGTATCCACATGAGGCTCACTAGATGTTACCTTGATACTCATAGCCTCATGAGCTATCTTTAACACATTATGGGATACTAGAAGATCATCATGAGAGCTTGTGAGCTTTGCATGACTTTCTTCCAATTTCCCATAATTGCCAGATAGCAACTCAAGTTGAGCCCTTAGCTCAACATTCTCCTTCAAAATGGATGCTTCACTAGAAATAGAGTTAGTAGCACAGGCATCATCAATAATAGCAAGAGGAGAAGGCAACTTGGCAAGCTCCTTAGAATATGAAGCTTTAAGTTGAGCATGAGACTCAGTGAGTTTTATGAGCTCACCCTTAATGACCCTTGATCCATTTTCGAGGTGCTCAAAATCCTCAAGGAGTTTAGCATGTGCAACTTCAAGCTTCTCATTTTTAGTTTCAAATTCATTAGCCACCTTGAGAGCTCTATCACGGGATTCCTTTATTCTAGATAGTTCTAGAGCAAAAGTCTCCTCAAGAGATTCCTTGGTGGTTTGTTCAAGTTCAAGAGCTTGCGAGAGGCCGGCGATCTCATTAGCGTAATCACGCTCATGACCTTCCATTTTCTCAATGGTGACCTCATGCTCCTCTAGATGAGATTCCAACTCCTCTATATATTTCTTGCCCTCAATGGCAATAGACATGATTTCCATGAAGTTGGAACGAGCAATTTTATTCTTATGAAGAGCTTTGAAAATCATTTCCCCCTTAATTTTTAAGGAGGCAACATTATCATTTTCTTCATCATTTTCTACATCATCATCATTGTTATCATCACTATCATGACAAGATATATTGGGGTTCAAAGTGGGAGATACCTTTGAAGCCTTAGCCATAAGGCAAAACGCAATAGATGATGATGTAGGATCCCTTGAAGCACCATTCAAGACTACATCTTGTTCCATGGGGTGTTGGGTTTCCTCTACATTGTTAGCACAACAATTCGAGGAAATAGATGCATTTTTATCATGGCAACAAGACATAGCAAGCATATCATCATGAGTTTTAGTCAAGCAATTTCTACATGATATGCAAGGACTATCAACACAAGCATGTGAAACATGTAGGGTGCTCGAAGTGTTAAAGTCCAAAGAAGATGCATTGCAGTAAGATAGTGATGAAGGATCATCCACAATAAGCATACTATCATCATTGCAATGACCAACACTACTCACCATATCATTACCTTGTGGCAAACCACATGTAGGTGAAGTAGAAGAAGTTGAGAAGACAACACGGCCGGAGGTGGAGGGAGAACAATCAATCCTACAATTCTTGGACACACCATATTTATCTTGAAGCTTTGTCCACAACTCATGAGCACCCCAGAACGGCATGAGTTGAAATATAACTACATTGCTCAAAGCATCAAAAAGCACATTAGAAGCTTGAGCATTGAGATAAGAGTTTTTCTCATCCTCTAAAGATAATCTTTGTGCATCCTTTGGAGGAGAAAAACCCATATCTACAATTCGCTCTAAATTTGGGTCCATGACCCTAAAGAGATTAAGCATGCGAATTACCCAAATATCAAAATTTGTGCCATTGAAACTAAGAGTGTCAGAGAATCCTAAACCCCTAGTCGACATCCTTACTCTCTAGGCGGTTAAGCCCTATGAAGAGAGACAAGGCTCTGATACCAATTGAAAGATCGTGGATGTCGCCTAGAGGGGGGGGGGGGCGAATAGGCGCTTTAAAATAATTACGGTTTCGGCTTGAACAAATGCGGAATAAACCTAGCGGTTAATTTGTCAAGCACAAAACCTATAACAACTAGGCTCACCTATGTGCACCAACAACTTATGCTAAGCAAGATAAACAACTAGGAGATAGCAAGATATATGACAAGAAACAATATGGCTATCACAAAGTATAGTGCATAAGTAAAGGGCTCGGGTAAGAGATAACCGAGGAACGCGGAGACGACGATGTATCCCGAAGTTCACACCCTTGCGGATGCTAATCTCCGTTTGGAGCGGTGTGGAGGCACAATGCTCCCCAAGAAGCCACTAGGGCCACCGTAATCTCCTCACGCCCTCGCACAATGCAAGATGCCGTGATTCCACTAAGGGACCCTTGAGGGCGGTCACCGAACCCGTACAAATGGCGACCCTTGGGGGCGGTCACCGAACCCGTACACTTTGGCAACCCTTGGGGGCGGTCACCGCTACCCGTCAAATTGCTCGGGGTGATCTCCACAACCTAATTGGAGACCCCGACGCTTTCCCGGAGCTTTACACCACAATGATTGAGCTCCGAACACCAAGGTTGGGGCTATCTCCCCAACGACACCACGAAGCTTCACCACAATGGAATATGGCTTCGAAGTGACCACAACCGTCTAGGGCGCCCAAGCACCCAAGAGGAACAATCTCAAGGGTACCAAGCACCCAAGAGTAATAAGCTTCTCAACTTCACTTCCACGTATCACCGTGGAGAACTCAAACCGATGCACCAAATGCAATGGCAAGGACACACGGAGTGCCCAAGTCCTTCTCTCCCAAATCCCACTGAAGCAACTAATGCTAGGGAGGGAAATGAGAGGAAGAACAAGAAGGAGAACACCAAGAACTCCAAGATCAAGATCCAAGGGGTTCCCCTCACCTAGAGGAGAAAGTGATTGGTGGAAATGTGGATCTAGATCTCCTCTCTCTTTTCCCCCAAAAACTAGCAAGAATCCATGGAGGGATTGAGAGATAGCAAGCTCTAAGAAGGTCAACAATGGGGGAAGAACACGAGATCAAAGGATAAGGTTCATTGGGGAAGAAGAGCCCCTTTTATAGGTGGGGAAAAATCCAACCGTTATGCTCACAGCCCGCACAGAGCGGTACTACCGCTCCAGGAGCGGTACTACCGCTAGGGCATTAGTACCCCTTTGGAAAACAACAGCGAGGAGGCAAAAAGGCCAGAAAAACCGTCGGAGCGGTAGTACCGCTTGACCTCACGGTACTACCACTAGGGGTAGCGGTAGTACTGCTAAGGGTAGCGGTACTACTGCTTGCGAGCGGTACTAAAAAATTACATCCGTGCCTACCACCGCTGGACTTGTGACGAGTTTTTGGTCCCGAGCGGAAGTAGCCACGGAAGTAGCCGCAGTAGTACTGCTCCAAGCGGTAGTACCGCTCCCGAAAGCGGTAGTACCGCTCCCGAAGGAGGTAGTAAAAAATTACTTCCGCTCCTACCCGCGGTAGTACCGCTGCAGCCTTTTCAGTACACCAAAACGACAATAACTTTTGCATACGGACTCCGAATTCGATGAAACCAAGTTTGTTGGAAAGCTAGCGACAAGGGCTAACATAATCTTGATAGAAAAACCAATAAGAAGCAAATTAGAAAAGTCCCATAAGAAAATGGTGAGAACCCTTCCTCGGAAAAGACCGGTAAAACACCCAACACCGAAAACATCATAGAAGACACATGTGAACTCCGTTTTCGATGAACTCAAGCTTGTCATCAAGATGACCATAAGCTCTAAGACTCATAAAGAGAACCAAACAAGAACCAAGAAACATGATGCAAGGATGCAATGGTTTGAGCTCTCTACTAACGATACGATCAAGCTACCAACTTGAGAGCCCCCCTTGATAGTACGGCAAACGATCCTATAACCCGTTCTCTAAACTACCACCACGAGACCGGTAAAATAGAAAACCTATCAAGGGCAAACCTTTGCTTTGCACAAAGTCCACTTGAGCTAGATGTAGATGATCTTGACTTCCTCAAGTTGGACCAGCTTTCTTGATTGCATTGTCTCGGTGAAGACTAGTAGATTGCTCCCCCATACTCCACTATGGGTGAGCCACTCTTCGGCATATCTTCACAATGGACGGCAAGCTTTAAGCACTTGATCTCTTCGTGATGCTCCACTTGAACTTGCACACCACACCCTAACCCCACAAAGAACTCTCACGAAGACCATGGGTTAGTACACAAAGCGTGATTGAAATGCTTACCATACCATGGGATTGCTTGATCCCTCTCGGTACATCTTCTACGCTTTGTGTGTTGATCAACTTGATTCACTCCTTCACTTAGTCTTGATCAACCTTGAATCTTTCCAACTCTCTTCATTTGGATGATGTCTTGAAGGTAAACATGAATGATAACACACTCTTCTTCTTCAAGACATGCTTGCAATAAGCTCAACACTCACAAGACCAATCTTTGGATAATTCCTTAATAGCACCTTGGTCATCACAAACTCTCCTTGAAACCAACAAATGAACTCCAAGAAAATCCTATGGAAAAACCCTTCAAATATAACTCAAGGAAACCATTAGTCCATAGAGATTGTCATCAATTACCAAAACCAAACATGGGGGCACCGCATGTTCTTTCACTTTGCATGGAAACCTTCTGACATGCCAGGTATACCGAGGGAACTCGCTGAGCACAGTCTTAATATTGATCCAAAGTTTAAACCGGTCAAGCAGTATATGCGCCGCTTCAACGAAGAAAGGCGCAGGGCTATAGGGGAAGAAGTGGCCAGATTTTTGGCCACAGGATTCATAGTTGAAGTTTTTCACCCGGAGTGGTTGGATAATCCGGTGCTGGTATTAAAGAAATATGGAAAGTGGAGGATGTGTGTGGATTACACAGACCTAAACAAAGCTTGTCCAACCGATCCTTTTGCTCTCCCTCGTATTGATCAGATCATTGATGCTACGGCGGGATGTGAGCGGCTAAGTTTTTTGGATGCATATTCAGGATATCATCAGATCAAAATGGCAGTTAAAGATCAGGAGAAGACAACCTTCATAACTCCTTTTGGTGCTTTTTGCTATGTGTCTATGCCTTTTGGGCTCAAGAGTGCCCAAGCAACTTACCAGCATTGCGTACAGAATTGTCTTAAGGGGCAGATAGGGAAAAATGTTCATGCCTATGTGGATGACATTGTGGTGAAGTCAAGGAAGGAGGAGACACTGATAGAGGACCTCAAGGAAACCTTTGATAACCTTCAGGCCTATAAAATGATGCTTAATCCGGAGAAGTGTGCTTTCGGTGTTCTGGCGGGCAAACTCCTTGGTTTCTTGGTGTCCAACAGAGGAATAGAAGCCAATCCGGAAAAGATCAAGGCAATCACGTCCTTTACCAAACCGGCTTGTGTCAATGATGTTCAGTGTATCGCCGGCCGGATTACAGCGTTGAGCCGATTCATCAGTCGTCTGGGGGAGAAGGCAATCCCGCTTTATCAGATGCTAAAAAAGACAGACCGGTTTATTTGGAGTGATGAGGCAAACGCTGCGTTTGAGGATTTGTAGCGACAACTGGCAGAGCCACCGGTCCTTGCTGCCCCCGTTGATAAGGAGCCGCTGCTGTTATACGTCGCTGCCAATGCACGGGCAGTTAGCGTGGCGATCATGGTCGAGCGCAAAGAAGCAGGAAAGGAATATCCGGTTCAACGTTCGGTTTATTATGTCAGTGAGGTTCTCACTGAATCCAAACAAAGGTACCCACATTTGCAGAAGCTGGCATATGGCGTGTTCATGGCAAACCAAAAGTTGAAGCATTATTTCCAAGGCCACCCAATAACCGTTGTCATCTCAGCTCCATTGGGGGATATAATCCAAAACAGGGAAGCCACTGGCAGAGTGGCGAAGTGGGCCATTGAGCTTAGCCCACACGGATTAAAGTATGTGCCACGCACCGCTATCAAATCCCAAGCATTGGTGGATTTCATCAATGATTGGACAGAACTGCAAGCACCAGAGGAGAAGCCGAATCTTACATACTGGACTATTCACTTTGACGGTTCGAGGCAGTTAGAAGGCTCGGGGGCTGGAGTTGTGTTAACTTCCCCGCGAGGTGACAAGTTTTGTTATGTCCTCCCTCTAATGTTTCCTTGTACTAACAATGCAGCAGAATATGAGGCATTGCTTCATGGCCTGCGGATGGTTAAGGAGATGAACTTGAGCAGGGTCAAGTGTTTTGGTGATTCAGACTTAGTGGCACAGCAAGTATCCGGCAAGTGGGATTCTAAAGACCCTCTCATGGCAGCTTACAGACGAGAAGTTGAAGCAATTGCAAGATATTTCAAAGGGTATCAGGTGGATCACATAGACCGACGAAGAAATGAAGCGGCCGATGCTCTCAGCCGGTTGGGTTCTCAGCGTAAACCAGTGCCACCGAATACTTTTTTGGATGAGCTACACAGTCCATCAGTTCAGGTACCGTCGGAGGAAGATCTGGCCGTTCCTGATCCGGAAGCGCAGCTAGTTGCAGCACTTCATGTTATTCCGGATTGGACGCTCCCATACTTAGCGTATCTAAGCCGTGGAGAGTTGCCGGACGATGAGATCGAAGCAGGACAGATAATCCGGCGATCCAAGTCCATGACAATTGTAAACGGAGAACTTCACCATCGCAGTGTTTCTGGAGCATTTCAGCGGTGTGTATCATCCGAGGAAGGCTGTGACATCCTTCGAGAGATTCATGAAGGGGATTGTGGCCATCATGTCGGTTCAAAATCCTTGGTAGCCAAAGCTTTTCGACACGGGTTCTATTGGCTGACAGCCCATGCTGATGCGGAGGATTTAGTCCGGAGGTGCGATGCTTGTCAGAAATTTTCACGGCGAGCTCTTGTTCCGGCGCAGGAGCTGCGGATGATACCAATTACTTGGCCATTTGCGACTTGGGGGCTTGATATGGTTGGGCCTTTTAAACGATCCCAAGATCAAAAAACTCATCTGCTGGTTGCTGTGGATAAATTTACAAAATGGATTGAGGCAGAGCCTGTGAGCAAGTGTGATGCGGCAACAATGGTTAAGTTCATCAAAAAGGTAATTTTCCGGTTTGGCTTTCCACACAGCATCATCACAGACAACGACACCAATTTATCTAAAGGAGAGATGGAAGAATTTTGTCAACGGGAGCATATTCGGCTCGATGTATCTTCTGTAACTCACCCTCAATCCAATGGTCAAGCTGAAAGTGCCAATCAAGAGATTTTGTGAGGTATCAAGCCCCGGCTTATGACTCCCTTGCAAAGAACACCAGTGTGCTAGGTTGAGGAATTACCTTCTGTCCTTTGGAGCATCAATACTACGCCGAACCGATCCACAGGTTATACACCTTTCTTCATGGTGTATGGTGCTGAAGCGCTTCTTCCAAGTGATATCCGCCATGATTCACCACGGGTGACGGCTTATGTTGAAGCGGCCAATGAGCAGGCAAGACAGGACAGTTTGGACCGGCTAGATGAAGAGCGTGACATAGCAGCAGCACGGTCCGCGATTTATCAGCAGGACTTGCGCAGATATCACAGCCGCCGGGTCAAAACCAGGACATTCCAAGAGGGGGATTTGGTACTCCGGCTCATCCAAGACCAAACAGATATGCACAAGCTATCCCTGCCTTGGGAGGGGCCCTTTGTGGTCAGTAAGAATCTACACAACGGTTCATATTACCTGATGGATGTTCGAGAGCACAAAGACTCACGGACATCAGAAGAAGAGACAAAGAGGCCGTGGAACATCGCTCTCCTGCGGCCCTACTACACCTGAGCAATGAGCTCTGCTGTATCCTATGTATATACTTTTATTAATGAATAAACCGGCACCCTCGGTAAACCGGGGGATCAGCCTTTTTTCTTCTAAGTATATGTCTTGTGAAAATTATTACAAATATTTCAAGTAAACTATTTTATGTAGAAGGGACCAAACTAGGGGGCTACGGATCACATGTGACTCCTCGCTAAAAGACTTCTTCTGGTCCGGTCTACATAATGTTCTTGTCCTTAGGGATCCACCTTTGATGGCAGATGTAATATTCCTGTCCCTTGGTGGGCCAAATCCCTTTGATGGCAAAAGAAAAGTTCTTGTCCCTAGGGATCCACCTTTGATGGCAGATGTAATATTCCTGTCCCTTGGTGGGCCAAATCCCTTTGATGGCAAAAGAAAAGTTCTTGTCCCTAGGGATCCACCTTTGATGGCAGATGTAATATTCCTGTCCCTTGGTGGGCCAAATCCCTTTGATGGCAAAAGAAAAGTTCTTGTCCCTAGGGTACTTCCTTTGATGGCAGATGTAATATTCCTGTCCCTTGGAAGATACATACCCTTTGATGGCAAAAGAAAAAAACCCTGTTCTTGTCCCTAGGGAACCTTCCTTTGATGGCAGATGTAATATTCATGTCCCTTGGTTGATCATTCCCTTTGATGGCAAAAGAAAAAAAAAACCTGTTCTTGTCCCTAGGGAACCTTCCTTTGATGGCAGATGTAATATTCCTGTCCCTTGGTTGATCATTCCCTTTGATGGCAAAAGAAAATCCGTTCTTGTCCCTAGGGTACTTCCTTTGATGGCAGATGTAATATTCCTGTCCCTTGGAAGATACATACCCTTTGATGGCAAAAGAAAATTTCTTGTCCCTAGGAGTACATCCTTTGATGGCAGATGCAATATTTCCTGTCCCTTGGAGCATATCCTTTGATGGCAAAAGAGTACATCCTTAGATGGCAAAGTTCTTGTCCCTACGAGTACTAATAGTCATAGCCCTTTGGGTCGCACCCTTTGATTGGCACATAGGGAGCCTGGCAGCTCGCAAAAAGCCTCGACTACATGGTCTTATTTGCAAACCTGTGTTTTTGCTGTTTGTGATTTTTCATGTGTTTTTCATGGTTTTTTTTATCCGGAGCGGGCCAACTTCAAAGTTGACCACATATCTTCAAAAGTCTGGACACAGAGCTCCAACATTATTTAAACCGGTAGTTCTTATAAACCCGGAATAATTGGGTACACCCCAACGGAGCCAAGAGCTTCCTCAGAAACAACAATGTTCGCCGGATTAAGGATATCAAGCATACTTAATCACATGTATGAAGTTATTTCTGGTATAAAACAGACACTTGTTTGATATATATATATATATATATATATATATATATATATATATATATATATATATATATGAGAGCGCTTTAATCGGTCCGGCGGTAAACCGCTAGGACATCTTTTTAGTGTTATATATGCAGATACAGATAATATAAAGATCAACCATAGCAAACAAGCAATTAAGATTCGCAAAATGCCCAATCAAACATCTGACATCCGGATCAAGACGGACAATATTTCAAGCTATCCTATTACAAGGCATAGCAAGCCTGAACGGATTAAAGTGTTTCTCGACAAAATAATACAGCAGTTAAAAGATAAACTGAGCTGCTTATGCTTCTTCCTGCTGCGAAGGTTGAGGATCAACTTGTTCCGGAACTTCTTCATCCTCTTGAAGCGGCTGAAAGTCAGGAGCGCGCCAATCGATCTTGGATAAGGCACGGAAGTACATCTCTTCAGTAATGAGATCTGACGGATCAACATCTGGGTCGAAAGTATGGGGGCGTACTGGTGGGATTAGATTTTTGGTATCATAAACCGGCCGATCCACCCGCTCATTCTTTAAGTCATATGCCGGATGATACCTGGACAGATCCGATTCATCAGCAAGCTTGCTGGCAAGCGGACGCATCTCCTTAGTCAAAGCATGAAGATCTTTTCCAGAGAAGGCTGATCCATCTTCCTTGGTGCTAGGATACCCGTTCATGGCTTCTTCCGGATCGAAGTATGGAACCCACGCCTTGGCTCTGGTTAGCGCTACAAGAGAACCGGCCCGTGCAGCAGATTTCTTCACCTCTTCCAAGCGTACATGCAAGATAGAAAGCTTCTCCAAAGTGCCTTGGATAGTGGTGGGGCCCGGTTTATTAAAAGACATAGCACTTATAATCCTTTGAGCGCCGGAATACAGCTGCTCAACAAGAGTATAAGAGGCCTTGAGTTTCTTCCGTAGATCATCCCCAAGATGGGTGACGCGGCGCCCTGCATATGATTATCACAGTTAAACCGGAGCGGAATAAAGATTGCAGAGATGAAAACACGTGCAAGTTAAGTATTTACCAAAGACGACAGAGGTCATAAGCTCTATCCGCCGCTTTAAACCGGTCAGCTCCTGCATCACCGGGTTGAGGGCCTCTTCAGCATCCTTTGCTCTTTTTTCCAGAGCATTCCTCTGCACTTCCCAGGTTGTCTGTTCCGTTTCAAAATATTTCTTCAATTGTTCAGCAGTGGTTAAGCTCAACGCAAGGTCTTTTTTGTCCTTGGCAGCAGAAGTTTCAGTCTCAGCAAGTCTGTTCCGGAGCTCAGTTATTTCTTCAGCCCTCCGGGTCAAATCAGCCTGCAAGAAAATCAAGTGAAATAATTGATGATTCAGACAAGTCTCAAGCACATAACCAAGTTATCCACTTGACACTTGGGGGCTAATGGGCAGTTGAAGTATCAAAGGGTGACAATTAAAGACAAAGTCTCAAGCACATAAAGCAAGTTATCTACTTGACACTTGGGGGCTAATGGGCAGTTGAAGCATCGAAAGAAAGATTCAGACAAGTCCCAGGCACATAAAACGAGTTATGCCCCTGGCACTTGGGGGCTAATGTAAGATTATTTGCTCACATTTGAAAGTACCGGTTCACCTTCTAACAAAGCTAAACCGGAACTTGGGGGCTATCATGATATAGACAGAAATACAAAGAAGGCAAAAGCAAAAGACAAGTAAGATACCTCGTATTTGTCCTTCATCATATTGACCAAGCCCGCTTCATAGTCCCGACTGGTATGAAGCCGGTTCAAGTACCCGGAATAAAGCTCTTGGGCACTCAGATCAGCATAATTGGATAAATCGGTGCTCCATTTGCCTTTCTCTTGCTGAAGCTTCTCCGCTTTAGCAGTATGCTTGGCTAAAACAATAGGCTCGACAGGAGCGGTAAAACCAGTTCCGGTTATTTGAACATCCGGAGAGGAAGCAGTATTTGGCTGTGAAGGGACAGCAGTATGAGCCGGACTAATAGGAGCTGGACTAGTCCGAGGAGGGCTGGCCCGGACAGGATTTGCCGGTTCATGAACATCTTCAGCATTGGGATTTTCAGGAGCATCAACATAATCATGATCCATGGGAGCAGGATCGTCAAGCTGAACTGTAGGCTCGCTTTCCGGAGGGATGATTATGTCCGGATCAGCTACCGGATCATCAGTAGCAGTCTCAGCAACCGTTTTGCTGGCCTTTGCCTTTTTGCTAGGCTTGGGTTTGCTGAAAGGAATTGAAAAAGAAATTAGAATCATAAAGGCAAATACAAAGGTAAACCGGATGGGATAAAGGACTTACCCAGGGACAGTTTTCAGAGTTGGGACCTGTGTGGCAGTTGATTTGCCGGAAGATGATAGAGGTGTCTCCTGATAATTAGGATCACGCGGTTTAAGTGGTTTGCATATAAGTCCGGCCTTGGGATGAAGAAGAGTTGGAGAAAGTAAAACCTCAGAGCGGCGCCTCCGGGCCGGAGTGAGAGATATTCCGGAAGACTCAATTACATGGCCACTATGGCGTGTAGTCCGGCGGGCTTCGTGTTGCTGCTTCTTCAAAAGAAAATTGGGGTCCAGTTGAGCGTAAGGATGAGAAAAAGGGTACTTCCGAGATGCCTTACGAATCTTGGGCACCGACGGTTCAGAATTTGAAGAAAGAAGGATTACCTCAGTTTCGGCCGCTTTACCAGCTTCAGCCAAATCTTGTGAAAAGACACTGTTAATATAAATCTGGATAAAAGAGATCAAAGCATGTCAGGATCAACTCATACCTCAGAATCCGGATAATCTTCTTCAACATGTGAACCGGAGCCAGCAGCTGCCTTTTTCTTCTTAACAGCAAAGGTTTTTCTGCGTGGCTGTTTACGTGACTTGTCCTGAGATTTTCTCTTCCAAAACGAATCATCGGCCTATGCAGAAAGAGAAAAATAAATACAAGGAGTAATTTATATGGACGGATTAGACGCAAATAGGAGAGGTTAAGACTTACTGCTGGCAATTTGTTCTTCTTGTAATATGGGGCCAATCCGGTTTGGCTACATTCCTCCAAGGAGATGTTGAGCATTTTCTTGGCAGTTTCAATAACTTCCTTCTCAGGAAGCATGATGTCGGTATAGCGCTGAGGATCATCCGGCTTTCCGGTATACTGACACATCAAACCAGAGCGCCGGCTCAGAGGGAGAATACTCCAGGCAAGCCAACAACGCACGAAGTCAACTCCAGTCAATCCGTTGGCCATAAAGGCTTTGAGTTTGGCGAGTTGAGGGGCGAACCGAGGACGTTCTGAGGAGCTAAGACGCTGCGGCAGTGGATGATCTTCAGGAAGACGATGTTCACGATAACCCGGCAGTGGGTTCTCTCCCTCAGGCGAGGTATCTTTGCAATAAAACCAGGATTGATTCCAATCTTTGGGGTGTGTATGGAGAGCAGCATGAGGAAAAACTACATCTCTCCTCTTCTGAATACTTACACCACCCAGTTCTTGATGTGGTCCGGCAGTGAACTCAGTCCGCCGGTTTAAGTGAAAAAAGTCTCGGAACAGATCCACTGACGGTTCTTCTTGAAGGTATACCTCAGAGAAGACTTGGAAATTACAGACGTTTGATACAGAATTTGGACCTATGTCCTAAGGATGAAGCTGAAAAGCGGCCAGCACGTCCCGGAAGAATTTTGAACCGGGGGGACTAAAGCCCCAGGCAATATGATCAAAAAAGACAATAATTTCCCCTTCTTTGGGGGTAGGGGGGCATTCACCCCCTGGGGCCCGCCATTTCAGAACCGCTTGAGGGCCTAGAGTACCAATTGCAGCAGCATTAGCTAAGTCCTCTTCCGTAATGCGGGAAGGGACCCAGTTGCAAGAAACAAACTGCTTGGCAGACATATTGGCGGAAGGAAAGCGCTGAAAAAGTAAAGTGCAAAATCCGGATTATTCAAATACTGAAGGATAGACCGGATCATGTTATCAAATTACATCGATGGTTTAGACAGAAGGCTAATGGCATTGACAACCCGGAAGCAAGCGGGAAACGAGCTGCTACCGGTTTATGATAACGAAAAAGAATGAAGCTAAACCGTCGGGTTCATGATTGACGCGTTGCAGAAACAATGTATAATTGACTAAAGCGGCGAGTGTTTTACACATCTATCAAGACGAAGAAACAGGTTTCTACAGAAGGCTAAAGTAAAATAGATCTGAGCGGTAAGAAAAAGATGAAAATTACGCAGATCTATCACAGAGGAACTGCGGAGGTCTTTCTATAGGAGCAAATGAATCTAAGGGCGAACTTGGAAAAATGAATCTAAGCATAAAACTGCGGAGCAGGGGCGCGTTCGAAACAAACTAAGGATTCGAATCTACTGCAGAAAACAGTCCGTAGGATGAACAGACAGAGCTTCGAGGTCTCATGGCAGAAGCAATGGAGAAATCCTAAGTTACAGATCTGCGGCGAGGGAAAGGAATACCTGAGAATAGAAGAGACGACGACGGAGTAATCTGGACGCGGTTCAGGTTGATGCAGCGGCCTGGTCGACGACGGCGACGAGCTCAAGAACAGCAGAGAGGCTTCGGGCGACGGAGGAAGAAGACGAGCGGAAGGAAGAAAGGCAGAGATGCGGCAGTATTTATAAAGGTTGAGAGACGAAAGGGCAAGCGCGAGATTCGAGGAAGTCAGACATTGGATAAAGATTCTCTTGTCGCCTCGATTTTCGGGATGGCCTTTAAACAAAGGTAACAAAACGGTTGTGCGCAATAAATGCGGAGGTGATGTCATGATCGAATCAAGTGATTTCCAGGGATGACGTCATAGCCGGTTTACAAAGCAGAGAAGATACAAGAAGGAAGTTTATGCAAGGTTTAGAAGACTGACATGAACAAGTTCAAGTCATTCTGGGGCCTAATGTCAGGGATATTACTAGCAGGTATAAACCGGCTAGGGAGATCCAGATTATGGTAATATAGCTGTGTAACTAAAAACTCAGTAGAGGTTACGGCCCATGAAGGCTTAGGGCCCATGTGTAAAGGTTACGGTTTGTAAACCGTCCTATCATGTAACTTGAGACACAAGGAAGAAAGAGTAGAAACCGAGGCGGACACAATTATGAGCCAGCCTCGGGGCTCTGTAAACCGGACCGGCCATTGCCTCCTATATAAAGGGACGACCCAGCGATGGTTCAAGGGCAGGCAACGATCCATCGAGAGACAGGCAAGCAATCTGCTCCCTGTTCATCGACGCCCAAGCAATACCAAACCAAACTAGACGTAGGATTTTACCTTCAACGAAGGGGCCGAACTAGTATAAACCCTCTGTGTCCTTTGTGTGCTTTTAACCTCTTCAAGCTAACCCGTGCGATGGTTCCATTACTAAGTCCGTTAAACCGGACATCTGCCGTGCTAATTCCATGACACATAGTATTTTGACAAGACATGATTGCTTTGTTAGTATGCTTGAAGTATTATTATTTCTTATGTCAATATAGACTTTTGTCTTGAATCTTTCAGATCTGAACATTCATGCCACAATTAAGAGAATTACATTGAAAACTATGTTGGTTAGCATTCCACATCAAAAATTCTGTTTTTATCATTTACCTACTCGAGGACGAGCAGGAATTAAGCTTGGGGATGCTTGATACGTCTCCAACGTATCTATAATTTTTGATTGTTCCATGCTATTATATTATCCTTCTAGGATGTTTATGGTCTTTGTTATACACTTTTATATGATTTTTGGGACTAACCTATTAGCCTAGAGCCCGGTGCCAGTTTCTGTTTTTTCCTTGTTTTTGAGTTTTACAAAAAAGGAATATCAAACGGAGTCCAATTGACGTGCCAATTTTTGATGATTTTTTCTGGACCAAAAGAAGCCCCCGAAGTAAAAGAGTTGGGCCAGGAGAGCCACGGGCTGCCCACGAGGGTGGGGGGCGCGCCCTGGGCAGGGGGGCGCTCCCTCCTATCTCGTGGACGGCCCGGAGGGCCCCCTGACTTGTGCTCTACGCCAAAAAATCCTATAAATACTGAAACCTTCGAAAATTAACCTAGATCGGGAGTTCCGCCGCCGAAAGCCTCTGGTGCGACCAAAAACCAATCTAGACCCTGTTCCAGCACCCTGTCGGAGGGGGAATCCCTCTCCGGTGGCCATCTTCATCATCCCGGCACTCTCCATGACGAGGAGGGAGTAGTCCACCCTCGGGGCTGAGGGTATGTATCATTAGCTATGTGTTTGATCTCTCTCTCTCTCTCGTGTTCTTGAGATGGCACGATCTTGATGTATCGCGAGCTTTCTAGTTGGATCTTATGATGCTTCTCCCCCTCTACTCTCTTGTAATGGATTGAGTTTCCCTTTGAAGTTATCTTATCGGATTGAGTCTTTAAGGATTTGAGAACACTTGATGTATGTCTTGCACGTGTTTATCTGTGGTGACAATGGGATATCATGTGATCTACTTGATGTATGTTTTGGTGATCAACTTGCGGGTTCCGTGACCTTGGGAATCTATGCATAGGGGTTGGCACACGTTTTCGTCTTGACTTTCTGGTAGAAACTTTGGGGCACTCTTTCAAGTTCTATGTGTTGGTTGAATAGATGTTTCTGAGATTGTGTGATGCATATCGTATAATCATGCCCACGGATACTTGAGGTGACATTAGAGTATCTAGGTGACATTAGGGTTTTGATTGATTTGTGTCTTAAGGTGTTATTCTAGTACGAACTCTGTGATAGATAGAACGTTGATGGCTTCTCGCCCCTCGTTGGTTACCCGAAGTGGAAGGTTTGAGATGTAGTGTAGCGGAAGTTTTCCCTTGGCAAAGATACCAAGGATCGATTTCCCCTGAGACTCCAAGGTTCAACAAGAAGGTGTCAACTGCTAACGGCGCCAGATACTTAGCAATCAACTTGGACCTGCACACAGATACAAATAACTTTGCTCCCAACGAGTACAGAGAGGTTGTCAATCTGTCGGTGTACTAAGGTAGGGGTACCTCGGTACCCCAACTTGTGCACGGGCAGTTGCAGCTTCCCGCGGCAGGATTTACCGCGTGCTCGCCGGAGACCTTCCTGCTCCCTATTAAACCATTCAAAAACAAAGTATACAAGACACAAGATCGAGACCCCGGCAAGAGGAGCTTGCCGGGAAGGCCGTACCAGGCTCAAGACTGCCTCACTAGCACAAGGCCCTGGCAAGAGGAGCTTGCCAGGAAGACCAGAAGACACGCCTCGGCGCTATATGCGCCCCGGCAAGGGCCCGGGGAACGACAAGCTCCCGGGCCCGGCAAGATCAAGGCCCCGGCAAGGCGCTTGCCGGGAAGGCTGCGCTGTGTGCCCGCGCTCCAGCTCATCGGCCCACGCGTCGCCCTGGGGCCTATTCAGGGACGCGTGGTGGATGGCTGTGCAGCCTGGGGTACACGGTGGCACTCCACGGCGATGGACCCATCGCCGTGGCGGACGGAGACGCTAGAGCGGGAGCTTTTGGGGTCGACGGCGACGGGCATTAAATGCCCTTGTCCCCCACTGTCAAAGTAGGTATAGACCACTGTTCTGTACTGTAGCTCCACTGTTCCCGCACTGTTACAACTACCACCTCTTTTACATTTTTACCCCTTTCTCCTACGTTGACACCTGTCGGTGACCCCTTGCACTATAAAAGGAGGCCCATGCACAACGTGGAGGGGGTTCGGAACCTAGATCACTCTCGCGCTTGGTGTAGCTGCTTCTTCAAGCTCCCGAGCGCTAAAACTCAATACACAACCAAGCAGGAGTAGGGTTTTACGTGTCTACCGCGGCCCGAACCTGGGTAAAACTGCCCGCGTGCTCGCTACGATCTGCTCTTTGTGCTCCCTCCGCCCTCGTACCGCACAGACAAGGGGCTCCGGTCCCATAGGTGTTCGTGGCGGACAGTTTCCCCCGACATCTTTGGCGCGCCAGGTAGAGGGCGTCGAGGTTGTGCGAACCTGATCCGGCGTTCGCGCGGACGCATTCTTCATCAACCTCTCCAGCTTCATCAGCAACTTCACCAGCGACAACTCCATGGCCCCGAAGAAGAAGGCTTCGGAGGTCGGAGGCCCGTCTGCGTCTCACCCGCCGCCACCAGAGCCAAGGGTGGGCGGGGGAGATGCCGTCGGAAGGGTGGCCGCCGGTGAGGACACTCGCGGCGCCACCAGATCCAAGAACAGGACGGACGACCGAACCTCGGTCTCCGTGGACGCGCCGCGTCCATCTCAGCACACGACGACCCAGCAGCGCCATACCACAGGAGGTGGTGTCCGCTTGCTGGGGCAAGGCCAAACCGGAGGCTCGCGGGACGCCCCGGACCCCCATCCGGGCACAAGTAAAGCAAAGGCGCCGGCGCGGGACCCCGCTCCTTCTAACGTTGTTAGAAGTCCGAGCGTATCCCGCTCCTCGCACCGCTCGCCCGCGTTCCCCTCCACTCCAGCAGAAGCGCTCGCAAGGGCGCAACTGCTCCTCGACTTCCCTCCAGCGGCAGACAAGGCCGAAGACTGGAGGGCCACCATCCAGAGCCTGATCGCCTTCGCCAACAACGATTCTCCACAGCAGCCGTCGGCCTCGCGGCCGCGGCAAGCTGAGAAGACGAAGGCCGACGGCGACAAGACTGCCGGGGGTGCGACAAGCGCGCACTCCCCGCAGCGAAAGCAAAAGACGCCGCCCCGCCGGAACAACGCCGACGACGGCTCCACAGCCTCGTCGGACCCGCGGGCTCGTCGGGACCAGCGCCAAGTCCTCGACGACCGGCGAGAAGAAGACGCTCGGACCACAATCGAGCGCCGCCGAGAAGCTCGGCGACAATCAGACAAGAGAGCTGGAAACACTGTCGACGCGCACGCGCCCGGTGAGCCAGGCGACTTGCCGTACGCGGCAGGCTGCCCTGCGTTCACCCGCGAGCTGCGGCGCGTCCAGTGGCCCAGCATGAAGAATTTTAAGCCCGACGTACCGGAGAAGTACGACGGCAAGACGCACCCCTCGGAGTTTCTCAGCGTCTACACCATCACAGTGCAAGCTGCCGAGGGGCGCGACGAGAAGATCTTGGCGAACTACTTCCCGCTCGTGCTAAAGCCGAACGTCCGTTCGTGGCTCATGCACTTGCCGGAAGGTTCCATCTCTTCTTGGGCCGACCTCTGCCACCAGTTTGTTGGCGCCTTCACCGGCGGCCACAAACCCCACGGCTAGGAGAGCGATCTCCACATTTTGGCCCAGAAGGAAGGCGAGACCCTGCGCAAGTATATCCAACGCTTCAGCCGGGTGCAGCACAACATCCCTGACGTTCACCCTGCCGCGGTTATCAGCGCGTTCCATCAGAACGTGCGTAACCGCCGCATGCGTGAAGAGATGGCGATGACGAAGATTCGGGATGTCAGCGAGCTCTATGCTCTGGCTGACAAGTGCGCACGCGCAGAAGAGGGGAGGAGACTCCCCGGGGAGGATACTGGCGTGGGAAGAAGCGACAGCGACGACGCCGCCCCGGCAAAGAAGAGCCGGCGGCGGAACAACAGAAGGAAGGGCAAGAAGGAGGTGCTTGCCGTCGAGAAGTCCGGCAAGGAGGCCCCCGCCAAGCAAGCGCAGGCTGGCAGCTCCGGCAAGGAGCCTGCCCCTGCAGCGGCGGCCGACAAGCCGGGTAGCTCCGACAAGCAATACTGTAAGATCCACCGCACCAAGGGTCACGATCTCTCCAACTGCAAGCGCGTCGAGTACCTCGTCGAGCAGCAGAAAGCTGAGTACGAGAGGCGCGACAAGGAGAAGGCCCAAGGTGGCGGGGAAGAGCCCAGCAAGAAGCGGTCGTTCAACGGCCGGGGAGGGCGCCGCGGCAAGGCCAAGCAGCGGCAAGGAGATCGACCTCCCCGGGGCCGCGACAAGGACGAAGAAGACGACGATGAAGACATGGAGGACGAGGAGAACAGCGAGCAGGAGTTCCAGAAGGCCACGGAGGTCCTGTGCGTCGACGGTGGCGCCTCCCTGCACACCTCCCACCGCCAACTAAAGCAGTGGGTGCGTGAGGTAAATGCAGCGGAGCCGCCCGTGGAGTCGCGCAGGCTCCTCAAATGGTCCAGCACGCCCATCATTTTTGACCTTGAGGATCACCCTGACCGCACCACTGCGGTCGGGTGCTTGCCGATGCTGGTTTCTCCCACCATCCGCAACCTCAAGGTCACCAAAATGTTGGTTGACGGCGGGGCCGGGCTGAACTTGATCTCCTCTGCTGTGATCAAGAAACTCCAGATTCAAGATGGCGAGCTCGAAGAAACCGGTTCATTCCAAGGAATCAACCCGGGAAGGAGCAAGCCCAAGGGAAAGATCACTCTGCCGGTGACCTTTGGCGGGGAGCTCAACTTCAGAACTGAGCGCATCACCTTCGACGTCGCCGATATTCCATTGCCCTACAATGGAATATTTGGCCGTCCTGCCCTCGCCAAGTTCATGGCAGCTTCCCATTATGCCTACAACGTACTGAAGATGCCGGGGCCGATAAGCGTCATCACTGTCCATAGCGACAAGAAGGATGCGCTTATCTGCGCCGACAAGATTTACCGGGACGCGGCAGTTGCGGCCGAGAAGGATACTCTTGCCGCTGAAGCTCCCGGGGGGAAGAAGACGAAGACCAAGTCCGGCAAGTGCTCTGGGGCCCACTCCGGCAACCGCACCTCCTCGGAGTGCTGCGCTGCCGTCGAGGACGTTCCATCGAGCTCCACCGGCAAGAGTAAGAAAGGAATGGCTGCTCCTCCGGCAACCAAGAAAGTGTCCGCAAAGGAGGACGGCACTGGTGGTACCTTCACCATCAGCGCCACCCTTGACAGCAAATAGGAAAGCGCGCTCGTTGCCTTCCTGCGGGCGAATGTCGATGTGTTTGCCTGGCAACCATCTGACATCCCCGGTGTTCCCAGGAAGGTGATTGAGCACAAGCTTGCTGTCTGTCCTCATGCGCGGCCCATCAAGCAGAAAGTGAGGAAGCAAGCCGTGGAGCGCCAAGAATTCATCAACGAGGAAATCAAGAAGCTAGAAGCAGCAGGCCTAGTTAGAGGTGTGATCCATCCGACGTGGTTGGCAAACCCAGTCGTCGTGCGCAAGGCCAACGGGAAGTGGAGATTGTGTATAGACTTCACCGATGTGAATAAAGCATGTCCCAAGGATCCATTCCCTTTGCCGCGCATTGACCAAATCATTGACTCCACTGCCGGATGTGAGCTACTCTGTTTTCTTGATGCATACTCAGGCTATCATCAGATTTTCATGGCCGAGGAAGATGAAGAGAAGACTGCATTTATCACTCCATGTGGCACTTATTGCTTTATTCGCATGCCATTTGGATTGAAGAATGCAGGTTCAACCTTTGCAAGGGTAGTGTACACTGCTTTTGAGCCACAGATCCACAGAAATGTAGAAGCTTACATGGATGA
>LR738713.1:713469815-713508717 GCA_902687465.1 Secale cereale | reverse complement strand
CAATTGGGCAGTCCAAGAAGAGAAAGTTGGTCTCCGGCGACTACTTGCCGGCGGATCTTCCTGAAACCGCCGCCAAGGTCCCCAAGATCAACAACCAGAACGCTGAGGAACAGTTTGCTCCTGCAAGTCCTCGGGCTTGTACAGTTGAAGCAAGCGTTCCCGGCAAGCCTCGCCCCGGCGAGCTTGCCGGGGGACCGTCAGCTCCGGCAGAACCAGAGGTCCTTGCCGTAGAAGCTGAGGTTCCCGCAGCGGCCCTCGAGCCTTTAGTCCTTGCCGTCGAGCCTCGGGCTCCGGCATGGGCACAGCAGATAGTCCGTTTTCTGCAAACTGGAGAACTTCCCGACGACCCTCAAGAGATAGAGAAGATAACCAGGCAGTCAAGTATGTATCAGTTCGTGGATAACGAGCTGTACAGAAGAAGACTCAATGGTGTCAGATTGAAGTGTATCTCCAGGGAAGATGGACAGAAGCTGTTGGCGGAAATACACGGAGGCATATGCGGCCACCATATTGGCGCAAGGGCGCTTGCCGGGAAAGCTTTCCGGCAAGGGTTCTTTTGGCAAGAAGCCCTCCAAGATGCAACTGCACTAGTAACCAAATGTGAAGCGTGCCAGTTTCATGCAAAGCAAATTCATCAGCCAGCTCAAGCTCTCCAAACAATTCCTTTGTCCTGGCCCTTCTCGGTCTGGGGGCTCGATATCCTCGGCCATTTCCCTCGTGCTGTCGGGGGCTTTGAGTACTTGTACGTTGCAATCGACAAGTTCACAAAGTGGCCAGAAGTGGAGCCGGTGAGAAAGGTGACAGCACAGTCAGCGGTCAGGTTCTTCAGGTCGATTGTTTGCCGTTTCGGGATCCCTAACAGGATCATCACCGACAACGGTACGCAATTCACTAGTCGCACCTTCATGCAGTACATCCAAGACCTTGGCGCCAAGGTCTGTTTCGCTTCTGTTGCTCACCCGAGGAGCAACGGTCAAGCGGAGAGGGCAAATGCTGAAGTGCTGCGCGGACTCAAGACGAGGACCTTTGACAGGCTGCGCAAGTGCGGAAGAAATTGGATAGAGGAGCTACCGGCGGCTCTTTGGTCAACCAGAACGACACCAAGTCGAGCCACCGGACAGACACCCTTTGCTCTAGTCTATGGAGCAGAGGCAGTTCTCCCCACGGAACTCGTATACGGATCTCCTCGAGTACTCGCTTATGATGAGCTCGAGCAAGAGCAACTGCGGCAAGATGACGCATTGCTCCTCGAGGAGGGACGTCTCCAGGCTGCTGTACGAGCTGCTCGATACCAGCAAGCTTTGCGCCGCTACCATAGCCGCAAAGTCAAGGCCAGGAGTCTCGAGGAAGGCGACCTTGTTCTTCGGCGCGTTCAGTCCGCCAAGAATTCCAACAAGTTGACGCCGAAGTGGGAAGGCCCTTATCGGGTGAGACAAGTTACGAGGCCCGGCGCTGTCCGCCTCGAGACCGAAGAAGGCTTACCGGTGAGCAACTCCTGGAACATAGAGCATCTTCGCAAGTTTCACCCCTAAGGCGCGGTTGCCGTGATCCGCTCCGGCAACCACCTTTTGTACAAGCTTTGCCGCTGTTGCGTGTAACCCTTTGTACAAAGTCGGGCGCAGACCCCGCGCATCAGTAAAGTTTTTGTGTTTCTCGCACCGATCGCCTTTTGCATGCTTTTCTTTGCTATTTGCATGTTCTGTTTGGCATTTGGTGCAACACTCAGATATACGGTAAGCACTAGCACGCCGAAAGACCATATGCTTGTTTCCCTCTCCCTTTTCTTTCCTCTTAAGCAGAAGGAACGTTCCTCGCGCACAAGTTTGCCGGGGGGGAAGGAGGTGGAGGAGGAACCAAGTGCTGTTCAAGAAAGAGAAGCCTTACCGGAAAGCAAGCAATATAAGCAAGCAACATGAAAGATAAGTTGTTAGAATTTGACCAGTTCAAATTTTAGATCTTAGTTGTCTTCCTTGAACAATCACACTTTGTATGGAAAACCTGTGCGCGGAGGAACCTATCCGTAGCTTGCCGCACCCTTATCTTGTTTTCGAGTTCGCTCAACGATTTAAGTGAGCTGCGACAAGTGTCGCGCCCTTGCTTCGTTTCCGAGTACGCTCAGCAAGCTAAGTGTGTTGCGACTAGCTGCGGCAAGGTTGCTTGCCGGCGAAGACCTTGGCCAGCAGGCTGCTCAGAGTTAGGCACTCAGCGCTCGCGGCAAAGGCTCCTTACCGGCAAGCTCCCCGGGAGCGTAGGGTGAAAAGCATACAAAGTAAAGGATTAAGACAAGGAAGATAGCATTGCACTGATTGATCAAAGTAAAGTAAATATCTTACAAAGGATAACTTGTCGCGATGGACTAATGAGTTCATGACATAATATGCAGCAACAAAAAGATAAAGATAATGGAGCCCTAGTCTACGCGGTCGCCCTCCTTCCTGCCAAGCTTTGCCACCTTGGCGATGATGTGGGCGACCTGCTCCTTCAGGGCCTCCGTGTCTGCATCAGCCGGCAAGCTGCGAAGAACGTTGGTGAGATTGATCCCCGGGTTGCGGTACACGATCTTCGTCAGCACCCGCTCCAGAGTTCCCGCGCAGAGCAGGCGCGACTCCTCGGCCAGCTGCGCGGGGATGCGGTTCCGGAGACCTGCAAGGGCCGGCGCGATCCCTCTAAAGAAGAGGCTGAGCTTGGCGCTGTGCGGGAGATCCGGATCCGGCGAGTAGATGAGGTGTTCGACCTTCAGCGCCAGCAGCTCCTGGTCAATGTTGGACGCAGAAGAAACCAAGTCTTCGGTCCATACCTCGATGGTCTGGCGGAAGAGCTCGGATGCCTTGTTGACGCTGTCCACCAAGGTCCGCTCCTTGCGGAGCTCCTCCTTCAGCTTGTTCTCCTGAGCCCGGGCAGCGTCGAGCGAATCCTTCAGAGTGGTGACCTTCAGTTCCAAGTCCTCGATGGAGTCCTTGGCGGCCTTCAACTCGTCGCCCCTCTTGGAGAGACTCACCTGAAGCTCGGAGTTTGTGTGAGCGTCCTTCTCGCGCTCCAAGATGAGCGCGGCGACCTTTTCCGCGCTCACCTTCAGCGCCTTCTCCAGCCGAACAACCTTGGCGGCGAGCTCCTTCTTGGCGTCTTCCGCGGCAACCGCGGCAGCTTTCGCCTCCTTCAACCCCCCGCCAAGGGCTGCCTCGCGAGCGGCAAGGTCCTCCTCGTGGGAGTCGAGCTCGACCTTCCGCTGCGCGAGCTCTCCCTCTCGCCGGGACATCTCCACCCCGGCGAGCCGCTGCTGTTCTTCAGCTTCAGCCTTCTCGAGCACCCACTCCTGTTACTCGCCGGCGAGACGCTCGCGCTCCTCCGCCACCTCGCGGAGGGCCGCCGCACGCTTCTCCATTTCCGTGGCGGCCTTGGCGGCAAGGGCCTCCCGGGAGGCGAGCTTCGCCTGCCTGGCCCGGTAAAGGGCCAGGAGCTGGTGGAGCAACCTCTCCTCCTCGGGCCCCTCACTCCCGCCGGGCGCCTCGACGATCTTCAGGCCTGCGGAGGCGAGGACTTCTCCGTCGAACGCCTCGCCCTCCGCAGGAGCTCGTGATGAAGACCCCCAAGGCATCTGGATGAAGACGCCGTTGGGGGCCTCAAGATAGTACCCCTGCTCCTTGCTGGCGGAGGGGCCGGTGGCCGGTGCAGCATCCGATGCTCCCGCCGCCTCCGGGCCGGCGGTGCGGTCGCCGTCCCCCTCCCCAGCCGCTGCGTCCGCAGCCGGGGCTGTCTCCTGCGCGGCCGGCTCGGCGGCCTCGGCCATCTCCTCGACGACAGGAGCGTCGCCGCCGCCACCCTGCGCGCCCTCCTCCTCGAGGTTGATAACCTCCGTCTCCATGGGCTCAGGAGGAGGAAGATCTAAAAAGAAGAAGAAGAAAAAGAAGTTCAAGATTCAAGCAAATATCCAAAAAGAGGCAAGCCAAGAAGACAAGTCACAGAACATACCTTGGCGGACGTCCTCGGCGGCGGGCTCCCTCGCCGGGGAGCTCGGCCTTGGCGGAGTGGCCACCCTCGCCGGGCTGCTCGCCCTTGGCGGGGTACTCTGCCTTGGCGGAGTACCCACCCTTGGCGGAGCACTCTCCCTTGCCGGAGAGTTCTGCCTTGGCGGGGACGGCGGGGCCTGCGGCTCCTCGACGACGGTCTCCGGGCGCTCTTCCCGCTGCGGCTCCACCTCTGCACAGAACAAGACAAGAAACATCAAGATATGAAGACAAGGCCAAATACTCAGGCGTACCCCGACAAGCGAAAAGAGTAAACCCCAGACTTACGCTGGGGGCTGCGCTGCGGGATGCGCTGGGGGCTGCTCCTCGGAGCAGCGCTCGGGTCCGGCAGGCTCGGCTCCGGCACACCCCCTGTTGCCGCAGCTGTTGAGTCTTCCGCGACCTCGACCTCGGGCGCCTTGGCCTTCTTCGCCGCGCGATGGGCCAGGGTCCTGAAATCAGAGCAATGAACAGAGTCAGCATCAACAAAAAAAGCAAGACAAAAATCAAGAAGATGTAAGGTCTTGGATCCTTACTCCTGGTCCTCCTCGTCGTCCTCGCTCAGGGCGGAGAAATCATACTCCACCGTGGGCGCGTCGACGCGAGGAGCGGGAGACGAAGACTCCCTCGCGCGCTTGGTGTTCACCGGGGCTGGGGGCTGCGAAGACCCAGCCCCTGTGGTAGCCGGCGCCCGAGGAGCGGGCGGAGCCGCTGCTCCGCTCCGAGAAGACCCCTGCCGGCTCGGCGCCGGCCTGCGAGGCGCCTCCGTCGTGGTCCGCGCGCGGGCCGCCTCCGCTGTGGCTGGTGCGCCGGGCGGCCTTGGCGCGGCTTGGCTCCCCCGGGGAGCTGCCCGGCGAGCTGGCTGTTGCCGGGGCGCCTGCGCCCTCTCCCCCGTCGCCGTCTTGCGGAGACGCTTCGCCGGGGACTGCCTTGGGCTTGCCGGGGGCGGGGAGCTCTCCGACGAGGAGAGGTCGTCGGCGTAGAGCTCCATGGATCCGCCGGAGTCCTCGGCCTCCTCCTCCTCCTCCTCTTCCCCGGCCGGCTCACTGGGCCCAGCGTCCTGCGCTGCGACCCCCTTTCCCTTGGCGCCTCCGCCCCTCGCGGCGCCTCTGCTCCCTCCGGCGGTACCCTCCATTGCCGCGGCCTCGGCCACGATCCCGTGGATCCCGGAGTGCCTCAGCGAGGGGACCCCGGCGAGCGCGTCGGGAGGGAGCTGCAGCAACCTGCGGATCTCCGCCTCCTCCGCCTGGGCGGTCGCATCCGCAACTTCCGCCTCTTCCGGCGAGTATCCAAAAATTCCTGCCGCCGCGGCTGCGGCGGCCTCTTCAGCACGAGAAGCCATATAGGCAATCTCCTGGTCGGTGGTGTCCCGCGTGTGCTCCTTGAGGTCGTTCTTGTTCTTCGCCACCTCTGCGAGGTTGTCGTAGAAGTTGAGGACGTCGATGGGCTTCGGAGCGATCCACGTGCGGTCCACGCCGTGCGAGTCACACATGGGCATCATGGCGAGGATCCGGTCCCGGACGATGTTGTTGCAGAGCGGCACCACTTCCCGGGGAGGCCTGAACCACTCAGGGTGTGCCGGGTCGTACTTGAAGAGTTCCCGGACCATCCCCTTCAGCTCCAGCGTGGTGAAGTTGAAGTTGAGCCCGGGGCGCAGCCTCATTATGTCTGCCGGGCCGCCGTACTCCCAGGCTGACCTCTTCCGGTCTTGGAGAGGGGCGATGTGCCGGCGGAGGAAATCTGCGCCCACCTCTGCAACTGACAGCTTGGCCATCCGAAGACGAAGAATCCGGACGAGGGCGATGTCGAGCTTGATGTCGTCAGAATCTAGCTCACTCCAGTCCCTGCCGCGCACGATGGGCGTTGTGCGCGGCGCGGTGAAGGCTTGCGGCTGGTCTTCGACGATCCAGCACCACTCCGCTCGCCATTCCTCCCACTTGCCGCGGAGCTCCCCCGGCAAGTACGCTCCCTTTTTATTCAGACGGAAAACCCAAGAAATTCCTCCGGAGAGGGGGGCATCGGCCTCGGCTCTAGGAGTGAAGAAGTGCCTAAAGAGGGCTATGTTTGGGTGTACTCCTATGAAGTTTTCGCACATGTGTGCGAAAAC
Source organism: Secale cereale (assembly GCA_902687465.1). Classification (NCBI taxonomy): domain Eukaryota; kingdom Viridiplantae; phylum Streptophyta; class Magnoliopsida; order Poales; family Poaceae; genus Secale; species Secale cereale. Next base: position 713,502,606 of record LR738713.1, on the reverse strand, counting down.
CGCCATGGTGAGGATGGCGTTGGGGGTGAAGTCAAGCAGATGGAGGCCGTATGTGTTCATAATGTCGCAGAAGAAGTTTGAGAAAGGAGGGCAGAGACCACTGTGAAAAAAGGCTGCGAAGAAGTAGTACCCGCCGGGATAGCTGTCCTTGGCGGCGGCCGGATATGCTCGCGTGCGGGGATGCGCGGTGGTTTCCTTGGCCCAGAACAAGTAATACTTGTTCCAGAGCTCCCGCACGCCGAGCTTCGGCGGGAAGACGAGGTGCTTCTTCCGGTACGCGGCGAGCTTCGCCGCTTGCTCCGATTTCTCCCTCTTGGCCTTCTCCGCCTTCGCCTTGTCGGTCTTCGGGGCCATGGCGGGCGCGGCGGAAGGAAAGAGGGGCGAAAGGTCCGACGACGCCGGAGATGCAGACGGCGGCGGCGGAGGCGTGGAAGCAGAGCGCAAGAGAATCATTGGAGAAGGAAGACGATGCAATGAAAGCGCAAGGAGGGGAACCGCGCCCGCTTCCTCTGCTTTTATGGGGGAGTGGGGGGCGTTTCGCCCTTTCCATTAAGAGATCGTGGGCACGTCCCATCCCACGACGCCGCGATCGACGCGTGCCGTTACAGTGGGGTGCGGCGGATACGGAAGTGGATTCGGCGCGCCGCGGGCCGCGGGTGCCCGTGCACTGTTTTGGGCCTGGCCCAACAGCGCTCGGCACCGTGTGTGGCCCAGGCCCGGGGGCTCCTGTCGGTGTACTAAGGTAGGGGTACCTCGGTACCCCAACTTGTGCACGGGCAGTTGCAGCTTCCCGCGGCAGGGTTTACCGCGTGCTCGCCGGAGACCTTCCTGCTCCCTATTAAACCATTCAAAAACAAAGTATACAAGACACAAGATCGAGACCCCGGCAAGAGGAGCTTGCCGGGAAGGCCGTACCAGGCTCAAGACTGCCTCACTAGCACAAGGCCCTGGCAAGAGGAGCTTGCCAGGAAGACCAGAAGACACGCCTCGGCGCTATATGCGCCCCGGCAAGGGCCCGGGGAACGACAAGCTCCCGGGCCCGGCAAGATCAAGGCCCCGGCAAGGCGCTTGCCGGGAAGGCTGCGCTATGTGCCCGCGCTCCAGCTCATCGGCCCACGCGTCGCCCTGGGGCCTATTCAGGGACGCGTGGCGGATGGCTGTGCAGCCTGGGGTACACGGTGGCACTCCACGGCGATGGACCCATCGCCGTGGCGGACGGAGACGCTAGAGCGGGAGCTTTTGGGGTCGACGGCGACGGGCATTAAATGCCCTTGTCCCCCACTGTCAAAGTAGGTATAGACCACTGTTCTGTACTGTAGCTCCACTGTTCCCGCACTGTTACAACTACCACCTCTTTTACATTTTTACCCCTTTCTCCTACGTTGACACCTGTCGGTGACCCCTTGCACTATAAAAGGAGGCCCATGCACAACGTGGAGGGGGTTCGGAACCTAGATCACTCTCGCTCTTGGTGTAGCTGCTTCTTCAAGCTCCCGAGCGCTAAAACTCAATACACAACCAAGCAGGAGTAGGGTTTTACGCGTCTACCGCGGCCCGAACCTGGGTAAAACTGCCCGCGTGCTCGCTACGATCTGCTCTTTGTGCTCCCTCCGCCCTCGTACCGCACAGACAAGGGGCTCCGGTCCCATAGGTGTTCGTGGCGGACAGTTTCCCCCGACACAATCCCTCCGGCCTTGTCGTTTACAAAGGATCAAACGCAAGAGATAATGGTGATAGGTATTGCTGCAACTAGTAAGTAAAAGCGGAAAATAAATAGCGGATGTGATCAGTGATGGTAATATGGACCGGGGTCCCATGATGTTCACTAGTGATGTCTCTCTCCCAAAAGACGATAAAACAGCTATGTGAGGTAAACGAATTACAGCTGGGCAATTGACAGAATTATGTGCGCAAACCAATGCTAACTATGTTGCAAGAAAGGTAGAGGTTCAAAGCATGGGCGGTACGCCAAGGTAAGTAGACCGAAATCCATCTGCATCTACTACTAATCATCCACCTTGAGATATCTATCCAGAACATCTCGCTGGTATTAAGTTGCGAGTCCCACCCATAGTGTAAACTCAAAGCAACAGACAACTGGACTAAAAGAACTTTGCGTAAAGTAAACAATCCTTGCACCCGTGAGTACAAGCACCGTTGTTTTCCCCCTTGTGGCAACAACACATCCCCTAGACTCATGTTTCTGTCACTCAAGCTAGTCATCGAGGGGCATGAACCCACAATCAAGCATAACATTCCCTCTTGGAGTCACTACCTACTACTTGGCTAAAGCAATAAATAGCAACGGAGAACATGCAAGAATTACTTACGAACATAAATATAAAAGAGGTAAATCAAATATATTACTCAAACACAATCTGAACATAATCTCACAATCCATCGGATCCCAGCAAACTCAACATAGCAACATCATAAGGATTGCATATGTGCCTCGATCATGTAGGGCAGCTCACGAGGTCTAATTAGTGAAGCACAAGAAGGGGAGGAGAACATCACATAGCTACTGGTCATGGACCCATGGTCCAAGGGAGACTACTCACAACTCATCCGGGAGGCGTCCATGGTGGTGGAGAGGCTCCCGGTGGTGATCCTCCCCTCCGGCAGGGTGCCGGGAAGGGTTCTCCTGGTGCTCCCGATCTTGGAAGCGCGGCGGCGGCGGAACAGAGATGAGATCGTGAAAAAGGGTTCCGTTCTCGAGGGTTTCGGGACGCGTGTTAAATATATGCCAAAGGGGGCATCAGCGGAGGCCTGGGGGGGCCAGGCGCCCCCCCGGCGCGGCCAGGGGGGCCGCGTCACCAGGGCGCCTGGAGCCCTGGTGGCCCCCCTTCGGCCCTACTTCGGCCGTGTGGAAGCTTCCGGAACGCTGATTTTTTATATAATTTTTCCGGGATTTTTCTGGCAGTTTACGTGACGGGAAAACCTGAAATACAAAAACAGCAGAAAACAGAAACTGGCACTGGGGTGCACTGACTTAATAGGTTAGTCCAAATATGATCAAAAGTGTATGGAAGTGTATAAATATCATAGCAATATCACCCAAAAGAGGCATGGAGCAAGCAGAAATTATAGATACGTTTTGGACGTATCAAACGTTACTACAGACTCTTGAATAGATCGATCAGAAAGAATAGCTTTGAGGTGGTTTCGTACCCTACCATAATGTCTTCGTTTGCTCTCCACTATTAGTTACTTTGGAGTGACTCTTTGTTGCATGTTGAGGGCTAGTAATATGATCCAATTATGTTATCCTTGTTGAGAGAACTTGCACTAGTGAAAGTATGAACCCTAGGCCTTGTCTCCTACCATTGCAACACCGTTTATGCTCACGTTTACCTCTTGCTACCTTGTTGTTTTTATATTTTCTTATTACAAAAACCTATATCTACCATCCATATTGCACTTGTATCACCATCTCTTCGCCGAACTAGTGCACCTATACAATTTACCATTGTATTGGGTGTGTTGGGGACACAAGAGACTCTTTGTTATTTGGTTGCAGGGTTGTTTGAGAGAGACCATCTTCATCCTACGCCTCCCACGGATTGATAAACCTTAGGTCATCCACTTGAGGGAAATTTGCTACTGTCCTACAAACCTCTGCACTTGGAGGCCCAACAACGTCTACAAGAAGAAGGTTGTGTAGTAGACATCAGGCGCGCGGCTGCCCCTTGGCCGCCTCTCGTCCTTTACCAATTGGGCCCATGAGGCCCAATAACCTCCGGGGGGGTTCCGGTAACCCCCCGGTACTCCGGTATATATCCGATAACCCCCGGAACCATTCCGGTGTCCGAATATAGTCGTACAATATATCAATCTTCATGTCTCGACCATTTCGAGACTCCTCGTCATGTCCGTGATCATATCCGGGACTCCGAACAACCTTCGGTACATCAAAACTCATAAACTCATAATATAACCGTCATCAAAACTTTAAGCGTGCGGACCCTACGGGTTCGAGAACTATGTAGACATGACCGAGACACGTCTTCGGTCAATAACCAATAGCGGAACCTGGATGCTCATATTGGCTCCTACATATTCTACGAAGATCTTTTATTGGTCAAACCGCATAACAACATACATTGTTCCCTTTGTCATCGGTATGTTACTTGCCCGAGATTCGATCGTCGGTATCTCAATACCTAGTTCAATCTCGTTACCGGCAAGTCTCTTTACTCGTTCCGTAATACATCATCCTGCAACTAACTCATTAGTTGCAATGCTTAAGTGATGTGCATTACCGAGTGGGCCCAAAGATACCTCTCCGATAATCGGAGTGACAAATCCTAATCTCGAAATACGCCAACCCAACAAGTACCTTCGGAGACACCTGTAGAGCACCTTTATAATCACCCAGATACGTTGTGACGTTTGGTAGCACACAAAGCATTCCTCCGGTAAACGGGAGTTGCATAATCTCATAGTCATAGGAACATGTATAAGTCATGAAGAAAACAATAGCAACAAACTAAACGATCAAGTGCTAAGCTAACGGAATGGGTCAAGTCAATCACATCATTCTCCTAATGATGTGATCCCGTTAATCAAATGACAACTCATGTCTATGGTTAGGAAACATAACCATCTTTGATCAACGAGCTAGTCAAGTAGAGGCATACTAGTGGCACTCTGTTTGTCTATGTATTCACACATGTATTATGTTTCCGGTTAATACAATTCTAGCATGAATAATAAACATTTATCATGATATAAGGAAATAAATAATAACTTTATTATTGCCTCTAGGGCATATTTCCTTCACAATGGTCCTAAAGCGAGGAGGACAAAGCGTGAAGGAGGTCGGTGGCGAATTCGATGTCACATTCTTCATTGCAAAAGAAGCCATCGAGCTTACAAAGCGTGGGGTTGTTTCTTTCATTGCTCCAGGTGAACTTCCTATTCTGGAGATGTATTTCTTTGAGCTCACGAGTGTTTAGGGTGTTGCAAAAACTAACAAGGTGGCTACGATCAACATTTGTCCGGTTCTTGTCTATGGCACGGTAGATTTGATTGAAATCCCCATTAACAAGCCATTTTGTGCCCGATGCCGGCTTTTGCGAGGTCAGCTCCGCGAAAAAAATCATCGTTGTGGATGCTTCTAGTCGGTCCGTAGACCGTTGTTAGCCTGAAGGTTTTGGCATCCAAAGTGGTGTTGATGGAGACAGAAGCAAAGAGGAAATATGTTCCAGTCTGCACATTGGAGATGGTTACAGCGCTATCATCCCAGAGCAGCAAGATGCCGCCTCTGGTGCCCTCAGCAGGTCTTTGTGCAAAGTTCTTCAGTCTGTGTCCTCCCAGATAGGCAGCAACAAAAAGGATCAATTGTCTGAAGCTTTGATTCTTGAATACACACCAGATGACAGGAAGAGGCAACAATAGTTGCATGGACTGTAGCTTGCCGGTGAGGGCAATTTAGACCACAAACATTCCAACACAATATGGATAGATTTTGTTCTAACATAGACTTTGTTGAAAAGTTTAATCTCAACTAGTGTAGTTGTCCATGTGCAAACGTTGTCATGGGCGTAGTGTCCCTTGAAGTACGGTGATGTTGGTGCTTTTTTTCTTTCAAAAAAGAGGATAAATTGGGCCTGTGCATCAGAATGATGCATGTAGCTGTATATTAGTAATAGTGCAAAATTCAGTAGCTGAACATCATTGACCTGAAAATAAAGCAGAAAACAAACCCTGAGGCCGTATACCTCGCGATAGTAACTCTCTGAGATAGCCAGTAACCCTATGATATAAGACACAACATAAACGAAAAATACACAACTCCCAGGCTACGCCTTCAAGAAGGAATCTCCTCACGTGCGCCGATGATGACGAGTCCACCACAGGGTTGAACTCTGGATTCCCATCCCCGACGCCAAGCTTCAATCCACCACCTTCGGCGAGGACACAACGCAGGCGCGCGACGACATAGCCTGATTAGAGATGTTGTGTTTTCACCGGAGTGCATAAACTCATCGTTGAAGCCAACTGGACCATCCAGCCTTATTCGTTTACCGACGCCTCTATAGTTGGATACCTCTGGAGAAGGCAACGGAAGACAAAGACATCCCACATGCCTCCCTCTATGGTTGCACCACCTCCGATTCAAGAGCAACATGCTAAACACGACACCTCCGCTAGAGCCATCGTGCATCACTCGTCGGTAGCAAGCATGACTTGACGTCTCCATATAAGACATCGTGTATAGCACCCGCCGGTAGATGGCGAGGTGGAATGAGCTTAAGGTGTTGGAGGATGAAAAATAGAAGGCCAAGTTGGCGGCTGAAGAGAGAATGTTGAAGGCAGAGGTACCTATGCTTGCACTTGAGGAGGAGAGGATTTGTGATGCTAAGAAAGCCGAAGAGTATGCTATCATGTTCATGAATCCAACCACAATGGATGAAACTTCAAGAAAGTATTGGGAGCTCAGTCGTGGAGAGATCTTGGAAGCCTCCCTTTGGAATGTTGGTGGTGGCTGAGGGGGTGGTGGCCGAGTGGGTGGTGGCGTTGATGGTGTTGATGGTGGTGGACGAGGGGGTGTTGGTGTTGATGGTGGTGGCCGAGTGGATGGTGGAGTTGATATCTTCACCGTTGACCTCGTTTGAGTGGTGGTGGTGGTGGTGCATGCCATTGGTTGGCTCGATCCATAACATATACATGCTATGTTCGTGGTGATTTTAGACCAAACATTGTATTTGAAGTGATGTCTTTTGGGTGAACTTTGCATGTTTTAATTTAAAAAATGCAATGATGAAACTTTATGTTATGACGATTATGCTATGTGCTACCTCTTGAGCTTGCGTTGTATTCCCTCGAAGAGGAAAGGGAGATGCAGCATAGTAGCGTAAGTATTTCCCTTGGTTTTTGAAAACCAAGGTATCAATCCAGTAGGAGACCACGCGCCAGTCTCTCACACCTGCACAAACAAATAAGAACTTCGCAGCCAACGCGATAAGGGGTTGTCAATCCCTTTACGGTCACTTACGAGAGTGAGATCTGATAGTGATGATAAGATACTATTTTTGGTATGTTTGATATAGAAACAAAAAGTAAAGAAAGCAAATAAACAACGGCGACAGAAATTGGCTAGTTGACGGGAAAGTAATAAGATAGAGATAGACCCGAGGGCCATAGTTTTCTCTAGTGGCTTCTCTCATGATAGCGATATTCTATGGCGGGTAAACAAATTATTGTCGAGCAATTGATAGAAAAGCGAATAATTATGAGACTATCTAGGCATGATCATTGTATATATGCATCACGTCCGAGACAAGTAGACCGACTCCTGCCTGCATCTACTACTATTACTCCACACATCGACTGCTATCCAATATCCAGTATGCATCTAGTGTATTGAGTTCATACGAACAGAGTAACGCCTTAAGCAAGATGACATGATGTAGAGGGATAAACTCAAGCAATATGATGAAAACCCCATCTTTTTATCCTCGATGGCAACAATACAATACGTGCCTTGCTGCCCCTACTATCACTGGGAAAGGACACCGCAAGATTGAACCCAAAGCCAAGCACTTCTCCCATTGCAAGAACTATAGATCTAGTAGGCCAAACCAAACCAATAATTCGAAGAGACCTGCAAGGATATTATGAGCACACATAAAAAGTTCAGAGAAGAACCAAATATCTTTCATAGATAACCTTGATCATAAACTCACAATGCATCGGATCTCGACAAACACACCACAAAAAGAGATTACATCGAATAGATCTCCTCGAAGACCGAGGAGAACTTTGTATTGAGATCCGAGAGAGAGAGAAGAAGCTATCTAGATACTAGCTATGGACCCGAAGGTCTGTGGTAAACTACTCACAACTCATGGTGAGGGCGATGATGATGATGATGAAGGCCTCCGTGATGGATCCCCCTCCTAGAACAAGCTCCAAGATGGGATCTCCACGGGAACAACAGCTATGGCGGTGGAATTAGGGTTTTCTCTCTGCTTTTGGAGTTTCTGGGGTACGTGGGCATATATAGGAGGAAGAGGGGCACCAGGGGCCACCGGGCCTGCCCCCGAGGCAGGGGGCGCGCCCCCACCCTCGAGGGTGCCCCCCCTGTCCTCTGGCTTGGCCCCGAAGATTATCTCACGTGATTTTCTCCAAAAATATCTCCTGTGAAGGTTTCATTCCGTTTGGACTCCGTTTGATATTCCTTTTCTGCAAAACCCTAAAATAGGCAAAAAAAACAACAATCTGGACTGGGCCTTCTGGTTAGTAGGTTAGTCCCAAAAATGATATAAAAGTGAATGATAAAGCCCATTAAACATCTAAGACTTCATAAATAATAGCATGGAACAATAAAAAATTATAGATACGTTGGAGACGTATGAAGCATCCCCAATCTTAATTCCCGCTCGTCCTCGAGTAGGTAAATGATAAAGAAAGAATTTTGTTGTGGAATGCTAACCAATATAGTTTTTCAATGTAATTCTCTTAATTGTGGCATGAATGTTCAGATCTGAAGGATTCAAGATAAAAGTCTATATTGACATAAGAAATAACAATACTTCAAGCAATACTAACAAAGCAATCACGTCTTCTCAAAATTCTATGCTAAAGAAAGTTATCCCTACAAAATCATATAGTGTTGGCTATGCTCCCTTGCTATCACACAAAATATTCATATCATGCACAACCCCGATTTCAGCCAAGCATTTGTTTTCATGCTCTATCTTTTCAAACCTTTCAACTTTCACGCAATACATGAGCGTGAGCCATGGATATAGCACTATGGGTGGAATAGAGGTGGTTTTGGAGAAGACAAAAGAGGGAGATAGTCTCACATCGACTAGGCGTATCAACAGGCTATGGAGATGCCCATCAATAGATATCAATGTGAGTGAGTAGGGATTGCCATGCAACAGATGCACTAGAGCTAAATATGAATGAAAGCTCAACAAAAGAAACTAGTGGGTGTGCATCCAACTTGCTTGCTCACGAAGACCTAGTGCATTTGAGGAAGCCCATCGTTGGAATATACATGCCAAGTTCTATAACGAGAATTCCCACTAGTATATGAAAGTGACTAAGCGTGAGACTCTCTACAATGAAGAACATGGTGCTACTTTGAAGCACAAGTGTGGAAAAAGATAGTAGCAATTGTCCCTTTTTCTTTTTCTTTTTCTTTTTTTTTGGGCCTTTTTTTTCTTTGGCCTTTCTTCTTTTTTCCTTTTTTTGCGGAGGGGCTTTATAGATTCAACCTTTCCTCCCATGGGACAATGTTGTATAAATGATGATCATCACACTTTCATTACAACACAAGATTACAACTCAATACTACAACAACAAAGTATGACTCTATATGAATGCCTCCGGCGATGTACCGGTATGTGCAATGAAACAAGAGTGACATGTATAAAAATTATGCATGGTGGCCTTGCCACAAATACGATGTCAACTACATGATCATGCAATGGCAATATGACAATATGATGCGTGTCATATGAACGGAACGGTGGAAAGATGCATGGCAATATATCTCGGAATGGCTATGGAAATGCCATGATAGGTAGGTATGGTGGTTGTTTTGAGGAACAATATGGTGGCTGTTTTGAGGAAGGATATATAGTGGGTTTATGGCACCGGCGAAAGTTGTGCGGTACAAGAGAGGCTAGCAATGGTGGAAGGGTGAGAGTGCGTATAATCCATGGACTCAACATTAGTCATAAGAACTCATATACTTATTGCAAAAGTCTACGAGTCATCAAAACAAAGCAATCAACGCATGCCCCTAGGGGGGAGGTTGGTAGGACTTAACCATCGCGCGCCCCCAACCTCCACACAATGGTTGACACTCTACAAATACCTCATGCTTTAACTCAGTCACACAACGGTTCACCATACGTGCATGCTACGGGAATCACTAACCTTAACACAAATATTTCTCAATTTCATAATTACTCCACTAGCATGACTCTAATATCACTATCCTCGTGTCTCAAAACAATTATCAATCATCCAACATCTCTTTCTATTCAATGCACTTGATGTGATTTTTTTTACTACATTGACATTGGATGTTTATCATGTGAAGACTAGTTTCTCTAGCCTAAACACTTTACCATGCTGTTTTAATAGACTCTCAAATAGATATAAGTGAAGCATGAGAGTTCAACAATTTCTACAAAATATTACCACCACCATGCTCTAAAAGATATAAGTGAAGCACTAGAGCAAAAACTATTCAACTCAAACGATAAAAGTGAAGCACATAGAGTGTTATAACAATTTCTAGGCCATATTTAACTCTCTCAAATAGGTGTGTCCAGCAAGGATGATTGTGGCAAACTAACAAGCAAAGACTAAAATTATACAAGACGCTCCAAGCAAAACACATAGCATGTTGCGAATAAAAATATAGCTCCAAGTATAGTTACCGATGGATGAAGACGAAAGAGGGGATGCCTTCCCGGGGCATCCCCAAGCTTAGGCTTTTGATTATCTTGAATTTACTTGGGGTTCCATGGGCATACCCAAGCTTAGGCCTTTGCTACTCCTTGTTCCATAGTCCACCAAAGCAATACTCAAAACTTGTAAACTTCACAACACAAAACTTAGACAAAAATTCTCGTGAGCTCCGTTAGTAAGAGAAAGCAAATCACCACTCAAAGGTACATCAAGGAATTAATACTTTGTTTTTATTGGTGTTAAACCTACTGTACTCCAAGTTCTCTATGGTTCATATCCTCCAATATTACTCATAGATGCATCGGAATAAGCAAACAACACACAAAAAACAGAATCTGTCAAAAACAGAACAGTCTGTAGTAATCTACTGGGTTCGCCTACTTATGGAAATCCAAAAAATGCAAACTAAATTGGTAAATTTGCGCAATTTTTCTACCAATAAGCAGAAAAAATAATCAACTAAAAAGCACGCTCCAGTAAAATCTGAAGACTACTTTAGCGAGCGCTAACGATTCTGTTTTTCACAGCAAGATCAAATAAACTTCACAAAAGTATTACCAAAGGTTCTACTTGGCACAAACACTAAACAAAACATGAAAACACATCTAATCAGAGGCTAGATGCAATATTTATTCCCTAACAGCAACAAGCAAAAAACATAAAATTGGGTTGCCTCCCAACAACCGCTATTGTTTTATGCCCCTAGTTAGGCATGATTTTAATGATGCTCACATGAAAGACAAGACTTGAAGCACAAAGAGAGCATCATATAGCATGTGAAAATCACATCTAAGTCTAACAGACCTCCTATGCGTAGGCATCTTATAGGAAAACAAATTACCAAAACAAGCAAGATCTAGCATATGCAAGGAAGGAGAAAGAAATAATAGCAATCTCAACATAACGAGAGGTAATTTAGTAACATGAAGATTTCTATGACCATATTTTCCTCTCTCATAATAATTGTATGTAGGATCATAAGAAAATTCAACAAAATAGCTATCACATAACATATTCTCAACACGATCCACATGCATACGGAGTTGACACTCTTCCAAAATAGTGGGATCAACATCAACTAAAGTTATGACCTCTCCAAACCCACTTTTATCAAAAAATTCATAAGATTGACCATTCTCCAAATATGTGGGATCTAAAGTTGACACTCTTCCAAACCCACTTTCAATACTATTGCAAACATTATCAATCTCATATATACCATGGGGCTCAAATAAATTTTCAAGATCATAAGAAGAATCACCCCAATCATGATCATTGCAACAAGTAGTGGGCAAAGCAAAATAAGCATCCCCAAGCTTAGGGTTTTGCATATCATTAGCACAATTGTCACTCATAGAATTTATAACAACATCATTGCAATCATGCTTTTTATTTAAGGAGCTAACATGAATCACTTTTTCTTTCAACAATTCCTCACAATTTTTAGATTCATAAATGTCAAGCAAAACCCCATAAAGATAATCTAGTGCACCCAACTCACTAGAAATAGGTTCAACATAATTGGATCTCTTAAAGAGATTAGCAAGTGGATGAGGATCCATACTTTAGCAAGCGAAGATGCAAGCTAATTGAGGGCACATAGCACACAAGCAAATAAGAAGCAAGCAAACGATAAACACACGTCAGAAGAAGGGCGAATAAAACGGCAAGGGTGAAGTGGGGGTGAGGAAAACGAAATAAATGTAATGCGAAGGATAAGGGTTTGTGATAGGTACTTGGTATATGACTTTTGCGTAGGCCTCCCCGGCAACGGTGCCAGAAATTCTTCTTGCTACCTCTTGAGCTTGCGTTGTATTCCCTCGAAGAGGAAAGGGAGATGCAGCACAGTAGTGTAAGTATTTCCCTCAGTTTTTGAGAACCAAGGTATCAATCCAGTAGGAGACCACGCGCCAGTCCCTCGCACCTGCACAAACAAATAAGAACTTCGCAGCCAACACGGTAAGGGGTTGTCAATCCCTTTATGGTCACTTACGAGAGTGAGATCTGATAGAGATGATAAGATAATATTTTTGGTATTTTTGATATAGAAACAAAAAGTAAAGAAAGCAAATAAACAACGGCGACAGAAATTGGCTAGTTGACGGGAAAGTAATATGATAGAGATAGACCCGGGGGCCATAGTTTTCTCTAGTGGCTTCTCTCATGATAACGATATTCTACGGCGGGTAAACAAATTACTTCGACCAATTGATAGAAAAGCGAATAATTATGAGACTATCTAGGCATGATCATTGTATATAGGCATCACGTCCGAGACAAGTAGACCGACTCCTGCCTACATCTACTACTATTACTCCACACATCGACCACTATCCAGCATGCATCTAGTGTATTGAGTTCATACGAACATAGTAATGCCTTAAGCAAGATGACATGATGTAGAGGTATAAACTCAAGCAATATGATGAAAACCCCATCTTTTTATCCTCGATGGCAACAATACAATACGTGCCTTGCCGCCCCTACTGTCACAGGGAAAGGACACCGCAAGATTGAACCCAAAGCCAAGCACTTCTCCCATTGCAAGAACTATAGATCTAATAGGCCAAACCAAACCAATAATTCGAAGAGACTTGCAAGGATATTATGAGCACACATAAAAAGTTCAGAGAAGAACCAAATATCTTTCATAGATAACCTTGATCATAAACTCACAATTCATCAGATCTCGACAAACACACCGCAAAAAGAGATTACATCGAATAGATCTCCTCGAAGACCAAGGAGAACTTTGTATTGAGAACCGGAGAGAGAGAAGAAGCCATCTATATACTAGCTATGGACTCGAAGGTCTGTGGTAAACTACTCACAAATCATGGTGAGGGCGATGATGATGATGATGAAGGCCTTCGTGATGGATCCCCCTCCCGAAATAGGCTCCAAGATGGGATCTCCACGGGAACAGCAGCTACGGCGGTGGAATTAGGGTTTTCTCTCTGCTTTTGGAGTTTCAGGGGTACGTAGGCATATATAGGAGGAAGCGGGGCACCAGGGGCCACCGGGCCTGCCCTCGAGGAAGGGGGGCGCGCCCCCCACCCTCGAGGGTGGCCCCCCTGTCCTCTGGCTTGGCCCTGAAGTTTATCTCGCGTGATTTTCTCCAAAAATATCTCCTGCGAAGGTTTCATTCCGTTTGGACTCCGTTTGATATTCCTTTTCTGCAAAACCCTGAAATAGGCAAAAAACAGCAATCTGGACTTGGCCTTTGGGTTAGTAGGTTAGTCCCAAAAATGATATAAAAGTGAATGATAAAGCCCATTAAACATCTAAGACTTCATAAATAATAGCATGGAACAATCAAAAATTATAGATACGTTGGAGACGTATCACTATGCGTGTTTTAATTTTTTTTTAAAGATTTGTATTGTATAGTGCTTGAAGTTCATGTGGCTCGGACACAAAATCTACACAATTTTATTTTTACCCCACTAACTATAGGGGGTCGGCAGGTGTTTCCACTGTTTGTGGAGTAGAAATTTACTCCACTGACTTTACTATGTCTAATACTTCCCTTACTAGCCTCGCGGAGGACAAGTGACACCGACGATAAAGTTGACACCAATTCCTAATTCTTCAAACAAAAATCAAATTAAATTTATGGGCAAGCTCTACCAAATGAGGCAGACTGGTTTGATATGATTTCAGACATAATTGACATGTACGGGTTGCACTAGCAAGCGATTATGTAGCTAAAAACAACCACTTTTGATGCTAGGTTTTCCAAAAACAACTTATTTTTATAAAATTATCAAAATACCACTACCGAATTGGTTTGTTGTTTCAAAAACTGCAACTTTGTGCTAGTGACAAATTGGGTCGAAATTGATCGTGATTATGAAAGGGATGACCCATACACTAGGGCCGACGCGACATCAAACTCAACTCTGTTAGGTTGACCGTTAAAATAGACTGCTATGGCAAGTGAGGCCTAGATAACCCACATGTGCAAGTGATCACAACAGTCTTCGAAGAAAGTATTACAACCCAAATTTATTGATTCGACGCCGGAGGAGTCAAATAGTAATTATAAATTTTGGCAGTTGAGTTGTCAATTCAACCACATTTAAAAACAAATACTTGCTTGACACAATTTATTAGTAGCAAAAGTGATGGAGTAACTGTAGTTATGATTTTGGAGTGGTAACAAAAGTAACAATTTTGAGTAGTTGCAGTTGCGGTTGTCGTGAACAAAAGCAACGTAAAGAGAGAAACAAGTATGAAAAACGTAGGCATGAGATTGGATAATGGCCGTTGCATGGATAATATCAATTATGTAATAGTCATAACACAACGTGACAATAAACTAGACCCGACTTACCAATCATATGTAGGCATGTATTCCATATGTAGTTGTACGTGCTTGCACTGAGAATTTGGACAACATATATTGTCCTACCCTCTCATTTTAGCGGATCCTAATAAAAGTTAAGGGTAATTAAGGTACTCATTTCACAAAAAGATAATTAAGGTACTTGGACTGGGGGGCTATTTAGAATGTATCATAAAGTGTAATATCTCACAAACAAGTCACATACTTGCCGACATGCGTCATTCATATCGTCCAAGCATTATATTGATTCATAAACACATAGAAAATATCATCATACATGATTGCCTCTGTGACATATCTCCAACAACTACGACTTGTTTTCTAATTATGGAAGCTCTACCAGCCCGAGATGGTGTTCTTATGGCAGCTGAACAAGCTATACGACATGTTCAGATTGAGACCGATGCTTAACAGATCACCAAACTGTGGGAAGGAAGTAATTTTGAGAGATCAGAAGTGGGTAGCATTTTGCATGAAGTGAAAATCCTTAGTGAGACCTTTTCCTCTTTTCATTTGAGCTTTGTTGGGAGTGGTGCTAATGTTGTTGCATATCATTGTGCAAAGAGAGGGAGCAAGTCAAGGCGTCGATGCCTCTGGCTTAATTACATTCCCCTTTTCCTTGCCGGTTCTCTAAGACAACATTGTAATCAAAAGCTTTGATCAATCTCATTGTTGCAAAATAATAATAATTGACATGAAATCATGACTTGGAATACAATATGCACTCATCATACCGCTTCGCTGTTGGGGGACCTTTGGCACCGGCTTTTCCTACAACGACCTGTGGGGAGGAAGACGAGGCCACATGCGAGAAGGAGGACAATGATACATCTCCAACATATCTATACTTTTTTATTGTTCCATGCTATTATTTATGAAGTCTTGGATGTATAATGGGCTATATCTTTCACTTTTATATCATTTTTGGGACTAACCTACTAACCCAAAGGCCCAGTCCAGATTGCTGTTTTTTTGCCTATTTCAGGGTTTTGCAGAAAAAGAATATCAAACGGAGTCCAAACGGAATGAAACCTTTGCGAGATATATTTTCCGAGAAAATCACGCACATGAAGCTTGAGAACCACGTCAGAGGATCGAGGAGGTGCCCTCGAGGGTGGGGGGCGCGCCCCCCTTCCCAGGGCGCGCCCCCTGCCTCGAGGCCCCTTCAAGTGGCCCCCGGTGCCCTCCTTCTTCCTATATAAGTCCACGTACCCCAGAAACTCCATGAACAGAGAGAAAACCCTAATTCCACCGCCATAGCTTCTATTCCCATGGATATCCCATCTAGGAGCCTGTTCCGGAGCTCCACCGGAGGAGGATCCGTCACAGAGGCCTTCATCATCATCATCATCGCCCTCACCATGAGTTGTGAGTAGTTTACCACAGACCTTCGGGTCCATAGCTAGTATCTAGATGGCTTCTTCTCTCTCTTTGGATTTCAATAAAAAGTTCTCCTCTGTCTTCGAGGAGATCTATTCGATGTAATCTCTTTTTGCGGTGTGTTTGTCGAGATCCGATAAATTGTGAGTTTATGATCAAGGTTATCTATGAAAGATATTTGGTTCTTCTCTGAACTTTTTATGTGTGCTCATAATATCCTTGCAAGTCTCCTCGAATTATTGGTTTGGTTTGGCCTACTAGATCTATAGTTCTTGCAATGGGAGAAGTGCTTGGCTTTGGGTTCAATCTTGCGGTGTCCTTTCCCAGTGATAGTAGGGGCAGCAAGGCACGTATTGTATTGTTGCCATCGAGGATAAAAAGATGGGGTTTACATCATATTGCTTGAGTTTATCCCTCTACATTATGTCATCTTGCTTAAGGCGTTACTCTGTTCGTATGAACTCAATACACTAGATGCATGCTGGATAGCGGTCGATGTGTGGAGTAATAGTAGTAGATGCAGGCAGGAGTCGGTCTACTTGTCTCGGACGTGATGCCTATATACAATGATCATGCCTAGATAGTCTCATAATTATTCGCTTTTCTATCAATTGCTCGATAGTAATTTGTTTACCCGCCGTAGAATATCACTATCATGAGAGAAGCCACTAGAGAAAACTATGGCCCCCGGGTCTATTCTCAACATATCAATCTACATCCACTTTACTTTTACCGCTTTTTTTGCTGTTTTGTTAAACCAAAAATACCAAAAATATCAACTATCATCTATATCAGATCTCACTCTCGTAAGTGACCGTAAAGGGATTGACAACCCGTTATCGCGTTGGCTGCGAAGTTCTTATTTGTTTGTGCAGGTGCGAGGGACTGGCACGTGGTCTCCTACTGGATTGATACCTTGGTTCTCAAAAACTGAGGGAAATACTTACGCTACTATGCTGCATCTCCCTTTCCTCTTCGAGGGAATACAACGCAAGCTCAAGAGGTAGCAAGAAGAATTTCTGGCGTCGTTGCCGGGGAGGCTTACGCAAAAGTCATATACCAAGTACCTATCACAAACCCTTATCCTTTGCATTACATTTATTTGCCTCTCATTTTCCTCTCCCCCACTTCACCCTTGTCGTTTTATTTGCCCTTCCTCCATTGTGTGTTTATGAGTTTATCGTTCGCTTGCTTCTTGTTTGCTTGTGTGTTGCTTGCTTGCTTCGTGTCTAGCACACCTATCATTATCACCACTCCCGAGAGCGAGGTCCTCAAATTGAAACAAAGGGAGGAAGAAAACTTAAAAGATGCCTGGTATAGAATTTGCAATGCTCAAAGTAGATCTAATAGGAAGTTTTCCACTTCCGTGCTTCTTCGCAATTTTTATGTTGGCATAACTCCGTGGAATAGATTCATCTTATACACCATTACCAGAGGGAATTTCTTGGGTAGCCACACCGTTGATTCTTATAAAGCTATGACTGAATTATTTGGCACACCACCTCTTATGGTTAATGGGACCATTTTAACTTTGGAGCATGTTATGCAAAGATTAGAAATCATTGAAAACAAAGTTGCTACGGTGGAATTGGTAGAGAACTTGGGTAAAAAAATTCATAATGAAATCACTCAATATGGATCCAAGGTAGGAGTTGTTCTGAAAAATCTTAAGGAAAAGGAGCCCATAGTTAAAGAAAAACTAGATAAGGATTCTACTAGAATCAATAAACTTGAGGATGTTATCACTAATGTGGGTGCTGCTCTTTCCGCTATAAAAACTACTCCAAATACCTCTACTAAATTATCTAATTTCATGTATGTCCCTAAAGACAAGGGTGAAACATCTAGAATTGCGGATCTCAAATCCATAAGTGTTCACCCTAATTTTCTTACTTTTGCAAGAGACCCTTTTGACACTTTAGAATTTCTTGATTTCTTGCCCAAGAGTTTGATTATTCATAGGGACAAAGAAGTGCCCAAGAATCATAAGTGCTTAATCAAAGAATTGCCTTCCAAGGATGGCAATTCCTAGATCTATCTTGTATCATGCCTAGCTAGGGGCATAAAACGATAGCGCTTGTTGGGAGGCAACCCAATTTTAAGTTTTTTGTTTTTGTTGCTGTTAGGGAATAAATATTGCATCTAGCCTATGATTAGATGTGTTTTCATGTTTTGCTTAGTGTTTGTGCCAAGTAGAACCTTTGGGAAGACTTGTGTGAAGTTTATTTGATCTTGCTGTGAAAAACATAATCATTAGCGCTCGCTAAAGTAGTATTCAGATTTTACTGGAGCGTGCTTTTTAGTTGATTATTTTTGTAGATGATTGGTAGACAAATTGCGCAAATTTCCAATTTAGTTTGAATTTTTTGGAGTTCCAGAAGTAGGCGAACCCTGCAGATTACTACAGACTGTTCTGTCTTTGACATATTCTGTTTTTTCGTGTGTTGTTTGCTTGTTTCAATGCATCTATGAGTAGTACTGGAAGATATGAACCATAGAGAAGTTGGAATACAGCAGGTTTAACACCAATATAAACAAATAATGAATTCATTGCTGTACCTTTGAGTAGTGGTTTGTTTTCTTATACTAACGGAGCTCACGAGAATTTTTGTCTAAGTTTTGTGTTGTGAAGTTTTCAAGTTTTGAGTATTGCTTTGATGGACTATGGAACAAGGAGTAGCAAAGGCCTAAGCTTGGGGATGCCCATGGCACCCCAAGTAAATTCAAGATAATCAAAAGCCTAAGCTTGGGGATGCCCCGGGAAGGCATCCCCTCTTTCGTCGTCATCCATCGGTAACTATACTTGGAGCTATATTTTTATTCACAACATGTTATGTGTTTTGCATGGAGCGTCTTGTATAATTTGAGTCTTTGCTTGTTAGTTTGCCACAATCATCCTTGATGTACACACCTATTTGATAGAGTTAAATATGGCCTAGAAATTGTTAGAACACTCTATGTGCTTCACTTATATCTTTTGAGTTGAATAGTTTTTGCTCTAGTCCTTCACTTATATCTTTTAGAGCACGGCGGTGAAAATATTTTGTAGAAATTGTTGAACTATCATGCTTCACTTATATATATTTGAGAGTCTATTCAAACAGCATGGTAATGTGTTTAGGCTAAAGAAACTAGTTTCACATGATAGACATCCAATGTCAATGTAGTAAAAAAATTCACACCAAGTGCATTGAATAGAATGAGATGTTGGATGCTTGATAATTGTTTTGAGACATGAGGATACTGATATTAGAGTCATGATAGTGGAGTTATTATGAAATTGACAAATACTTGTGTTCCCGTATCATGCATGTATGGTGAACCGTTGTGTGACTAAGTTAGAGCATGAGGTATTTGTAGAGTGTCAACCTTTGTGTGGAGGTCGGGGGCACGCGATGGTTAACTCCTACCGACCTCCCCCCTAGGAGCATGCGTTGATTGCTTTGTTTTGATGACTCGTAGATTTTTGCAATAAGTATATGAGTTCTCATGACTAATGATGAGTCCATGGATTATACGCACTCTCACCCTTCCACCATTGCTAGCCTCTCTTGTACCGCGCAACTTTTGTCGGTGCCATAAACCCACTATATATCCTTCCTCAAAACGCCACCATATTGTTCCTCAAAACAGTCACCATACCTACCTATCATGGCATTTCCATAGCCATTCCGAGATATATTGCCATGCAACTTTCCACCGTTCCGTTTATATGAAACACATCATATTGTCATATTGCCATTGCATGATATTGTAGTTGACATCGTGTTTGTGGCAAGGCCACCATGCATAATTTTTATCCATGTCACTCTTGTTTCATTGCACATACCGGTACACCGCCGGAGGCATTCATATAGAGTCATACTTTGTTGTTGTAGTATCGAGTTGTAATATCGTGTTGTAATGAAAGTGTGATGATCATCATTATTAGAGCATTGTCCCATGGGAGGAAAGGCTGAATCTATAAAGCCCCTCCGCAAAAAAAGAAAGGCCAAAGAAAAAAAAAAGGGCCCAAAAAAAGTGAAAACAAAAAGGGACAATTGCTACTATCTTTTTCCACACTTGTGCTTCAAAATAGCACCATGTTCTTCATTGTAGAGAGTCTCATATTTAGTCACTTTCATATACTAGTGGGAATTTTCGTTATAAAATTTGGCTTGTATATTCCAACGATGGGCTTCCTCAAATGCCCGAGGTCTTCGTGAGCAAGCAAGTTGGATGCACACCTACTAGTTTCTTTTGTTGAGCTTTCATTCATATTAAGATCTAGTGCATCTGTTGCATGGCAATCCCTACTCGCTCACATTGATATCTATTGATGGGCATCTCCAGAGCCCGTCGATACGCCTAGTCGATGTGAGACTATCTCCCTCCTTTTTGTCTTCTCGACAACCACCTCTATTCCACCCATAGTGTTATATCCACGGCCCACGCTCGTGTATTGCGTGAAAGTTCAAAGGTTTAGAAAGATAGAGTATGAAAACAAATGCTTGGTTGAATATTTGTGCATGATATGAATATTTTTGCGTGATAACTTGGGAGCATAGCCAACACTATATGATTTTGTAGGGATAACTTTCTTTAGTCATAGTATTTTGAGAAGACATGATTTCTTTGTTAGTATGCTTGAAGTATTACTATTTCTTACGTCAATATAGACTTTTATCTTGAATATTTCAGATCTGAACATTCATGCCACAATTGAGAGAATTACATTGAAAAATTATATTGGTTAGCATTCCACATCAAAAATTCTTTCTTTATCATTTACCTACTCGAGGACGAGCAGGAATTAAGCTTGGGGATGCTTGATACGTCTCCAACGTATCTATAATTTTTTATTGTTCCATGCTATTATTTATGAAGTCTTGGATGTTTAATGGGCTTTATCTTTCACTTTTATATCATTTTTGGGACTAACCTACTAACCCATAGGCCTAGTCCAGATTGCTGTTTTTTTGCCTATTTCAGGGTTTTGCAGAAAAAGAATATCAAACGGAGTCCAAACGGAATGAAACCTTCGCGAGAGATATTTTCGGAGAAAATCACGCACAGGAAGCTTGAGAACCATGTCAGGGGATCGAGGAGGTGCCCTCGAGGGTGGGGGGCGCGCCCCCTGCCTCGAGGCCCCCTCAAGTGGCCTCCGGTGCCCTCCTTCTTCCTATATAACTCCACGTACCCCAGAAACTCCATGAACAGAGAGAAAAGCCTAATTCCACCACCGTAGCTTCTGTTCCCGTGGAGATCCCATCTTGGAGCCTGTTCTGGAGCTCCACCGGAGGGGCATCCATCACGGAGGCCTTCATCATCATCATCATCGCCCTCACCATGAGTTGTGAGTAGTTTACCACAGACCTTCGGGTCCATAGCTAGTATCTAGATGGCTTTTTTCTCTCTTTGGATCTCAATAGAAAGTTATCCTCGGTCTTCGACGAG
Source organism: Secale cereale (assembly GCA_902687465.1). NCBI lineage: Eukaryota > Viridiplantae > Streptophyta > Magnoliopsida > Poales > Poaceae > Secale > Secale cereale. Next base: position 713,481,002 of record LR738713.1, on the reverse strand, counting down.
ATCTATTCGATGTAATATCTTTTTGCCGTGTGTTTGTCGAGATCCGATGAATTGTGAGTTTATGATCAAGGTTATCTATGAAAGATATTTGGTTCTTCTCTGAACTTTTTATGTGTGCTCATAATATCCTTGCAAGTCTCTTCGAATTATTGGTTTGGTTTGGCCTACTAGATCTATAGTTATTGCAATGGGAGAAGTGCTTGGCTTTGGGTTCAATCATGCGGTGTTCTTTTCCAGTGACAGTCGGGGCAGCAAGGCACGTATTGTATTGTTGCCATCGAGGATAAAAAGATAGGGTTTACATCATATTGCTTGAGTTTATCCCTCTACATCATGTCATCTTGCTTAAGGCGTTACTCTGTTCGTATGAACTCAATACACTAGATGCATGCTGGATAGCGGTCGATGTGTGGAGTAATAGTAGTAGATGCAGGCAGGAGTCAGTCTACTTGTCTCGTACGTGATGCCTATATACAATGATCATGCCTAGATAGTCTCATAATTATTCGCTTTTCTATCAATTGCTCGACAGTAATTTGTTTACCCGCCGTAGAATAACGCTATCATGAGAGAAGCCACTAGAGAAAACTATGGCCCCCGGGTCTATTCTCAACACATCAATCTACATCTACTTTACTTTTACCGCTTTTATTTGTTGTTTTACTAAACCAAAAATACCAAAAATATCAACTATCATCTCTGTCAGATCTCACTCTCGTAAGTGACCATAAAGGGATTGACAACCCCTTATCGCGTTGGCTGCGAAGTTCTTATTTGTTTGTGCAGGTGCGACGGACTAGCGCGTGGTCTCCTAATGGATTGATACCTTGGTTCTCAAAAATTGAGGGAAATACTTACGCTACTGTGTTGCGTCTCCCTTTCCTCTTTGAGGGAATACCACGCAAGCTCAAGAGGTAGCAGACAACAACACCAAGGGGTCGCGGTCGCGAACAAAGACCGTCAGGAGGCAGTGACGCGTCGAGGAGGCGCCGTCGATCATGGATGTGGAGGAGGCGGACCTCGCCGGCGGCGGAGAGGAGGAACCTGTTGTTGGCAGCGCGAGATAGGATTGATGGCGGTGGAGTGGGAAGAGGAGGGGATGCGAGCGCAGGGGAAGAAAGGCTGTGGCGGCTAGGGTTTTCACCGCTTCATGGGAAATGTTAAACTCGCTATGAATGTGTGAACATATAGGTTGGCTGGAAAAAATGCCCTTACAGCGGGATGAAATTACACGTGGTTCCACCACCTAGATCATGTCCATCTCACAAGTGAATACACACCACATGAGCCCCTATTCCCACCCTCCAGCTCACCTCAGACTGCACTTCAACGGGTCCTTTTGCCATTCCCATACAAGAGATCTGTGATACGTCCAAAACGTATCTATAATTTCTGCTTGCTCCATGCCTCTTTTGTGTGATATTGCTATGATATTTATGCACTTCCATACACTTTTGATCATATTTGGACTAACCTATTAACTCAGTGCACCACAGTGCCAGTTCCTGTTTTCTGTTGTTTTTCTATTTCAGGTTTCCCCCGTATTAAAAGTGCCCTAAAAATTCCGGGAAAAATACATGAAAAATTAGCGTACCGGGAGCTTCAAGAAAAACCAAAGCAGGGCCAGAGGGGAGCCAGGGGCAGCCCAGGCGGCCCCACCCCTGGCCGCCCTAGGGGGCGCCTGGGCCCCCCTCTCCGCTTCTGGTGACCCCCTTTGGCATATATACTCCTCGCGTCCCGAAACCCTCGAGGACGGAACCCTTTTTTACGATCTCGCCTCTGTTCCGCCGCCGCCGCGCTTCCAAGATCGGGAGCACCAGGAGAACTCTTCCCGGCACCCTGCCGGAGGGGAGAACCACCACCGGGAGCTTCTCCACCACCATGGACGCTTCCCGGATGAGTTGTGAGTAGTCCCCCTTGGACCATGGGTCCATGACCAGTAGCTATGTGATGTTCTCCTCCCCTCTTTGTTCTTCATGGATTAGACCTCGTGAGCTGCCCTACATGATCGAGGCACATATGTAATCTTTATGTTGTTGCTCTGCTGAGTTTGCTGGGATCCGATGGATTATGAGATTATGTTCAGATTGTGTGTGAGTAATATATTTGATTCACCTCTTTTATATTTATGTTCTTGAGTAATTCTTGCATGTTCTCCGTTGCTGTTTATTGCTTTGGCCAAGTAGTAGGTAGTAACTCCAAGAGGGAACATTATGCTTGATTGTGGGTTCATGCCCCTTGATGACTAGTTTGAGTGACAGAAACATGAGTCTAGAGGATGTGCTGTTGCCACAAGGGGGAAAACAACGGTGCTTGTACTTGCGGGTGCAAGGATTGTTTACTTTACGCAAAGTTCTTTTAATGCAGTTGTTTGTTGCTTTGAGTTTACACTTTGGGTGGGACTCGCAACTTAATACCAGCGAGATGTTCTGGATAGATATCTCAAGGTGGATAATTAGTAGTAGATGCAGATGGATTTCGGTCTACTTGCCTTGGCGTACCGCCCATGCTTTTGAGCCTCTACCTTTCTTTACAGCATAGTTAGCATTGGTTTGCGCACAAACTCCTGTCAATTGCCCAGCTGTAATTTGTTTACCTCGCTTAGCTGTTTTATCGTCTTTTGGGAGAGAGACATCACTAGTGAACATCATGGGACCCCGGTCCATATTACCATCACTGATCACACCCGCTATTTACTTCTTGTTCTTATTTCCTAGTTGCAGTCATACCTATCACTATTATCTCTTGTGTTTGATCCTTTGTAAACGACAAGGCCGGAGGGATTGACAACCTCTCTGTACTCGTTGGGAGCAAAGTTATTTGTATTTGTGTGCAGGTCCTGTCAACCGCTAAGTATCTGGCGCCGTTAGCAGTTGACACCTTCTTGTCGACCCTCGGAGTCTCACGGGATTCGATCCTTGGTATCTTGCCAAGGGAAACTTGCCGTTAGGCTACATCTCAAACCTTCCACTTGGGGTAACCAACGAGGGGCGAGAAGCCATCAAGCAAAGTTTCTGGCGCCGTTGCCGGGGACTCCACTCTTGAAGATAGGGGAGTTGCACGCTATCTTTTATCTTTGCTTTTTAGTCTTGTTAGTTTACCTTTCAGTTTTTGCTTTAGTGTCCCCTTACCAAAAATCACAAAAATAGTTATCTTGCTTGCTGCTGCTATGGGTTCCACCGAGAACACCAAGTTGTGTGACTTCACTAGTCATAACAACGACGACTTTATCTGCACGCCTATTACTACACCTGCCACTTCAGCACCTTCTTATGAAATTAAACCTGCTTTACTGAACCTAGTTATGAAAGATCAATTCTCCGGTGCTGGAGATGCTGCTGCTTTGCACTTAAATAATTTTGTTGAGCTCTGTGATATGCAAAAGTATAAAGAAGTAGATGGTGATATTGTTAAGCTTAAGCTTTTTCCTTTCTCCTTGAGAGGAGGAGCTAAAATCTGGTTTCAATCCTTGCCTAGGAATAGCATAGATTCTTGGTACAAGTGCAAGGATGCCTTTATTGGGAAGTACTATCCCCCTACTAAAATTATCCAACTAAGGAGTAACATAATGAATTTTAAACAATTGGATAATGAACACGTTGCCCAAGCTTGGGAACGCATGAAATCTCTTGTCAAGAACTGCCCTACTCATGGTTTGACTACTTGGATGGTTATCCAAACTTTTTATGCAGGCTTGAACTTTACCTCGCGGAACTTGTTAGATTCGGCCGCGGGAGGAACCTTTATGTCAACTACACTTGGTGCTGCCACGAAACTTCTCGATGAGATGATGACCAATTATTCCCAATGGCACACCGAACGCGCTCCAACAGGTAGGAAGGTAAACTCTGTCGAGGAGATTTCCTCCCTAAATGAAAAAGTTGACTTGATCATGTCTCTACTTTCCAAGCAATCTTCTATTGATCCTCACGATGTTCCTTTAAATTCTTTGATTGCTCATGATCAAGTAGATGTGAACTTTATCTCTAGAAACAATTTCAATAACAATGCTTATAGGAGTAATTTTGGTAGCAACCCTAGACCGTTCCCCTCTAATTCCTATGGGAACAACAATACTTATCCTAGCACCAAGAACTCCACTTCTGAACTAGAGATTATGCTTAAAGATTTCAACACTACCCAAAAAGCCTTCAATAAGAGTGTAGAAGAAAAACTAGACAAACTAGATAATCTCTCTTCGAAGATAGACAATTTAGCCCATGAGGTAGAGTTGCTTAAAATTAGAACTTCTCCTCTTGAGGAGAGGAAGACCACTCCTATGAATGCTATTCAAGTGCAAATTAATGAAAACATTAGGATGATGGCTAAACTTAAAGAGAGATGGGCTAGAAAAAAGGAGGAAGAAGATAGAATTAAGAGCCTTCCTACCCACCACACTGTTGCTACTATCCAAGTTGTTGAGGATATCCAAACTCTTATCACCCAATGCACTCCTGGTCCCATTGGACCTATTAATGGTGATGCTATGACCTCAACCGTAGAAGAAACTCCTATGACCATAGAAGCTACCAAACAAGTGAGCCTAAAGGACACCACTACCACTTTACTTGATAGTAGTGACCTTGATTTTGATAATTGCACCCTTTCTGAAGTTATTAGTTTTCTTCACAAGATGTCTAGAGATCCCCACACTAGCACACTTAATCTTGCCTTCACGGAGCATATCACTAATGCTCTCATCAAAGCTAGGGAGGAGAAGCTTAGGGTAGAAGCCTCCATACCTAGAAAGCTAGAAGATGGTTGGGATCCTATGATTAAAATTAAGTTGAATAACTTCTCTTGCTATGCTTTATGTGATGTTGGAGCTAGTACCTCCGTCATGCCCAAAAGAATATATGATATGTTTAAACTAAAATCTTTTGATCCTTGTTCTTTTGGTGTTCGTCTTGTTGATTCTTCTGTAAAGAAACCTTTGGGGAAGATCGACGATGTTCTTATCGTTGTCAATGACAATTATGTTCCCGTTGATTTTACTATTATGGATATTGAATGTGAACCTTCATGTCCAATTATTTTGGGACGTCCTTTTCTTCGCACCGTTGGTGCTATCATTGACATGAAAGAGGGTAATATAAAATTCCAATTCCCTCTCAAGAAAGGAATGGAACACTTCCCTAGAAAGAAGATTAAGTTGCCTTTTGAGCCCGTTACACGGGCTAGCTATTCTCTCACTCTTGATAAAACTTGATTTTCTCCTTTTGCATCATGCCTAGCTTAAAGGCATAAAAGAAAGCGCTTTTGGGAGGCAGCCCACAACGAATTAGGTTTTATTTTTCTTTTGTTGTGTCTTGATGATTGTTACTACAGTAGCATCATCATTGTATCTTTTCTTTTCAGCTTTGTGCCAAGTTTAGCCTCTGATTGCAAGAAAGTTCAAAAGTTGTGACGTGCAGTCCAGAAAACAGATTCTGTCCTTGGACAGAAAAATTCGTATAAAATCATCAGATCATCTTTTTGATCTGAATTTTTTTGACAGTGTGCTCTATACAATTGGCTTTCGGGCGTCTGTTCTGAGTTTTTTTATTTGAGTTGCAGAAGTGCCCCGAAAAAATTAGTTACTACCTGCTGGTCTGTTTTTCACAGATTCTGTCCTGTTTTGCCTTTTCTTTGTTTTGCAAACCTTGAGCTTGCTTTTTCTTTGCAAAAACCTTTTGGAAATCTTGAGAAACAGTAGCTCTTCAAGATTATCCTTATTTCCAGTAGGGAAAAATTATTTTATTATGGGTACTAACCTCGCTAATCAGATTATGATGAGTTATGTATGAAGGGAGTTTTCAAGTGTGCGAGGGAAGATGATAAAAGAAGATCCAGGAGGGTCAAACGCTCAAGCTTGGGGATGCCCCCGTGCACCCCCAAGAAATATTCAAGAAGACTCAAGAGTCTAAGCTTGGGGATGCTCCCATGCATCCCCTTCTCCATCAACAATTATCAGTTTGTCTTTCGTTCCACTATATTTTAATCACTTCATGTGTTATGTGCTATGCTTGGAGCGTCTCGCTCTTAGTTTCCTTTTTAGTTTTCTTTAGCTTTGCTTGCTGTTCATAACAAGTTAGAACCCAGCTTTCTTTGTGTGGGAGAGAAACACGCTCCACTTCAACATAGAACACAACATAGGATTTTCATGCTTATCTTTGTTGTGTGTGTTCTTTGTCTTTCCATAGCTGCTGTCATGTTTAGCTCTTAGTTTTCATGCTTTTCTTTTTAAGGAGCTTTTGTTTAGTTGGTTGCTGAACTCTCTTGAGTTTTCATGTTTATCTTGTTAAGAGAGTTTTGCCTGTTGCACTGAGTTGTGTGTCTTAACTTAAAGTAGGTAATTGAGGTTGCTATTTAATTTTAGTAGTAACTTGCATTAGTTTTGAGGTATTGCCATGAGTAATGTCTGAACTTTTGGTGTCAAGAGCTTTAGCCTATTAGTGATAGATGTCGTATTTTGGGCAATCCGTGTTTATTTTCGAAAACCTACAAAATAGTTGAGAACTTTAGCTACTAAATGGATCACTAATCTTTGGAGGGATCGAATATTAGAGTACACTCACGTACCATGAGTCGAGGATGCGCAAGGATAACCAAACCCCCATACACTCCTCCTCGGGGTACTTGTCTCTTTGTGAACCTCCTAATTAGATTGAGAGTTACCGATAATAAGTGCATGAGTTCTTCGGACTAATGTGAGTATTCAAAAGTTGACACTTCCACCTAACCATATTTTTCTAGCCTCTTCGGTACCGTGCATTGCCCTTTCTCACCTCGAGAGTTGGCGCATACTTCGCCGGTGCATCCAAATCCTTGGCACGATACGCTATGTCATCATAAGCCTCATTATATCCTTCCTCAAAACAGCCACCATACCTACCTATCAAGGCATTTCCATAGCCTTTCCGAGATACATTGCCATGCAACATCCATCTTCTCATGACTTGATCTTCATGTCATACATGCTTTTTGCTTGATCGATGAGCCGCATGCTAGTTGGGCCTTGCCCTAATCATTGCTACATGACGCGCTAGTATCATTGCATATCCTGCTACACTGGCAGAGGCATACATTTGCATACATCATGATAGTTTCATTTTCTTTATGTTGAGTAATTTTTGTAAAGTGTGAAAGATCTTCTATAATTCTTGTAATATATAGAGTGTTGCCCCTAAAGTGAGGAAAAGATCCCAAAGAGGACAAATCAAAAGATCCCAAAGAGGACAAAATCAAAAGATCCCAAAGAGGACAAATGAGAGATAAATAGAAAGAGCCATTGAGGCCACAAAAAAATAAAAAAAATAGAAAAAGAAATAAAAAGAGAGAAGGGGGCACACTACTATTTCTTTTGAGAGATCCACACTCGTACTCCATCTTATACCTTGTACTCCATAGAGATTATCATTCATGCATATAGCTATGTGGGGACTTTTACACTATAGAACTTGGCTTGTATATTCCAATGATGAGCCTCCTCAAAAGAGCTCTAGGTCTTCTTGAGCAAGCAAGTTGGATGCACCCCCACTAGTTCCATTGGAGAGCTTACCTTAGCTCATATGTGCATCCGTTGCATGGAAATCCCTACTCCTCACATCATATCTATCATTTGGCTTTCTCTCGCCGATGATTGTCCTAATTGATGTGAGCCTTTCACACCTTTTTGTCTTCCCCCTCCATCATTTTTCTCTCTTTGCCATCCTAAGTGTCGACTTTCTTGCTTACGCTCATCCATTGCATGAGTGCTCAAAATATCGAAAGGGAGTGGATCATTTTGACTTGTACCTGGCTGACGGTCTGGGGATGAGTCAAGATAAGATTCCAAAGAAGACCAAGTGTGAAACTTTAGTAGATTAAGTTCTCAACAATACAAAAATTATGTTTTACTCTCTCATATATCCCTATCCCCTTTCTTGCACGCAAACACCATTTGGAGACATTCGAGTCACGGACAGCGAGAGCTCTTGCACCTTTATGTTCTTATGTTACTTGTTACAATGCTAATCTAGACTCTTGCTTGTTATGACTTGAATTGAATTACATGCCTTGATAGCTTTACTTAAAAAGTTCTTATATGGTTGGTAGCATGTCACCACAGAAATTATGCTTGTTATCATTTACCTACTCGAGGACGAGCAGGAATTAAGCTTGGGGATGTTGATACGTCCAAAACGTATCTATAATTTCTGCTTGCTCCATGCCTCTTTTGTGTGATATTGCTATGATATTTATGCACTTCCATACACTTTTCATCATACTTGGACTAACCTATTAACTCAGTGCACCACAGTGCCAGTTCCTGTTTTCTGCTGTTTTTCTATTTCAGGTTTCCCCCATATTAAAAGTGCCCTAAAAATTCCGGGAAAAATACAGGAAAAATCAGCGTACCGGGAGCTTCAAGAAAAACCAAAGCAGGGCCAGAGGGGAGCCAGGGGCAGCCCAGGCGGCCCCACCCCTGGCCGCCCTAGGGGGGCGCCTGGGCCCCCCTCTCCGCTTCTGGTGACCCCCTTTGGCATATATACTTCTCGCGTCCCGAAACCCTCGAGGACGGAATCCTTTTTTACGATCTCGCCTCTGTTCCGCCACCGCCGCGCTTCCAAGATCGGGAGCACCAGGAGAACTATTCCCGGCACCTTGCCGGAGGGGAGAACCACCACCGGGAGCTTCTCCACCACCATGGACGCTTCCCGGATGAGTTGTGAGTAGTCCCCCTTGGACCATGGGTCCATGACCAGTAGCTATGTGATGTTCTCCTCCCCTCTTTGTTCTTCATGGATTAGACCTCGTGAGCTGCCCTACATGATCGAGGCACATATGTAATCTTTATGCTGTTGCTCTGCTGAGTTTGCTGGGATCCGATGGATTATGAGATTATGTTCAGATTGTGTGTGAGTAATATATTTGATTCACCTCTTTTATATTTATGTTCTTGAGTAATTCTTGCATGTTCTCCATTGCTGTTTATTGCTTTGGCCAAGTAGTAGGTAGTAACTCCAAGAGGGAACGTTATGCTTGATTGTGGGTTCATGCCCCTTGATGACTAGTTTGAGTGACAGAAACATGAGTCTAGAGGATGTGTTGTTGCCACAAGGGGGAAACAACGGTGCTTGTACTTGCGGGTGCAAGGATTGTTTACTTTACGCAAAGTTCTTTTAATGCAGTTGTCTGTTGCTTTGAGTTTACACTTTGGGTGGGACTCGCAACTTAATACCAGCGAGATGTTCTGGATAGATATCTCAAGGTGGATGATTAGTAGTAGATGCAGATGGACTTCAGTCTAATTGCCTTGGCGTACCGCCCATGCTTTTGAGCCTCTACCTTTCTTTACAACATAGTTAGCATTGGTTTGCGCACATAATCCTGTCAATTGCCCAGCTGTAATTTGTTTACCCCGCTTAGCTGTTTTATCGTCTTTTGGGAGAGAGACATCACTAGTGAACATCATGGGACCCCGGTCCATATTACCATCACTGATCACACCCGCTATTTACTTCCTGTTCTTATTTCCTAGTTGCAGTCATACCTATCACTATTATCTCTTGTGTTTGATCCTTTGTAAACGACAAGGCCGGAGGGATTGACAACCTCTCTGTACTCGTTGGGAGCAAAGTTATTTGTATCTGTGTGCAGGTCCTGTCAACCGCTAAGTATCTGGCGCCGTTAGCAGTTGACACCTTCTTGTCGACCCTCGGAGTCTCATGGGATTCGATCCGTGGTATCTTGCCAAGGGAAACTTGCCGTTACGCTACATCTCAAACCTTCCACTTGGGGTAACCAATGAGGGGCGAGAAGCCATCAATCTGACGTGTCTGTGAAGAGTTCGTTGTACCCGCGGCAAGCCGCAGGTTAGGCTGGTCATAGTGGGAGTAACATATGTAGTAATTGTTGGACATATGCCCTAGAGGCAATAATAAAAGGATTATTATTATATTTCCTTGTTCATGATAATTGTCTGATTATTCATGCTTGAATTGTATTGTACGGAAACAGCGATACATGTGTGAATACATAGTCCACAACGTGTCCCTGGTAAACCTCTAGTTACTAGCTCGTTGATCAACAGATGGTCACGGTTTCCTGAACATGGACATTGGATGTCATTGATAACGGGATCACATCATTAGGAGAATGATGTGATGGACAAGACCCAATCCTAAGCCTAGCACAAGATCGTGTTGTTCGTAATGCTTAAGCTTTTCCAGTGTCAACTATCTGTTCCTTAGACCATGAGGTTGTGCAACTTCCGGATACTGTAGGAATACTTTGGGTGTGCCAAACGTCACAACATAACTGGGTGGCTATAAAGGTACGCAACGGGTATCTTCGAAAGTGTCTGTTGAGTTGGCACGAACCGAGACTGGGATTTTTCACTCCATATGACGGAGAAGTATCTCTGGGCCCACTCGGTAAGACATCATCATAATGAGCTCAATGTGACTAAGGAGTTAGTCACGGGATGATGGATTACGGAACGAGTAAAGAGACTTGCCATGACGAGATTGAACAAGGTATCGGTATACCGACGATCGAATCTCGGGCAAGTATCGTACCGATAGACAAAGGGAATTGCATACGGGATTAAGTGAATCCTTGACATCGTGGTTCATCCGATGAGATCATCGAGGAACACGTGGGAACCAACATGGGTATCCAGATCCCGCTATTGGTTATTGACCGGAGAGTCGTCTCGGTCATGTCTGCGTGTCTCCCGAACCCGTAGGGTCTACACACTTAAGGTTCAGTGACGCTAGGGTTGTAGAGATATATGCACACGGTAACCCGAATGTTGTTCGGAGTCCCGGATGAGATCCCGGACGTCGCGAGGAGTTCCGGAATGGTCCGGAGGTAAAGAATGATATATAGGAAGTCCAGTTTCGGCCATCGGGAGAGTTCCAGGGGTCACCGGTAGTGTACCGGGACTATCGGGTGGGGCCACCCATCCCGGAGGGCCCCGTGGGCCGTAGGGGGAGGGGGTCCAGCCCTTACTGGGCTGGCGCACCCCCCATGGGCCTCACCCCATGCGCCTAGGGTTGAAACCCTAGGGGTGGGGGCGCCCCCCTAGGCTTGGGGGGCAAGCCACCCCCCTTGGCCGCCGCCCCCCCTAGGAGATTGGATCTCCTAGGGCTGGCGCCCCCTGGCCCCCTATATATAGTGGGGGAGAATGGGCAGCCGCACCTCAGCCCCTGGCGCCTCCCC
>LR738713.1:713423161-713469704 GCA_902687465.1 Secale cereale | reverse complement strand
ATAGACAAACACCATGTCCCTAGTGAGCCTCTAGACGACTAGCTCGTTGATCAATAGATGGTTACGGTTTCCTAACCATGGACATTGGATGTCGTTGATAACGGGATCACATCATTAGGAGAATGATGTGATGGACAAGACCCAATCCTAAGCCTAGCACAGATCGTGTAGTTCGTATGCTAAAGCTTTTCTATATGTCAAGTATCTTTTCCTTAGACCATGAGATTGTGCAACTCCCAGATACCGTAGGAATGCTTTGGGTGTACCAAACGTCACAACGTAACTGGGTGGCTATAAAGGTGCACAACAGGTATCTCCGAAAGTGTCTGTTGGGTTGGCACGAATCGAGACTGGGATTTGTCACTCCGTATGACGGAGAGGTATCTCTGGGCCCACTTGGTAGGACATCATCATAATGTGCACAATATGTGATCAAGGAGTTGATCACGGGATGATGTGTTACGGAATGAGTAAAGAGACTTGCCGGTAACGAGATTGAGCAAGGTATCGGTATACAGACGATCGAATCTCGGGCAAGTGCTATACCGATAGACAAAGGGAATCGTATACGGGATTGATTGAATCCTTGACATCGTGGTTCATCCGATGAGATCATCGTGGAACATGTGGGAGCCAACATGGGTATCCAGATCCCGCTGTTGGTTATTGGCCGGAGAGTTGTCTCGGTCATGTCTACATGGTTCCCGAGCCCGTAGGGTCTACACACTTAAGGTTCGATGACGCTAGGGTTATAGGGAAAGTATGTACGCGGTTACCGAATGTTGTTCGGAGTCCCGGATGAGATCCCGGACGTCACGAGGAGTTCCGGAATGGTCCGGAGGTAAAGATTCATATATGGGAAGTCCTGTTTTGGTCACCGGAAAAGTTTCGGGCGATATCGGTAATGTACCGGGACCACCGGGAGGGTCCCGGGGGTCCACCAGGTGGGGCCACCAGCCCCAGAAGGCTACGTGGGCTAAGTGTGGGAGGGGACCAGCCCCAAGGGGGCTGGTGCGCCCCCCCACCAAGTCCCAGGGCGCCTCCAAGAGGGGAGGGGGGCAAACCCTAGGGCAGTTGGGCCCTAGGGCCCAATAGTGGTGCGCCTCCCCCTCTCTCTCCCCCTTGGCCGGCCCCCTAGATGGGATCTAGGGCTGGCCGCACCCTAGGGGTGGGAAACCCTAAAGGGGGGCGCAGCCCTCCCTTCCCCCTATATATATGTGAGGTTTTAGGGCTGCTGGACACACGAGAACGTCTCCCTCTTGGCGCAGCCCTACCCCTCTCCCTCCTCGTCTCTTGCAGCGCTTGGCGAAGCCCTGCTGGAGTCCCGCGCTCCTCCACCACCACCACGCCGTCGTGCTGCTGTTGGATGGAGTCTTCCCCAACCTCTCCCTCTCTCCTTGCTGGATCAAGGCGTGGGAGACGTCACCGGGCTGCACGTGTGAAGAACGCGGAGGCACCGTCCGTTCGGTGCTAGGATCTTCGGCGATCTGAATCGCGGCGAGTACGACTCCATCAACCGCGTTCTTGAACGCTTCCGCTTAGCGATCTACAAGGGTATGTGGATCCAACTCTCCTCTCGTAGATGCATCTCCTAGATTGATCTTGGTGAGCGTAGGAAAATTTTTGTTTCCCATGCAACGTTCCCCAACAGTGGCATCATGAGCTAGGATCTTGCGTAGATGTTTTCACGAGTAGAACACAAAGGGGTTTGTGGGCGTTGATGTTTAAATTGCTTCCCTCCTTGGTCTTTCTTGATTCAGTGGTATTATGGGATGAAGCGGCCCGGACCAACTTTACATGTCCACGTACATGAGACCGGTTCCATCGACAGACATGCGACTTTTGTTGCATAAGATGGCTGGCGGGTGTCTGTCTCTCCTATCTTAGTTGAATCGGAATAGACAAAGCGGTCCTTGTAGAAGGTTAAATAGCAACTTAAATATCACCGTTGTGGCTTTGCGTAGGTAAGAAGCGTTCTTGCTAGATACCCATAGCAGCCACGTAAAACATGCAACAACAAATTAGAGGACGTCTAACTTGTTTTTGCAGGGTATGTATGTGATATGATATGGCCAATGACATGATGAGATATATTTTGATGTATGAGATGATCATGTTGTAATAGTTAATATCGACTTGCATGTCGATGTATACGGCAACCGGCAGGAGCCATAGGGTTGTCTTTAATTTTTGTATGACCTGCGTGTCAATCATTAAGCGCTATGTAATGCTTTACTTTATCGCTAAACGGTAGCAATAGTAGTAAGAGCTTGGTGGGCGCGCGACAACCCCGATGGCGACACGATGATGGAGATCATGATGATGGGGATCATGGTGTTACGCCGGTGACGATGGAGATCATGCCGGTGCTTTGGAGATGGAGATCAAAAGCACGAGTTGATGGCCATATCATGTCACTTATGATTTGCATGTGATGTTAATCCTTTTATGCATCTTATTTTGCTTAGGACGGCGGTAGCATTATAAGATGATCCCTCACTAAAATTTCAAGATGAAATTGTGTTCCCCCCGAGTGTGCGCCGTTGCGAAGGTTCGTCGTTTCGAAGCACCACGTGATGATCGGGTGTGATAGACTCTACGTTCGCATACAACGGGTGCAAGCCAGTTTTGCACATGCAGAACACTCAGGTTAGACTTGACGAGCCTAGCATGTACAGACATGGCCTCGGAACACGGAAGACCGAAAGGTCGAGCATGAGTCATATAGTAGATATGATCAACATGAAGATGTTCACCATTGACACCACCTCATCTCACGTGATGATCGGACTTGGGTTGGTGGATTTGGATCATGTCACGCTCGGATGACCAGAGGGATGTCAATTTGAGTGGGAGTTATAAGTAATTTGATTAGTTAAACTCACTTATCATGAACAATAGTCTAAGTTGACTTTGCAAATTATGTTGTAGACCAATAACTGCGTTGTAGCTCCCTGTTTAATACGATCCTAGAGAAAGACTAAGTTGAAAGATAATGTAAGCAAGGATGCGGACTGGGTCCGTAGTCCGAGGAGTGTCCTCACTGCTGCACAGAAAGCTTACGTCTTTGATGCACCGCTCGATGTGCAAACTCCTACAACGTTGTCTGTGGATGTTGTGAACACCTGACAAAGACGTCCTGATGACTACTTGATAGTTTAGTGCACCATACTTCACGGCTTAGAATCGGGATTCCAATGACGTTTTGAACGCCATAGAACATATGAGATGTTCTAAGAGCTGAAATTGGGATTTCAGGCTCATGCCCGTGCTGAGAGGTGTGAGACCTCTGACAAGTTCTTTTGCCAAAAAGATGGAGGAGAATGGCTCAACTAGTGAGCATGTGCTCAGAATGTCTGGGTGCTGAAATCACTTGAACCAAGTGGGAGTTAATCTTCCAGGTGAGATAGTGGTTGACAGAATTCTCTAGACACTATCACCAAGCTACTAGAACTTCGTGAATAACTATGACATGCAAAGGATGGAGATGATCCCGGTGCTGTTAGCGGTTCTTAGTACCGCAAAAGTAGAAATCAAGAAGGAGCATCAAGTGTTGATGGTTTAGCAAGACCACTGGTTTCAAAAGGGGCAAGGGCTAGAAGGGAAACTTCATGAATGGCAAACCAGTTGTCGCTCTAATGAGGGAACCTAAGGTTGCACCCAAACCTCGAGACTAAGTGCTTCGATTGTAAGGGTAACGGTCACATGGTAGCGGAACCACCCCAAATACATGGTAGATATGATAGCTGGCAACTTCAACAAAGTATATTTGATATACGTGTTATTGATGTGTACCTTAGTAGTACTCCTTGTAGCACCTGGGTATTGGATACCGGTTCAGTTGCTATTATTAGTGACTTGAAGCAAAGGCTACGGACTGAACGGAAACTAGCTAAGGACGAGGTGACGATGTGTGTTGGAAGTGTTTCCAAGGTTGATGAGATCACCATCGCACACTTCCTCTATTTTCGAGACTAGTGTTGAACCTAGATAAATGTTATCAGGTGTCTACGTTGAGCATGAAAATGATTAGATCATGTTCATCGCAATACGGTTATTCATTTGAGTTAGAGAATAATGGTTATTCTGTTTACATGAATAATACCTTTATGGTCATGCACCCAATGGTTCGTTGAATCTCGATCATGGTAATACACATAATGATAATATTAATGCCAAAAGATGTAGAGTTAATAATGATAGTACCACTTTCTTGTGGCACTGCCGCTTAGGTCATTTTGGCATAAAATGCATGAAGAAACTCCATGCTGATGGACGTTTGGAGTCACTTGATTTTGAATCGCTTGATGTAGGATCGAAAGTAAGTCTAGAGGGGGGGTGATTAGACTACTTGACAAAATAAAAAATCTGCCTTTAGATCATGCAATGTTTTTGGCAGTTTCACAATTAAGATCAATTCAAGTAACACCCTACACATGCAATTCTAGAGTATATGCAGCGGAAAGTAAATTGCACATGTAAAAGAGAGGTGGAGAAGATCAAACGCAGTTTGGTGACACGGAGATTTTTGTCATGGTTCCGATAGGTGGTGCTATCGTACATCCACGTTGATGGAGACTTCAACCCACGGAGGGTAACGGCTGCGCGAGTCCACGGAGGGCTCCACCCACGAAGGGTCCACGAAGAAGCAACCTTGTCTATTCCATCACGGCCTACGCCCACGGAGGACTAGCCTTACTCGGGGTAGATCTTCACGAAGTAGGCGATCTCCTTGCCCTTACAAACTTCTTGGTTCAACTCCACATCATCAAGACGGAGGCTCCCAAGCGACACCTAACCAATCTAAGAGGCACCACCCCCCAAAAGGTAATAGACGGTGTTGATGATGATGAACTCCTTGCTCTTGTGCTTCAGATGATAAACTCCCCAACACTCAACTCTCCTCACTGATATGGCTGTGGTGGAAGAAAGATTTGAGTGGAAAGCAACTTGGGAAGGCTAGAGATCAAGTTTCATATGGTAGGAATGGAATGGCTTGATCTCAACACAAGGGTAGGTGGTTCACTTCTCAGAAAGTGTATGGTAGAAGTGGTGGTACTTTCTGATGGCTCTCCTCACGAATGAGGAGGGGGTGGAGGGGTATATATAGCCTCCACACAAAATCCAACCGTTACACACACATTTGACCAATCTCGGTCAGACCGAAGTGAAAACTTGGTTAGACCGAAAGTTCAAATATAGTGAACGTTGGGATTTTCGGTGGGACCGAAAATACCATCTCGGTGAGACCGAAGTGAGTCAAAGGTTAGGGTTTGCCATCTCGGTGAGACCGAAAATATAAACTCGGATATTCCGAATTTATGTCAACTGACCACAGAAGGTTGGCAGCCCTTTTTCGGTGGGACCGAAACTCAGAATCGGTTTGACCGAGAAGCTAGGGTTTGGAGAAACAACTGAAGTGGTTCATCTCGGTGGGACTGAGTTGGAGAAATCGGTGTGACCGAGATGTTAGGGTTTGTAGAAATAACTTCATCTCGGTGGGACTGAGTTGGATTGACCGAGATTACTTATGGGTGTGTGTTAAGTAGTGCATAGTGCTGATAGTTGAGGGAGTTAGATCACCAAGCACTTGAGCAACAAGAACATTAACACAACCTCATCCCCTTTTAATAGTATTGGCTTTTCCTATGGACTCAATGTGATCTTTGATCACTAAACCACAAATAGAGTCTTGAGCTTTTGCCAATGCTTGTCTTAGCATTTTGAGGGGTCCACTTCTTCAGACATTTCCATACCCACATCATCGAACTTTTCTGAAATGATTCTCAAGAGAATATTAGTTCAATGATATATATGTTGTTATTAATTACCAAAACCACCCGGGGATTAGTTGCACTTTCAATCTCCCCCTTTTTGGTAATTGATGACAACATATAGATCAAAGCTTCGACAAAAGATATAATCAATGAATAATATCGTCGCTTTGAGAAGTATGTGATAAACAAGAGCTCCCCCTAAATTTGTGCATTATTTAAAATTTGCGTTTGAATGCAAATGCACAATCGATTAGGATTATGGGTCACTCTTCAATGTCACATACATCTTGGTGGAGCGCACAAAATGATAAGAATGAATAACATGCACTCAATCACCAAGACAAGAGTAAATAGCCATACAATAAGAAATAGCATATGATAAGCAATAAGCACACATTAAAGCATAGTATGACTAAGCACTCATTAAGATAGCATCAAACGTAGTAGCAAGCACACTTAAAGTATCTGGAACCAAAAGAAACCAATGTATCTCAAGGAAAAACCGGCAAAAGAACGAAAAGACGAAAGAGCACTCTCTCTCTCGAAGCCCTATGATCTATAACAATTTCTCCCCCTTTGGCAACAAGTTACCAAAAAGTTCGAAAAGGTATAGAGCTAAACGTCACTGCGGGCTCGGCTGGCGGCTCCCGTCTGGGTAGATGTCGGTGTAGAGATAGCTGCATCGGCGAAGACTTCTGCTGATGTCTGCGCTGGAGGAGTGGATGCTGGAGCTGAAGGAACTGCTGGAGCTGTAGCTGGTGCTGAAGTGGTAGCCCTGGAGTCTGTCACTGGAATAGCTGCAGACCTGGATCCTCTGGGAACCGGAGCAGTCTGGCGATGAGAGTCCTGGACTAGATCATCCTGCATAAGCTCTGCTCTCTCCTGCCTAGTCTCCTCCATGTCTGCCTCAAGCTTGTTGACAGACACCTGAATCTCAGTCAGCTTCACGTCTAGAGCGTGGATCTTGTCCTCGACAATCCTCTCAAGGCTCTCCTGAGATTGCTCAATGCTGGCCAGGCGTTGTTCAATTCTCCGGGTTGCTTCAAGAATCTGATCTCCGAAGCTCTTTGGCTTAGCTGCTGCTGCTGCTGCCTCTTTGTCAGCTTTGGCTTTCTTCGCAGCTTCAATCTTGGCTTGCCCTTCAACTGAGGTAGGATCCTCTTCATCCATCACAACTACGTTGTCCTCATGCTCTGGCTGCAGTGGCAAGTGCTTCCTATCCAACATGAATTTGCCCGTGCCAAACTTGGCGTTGATAAGCATCTGTATCTGCGGTGCAAACCCACACGACCTCTTCTGGTCAGCTGCAGTCCTCTTGATGGTCTCTACCATCAAGTCCATCACCTTAAAAGGTGCCTTCTCATCGAGAATGTGCAACATGTTGATAGAATAGCCTCGTATCATCCGGTGGTCACCTGACTTAGGCATCAAAGTATGCCTCAGGATAGTGTTAATGGTGGTCAGACCTGCCTGGAGATAATACACTGAGCCGAGTTTCCATCCCTCCAAATCAGCAGCTGGGATCTCCTTGTACATATTCTTCATGGAATCATGACTCTTCTTAGGAATCCCATAGACATCAATGTCGTCCTCTCTCTGCACTGGAGCGTTCAGAAGTTCTGCCCATTCTGCAACAGTTGAAGAAAACCTTTGACCTTCAGTCATCCAGGTGATCTTGCCATCAGGATAGAAATGGGCTGTGGCATAGAACTGCATGATCATCTCGTCATTCCATGCTGTCAGTTCTTGACCCACAAAATCAGCAACTCCACATGCAGTAAAGCTCTCATGCACATGGGGAAAGAAGTCCCGATGCTCTCTGCTGTCAATATACTTCCAGTCGACATACCTGGTGTCAGCAACAATGGGCTTCTTATCCATTAGCACGGTCTCATAGAAATCCTGCTGCTCTCTGGTGTGGAATCTGGGGTCCACAGCAGTCCTTCTTCTTACGGCATATGGATCAGATTGTCTCCATAGCCTGAGACCTTTGTCCTTTCTTGCCTTCATATCCTCAGCTTGAGGATGAGCATCATTGTGGAGTGGCAACTTGGGACGGAGCTTGAGCAACACATGCTCTTCATCTGACTCAGAAGGTGGCATCTCACCTTTGTTCTTCTCAGAAGCTGGAATGCTTCTGGTTGTTCTCTTGGGCTTGGCTGGAGCTGCCTTAGCTTGAGCAGGCTTCTTGGGCTTGGAGGAGGCTTGAGCCCGAATAGCATCACCCATGAACTTAGCTTTCTGAGGAGGAGGCTGGGGTGCATCTTCTTCTTCTTCTTCTTCAGCAACCTCTTGAGGTTCAGCATATACAACTCTCTTCCTTTTGGAAGTCTTCTTCACCTTGCTCGGAGCTGGCTCTTCCAAGTTGAGCTTCTTAGCAACTATAGACTGCTTCACTTTGCTTGTGCCTTTCTTTGGCTGCTGCCCTTGGAGCTCTTTGGCAACCACTTGCCTCTTTGGCTTGGAGGTAACTTCCTCAGCAACAAAGTCGGAATCCTCATCATCAGACGTTCTCTTCTTCCTGGTTCTCGTAGCAGCAGGAGGCAGACCACTAGGGGTACTCCTCTCACCATCATCACTAGAGCTGCTAGCCTCAGGACTTGTACCTGCCTCTGGAATCTCAGCAAACGGTGATTCGGACCTGTTCTGGCTGTCACTGACATCTGACATGGCTGAAAGACCTGTGAATAGATAAGGTGTAGGCAGAGTAGAAGAGTTATCACAACTGCAGAAGTTTTTGCAAAAAAAAATGAGTTCAAAAACTTAGTTTTGAGTTTTCACAGAATGTATTTCGGTCAAACCGATTTCAAGTTTCGGTGTAACCGAAGTGTTCAACAGAACCTACACACCACTTTCGGTCAGACCGAAATGGGTTTCGGTCCTACCGAAAACTTAGGGTTTCACAGAAACTTTAATTCGGACATTTCGATTTTCACAACTCGGTCAGACCGAACTATGTAGTGCAATGGTCAGAGACCAAAACGGTCAGTCCGAGTTTCAGGAATCGGCTTCACCGAGATGCATTCCGTGGAAACCTAAACCTAAGAATTTTCCTCGAAACTAAACGATCTGAACAATGTATTGGGATCATATCAAACATGGATTGAATCAGGGCAGTCCTATCATGCAAGAATCAGAAGTGGAGCATGAAAGGGATCGGGACACACCCTAACTTGGTGGTGTCCCTCTACGGCGGCAACGGCGGAGAAGATTACCGTTGACGGCGGCGGAGACCTGCGGCGAGGGCGCACAGGCGACGAAGGCGACGATCCTTAGATCAGGGCGACGGCAGCAGGGGTCTTGGAGGGCGAACGGTTTGAAAGGAATAGATCGCGCGCAGCCCTCAGTATATATAACCCCGTGCTGTCGGTGGGACCGAGTTGAAAAACTCGGTGTCACCGAGATGCATAATTGCAGTGCAGTTACGCATATCGGTCAGACCGAGATTTTGAACTCGGTTTCACCGAGATGAAACCTAGATCAATCTAAGTGTTTCGGTTGGACCGAGATTGAGAAACTGGTCAGACCGAAATGGACTTAGAAGGTTTTGGAAGTCAGCCTTAGACGAATCGGTGGTTCCGAGTGCTCCTCACTCGGACTGTCCGAAAAAGACTTGTTCAAAGTTGTGATATGAGCATGAAAAGAATTTTTGAGACAAGAAAGCATAGATAGCTAGGGAAGGTGCTTAGGCATTCTTGTCCATCCATTTGGCCAGAAGAAGAAACCAAAACAATCAAAACCACAAATGGATGTCCTTGAATGGATAAAATCATGCATTCAACATGCTCACACAATAAGATAGCAAATGAAATATGTGTCAAACATGCACAACCAATCACTCTAGCTACTAGCACACAATTTGTCGATGACTAGGTCATCTATATATGAGTATGTTGACTTAGGAGTCAAATGAGAACATTTGATCATAGGTCATACTCATCGTTTAAGCACAAGTGGGGTTACCACTTTTACATAAAGCATTTATGTGTTCACATCATTAGAAGATGCTTTAGCTCAATTTTTTTTAGAGCAAAGCTCCCCCTAGATGTGAGAACCCCTTTTAAAGGGTCAAACTAACCTTGGGTTGTCGTAGAAGACTTCATGTAGATGTTGAAGACGTGGATGCTCAATGTTGATGTAGATCATCATGAGTTAGGAGCAATCCTTTGAATTAGGGCACTTTCAATACCTACATGGGTTAGTCCCACAAGGAACAAACAAGAATATCCATAGACATAGAGTGAAGTACACAAAAGATGATGTCCATGAAAGCAATGATTACCTTGTCCCTTGACTTACCAACAAGAGGGTTTGTGACTCCATGAACAAGTGCATGATGTGGAAGTTGATTGCACAAGTTCTTGCCGAAATGAATATGAGTGAAGTTTGTTGGCGGAGTCACCCTCAAGAACCTACTAGTTCTTCTTCTTTGGGATCCACATCATCTTGATGGGAATCCTTGGTGTTGTAGTTGAGCTTGACGAAGTAGAGCTTGATGTGTCCTTGGGAACCCACTTGACCATGGCTTGAGGTGCTTCAATGAATGCATCAATCTCCTCTTGAAGCTTGTCCTTGGCCTTTAGCTTGTGGTCTTGTGGTGGAAGGTCATCTTGAGCTTGTTCCACATTGGAAGAAGTAGGATCATACTTCTCCTTTTGTGAAACAAACTGTGGAGTAGGGTATTGACCTTCTTCCCACTCAACACCTTTGGCGTTGAACTTTCGCTCAAAACCAATCCCTTGATTCTTCCGGTGTCTTCCTTGTTTTCGAACAATCTCCTCAAAGTTCTTGCTTCCGGCAAGACTCTTGTAGACACCTTTCTCTATGATTTCCTTCAATAGGCTATTTTCTTGCTCAAGTGTAACTTGGCTTGAAACATTGTTAGTGGAATCAAGAGAACTACTAGAAGCAACAATATTGGATTTAACATTGTTATTGTTACTACTAGAGGAAGAATTTTTCTTATGCTTGTCATGCTTAGTCTTAATAGGTGGCAAGAAATTAGACAAGAGAAGTCGTTTGGCAAGATATGAAGAACTCTTCTTTCGAAGATCGTCATTGATCGCTTTTAGAAACTCATGTTCTTGCTCTAGAGTGAGCTTCTCGAAGCGTAGCTTCTCATGAGATCTTAGGAGCTCTCTATGATCTTCTTTAGTTGTTTCATGAGCTAACTTAAGAGTGTTTAGTTCTTTAGTTAGACGCTCAATCTCCTTCATAGCATTGTCATTCGACTCTTCTCGACTATAAAGACTACTAGCATTTTCATCATTACTAAGCTCACTAGATTTATCATGCAAGAGCTCATCTTCACCAAGCAAGTCATCCTCATCACTATCAAAGTCAATGAATTCAGGGTGTGTTACCTTGGGGCCTTTAGCCATGAAGCATCTTCCAATTCCCTCATTTGGTGAATCAAATAAGTCGTAGGAGTTGGAGTTGGAGGATACGAGTGCAAGTCCGGCAACACCTTCATCTTGACTATAGTCGGAGTCGGAGTGATAGCTTCCATCGGATTGACTGTCAGAGTCGGAGCCGGAGACCCATTCACCAACATGAGCTTGATGTCTTCTTCTTGTGTAGCTCCTTGATGACTTGTCTTTCCTCTCCGAATCCTTGCTTCTCCGAGAAGGTCTTCGTTCATAACGATCATCTCTACTCCTTCTCTCTCTCCGAGGTGACTCATCTCTTGCTCTTCTTCTTGGAGATTCTTCTCTTCTCTTGTGGGGAGCCGTACACTCATTTGAGAAGTGTCCGAGTCGTCCACAATTGTAGCAGTTTCGATCACGACTAGAAGATCTCTTTCCATCATATGATCTAGACTTTGAGCTTCTTTCTTTGCCTCTATTCTTGTAGAACTTGTTGAAGTTCTTGACCATTAGGCTTATGTCTTCATTGGAAATTTGCTTGTCACTTGAGGTAGTAGGAGCATCACTTGTAGCTTTGTAAGCACCACTTGACTTGTTGTGAAGCTCTTCCTTATCCTTAAGTGTCATCTCATGAGCAACAATCCTTCCAATGACTTCAGTTGGCTTGAGAGTCTTGTAGTTTGGCATCATTTGGATCAAAGTGCACACGGTGTCATACTTTCCATCCAAAGCTCTGAGAATCTTCTTAATGATGAATCGGTCGGTCATTTCTTCGCTTCCTAAGCCTGCAATCTCATTTGTGATGAGAGCAAGCCTAGAGTACATTTCAGCGACTCCTTCACCATCCTTCATCTTGAACTTGTCAAGTTGACCTTGAAGAATATCTAGCTTTGATTCCTTAACAGATTCAGTACCCTCGTGCATTTCAACCAAAGTATCCCAAATCTCTTTAGCATTTTCAAGACGGCTGATTTTGTTGAACTCTTCGGGACACAAGGCATTGAAGAGAATGTCACAAGCTTGAGCATTGTTTTGCAACATCTTCAATTCTTCGGGTGTAGCTTCGCGATCCGGAACTTTTCCATATTCAAAGAAGTCACCTTGCATACCAACACAAATAATGCCCCATGCGGCTGGGTTATGACCAAGAATATGCATTTTCATTTTATGCTTCCAACTAGCAAAATTTGTACCATCAAAGTAAGGACCTCTACGATAATTACCCTCACTAGACGCCATACTCTCCTAGGTTGTGAAACCAAGCTTATGGAGTCCAATGCAATGGAAACCAAGGCAATGGAGACCAAAGCTCTGATACCACTTGTAGGATCGAAAGTAAGTCTAGAGGGGGGGTGATTAGACTACTTGACAAAATAAAAAATCTGCCTTTAGATCATGCAATGTTTTTGGCAGTTTCACAATTAAGATCAATTCAAGTAACACCCTACACATGCAATTCTAGAGTATATGCAGCGGAAAGTAAATTGCACATGTAAAAGAGAGGTGGAGAAGATCAAACGCAGTTTGGTGACACGGAGATTTTTGTCGTGGTTCCGATAGGTGGTGCTATCGTACATCCACGTTGATGGAGACTTCAACCGACGGAGGGTAACGGCTGCGCGAGTCCACGGAGGGCTCCACCCACGAAGGGTCCACGAAGAAGCAACCTTGTCTATTCCATCACGGCCTACGCCCACGGAGGACTAGCCTTACTCGGGGTAGATCTTCACGAAGTAGGCGATCTCCTTGCCCTTACAAACTTCTTGGTTCAACTCCACATCATCAAGACGGAGGCTCCCAAGCGACACCTAACCAATCTAGGAGGCACCACCCCCCAAAAGGTAATAGACGGTGTTGATGATGATGAACTCCTTGCTCTTGTGCTTCAGATGATAAACTCCCCAACACTCAACTCTCCTCACTGATATGGCTGTGGTGGAAGAAATATTTGAGTGGAAAGCAACTTGGGAAGGCTAGAGATCAAGTTTCATATGGTAGGAATGGAATGGCTTGATCTCAACACAAGGGTAGGTGGTTCACTTCTCAGAAAGTGTATGGTAGAAGTGGGGGTACTTTCTGATGGCTCTCCTCACGAATGAGGAGGGGGTGGAGGGGTATATATAGCCTCCACACAAAATCCAACCGTTACACACACATTTGACCAATCTCGGTCAGACCGAAGTGAAAAATCGGTTAGACCGAAAGTTCAAATATAGTGAACGTTGGGATTTTCGGTGGGACCGAAAATACCATCTCGGTGAGACCGAAGTGAGTCAAAGGTTAGGGTTTGCCATCTCGGTGAGACCGAAAATATAAACTCGGATATTCCGAATTTATGTCAACTGACCACAGAAGGTTGGCAGCCCTTTTTCGGTGGGACCGAAACTCAGAATCGGTTTGACCGAGAAGCTAGGGTTTGGAGAAACAACTGAAGTGGTTCATCTCGGTGGGACTGAGTTGGAGAAATCGGTGTGACCGAGATGTTAGGGTTTGTAGAAATAACTTCATCTCGGTGGGACTGAGTTGGATTGACCGAGATTACTTATGGGTGTGTGTTAAGTAGTGAATAGTGCTGATAGTTGAGGGAGTTAGATCACCAAGCACTTGAGCAACAAGAACATTAACACAACCTCATCCCCTTTTAATAGTATTGGCTTTTCCTATGGACTCAATGTGATCTTTGATCACTAAACCACAAATAGAGTCTTGAGCTTTTGCCAATGCTTGTCTTAGCATTTTGAGGGGTCCACTTCTTCAGACATTTCCATACCCACATCATCGAACTTTTCTGAAATGATTCTCAAGAGAATATTAGTTCAATGATATATATGTTGTTATTAATTACCAAAACCACCCGGGGATTAGTTGCACTTTCACTTGACACATGCGAGCCATGCCTCATGGGCAGGATGACTGAGATCTCGTTTTCAGGTACAATGAAACGGGTAAGTGACTTATTGGAAATCATACATGCTGATGTATGTGATCCAATGAGAATTAAGGCGTGTGGTGGATATCGTTATTTTCTCGTCTTCACTGACGATTTGAGTAGATATGGTATATTTACTTAATGAAGCAAAAGTCTGAAACGTTTGAAAGGTTCAAAAATTTCAGAGTGAAGATTAAGAATCATCATAACAAGAAGATCATGTTCCTACGATCTGATCAAGGGGATATTATCTTAATTATGAGTTTGGCAATCACTTAAGACATTGTGGAATTGTTTCGCAGTTGAAGTCCCCTGGAACACCACAGCGTGATGGTGTGTCCGGACATCGTAATCGAACCTTATGAGATATGGTGCGATCTATGGTGTGTCTTACCGATCTACCGCTATTATTTTGAGGTTATGCATTAGAGACAGCTGCATTCACTTTATATAGGGCACCATCTAAGTCCGTTGAGACGACGTCGTATGGTTTGGCAAGAAACCAAAGTTGTCGTTTTCTTAAATGTTTGGGGCTGCGATGCTTATGGCTTCAGCCAGGAAAAGCTCGAACCCAAAGCGGACAAATACATCTTCATGGAATACCCACTGGTAACGGTTGGGTATACCTTCTATCTCAGATCCAAGGACAAAAATGTTTGTCGCTAAGAATGGGTCCTTTCTCGAGAAGGAGTTTCTCTCGAAAGAATTGAGTGGGAGGAAGATAGAACTTGATGAGGTTGTCGAACCCTCACTTCAACCGGAGAGTAGTGCAACACAGAAAGATGTTTCTGTGGAACCTATGACAGTTGAAGAGGATACTAATGATAGTGATCATGAAGCTCCAGATCAAGTTGCTATCGAACCTCGTGGGTCGACAAGGATGTGTACTACTCCTGAGTGGTACGGTGATCCTGTCTTAGAGGTCATGTTGTTGGACAACGATGAACCTACGAACTATGGAGAAGCGATGGTGGGCCCATATTCCGACAAATGGTTAGAAGCCGATAAATCCGAGATAGGATCCATGTATCAAAACAAAGTATGGACTTTGGTGGACTTGCCCTATGATCGGCAAGCCATTGAGACAAATGGATCTTTAAGACTAAGACGGACGTGGACGGTAATGTCACCGTCTATGAAGCTCGACTTGTGGCGAAGAGTTTTCCACAAGTTCAAGGAGTTGACTACGATGAGATTTTCTCACCCGTAGCGATGCTTAAGTCCGTCGGAATCAAGTTAGCATAAGCTGCATTTATGAAATCTGGCAGATGGATGTCAAAACAAGTTTTCTTACCAGTTTTCGTAAGGAAAGGTTGTATGTGATACAATCAGAAAGGTTTTGTTGATCCTAAGGATGCTAAAAGGTATGCTAGCTCCAGCGATCCTTCCATGGACTAGAGCAAGCATCTCGGAGTCGGAATATACGCTTTGATGGAGTGATCAAAGTTTTTGGGTTTATACTAAGTTTGTTAGAAACTTGTATTTACAATAAAGTGAGTGGGAGCACTACAACATTTCTGATAAGTATATGTGAATGACATATTGTTGATCTGAAATGGTGTAGAATTTCTGGAAAGCGTAAAGGGTTGTTTGAAAAGAGTTTTTCAAAGGAAGACCTAGATAAAGCTGCTTACATATTGGGCATCAAGATCTATACAGATAGATCAAGACGCCTGATAATACTTTCAAAAGAACACACACCTTTGACATGATTTTGAAGGAGTTCAAAATAGATCAGTCAAAGAAGGAGTTCTTGCCTGAGTTGTAAGGTGTGAAGTTGAGTAAGACTCAAAGCTTGACCGCGGCAGAAGAAAGAGGAAGGACGAAGGTCGTCCCCTATGCTTTTGTAATAGGCTCTATACGATATGCCATGCTGAGTACCGCACCTGATGTGTGCCTTGCCAAATGTTTGGCAAGAGGGTACAAAGGTGATCCAGGAGTGGATCACCAGATAGTGGTCAAAAATTATCCTTGGAGGAATAAGGAAATGTTTCTCGGTTATGGAGGTGATAAAGAGTTCGACGTAAAGAGTTACGTCGATGCAAGCTTAACACCTATCCGGATAACTTTGAGTAGAGATACCGGATACGTATAATGGAGCAACAGTTTGGAATAGCTCTAAGTGGAACGTGGTAGCAGCATCTACGATATGACATAAAGTTTTGCAAAGTACATAGCGATCTGAATGTTGCAGACCCATTGACTACAACCTCTCTCACAAGCATAACATGATCAAACCCAGAACTCATTGAGTGTTAATCACATATTGATGTGAACTGGATTACTGACTCTAGTGAACTCTTTGGATGTTAGTCACATGGCGATGTGACCTATGAGTGTTAATCACATGGCGATGTGAACTAGATTATTGACTCTAGTGCAAGTGGGAGACTGTTGGAAATATGCCCTAGAGGCAATAATAAATTGGTTATTATTATATTTCCTTGTTCATGATAATTGTTTATTATCCATGCTAGAATTGTATTGATAGGAAACTCAGATACATGTGTGGATACATAGACAAACACCATGTCCCTAGTAAGCCTCTAGATGACTAGCTCGTTGATCAATAGATGGTTACGGTTTCCTGACCATGGACATTGGATGTCGTTGATAACGGGATCACATCATTAGGAGAATGATGAGATGGACAAGACCCAATCCTAAGCCTAGCACAGATCGTGTAGTTCGTATGCTAAAGCTTTTCTATATGTCAAGTATCTTTTCCTTAGACCATGAGATTGTGCAACTCCCGGATACCGTAGGAATGCTTTGGATGTACCAAACGTCACAACGTAACTGGGTGGCTATAAAGGTGCACTACAGGTATCTC
Organism: Secale cereale; assembly: GCA_902687465.1. Classification (NCBI taxonomy): domain Eukaryota; kingdom Viridiplantae; phylum Streptophyta; class Magnoliopsida; order Poales; family Poaceae; genus Secale; species Secale cereale. Next base: position 713,452,799 of record LR738713.1, on the reverse strand, counting down.
CGAAAGTGTCTTTTGGGTTGGCACGAATCGAGACTGGGATTTGTCACTCCGTATGACGGAGAGGTATCTCTGGGCCCACTCGGTAGGACATCATCATAATGTGCACAATATGTGATCAAGGAGTTGATCACGGGATGATGTGTTACGGAACGAGTAAAGAGACTTGCCGGTAACGAGATTGAGCAAGGTATCGGTATACCGACGATCGAATCTCGGGCAAGTGCTATACCGATAGACAAAGGGAATCGTATACGGGATTGATTGAATCCTTGACATCGTGGTTCATCCGATGAGATCATCGTGGAGCATGTGGGAGCCAACATGGGTATCCAGATCCCGCTGTTGGTTATTGACCGGAGAGTCGTCTCGGTCATGTCTGCGTTTCTCCCGAACCCGTAGGGTCTACACACTTAAGGTTCGGTGACGCTAGGGTTGTAGAGATATAAGTATGCGGAAACCCGAAAGTTGTTCGGAGTCCCGGATGAGATCCCGGACGTCACGAGGAGTTCCGGAATGGTCCGGAGGTAAATATTTATATATAGGAAGTCCTATTTTGGCCACCGGAAAATGTTCGGGATTTTTCGGTATTGTACCGGGAAGGTTCTAGAAGGTTGCGAAGTGGGGCCCACCTGCATGGGGGGACCCACATGAACGTGGGTAGTGGGGGCAAGGCCCCACACCCCTGGTCAAGGCGCACCAAGATCCCCCCTTAGAAGGAATAAGATCATATCCCGAAGGGATAAGATCAAGATCCCTAAAAAGGGGGGATAACAATCGGTGGGGAAAGGAAATGATGGGATTTCTTTCCCCCACCTTTGCCAACGCCCCAATGGACTTGGAGGGCAAGAAACCAGCCCCCTCCACCCCTATATATAGTGGGGAGGCGCATGGGAGCCGCACCCCAAGCCCTGGCGCCTCCCTCTCCCTCCCGTGACACATCTCCCTCCTCCCGCAGCGCTTGGCGAAGCCCTGCTGGAATCCCGCTACTTCCACCACCACGCCGTCGTGCTGCTGGATCTCCATCAACCTCTCCTCCCCCCTTGCTGGATCAAGAAGGAGGAGACGTCCCCGCTCCGTACGTGTGTTGAACACGGAGGTGCCGTCCGTTCGACGCTATGATCATCGGTGATTTGGATCACGACGAGTACGACTCCATCATCCCCGTTCTCTTGAACGCTTCCGCTCGCAATCTACAAGGGTATGTAGATGCACTCACTCTCCTTTATGCTCGTTGCTAGATTACTCCATAGATAGATCTTGGTGACGCGTAGGAAATTTTTTGATTTTCTGCTACGATCCCCAACAGTGGCATCATGAGCTAGGTCTATGCGTAGTATCTTGCACGAGTAGAACACAAAGTAGTTGTGGGCGTAGATCATGTCAATTCTCTTGCCGTTACTAGTCTTATCTTGATTCGGCGGCATCGTGGGATGAAGCGGCCCGGACCGACCTTACACGTACTCTTACGTGAGACAGGTTCCACCGACTGACATGCACTAGTTGCATAAGGTGGCTAGCGGGTGACTGTCTCTCCCACTTTAGTCGGATCGGATTCGATGAAAAGGGTCCTTATGAAGGGTAAATAGAAATTGGCATATCACGTTGTGGTTTTGGCGTAGGTAAGAAACGTTCTTGCTAGAAACCTATAGCAGCCACGTAAAAACTTGCAACAACAATTAGGGGACGTCTAACTTGTTCTTGCAGCATGTGCCGTGTGATGTGATATGGCCAAAAGGATGTGATGAATGATATATGTGTGATGTATGAGATTGATCATGTTCTTGTAATAGGAATCACGACTTGCATGTCGATGAGAATGACAACCGGCAGGAGCCATAGGAGTTGTCTTATTTATTGTATGACCTGCGTGTCACTGAATAACGCCATGTAATTACTTTACTTTATTGCTAAACGTTAGCCATAGTAGTAGAAGTAATGTTTGGCGAGACGACTTCATGAAGACACGATGATGGAGATCATTGATACGGTGTATCCTATGGACATCACCATGTCAAGAGTCTGCTTGGGAAGTGACACGTGTGACCTCTATTTCTCATACATAAAGGTGAATCATCTCCTTTACACGTGTTCACTTGACCCCTTCGAGGATGGTATACTACTTGACACTCCTCTCGTGTGCATGCATAGGTATTGTCGGAGCTTCACGGATGGCGAGGAGGAGTGCAAGCGCCAAGGATCACCTACACCATCTGCGAGGGAAGCTTGGAAGAGAAGACGGAAGAAGACAGGAGCTGCTGATACTACAGCGGCCGGACATCCGGGCCAAAGGCCGGACATCCGGCGCTTCAGCAACGGCCGGACATCCGGCACTCCTCCCGGAAATCCGGACCCTCCTTCACAGAAGCTGGACCGAGCCAGCCCGGACATCCGGCCATAACCCCGGACATCCGGCTCGCCCCGAAGCCCCGGACATCCGGCTGCCAGCCCGGACATCCGGCCTTGCCTGCGTGCATGTATCCGGGCCGATGCCCATGTACCCGTTTCGCCCCTCACTTACCCCTTCATGACCCTAGACTATATATACTCCTCCACCTCCACCATTTTAGGGTTAGCAAATGTGATAGCTCATCTTAGACTAGAGCTTTGCTCATCTATGTGGTTCTACTCCTACGAGTGACCGCGGCCCCTCTACGGAGAAGATCCACACCGGATTCAAGACCCCTAACGGGAAGATCCTTCACGGATTCAAGGCCTCCTCTTGGAGATGAACTCTACCCATGTATCTTTCCCTTTGTTGTTCATGTATCTTGTGATCTTGTGTGTTTGATTGTCTAGTGGATGTGTGATTGGACTTGTTCTTGAGTGTTTCCCTCGTGATATCCCTTTGTGTTCTTCGTGTTCATCGTGGGATCCCCTCCATTTCGTGAAAGATCGGCCACATAGGGTTCCACCCTGTATCAATCATGGTGTCATGCCGGTGACAATGATGATCATGGAGCCCCGAAGATGAAGATCAAAAGGAGCAAAATGATATTGGCCATATCATGTCACTATTTGATTGCATGTGATGTTTATCATGTTTTTCATCTTATTTGCTTAGAACAACGGTAGTGAATAAGATGATCTCTCGCTAAAATTTCAAGAATTGTGTTTCCCCTAACTGTGCACCGTTGCTAAGGTTCATTGTTCCGAAGCACCACGTGATGATCGGGTGTGATAGGTTCTAACGTTCGCATACAACGGGTGTAAGCCAGATTTACACACGCAATACACTTAGGGTTGACTTGACGAGCCTAGCATGTACAGACATGGCCTCGGAACACGGAAGACCGAAAGGTCGAACATGAGTCGTATAGAAGATACGATCAACATGAAGATGTTCACCGTTGATGACTAGTCCGTCTCACGTGATGATCGGACACGGCCTAGTCGGTTCGGATCATGTATCACTTAGATGACCAGAGAGATGTCTATCTGAGTGGGAGTTCATTAGATGAACTTCATTGTCATGAACAATAGTCTAAGTTGTCTTCGCAAATTATGTTGTAGACCAATAACTGCGTTGTAGCTCCTTGTTTAATACGATCCTAGAGAAAGACTAAGTTGAAAGATATTGTAAGCAATGATGCGGACTGGGTCCGTAGTCCGAGGAGTGTCCTCACAGCTGCACAGAAAGCTTACGTCTTTGATGCACCGCTCGATGTGCAAACCCCTACAACGTTGTCTGTGGATGTTGTGAACACCTGAGAGACACGTCCTGATGACTACTTGATAGTTTAGTGCACCATACTTTACGGCTTAGAATCGGGATTCCAATGACGTTTTGAACGCCATAGAACATATGAGATGTTCTAAGAGCTGAAATTGGGATTTCAGGCTCATGCCCGTGTTGAGAGGTATGAGACCTCTGACAAGTTCTTTTGCCAAAAAGATGGAGGAGAATGGCTCAACTAATGAGCATGTGCTCAGAATGTCTGGGTGCTGAAATCACTTGAACCAAGTGGGAGTTAATCTTCCAGGTGAGATAGTGGTTGACAGAATTCTCTAGACACTATCACCAAGCTACTAGAACTTCGTGATGAACTATGACATGCAAAGGATGGAGATGATCCCGGTGCTGTCAGCGGTTCTTAGTACCGCAAAAGTAGAGATCAAGAAGGAGCATCAAGTGTTGATGGTTTAACAAGACCACTGGTTTCAAAAGGGTAAGGGCTAGAAGGGAAACTTCATGAATGGCAAACTTGTTGTCGCTCTGATGAAGGAACCCATGGTTGAACCCAAACCTCGAGACTAAGTGCTTCTATTGTAAGGGGAACGGTCACATGGTAGCGGAACCACCCCAAATACATGGTAGATATGATAGCTGGCAACTTCAACAAAGTATATTTGATATACGTGTTATTGATGTGTACCTTAGTAGTGCTCCTTGTAGCACCTGGGTATTGGATACCGGTTCAGTTGCTATTATTAGTGACTTGAAGCAAAAGCTACGCACTGAACGGAGACTAGCTAAGGGCGAGGTGACGATGTGTGTTGGAAGTGTTTCCAAGGTTGATAAGATCACCATCGCACACTTCCTCTATTTTCGAGATTAGTGTTGAACCTAGATAAATGTTATCAGGTGTCTACGTTGAGCGTGAAAATGATTAGATCATGTTCATCGCAATACGGTTATTCATTTAAGTTAGAGAATAATGGTTATTCTGTTTACATGAATAATACCTTTATGGTCATGCACCCAATGGTTTGTTGAATCTCGATCATAGTAATACACATGATGATAATATTAATGCCAAAAGATGTAGAGTTAATAATGATAGTACCACTTTCTTGTGGCACTGCCGCTTAGGTCATTATGGCATAAAATGCATGAAGAAAATCCATGCTGATGGATGTTTGGAGTCACTTGATTTTGAATCGCTTGACACATGCGAGCCATGCCTCTTGGGCAGGATGACTGAGATCCCGTTTTCAGGTACAATGAAACGGGCAAGTGACTTGTTGGAAATCATACATGCTGATGTATGTGATCCAATGAGAATTAAGGCGTGTGGTGGATATCGTTATTTTCTCATCTTCACTGACGATTTGAGTAGATATGGTATATTTACTTAATGAAGCAAAAGTCTGAAACGTTTGAAAGGTTCAAAAATTTCAGAGTGAAGATTAAGAATCATCATAACAAGAAGATCATGTTCCTACGATCTGATCAAGGGGATATTATCTTAATTATGAGTTTGGCAATCACTTAAGACATTGTGGAATTGTTTCGCAGTTGAAGTCCCCTGGAACACCACAGCGTAATGGTGTGTCCGGACATCGTAATCGAACCTTATGAGATATGGTGCGATCTATGGTGTGTCTTACCGATCTACCGCTATTATTTTAAGGTTATGCATTAGAGACAGCTGCATTCACTTTATATAGGGCACCATCTAAGTCCGTTGAGACGACGTCGTATGGTTTGGCAAGAAACCAAAGTTGTCGTTTTCTTAAATGTTTGGGGCTGCGATGCTTATGGCTTCAGCCAGGAAAAGCTCGAACCCAAAGCGGACAAATACATCTTCATGGAATACCCACTGGTAACGGTTGGGTATACCTTCTATCTCAGATCCAAGGACAAAAATGTTTGTCGCTAAGAATGGGTCCTTTCTCGAGAAGGAGTTTCTCTCGAAAGAATTGAGTGGGAGGAAGATAGAACTTGATGAGGTTGTCGAACCCTCACTTCAACCGGAGAGTAGTGCAACACAGAAAGATGTTTCTGTGGAATCTACAACAGTTGAAGAGGAAACTAATGATAGTGATCATGAAGCTCCAGATCAAGTTGCTATCGAACCTCGTAGGTTGACAAGGATATGTACTACTCCTGAGTGGTACGTTGATCCTGTCTTAGAGGTCATGTTGTTGGACAACGATGAACCTACGAACTATGGAGAAGCGATGGTGGGCCCATATTCCGACAAATAGTTAGAAGCCGATAAATCCGAGATAGGATCCATGTATCAAAACAAAGTATGGACTTTGGTGGACTTGCCCTGTGATCGACAAGCCATTGAGACAAATGGATCTTTAAGACTAAGACGGACGTGGACGGTAATGTCACCGTCTATGAAGCTCGACTTGTGGCGAAGAGTTTTCCACAAGTTCAAGGAGTTGACTACGATGAGATTTTCTCACCCGTAGCGATGCTTAAGTCCGTCGGAATCATGTTAACATTAGCTGCATTTATGAAATCTGGCAGATGGATGACAAAACAAGTTTCCTTACCAGTTTTCGTAAGGAAAGGTTGTATGTGATACAATCAGAAAGGTTTTGTCGATCCTAAGGATGCTAAAAGGTATGCTAGCTCCAGCGATCCTTCCATGGACTAGAGCAAGCATCTCGGAGTCGGAATATATGCTTTGATGGAGTGATCAAAGTTTTTGGGTATACAAAGTTTGTTAGAAACTTGTATTTACAATAAACTGAGTGGGAGCACTACAACATTTCTGATAAGTATATGTGAATGACATATGATTGATCCGAAATGATGTAGAATTTCTGGAAAGAGTAAAGGGTTGATTGAAAGGTATTTTTCAAAGGAAGACCTGGATAAAGTTGCTTACATAATTGGGCATCAAGATCTATAGAGATAGATCAAGACGCCTGATGATACTTTCAAAAGAAACACACACCTTTGACATGATTTTGAAGGAGTTCAAAATAGGTCAGTCAAAGAAGGAGTTCTTGCCTGATTTGAAAGGTGTGAAGTTGAGTAAGACTCAAAGCTTGACCACGGCAGAAGAAAGAGGAAGGACGAAGGTCGTCCCCTATGGTTTTGTCATAGGCTCTATACGATATGCCATGCTAAAGTACCGCACCTGATGTGTGCCTTGCCACATGTCTGGCAAGAGGGTACAAAGGTAATCCAGGAGTGGATTACTAGATAGTGGTCAAAATTATCCTTAGAGGAATAAGGAAATGTTTCTCGGTTATGGAGGTGATAAAGAGTTCGACGTAAAGAGTTACGTCGATGCAAGCTTAACACCTATCCGGATAACTCTAAGTGGAGATACCGGATACGTATAATGGAGCAACAGTTTGGAATAGATCCAAATGGAACGTGGTAGCAGCATCTACGATATGACATAAAGTTTTGCGAAGTACATAGGGATCTGAATGTTGCAGACCCGTTGACTACAACCTCTCTCACAAGCATAACATGATCAAACACAGAACTCATTGAGTGTTAATCACATATTGATGTGAACTAGATTACTGACTCTAGTGAACTCTTTGGATGTTGGTCACATGGCGATGTGACCTGTGAGTGTTAATCACATGGCAATGTGAACTAGATTATTGACTCTAGTGCAAGTGGGAGACTGTTGGAAATATGCCCTAGAGGCAATAATAAATTGGTTATTATTATATTTCCTTGTTCATGATAATCGTTTATTATCCATGCTAGAATTGTATTGATAGGAAACTCAGATACATGTATGGATACATAGACAAACACCATGTCCCTAGTGAGCCTCTAGACGACTAGCTCGTTGATCAATAGATGGTTACGGTTTCCTAACCATGGACATTGGATGTCGTTGATAACGGGATCACATCATTAGGAGAATGATGTGATGGACAAGACCCAATCCTAAGCCTAGCACAGATCGTGTAGTTCGTATGCTAAAGCTTTTCTATATGTCAAGTATCTTTTCCTTAGACCATGAGATTGTGCAACTCCCAGATACCGTAGGAATGCTTTGGGTGTACCAAACGTCACAACGTAACTGGGTGGCTATAAAGGTGCACAACAGGTATCTCCGAAAGTGTCTGTTGGGTTGGCACGAATCGAGACTGGGATTTGTCACTCCGTATTACGGAGAGGTATCTCTGGGCCCACTCGGTAGGACATCATCATAATGTGCACAATATGTGATCAAGGAGTTGATCACGGGATGATGTGTTACGGAACGAGTAAAGAGACTTGCCGGTAACGAGATTGAGCAAGGTATCGGTATACCGACGATCGAATCTCGGGCAAGTGCTATACCGATAGACAAAGGGAATCGTATACGGGATTGATTGAATCCTTGACAACGTGGTTCATCCGATGAGATCATCGTGGAACATGTGGGAGCCAACATGGGTATCCAGATCCCGCTGTTGGTTATTGGCCGGAGAGTTGTCTCGGTCATGTCTACATGGTTCCCGAGCCCGTAGGGTCTACACACTTAAGGTTCGATGACGCTAGGGTTATAGGGAAAGTATGTACGCGGTTACCGAATGTTGTTCGGAGTCCCGGATGAGATCCCGGACGTCACGAGGAGTTCCGGAATGGTCCGGAGGTAAAGATTCATATATGGGAAGTCCTGTTTTGGTCACCGGAAAAGTTTCGGGCGATATCGGTAATGTACCGGGACCACCGGGAGGGTCCCGGGGGTCCACCAGGTGGGGCCACCAGCCCCAGAAGGCTACGTGGGCTAAGTGTGGGAGGGGACCAGCCCCAAGGGGGCTGGTGCGCCCCCCCACCAAGTCCCAGGGCGCCTCCAAGAGGGGAGGGGGCAAACCCTAGGGCAGTTGGGCCCTAGGGCCCAATAGTGGTGCGCCTCCCCCTCTCTCTCCCCCTTGGCCGGCCCCCTAGATGGGATCTAGGGCTGGCCGCACCCTAGGGGTGGGAAACCCTAAAGGGGGGCGCAGCCCTCCCTTCCCCCTATATATATGTGAGGTTTTAGGGCTGCTGGACACACGAGAACGTCTCCCTCTTGGCGCAGCCCTACCCCTCTCCCTCCTCGTCTCTTGCAGTGCTTGGCGAAGCCCTGCTGGAGTCCCGCGCTCCTCCACCACCACCACGCCGTCGTGCTGCTGTTGGATGGAGTCTTCCCCAACCTCTCCCTCTCTCCTTGCTGGATCAAGGCGTGGGAGACGTCACCGGGCTGCACGTGTGAAGAACGCGGAGGCACCGTCCGTTCGGTGCTAGGATCTTCGGCGATCTGAATCGCGGCGAGTACGACTCCATCAACTGCGTTCTTGAACGCTTCCGCTTAGCGATCTACAAGGGTATGTGGATCCAACTCTCCTCTCGTAGATGCATCTCCTAGATTGATCTTGGTGAGCGTAGGAAAATTTTTGTTTCCCATGCAACGTTCCCCAACAGGATCTCCATCAACCTCTCCTCCCCCCTTGCTGGATCAAAAAGGAGGAGACGTCGATGTACCGTACGTGTGTTGAACGCGGAGGTGTCGTCCGTTCGGTGCTGGGATCATCGGTGACGAGGATCACGACGAGTACGACTCCATCATCCACGTTCCTTCGAACGCTTCCGCTCGCGATCTACAAAGGGTATGTAGATGCACTCCTATATGCTCGTTGCTAGATGACTCCTTAAATTGATCTTGGTGAAGCGTAGGAATTTTTTTGAATTATGCTACGTTCCCCAACAGTGGCATCTGAGCTAGGTCTTTGCGTAGCATCTTGCACGAGTAGAACACAAACAAGTTGTGGGCATTGATTTTGTTCAATTCTCTTGCCGTTACTAGTCCAATCTTGATTCGGCGGCATCGTGGGATGAAGCGGCCCGGACCGACCTTACACGTACGCTTACGTGAGACTGGTTCCACCGACTGACATGCACTAGTTGCATAAGGTGGCTGGCGGGTGTCTGTCTCTCCCACTTTTGTCGGATCAGATTCGATGAAAAGGGTCCTTATGAAGGGTAAATAGAAATTGACATATCACGTTGTGGTTTTGGCGTAGGTAAGAAACGTTCTTGCTAGAAACCTATAGCAACCACGTAAAAACTTGCAACAACAATTAGAGGACGTCATACTTGTTCTTGCAGCATGTGCTATGTGATGTGATATGGCCAAAAAGATGTGATGAATGATATATGTGATGTATGAGATTGATCATGTTCTTGTAATATGGAATCACGACTTGCATGTCGATGAGAATGACAATTGGCAGGAGCCATAGGAGTTGTCTTATTTATTGTATGACCTGCGTGTCACTAAATAACGCCATGTAATTACTTTACTTTATTGCTAAACGTTAGCCGTAGTAGTAGAAGTAATATTTGGCGAGACGACTTCATGAAGACACGATGATGGAGATCATGGTGTCATGCCGGTGACAAAGATGATCATGGTGCCCCGAAGATGGAGATCAAAGGAGCAAAATGATATTGGCCATATCATGTCACTCTATTTGATTGCATGTGATGTTTATCATGTTTATGCATCTTGTTTACTTAGAACGACGGTAGTAAATAAGATGATCTCTCACTAAAAAAAATTCAAGGATTGTGTTCCCCCTAACTGTGCACCGTTGCCAAGGATCGTTGTTCCGAAGCACCACGTGATGATCGGGTGTGATAGGCTCTAACGTTCACATACGACGGGTGTAAGCCAGATTTACACACGCAATACACTTAGGGTTCACTTGACGAGCCTAGCATGTACAGACATGGCCTCGGAACACGGAAGACCGAAAGGTCGAACATGAGTCGTATAGAAGATACAATCAACATGAAGATGTTCAACGTTGATGACTAGTCCGTCTCACGTGATGATCGGACACGGGCCAGTCAATTCGGATCATGTATCACTTAGATGACTAGAGAGATGTCAATCTGAGTGGGAGTTCATTAAATTTGATTAGATGAACTTAATTGTCACGAACTTAGTCTAAATTCTTTACAATATGTCTTGTCGATCAAATGCCCACGCTCATGTTACCCTCAACTTCAACGCGTTCCTAGAGAAAACCAAGCTGAAAGACGATGGTAGCAACTATACGGATTGGGTCCGTAACATGAGGATCATCCTCATAGCTGCCAAGAAAACTTATGTCCTAGAAGCACCGCTAGGTGATGCTCCCGCTCCGGCAAACCAAGATGTTATGAGCGCTTGGCAGTCGCGTTGTGATGATTACTCCCTGGTTCAGTGCGGCATGCTCTACAGCTTAGAATCGGGGCTCCAAAAGCGTTTCGAGCACCACAGAGCATATGAGATGTTCCAAGAGCTGAAAATGGTTTTCCAGGCTCATGCCCGAGTTGAGAGATATGATGTCTCCAACGCATTCTACAGTTGTAAGATGGAGGAAAATAGTTATGTCAGCGAGCACATACTCAAGTTGTCTGGGTTGCACAACCGCTTGTCTCAGTTGGGAATGAATCTCCCAGACGAAGCAGTCGTTGACAGAATCCTTCAGTCGCTCCCACCTAGCTACAAGAGCTTCGTGTTGAACTTCAATATGCAAGGGATGGAGAAGTCCATTCCCGAGGTGTATTCAATGCTGAAATCAGCGGAGGTGGAGATCAAGAAAGAGCATCAAGTGTTGATGGTGAATAAAACCAATAAGTTCAAGAAGGGCAAGGGTAAAAAGAACTTCAAGAAGGACGGCAAAGGAGTTGCCGCGCCCGGTAAGCCAGTTGCCGGGAAGAAGCCAAAGCATGGACCCAAGCCTGAGACTGAGTGCTTTTATTGCAAGGGAATGGGTCACTGGAAGCGGAATTGCCCCAAATACTTAACAGACAAGAAGGCCGGCAACGTCAAAGGTATATGTGATATACATGTTATTGATGTGTACCTTACCAGCGCTCGTAGTAGCTCCTGGGTATTTGATACCGGTGCAGTTGCTCACATTTGTAACTCAAAGCAGGAGCTGCAGAATAAGCGGAGACTGGCGAAGGACTAGGTGACGATGCGCGTCGGGAATGGTTCCAAGGTCGATGTGATCGCCGTCGGCACGCTGCCTCTACATCTACCCTCGGGATTAGTTATAAACCTTAATAATTGTTATTTAGTACCAACTTTGAGCATGAACATTGTATCTGGATCTTGTTTGATGCGAGATGGCTACTCATTTAAATCCGAGAATAATGGTTGTTCTATTTATTTGAGAGATATGTTTTATGGTCATGCCCCGCTGGTCAATGGTTTATTTTTGATGAATCTCGAACGTGATGATACACATATTCATAGTGTGAATGCCAAAAGATGTAAAGTTGACAATGATAGTCCCACATACTTGTGGCATTGCCGCCTTGGTCATATTGGTGTCAAACGTATGAAGAAGCTCCATGCAGATGGACTTCTAGAGTCTCTTGATTATGAATCGTTTGACACGTGCGAACCATGCCTCTTGGGCAAGATGACCAAGACTCCGTTCTCCGGAACAATGGAGCGAGCGGCCAACTTATTGGAAATCATACATACCGATGTGTGTGGTCCAATGAGTGTTGAAGCTCGCGGAGGCTATCGTTATGTTCTCACCCTCACAGATGACTTGAGTAGATATGGGTATGTCTACTTAATGACACACAAGTCTGAGACCTTTGAAAAGTTCAAGGAATTTCAGAATGAGGTTGAGAATCAACGTGACAGAAAAATAAAGTTCTTATGATCGGACCGTGGGGGTGAATATTTAAGTCATGAATTTGGCACGCACCTAAGGAACTATGGAATTGTTTCATAATTGACACCGCCCGGAACACCTCAGCGTAATGGTGTGTCCGAACGTCGAAATCGTACTCTGTTGGACATGGTGCGATCTATGATGTCTCTCACCGACTTATCGCTATCTTTTTGGGGTTATGCTTTAGAGACCGCCGCATTCACTTTAAATAGGGCTCCGTCAAAATCCGTTGAGACGACACCGTATGAACTTTGGTTTCGCAAGAACCTAAGCTGTCGTTTCTGAAAGTTTGGGGTTGCGATGCTTATGTCAAGAAACTTCAACCTGAAAAGCTCGAACCCAAATCGGAAAAATGCGTCTTCATAGGATACCCAAAGGAAACAATTGGGTACACCTTTTACCTCAGATCAAGGTTTTCGTTGCCAAGAATGGATCCTTTCTAGAGAAAGAGTTTCTCTCGAAAGAAGTGAGTGGGAGGAAAGTAGAACTTGATGAGGTGACAGTCACCCCTCCCGAACCGGAAAGTAGCGCAGCACATGAAATTGTTCCTGAGGTTCCTGCACCGACAAGGGAGGAAGTTAATGATGATGATCATGAAGATACAAATCAAGTTACTACTAACTTCGAAGGTCCACAAGGACACGTTCCGCACCAGAGTGGTACGACAACCCTGTCATGGAAATCATGTTGTTAGACAACGGTGAACCTTCGAACTATGAAGAAGCAATGGCGGGCCCGGATTCCAACAAATGGCTTGAAGCCATGAAATCCGAGATAGGATCCATGTATGAAAACAAAGTATGGACTTTGGTTGACTTGCCCGATGATCGGCACTCCATAGAAAATAAATGGATATTTAAGAAGAAGACATACGCGGATGGTAATGTGACCATCTATAAGGCTCGGCTTGTCGCTAAGGGTTATCGACAAGTTCAAGGGATTGACTATGACGAGACTTTCTCTCCCGTAGCGATGCTAAAGTCCGTCCGAATCATGTTAGCGATTGTCGCATTCTATGATTATGAGATATGGCAAATGGACGTCAAAACGGCATTCCTTAATGGCTTCCTCAAGGAAGAACTGTATATGATGCAGCCGGAAGGTTTTGTCGATCCACGGAATGCTAACAAGGTATGCAAGCTCCAGCGCTCGATCTACGGGCTGGTGCAAGCATCTCAGAGTTGGAATATTCGCTTTAATGATGTGATCAAAGCGTTTGGGTTTATACAGACTTGGGGAGAAGCCTGTATTTACAAGAAAGTGAGTGGGAGCTCTGTAGCATTTCTCATATTATATGTGGATGACATACTGCTGATGGGAAATGATATAGAATTCTTGGAGAGCATAAAGGCCTACTTGAATAAGATTTTTTCAATGAAGGACCTTGGAGAAGCTGCTTACATATTAGGCATCAAAATCTATAGAGATAGATCAAGACGCCTCATTGGTCTTTCACAAAGCACATACCTTGACAAGATATTGAAGAAGTTCAATATGGATCGGTCCAAGAAGGGGTTCTTGCCTGTTTTGCAAGGTATGAGATTGAGCAAGGCTCAATCCCCGACCACGGCAGAAGATAGAGAAAAGATGAGTGTCATCCCCAATGCCTCAGCCATAGGTTCTATTATGTATGCCATGCTGTGTACCAGACCCGATGTGAACCTTGCCATAAGTTTGGTAGGGAGGTACCAAAGTGATCCCGGTATGGAACACTGGACAGCGGTCAAGAACATCCTGAAGTACCTGAAGAGGACTAAGGATATGTTTCTCGTTTATGGAGGTGACGAAGAGCTCGTCGTAAAGGGTTACGTCGATGCTAGCTTTGACACAGATCTGGATTACTCTAAGTCACAAACCGGATACGTGTATATTTTAAATGGTGGAGCAGTCAGCTGGTGCAGTTGCAAGCAGAGCGTCGTGGCGCATTCTACATGTGAAGCGGAGTACATAGCTGCTTGCGAAGCAGCACGGGAAGGAGTCTGGATGAAGGAGTTCATCACCGACCTAGGAGTCATTCCAAGCGCGTCAAGCCCGATGACTCTCTTCTGTGACAACACTGGAGCTCTTGCCATTGCCAAGGAGCCCAGGTTTCACAAGAAGACCAAGCACATCAAGCGTCGTTTCAACTCCATCCGGAATTATGTTCAAGATGGAGACATAGATATTTGTAAAGTGCATACGGATCTGAATGTCGCAGATCCGTTGACTAAACCTCTTCCACGGGCAAAACATGATCAACACCAGAACTCAATGGGTGTTCGATTCATCACAATGTAACTAGATTATTGACTCTAGTGCAAGTGGGAGACTGTTGGAAATATGCTCTAGAGGCAATAATAAAAGGATTATTACTATATTTCCTTGTTCATGATAATTGTCTGATTATTCATGCTTGAATTGTATTGTACGGAAACAGCGATACATGTGTGAATACATAGACCACAACGTGTCCCTGGTAAGCCTCTAGTTACTAGCTCGTTGATCGACATATGGTCACGGTTTCCTGACCATGGACATTGGATGTCATTGATAACAGGATCACATCATTAGGAGAATGATGTGATGGACAAGACCCAATCCTAAGCCTAGCACAAGATCGTGTTGTTCGTAATGCTTAAGCTTTTCCAGTGTCAAGTATCTGTTCCTTAGACCATGAGGTTGTGTGTCGGGGGAAACTGTCCGCCACGAACACCTATGGGACCGGAGCCCCTTGTCTGTGCGGTGCGAGGGCGGAGGGAGCACGAAGAGCAGATCGTAGCGAGCACGCGGGCAGTTTTACCCAGGTTCGGGCCGCGGTAGGCGCGTAAAACCCTACTCCTGCTTAGTTGTGTATTGAGCTGGAGTGCTCGGGAGCTTGAAGAAGCAGCTACACCGAGCGTATGAGTGATCTAGGTTCCGAACCCCCCTCCACGTTGTGCATGGGCCTCCTTTTATAGTGCAAGGGGTCACCGACAGGTGTCAACGTAGGAGAAAGGGGTAAAAACGTAAAAGAGGTGGTAGTTGTAACAGTGCGGGAACAGTGGAGCTACAGTGCGCGAACAGTGGTCGCTACCTACTTTGACAGTGGGGGACAAGGGCATTTAATGCCCGTCGCCGTCGACCCCAAAAGCTCCTGCCCTTGCGTCTCCGTCTGCCACGGCGATGGATCCACCACCGTGGAGTGCCACCGTGTCCCCCAGGCTGCGCAGCCATCCGCCACGCGTCCCTGGATAGGCCCCAGGGCGACGCGTGGGCCGATGAGCTGGAGCGCGGGCACACAGCGCAACTCTTCCGGCAAGCACCTTGCCGGGGCCTTGATCTTGCCGGGCCCGGGAGCTTGCCGCTCCCCGGGCCCTCCCCGGGGCGCATATAGCGCCGAGGCGTGTCTTCTAGTCTTCCTGGCAAGCTCCTCTTGCCAGGGCCTTGTGCTGGTGGGGCAGTCTTGAGCCTGGTACGGCCTTCCCGGCAAGCTCCACTTGCCGGGGTCTCGATCTTCTGTCTTGTATACTTTGTTTTTGAATGGTTCGATATGGGGCAGGAAGGTCTCCGGCGAGCGCGTGGTAGACCCTGCCGCGGGAAGCTGCAACTGCCCGTGCACAAGTTGGGGTACTGAGGTACCCCTACCTTAGTACACCGACAGGAGCCCCCGGGCCTGGGCCACACACGGTGCCGAGCGCTGTTGGGCCAGGCCCAAAACAGTGCACGGGCACACGCGGCCCACGGCGTGCCGAATCCACTTCCGTATCCGCCGCGTCCCCCCGTAACGGCACGCGTCGATAGCGGCGTCGTGGGATGGGACGTGCCCACGTTCCATCAATGAAAAAGGGCGAAACGCCCCCCACTTCCCCATAAAAGCAGAGGAAGCAGGAGCGGTTCCCCTCCTTGCGCCTTCATTGCATCTTCTTCTTCCTCCAGAAATCCCCTTTGCGCTCCGCCTCCAGACCTCCGCCGCCGCCGTTCCCCACTTCTTTCGCCGCCTCCGCCATGGCCCCGAAGACCGAGAAAGCGAAGGCGGAGAAAGCCAAGAGGGAGAAGTCGGAGCAAGCAGCAAAGCTTACCGCGTACCACAAACGGAACCTCGTCTTCCCGCCGAAGCTCGGCGCGCGGGAGCTCTGGAACAAGTACTACTTGTTCTGGGCCAAGGAAACCAAGGCGCACCCCCGCACCCGAGCGTATCCGGCCGCCGTCAAGGACAACTACCCCGGCGGGTACTACTTCTTCGCAGCCTTCTTTCACTGCGGTCTTTGCCCTCCTTTCTCTAATTTCTTCTGCGACGTCATGCACACCTATGGCCTCCACCTTCTTGACTTCGCCCCCAACGCCATCCTCACAATGGCGGTTTTCGCACACATGTGCGAAAACTTCATAGGAATACACCCAAACGTAGCGCTGTTTAGGCACTTCTTCACTCCTAGAGCAGAGGCCGGCACCCCCCTCTCCGGAGGAATTTCTTGGGTATTTCGTCTGAACAAGAAGGAGTCGTACTTGCCGGGGGAGCTCCGCGGCAAGTGGGAGGAGTGGCGTGCAGACTGGTGCTGGATTGTTGAGGACGAGCCGCAGCCCTTCACCGCGCCGCGCACAACGCCCATCGTGCGCGGCAGGGATTGGAGCGAGCTGGACTCGGACGACATCAAGCTCGACGTCACCCTCGTCCGGATTCTTCGTCTTCGGACCGCCAGGCTGTCCGTTGCAGAGGTGGGCGCAGACTTCCTTCGCCGCCGCATCGCCCCTCTCCAAGACAAGAAAAGGTCGGCCTGGGAGTACGGCGGCCCGGCGGATATAATGAGGCTGCGCCCCGGGCTGAACTTCAACTTCACGACGCTGGAGCTGAAGGGGATGGTCCGGGAACTCTTCAAATATGACCCGGCACACCCTGAGTGGTTCAGACCTCCCCGGGGAGTGGTGCCCCTCTGCAACAGCACAGTCCGGGACCGTCTCTGCGCTATGATGCCCGCGTGCGATTCGCACGGCGTGGACCGCACGTGGATTCCGCCCAAGCCCATAGACGTCCTCAGCTTCTTCGACAACCTCGTGGAGGTGGCGAAGAACAAGAATGACATCAAGGAGCACACGCGGGACACCACCGAGCAGGAGCTTGCTTACATGGCTTCTCGGGCTGAAGAGGCCGCTGCAGCCGCAGCGGCAGGAGATTTTGGGTACACGCCTGATGAGGCGGAGGCTGCGGATGCGTCCAGCCAGGCGGAGGAGGCGGAGATCCGCAGACTGCTGCAACTTCCTCCCGACGCGCTCGCCGGGGTCCCCTCTTTGAGGCACTCCGGGATCCACGGGATCGTGGCCGAGGCCGCGGCAAGGGAAGGCGCCGCCGGAGGGAACAGAGGCGCCGCGGGGAGCGGAGGCGCCGGAGGGAGTGGATGCGCCAAAGGAAAAGAGGCCGCAGCGCAGGGCGCTGGGCCCAGCGAGCCAGCCGGGGAGGAGGAGGAGGAGGAGGAGGAGGCCGAGGACTCCGACGGGTCTACGGAGCTCTACGCCGACGACCTCTCCTCGTCGGAGACCTCCCCGCCCCCAGCAAGCCCAAGGCGGTCCCCACCCAAGCGTCTCCGCAAGGCGGCGACGGGAGAGAGGGCGCAGGCGCCCCGGCAACAGCCAGCTCGCCGGGCAGCTCCCCGGGGGAGCCAAGCTGCGCCGGGGGCGACCGGCGCACCAGCCACAGCGGAGGCGGCCCGCGCGCGGGCCACGACGGAGGCGCCCCGCAAGCAGGCGTCGAGCCGACAGGGGTCTTCTCGGAGCGGAGCAGCAGCTCCGCCCGCTCCTCGGGCCCCGGCTACCACAGGGGCTGGGTCTTCGCAGCCCCCAGCCCCCGGGACCGCCAAGCGCCCGAGGGAATCTTCGTCTTCTGCTCCTCGCGCAGACGCCCCCCAGGTGGAGTATGACTTCTCCGCCTTGAGCGAGGACGACGAGGAGGATCAGGAGTAAGAGTCCGAAATCTTACACCTTCTCAAGTTTCGTCTTGGTTATTGCTGATGCTGATTTTGTTTGTTGCTTTGATTTCAGGACCTTGGTTCAGCGCGTGGCGAAGAAAGCCAAGGCGCCTGCGGTCGAGGTCGCGGAAGGCTCGGCTGCCGCGGCAACAGGGGACGTGCCAGAGCCAAGCCTGCCGGACCCGAGCGCTGCTCCGAGGAGCAGCCCCCAGCGCAGCCCCCAGTGTAAGTCTGGGGTCCATCCTTCCGCTTGTCGGGGTGCGCTTGAGGATTTTGTCTTGTTTCAATATCTTGATGCCTTTGTCTTGACTTGTGCAGAGGTGGAGCCACAGCGGCAGGAGCGCCTGGAGACCGTCCTCGAGGTGCAGCAGGCCCCGCCGTCCCCGCCAAGGCCGAACTCTCCGGCAAGGGAGAGTGCTCCGCCAAGGGCGGGTACTCCGCCAAGGGCGAGTACCCCGCCAAGGGCGAGCAGCCCGGCGAGGGTGGCCACTCCGCCAAGGCAGAGCTCCCCGGCGAGGGAGCCCGCCGCTGACGTCGTCCGCCAAGGTATGTCTTGTAATTTGTCTTCTTGGCGTTGTCTCTTTTTGGATTTTTGCTTGAACTTCTTTTTCTTCTTCTTCTTTTTAGATCCTCCTCCTCCCGAGCCGATGGAGACGGAAGTCATCAACATCGAGGATGAGGAGGGCGCGCAGGGCGGCGGCGGCGACGTCCCTGTCGTCGAGGACACGGCGAGAGCCGCCGAGCCGGCCGCGCAGGAGACCGCTCCGGCTGCGGACGCAGCGGTCGGGGAGGGGGACGGCGACCGCACCGCCGACCCGGAGGCGGCGGGAGCATCAAGTGCTGCGCCGGCCACCGGCCCCTCCGCCGGCAAGGAGCAGGGCTACTACCTTGAGGCCCCCAACGGTGTCTTCATCCAGGTGCCTTGGGGTTCGTCGTCGCGAGCTCCCGCGGAGGGCGAGGCATTTGACGAGGAGGTCCTCGCCTCCGCGGGCTTGAAGATAGTCGAGGCGCCCGGCGGGAGTGAAGGGCCTGAGGAGGAGAAGCTGCTCCATCAGCTCCTGGCCCTTTACCGGGCCAGGCAGGCGAAGCTTGCCTCCCGGGAAGCCCTTGCCGCTAAGGCCGCCGCGGAGATGGAGAAGCGCGCGGCGGAGCTCAGCGCCGCCAACCAGGCCGCCCTCCGCGAGGTGGCGGAGGAGCGCGAGCGACTCGCCGGCGAATACCAGGAGTGGGTGCTGGAGAAGGCTGAGGCCGAGGAACAGCAGCGGCTCGCCGGGGTGGAGCTATCCCGGCGAGAAGGAGAACTCGCCCAGCGGAAGGTCCAACTCGACTCCCATGAGGAGGACCTTGCCGCTCGGGAGGAGGCCCTTGGCGGGGAACTAAAGGAGGCGAAAGCCGCCGCGGCTGCCGCGGAGACCGCCAGGAAGGAGCTCGCCGCCAAGGTCGCGCAGCTGGAGAAGTCGCTGAAGGTGAGCGCGGAGAAGGTCGCCGCGCTCATCACGGAGCGCGAGAAGGACGCCCACACCAATTCAGAACTCCAGGTGCGTCTTTCTGAGAGGGGCGACGAGTTGAAGGCCGCCAAGGACTCCATCGAGGACTTGGAGTTGAAGGTCTCTACACTGAAGGATTCACTCGACGCTGCCCGGGCCCGGGAGACCAAGTTGAAGGAGGAGCTCCGCAAGGAGCGGACCCTAGTGGACAACGCCAACAAAGCGGCTGAGCTCTTCCGCAAAACCGTCGAGGTATGGACCGAGGACTTAGTGTCTTGTGCGTCCAACATTGACCAGGAGCTGCTGGCGTTGAAGCTGGAGCACCTCATCTACTCCCCGGATCCAAACCTCCCACACAGCGCCAAGCTCAGCCTCTTCTTCAGGGGAATCGCGCCGGCCCTTGCAGATCTGCGGAAGAAGATCCCCGCGCAACTGGCCGAGGAGACGCGCCTACTCTGCACGGGAACTCTGGAGCGCGTGCTGACGAAGATCGTATACCGCAATCCGGGTATAAACCTCACCAACGTTCTTCGCAGCTTGCCGGCCGACGCGGACATGGAGGCTCTGAAGGAGCAGGTCGCCCACATCATAGCCAAGGTGGCTAAGATCTCCAGGATTGAGGGCGACCGCGTAGATTAGGCCTCCATTACCTTTATCTTTTTTTGTTGCTGCATAGGGTGTTATGAACTCATTAGTCCATTGCGACAAGTTATCTTTTGTAAGATATTTATCTCATTTTGATCAATCAGTGCAATGTTATCTTCCTTGTCTTAATCCTTGACTTTGTATGTTTTTCACCCTACGCTCCCGGGGAGCTTGCCGGCAAGGGGCCCTTGCCGCGAGCGCTGAGTGCTGGACTCTGAGCAGCCTGCTGGCCAAGGTCTCACCGGCAAGCAACCTCGCCGCGGCTAGTCGCAACGCACTTAGCTTGCTGAGCGTACTCGGAAACGAAGCAAGGGCGCGACACTTGTCGCAGCTCACTTAAATCGTTGAGCGAACTCGGAAACAAGATAAGGGTGCGGCAAGCTACGGGTAGGTTCCTCCGCGCACAGGTTTTCCATACAAAATGTGATTGTTCAAGGAAGACAACTAAAATTTAAAATTTGAACTGGTCAAATTCTAACAACTTAGCTTTCATATATTGCTTGCCTCCCGGTAAGGCTTCTCTTTCTTGAACAACACTTGGTTCCACCTCCTTTCCCCCCGGCAAACTTGTGCGCGAGGAACGTTCCTTCTGCTCAAGAGGCAAGGAAAAAGAAGAGGGAAACAAGTATATGGCCTTTCGGCATGCTAATGCTTACCGGTTACTTGAGTGTTGCACGAAATGCCAAACAAAACATGCAAATGGCAAAGAAAAGCATGCAAAAGGCAATCAGTGCAAAACACAAAAACTTTACTGATGCACGGGGTCTGCGCCCGGCTTTGTACAAAGGGTTACATGCAACAGCGGCAAAGCTTGTACAAAAGGTGGTTGCCGGAGCGGATCACGGCAACCGCACCTTATGGGTGAAACTTACGAAGATGCTCTATGTTCCAGGAGTTGCTCACCGGTAAGCCTTCTTCGGTCTCGAGGCGGACAGCGCCGGGCCTCGTAACTTGTCTCACCCGATAAGGGCCTTCCCACTTCGGCGTCAACTTGTTGGAATTCTTGGCGGACTGAACACGCCGAAGAACAAGGTCGCCTTCCTCGAGACTCCTGGCCTTGACCTTGCGGCTATGGTAGCGGCGCAAGGCTTGCTGGTATCGAGCAGCTCGTACAGCAGCCTGGAGACGTCCCTCCTCGAGGAGCAACGCGTCATCTTGTCGCAGTTGCTCTTGCTCGAGCTCATCATAAGCGAGCACTCGAGGAGATCCGTATACGAGTTCCGTGGGGAGAACTGCCTCTGCTCCATAGACTAGAGCAAAGGGTGTCTGTCCGGTGGCTCGACTTGGTGTCGTTCTGATTGACCAAAGAGCCGCCGGTAGCTCCTCTATCCAATTTCTTCCGCACTTGCGCAGCCTGTCAAAGGTCCTCGTCTTGAGTCCGCGCAGCACTTCAGCATTGGCCCTCTCAGCTTGACCGTTGCTCCTCGGGTGAGCAACAGAAGCGAAACAGACCTTGGCGCCAAGGTCTTGGACGTACTGCATGAAGGTGCGACTAGTGAATTGTGTACCGTTGTCGGTGATGATCCTGTTAGGGATTCCGAAACGGCAAACAATCGACCTGAAGAACCTGACTGCTGACTGTGCTGTCACCTTTCTCACTGGCTCCACTTCTGACCACTTTGTGAACTTGTCGATTGCAACGTACAAGTACTCAAAGCCCCCGACAGCTCGGGGGAAGGGGCCGAGGATATCGAGCCCCCAGACCGAGAAGGGCCAGGACAAAGGGATTGTTTGGAGAGCTTGAGCTGGCTGATGAATCTGCTTCGCATGGAACTGGCACGCTTCACACTTGGTTACTAGTGCAGTTGCATCTTGGAGGGCTTCTTGCCAAAAGAACCCTTGCCGGAAAGCTTTCCCGGCAAGCGCCCTTGCGCCAATGTGGTGGCCGCATATGCCTCCGTGTATTTCTGCCAACAGCTTCTGTCCATCTTCCCTGGAGATGCACTTCAGTCTGACACCATTGAGTCTTCTTCTGTACAGCTCGTTGTCCACGAACTGGTACATACTTGACTGCCTGGTTATCTTCTCTATTTCCTCTGGGTCGTCGGGAAGTTCTCCAGTTTGAAGAAAACGGACGATCTGCTGCGCCCATGCCGGAGCCTGAGGCTCGACGGTAAGGACTAAAGGCTCGAGGGCCGCTGCGGGAACCTCAGCTTCTACGGCAAGGACCTCTGGTTCTGCCGGAGCTGAGGGTCCCCCGGCAAGCTCGCCGGGGCGAGGCTTGTCGGGAACACTTGCTTCAACTGTACAGACCCGAAGATCTGCAGGAGCAAACTATTCCTCAGCGTTGTGATTGTTGATCTTGGGGACCTTGGCGGCAGTTTCGGGAAGATCCGCCGGCAAATAGTCACCGGAGACCAACTTTCTTTTCTTGGATTGCCCAATTGATGGTGTAACGGATGGTTGAGTCAGCTTGAGCAAGAAGGTCCCTGGTTCCACAGGTAACTTCATCGAAGCACACTTTGAAAGGCCATCTGCAATTTCATTTTGAGCTCTCGGGACGTGCTCCATCTGCAGACCTTCAAAGTGCTCCTCAAGCTTCCTCACTTCATCGACATAAGCTTCCATCAAAGGGCTCTGATAGCTTTTGTTAACTTGCCGTACCACCAACTGAGAATCTCCCCGCACAATCAGCTTTCTGATCCCAAGTTCGGCCGCAATCCTGAGGCCGGCAAGCAAGCCTTCATATTCAGCAGTGTTGTTTGTCGCTTGCTCCCTGGGAAAGTGCATCTGGATAACATATTTGAGGTGCTCTCCGGTGGGCGCGATGAGTACCACGCCGGCACCGGCGCCTTGCAGCGAGAAGGCACCATCGAAATACATTACCCATTCACTTGTCGCTTCTTGTACGGGTGCACTTGTTTCTTGTACTTCTTCATCGGGCGTTGGGGTCCACTCAGCTATGAATTCTGCCAAAGCTCGGCTCTGTATGGTTGAAGTACTTTCAAACTTGAGTCCAAAGCTTGACAGTTCCAGTGCCCACTCAACGATCCTGCTTGTTGCTTCCGGGTTGTGCAATATCCTCTTCAGCGGAAAGCGAGTGACCACTGTTATCTCGTGTGCTTGGAAGTAATGGCGCAGCTTTCTCGAGGCCATGAGGAGGCCGAAAAGCAACTTTTGCACCCCAGAGTATCTTGATCTAGCCCCCTGCAAGAGGGAACTTACAAAATACACCGGGCGCTGCACCATTTTCTTCCGCACTTCATCTTGTTCCTGCGCAGAGTTATCCTTGTCGGGGCCACAGCTTGCCAGAGCAGCCCCCTGCTTGTCGCTGGATTCGCTTGCCGGTGGTGCTGACTCCTCGTCGGACTCCCTCTCCGCTACTAACGCAGCACTAACCACCTGGTTGGTTGCCGCTAGGTATAGCAACAACTTTTCCTGTGGTCTAGGTGCGACAAGTATTGGAGTGGAGGACAGGTACCGTTTCAAATCCTGCAGCGCTGCCTCCGCTTCCGGAGTCCACTTCATGGGACCTGCCTTCTTCAAGATTTTGAAGAAAGGTAGGGCGCGTTCTGCAGACTTTGAAATGAACCTACTGAGGGCAGCCACACAACCTGCAAGCCTTCTGACATCCTTGACGCGCTTTGGGGCCTCTATCTGCTCAATGGCTTTAATCTTGTCGGGGTTGGCTTCAATCCCCCTCTGTGACACAAAGAACCCGAGAAGCTTGCCGGAGGGGACTCCAAAGACGCACTTCTCGGGGTTCAACTTGAGCTGTATTCTGCGCAGGTTCTGAAATGTTTCTTCCAAATCTTGGATCAGTGTTTCCTTGCTTTTGCTCTTCACCACGATGTCATCCATGTAAGCTTCTACATTTCTGTGGATCTGTGGCTCGAAAGCAGTGTACACTACCCTTGCAAAGGTTGAGCCTGCATTCTTCAGTCCAAATGGCATGCGTATGAAGCAATAAGTGCCACATGGAGTGATAAATGCAGTCTTCTCTTCATCCTCTTTGGCCATAAAGATCTGGTGATAGCCTGAATATGCATCAAGAAAACAGAGTAGCTCACATCCGGCAGTGGAGTCAACGATCTGGTCAATGCGCGGCAAAGGGAATGGATCCTTGGGACATGCTTTATTCACATCGGTGAAGTCTATACACAGTCTCCATTTCCCATTGGCCTTGCGCACGACGACTGGATTTGCCAACCACGTTGGATGGATCACACCTCTAACTAGGCCTGCTGCCTCTAGCTTCTTGATTTCTTCGTTAATGAATTCTTGGCGCTCCACGGCTTGCTTCCTCACTTTTTGCTTGATGGGCCGCGCATGAGGACAAACAACAAGCTTGTGCTCAATTACCTTCCTGGGAACACCGGGGATGTCAGATGGTTGCCAGGCAAACACATCGACATTCGCCCGCAGGAAGGCAACGAGCGCGCTTTCCTATTTGCTGTCAAGCGTGGCACTGATGGTGAAGGTACCACCAGTGCCGTCCTCCTTGGCGGACACTTTCTTGGTTGCCGGAGGAGCGGCCATCCCTTTCTTACTCTTGCCGGTGGAGCTCGATGGAACGTCCTCGACGGCAGCGCAGCACTCCGAAGAGGTGCGGTTGCCGGAGTGGGCCCCAGAGCACTTGCCGGACTTGGTCTTCGTCTTCTTCCCCCCGGGAGCTTCAGCGGCAAGTGTATCCTTCTCGGCCGCAGCTGCCGCATCCCGGTAGATCTTGTCGGCGCAGACAAGCGCATCTTTCTTGTCGCCGTGGACAGTGATGACGCTTATCGGCCCCGGCATCTTGAGTACGTTGTAAGCATAATGGGAAGCTGCCATGAACTTGGCTAGGGCAGGACGGCCAAGTATTCCATTGTAGGGCAATGGAATATCGGCGACGTCGAAAGTGATGCGCTCAGTTCTGAAGTTGAGCTCCCCGCCAAAGGTCACCGGCAGAGTGATCTTTCCCTTGGGCTTGCTCCTTCCCGGGTTGATTCCTTGGAAAGAACCGGTCTCTTCGAGCTCGCCGTGTGAAATTTGGAATTTCTTGATCACAGCAGAGGAGATCAAGTTCAGCCCGGCCCCGCCGTCAACCAACATTTTGGTGACCTTGAGGTTGTGGATGGTGGGAGAAACCAGCATCGGCAAGCACCCGACCGCAGTGGTGCGGTCAGGGTGATCCTCAAGATCAAAAATGATGGGCGCGCTGGACCATTTGAGGAGCCTGCGCGACTCCACGGGCGGCTCTGCTGCGTTCACCTCACGCACCCACTGCTTGAGTTGGCGGTGGGAGGTGTGCAGAGAGGCGCCACCGTCGACGCACAGGACTTCCGTGGCCTTCTGGAACTCCTGCTCGCTGTTATCCTCGTCCTCCATATCTTCGTCGTCGTCCTCTTCGTCCTTGTCGCGGCCCCGGGGAGGTCGATCTCCTTGCCGCTGCTTGGCCTTGCCACGGCGTCCTCCCCGGCCGTTGAACGGCCGCTTCTTGCTTGGCTCTTCCCCGCCACCTTGGGCCTTCTCCTTGTCGCGTCTCTCGTACTCAGCCTTCTGCTGCTCGACGAGGTACTCGACGCGCTTGCAGTTGGAGAGGTCGTGGCCCTTGGTGCGGTGGATCTTACAGTATTGCTTGTCGGAGCTGCCCGGCTTGTCGGCTGCCGCTACAGGGGCAGGCTCCTTGCCGGAGCCGCCAGCCTGCGTTTGCTTGGCGGAAGCCTCCTTGCCGGACTTCTCGACGGCAAGCACCTCTTTCTTGCCCTTCCTTCTGTTATTCCGCCGCCGGCTCTTCTTTGCCGGGGCGGCGTCGTCGCTGTCGCTTCCTCCTGCGCCAGCATCCTCCCCGGGGAGTCTCCTCCCCTCCTCTGCGTGCGCGCACTTGTCAGCCAGAGCATAGAGCTCGCTGACATCCCGAATCTTGGTCATCGCCATTTCCTCACGCATGCGGCGGTTACGCACGTTCTGATGGAACGCGCTGATAACCGCGGCAGGGTGGACATCAGGGATGTTGTGCTGCACACGGCTGAAGCGTTGGATGTACTTGCGCAGGGGCTCTCCTTCCTTCTGGGCCAAAATGTGGAGATCGCTCTCCTGGCCGTGGGGTTTGTGGCCGCCGGTGAAGGCGCCAACAAACTGGTGGCAAAGGTCGGCCCAAGAAGAGATAGAGCCTTCCGGCAAGTGCATAAGCCACGAACGGACGTTCGGCTTAAGCACGAGCGGGAAGTAATTAGCCAAGATCTTCTCGTCGCGCCCCCCGGTAGCTTGCACTGCGATGGTGTAGACGCTGAGGAATTCCGAGGGGTGCGTCTTGCCGTCGTACTTCTCCGGTACGTCGGGCTTGAAATTCTTCATGCTGGGCCACTGGACGCGCCGCAGCTCGCGGGTGAACGCAGGGCAGCCTGCCGCGTACGGCAAGTCGCCTGGTTCACCGGGCGCGCGCGCGTCGACAGCGTCCTCAGCCCTCTGGTCTGATTGTCGCCGAGCTTCTCGGCGGCGCTCGATTCTTGTTCGAGCGTCTTCTTGGCGCCGATCGTCGAGGACCTGGCGCTGGTCCCGACGAGCCCGCGGGTCCGACGATGCCGTGGAGCCATCGTCAGCGTTGTTCCGGCGGGGCGGCGTCTTCTGCTTCCGCGGCGGGGAGTGCACGCTTGTCGCACCCCCGGCGGTCTTGTCGCCGTCGGCCTTCGTCTTTTCAGCTTGCCGCGGCCGCGAGGCCGACGGCTGCTGTGGAGAATCGTTGTTGGCGAAGGCGATCAGGCTCTGGATGGTGGCCCTCCAGTCCTCGGCTTTGTCTGCCGCTGGAGGGAAATCTAGGAGCAGTTGCGCTCTCGCGAGCGCTTCCGCTGGAGTGGAGGGGAACGCGGGCGAGCGGTGCGAGGAGCGGGATACGCTCGGACTTCTAACGGCGTTAGAAGGAGCGGGGTCCCGCGCCGGCGCCTTCGCTTTGCTTGTGCCCGGACGGAGGTCCGGGGCGTCCCGCGAGCCCCCGGTTTGTCCTTGGCCCAGCAAGCGGA
The DNA here is from genome assembly GCA_902687465.1 of Secale cereale. Taxonomy (NCBI): domain Eukaryota; kingdom Viridiplantae; phylum Streptophyta; class Magnoliopsida; order Poales; family Poaceae; genus Secale; species Secale cereale. The sequence continues at coordinate 713,425,451 of LR738713.1, read as the reverse complement.
TGCCACCTCCTGTGACATGGCGCTGCTGGGTTGTTGTGTGCTGAGATGGACGTGGTGCGTCCACGGAGACCGAGGTTCGGTCGTCCGTCCTGTTCTTGGATCTGGTGGCGCCGTGAGTGTCCTCGCCGGCGACCACCCTTCCGACGGCGTCTCCCCCGCCCACCGTTGGCTCTGGTGGCGGCGGGTGAGACGCGGACGGGCCTCCGACCTCCGAAGCCTTCTTCTTCGGGGCCATGGAACTGCTGCTAGTGAAGTTGCTGATGAAACTGGAGAGGTTGATGAAGAATGCGCCCGCGCGAACGCCGGATCAGGTTCGCACAACCTCGACGCCCCCTACCTGGCGCGCCAAAGATGTCGGGGGAAACTGTCCGCCACGAACACCTATGGGACCGGAGCCCCTTGTCTGTGCGGTGCGAGGGCGGAGGGAGCACGAAGAGCAGATCGTAGCGAGCACGCGGGCAGTTTTACCCAGGTTCGGGCCGCGGTAGGCGCGTAAAACCCTACTCCTGCTTAGTTGTGTATTGAGCTGGAGTGCTCGGGAGCTTGAAGAAGCAGCTACACCGAGCGTATGAGTGATCTAGGTTCCGAACCCCCCTCCACGTTGTGCATGGGCCTCCTTTTATAGTGCAAGGGGTCACCGACAGGTGTCAACGTAGGAGAAAGGGGTAAAAACGTAAAAGAGGTGGTAGTTGTAACAGTGCGGGAACAGTGGAGCTACAGTGCGCGAACAGTGGTCGCTACCTACTTTGACAGTGGGGGACAAGGGCATTTAATGCCCGTCGCCGTCGACCCCAAAAGCTCCCGCCCTTGCGTCTCCGTCTGCCACGGCGATGGATCCACCACCGTGGAGTGCCACCGTGTCCCCCAGGCTGCGCAGCCATCCGCCACGCGTCCCTGGATAGGCCCCAGGGCGACGCGTGGGCCGATGAGCTGGAGCGCGGGCACACAGCGCAACTCTTCCGGCAAGCACCTTGCCGGGGCCTTGATCTTGCCGGGCCCGGGAGCTTGCCGCTCCCCGGGCCCTCCCCGGGGCGCATATAGCGCCGAGGCGTGTCTTCTAGTCTTCCTGGCAAGCTCCTCTTGCCAGGGCCTTGTGCTGGTGGGGCAGTCTTGAGCCTGGTACGGCCTTCCCGGCGAGCTCCACTTGCCGGGGTCTCGATCTTCTGTCTTGTATACTTTGTTTTTGAATGGTTCGATATGGGGCAGGAAGGTCTCCGGCGAGCGCGTGGTAGACCCTGCCGCGGGAAGCTGCAACTGCCCGTGCACAAGTTGGGGTACTGAGGTACCCCTACCTTAGTACACCGACATTGTGCAACTCCCGGATATTGTAGGAATACTTTGGGTGTGCCAAACATCACAACGTAACTGGGTGGCTATACAGGTACGCAATGGGTATCTTCGAAAGTGTCTGTTGAGTTGGCACGAACCGAGACTGGGATTTGTCACTCCGTATGACGGAGAGGTATCTCTGGGCCCACTCGGTAAGACATCATCATAATGAGCTCAATGTGACTAAGGAGTTAGTCATGGGATGATGGATTACGTAACGAGTAAAGAGACTTGCCATGACGATATTGAACAAGGTATCGGTATACCGACGATCGAATCTCGGGCAAGTATCGTACCGATAGACAAAGGGAATTGCATACGGGATTAAGTGAATCCTTGACATCGTGGTTCATCCGATGAGATCATCGAGGAACATGTGGGAACCAACATGGGTATCCAGATCCCGCTGTTGGTTATTGACCGGAGAGTCGTCTCGGTCATGTCTGCGTGTCTCACGAACCCGTAGGGTCTACACACTTAAGGTTCGATGACGCTAGGGTTGTAGAGATATATGCACACGATAACCCGAATGTTGTTCGGAGTCCCGGATGAGATCCGGGACGTCACGAGGAGTTCCGGAATGGTCCGTAGGTAAAGAATGATATATAGGAAGTCCAGTTTCGGCCATCGGGAGAGTTCCGGGGGTCACCGGTAGTGTACCGGGACCACCGGAAGGGTCCCGAGGGTCCACCGGGTGGGGCCACCCATCCCGGAGGGCCCCGTGGGCCGTAGGGGGAGGGGGACCAGCCCTTACTGGGCTGGCGCACCCCCATGGGCCTCCCCCATGCGCCTAGGGTTGAAACCCTAGGGGTGGGGGCACCCCCTAGGCTTGGGGGGCAAGCCACCCCCCTTGGCCGCCGCCCCCCCTAGGAGATTGGATCTCCTAGGGCCGGCGCCCCCTGGCCCCCTATATATAGTGGGGGGGAGAGAGGGCAGCCGCACCTCAGCCCCTGGCACCTCT
>LR738713.1:713322470-713423021 GCA_902687465.1 Secale cereale | reverse complement strand
CCCCCCCCGTTACATCTCCTACTCCTCCCGCAGGGTCTCGGCGAAGCCCTGCAGCTTTTCCCGTTGCATCCACCACCACGCTGTCGTGCTGCTGGATCTCCATCAACCTCTCCTCCCCCCTTGCTGGATCAAGAAGGAGGAGACGTCGCTGTACCGTATGTGTGTTGAATGCCGAGGTGCCGTCCGTTCGGCACTAGGATCATCGATGACGAGGATCACGACGAGTATGACTCCATCATCCACGTTCCTTCGAACGCTTCCGCTCGCGATCTACAAAGGGTATGTAGATGCACTCCTTTATGCTCGTTGCTAGATGACTCCTTATATTGATCTTGGTGAAGCGTAGGAATTTTGTTGAATTATGCTACGTTCCCCAACAGTAATATAGATGCCACATAAGCAAAAATGGTGAGGTGGCAAATAGTTAATGAGGCGAGAGGCAACTAGAGTAACATAGTATGTTACCACATAGCGCTTTTCAATGCAAAATGAGTCTATAAAGCAATAGATGAAGACATATATGTTACCACACATATGACACTACCCACTATGAAGGTATGATACGTGATGGGGAACGTAGTATTTTAAAATTTTCCTACGATCACGCAAGATCTATCTACCAGATGCATAGCAACGAGAGGGGAGAGTGTGTCTACGTACCCTCGTAGACCGGGAGCGGAAGCGTCAAGTGACGCGGTTGATGTTGTCGAACTTCTTCGCGATCCAACCGATCAAGCACCGAACGTACGGCACCTCCGCGTTCAACACACGTTCAGCTTGATGACGTCCCACGAGCTCTTGATCCAGTTGAGCTTCACGGGAGAGTTTCGTCAGCACGACGGCGTGGTGACGGATATGATGTGTTCACCGGCGCAGGGCTTCGCCTAAGCTCCGCAACGGTACGACCGAGGTGTGATTCTGTGGAGGGGGGCACCGCACACGGCTAAACAATTCAACTTGTGTGTCTTTGGGTGCCCCCCTGCCCCCGTATATAAAGGAGCAAGGGAGGAGGGGCCGGCCACCTCCTATGGTGCGGCTAGGGAGGGGACTCCTACTAGGAATAGGATTGCAATCCTATTCCTAGTAGGATTCACCAGAAGGAAGAAGGGGGAAAGGTTTAGGAGAGGTGGCGCCCCCCCAATCCTAGTCCAACTAGGATTCCTAGGTGGGGGCGCCGGCCAGCCCTATGGGCTGCCTCTCTCTCACCCTTTAGGCCCACTATGGACCATCCCCTCTCGTAGGGGGTTCCGGTAACCCCCTCCGGCATTCCCGATAAATCCGAAACTTTTCCGGTATACTTCCGGTGTCCGAATATAGCCGTCCAATATATCAATCTTTATGTCTCGGACATTCCGAGACTCCTCGTCATGTCCGTGATCTCATCCGGGACTCCGAACTACCTTCGGTACATCAATACTCAAAAACTCATAATACCGATCGTCATCAAACGTTAAGCGTGCGGACCCTACGGGTTCGAGAACTATGTAGACATGACCGAGACTCATCTCTGGTCAATAACCAATAGCGGAACCTGGATGTTCATATTGGCTCCTACATATTCTACGAAGATATTTTATCGGTCAGAACCGCATCAACATACGTTGTTCCTTTTGTCAAACGGTATGTTACTTGCCCGAGATTCGATCGTCGGTATCTTTATACCTAGTTCAATCTCGTTGCCGGCAAGTCTCTTTACTCGTTCCGTAACACATCATCTCGTGACTAACTCATTAGTCTTTTGCTTGCAAGGCTTATTATGATGTGTGTTACCGAGAGGGCCCAGAGATACCTCTCCGACACTCGGAGTGACAAATCCTAATCTTGATCTATGCCAACACCACGAATATTTTCGGAGACACCTGTAGAGCATATTTATGATCACCCAGTTACGTTGTGACGTTTGATAGCACACAAGGTGTTCCTACGGTATTCGGGAGTTGCATAATCTCATAGTCATAGGAACATGTATAAGTCATGAAGAAAGCAATAGCAGTTTAAACTAAACGATCATAGTGCTATGCTAACGGATGGGTCTTGTCCATCACATCATTCTCCTAATGATGTGATCCCGTTGATCAAATGACAACTCATGTCTATGGCTAGGAAACATAACCATCTTTGATCAATGAGCTAGTCTAGTAGAGGCATACTAGGGACATACTGTTTTGTCTATGTATTCACACATGTACTAAGTTTCCGGTTAATACAATTCTAGCATGAATAAAAGACATTTATCATGATATAAGGAAATACAAATAACATATTTATTATTGCCTCTAGGGCATATTTCCTTCAGTCTCCCACTTGCACTAGAGTCAATAATCAATCTCACATCGCCATGTGATTTAATACCGATAGTTCACATCGTTATGTGAATAACACCTATAGTTCACATCGCCATGTGACCAACACCCAAAGGGTTTACTGGAGTCAATAATCTAGTTCACATTGCTATGTGATTAATACCCAAGAGTAATAAGGTGTGATCATGTTTTGCTCGTGAGAGTAGTTTAGTCAACGGGTCTGTCACATTCAGATCCCTATGTATTTCGCAAATTTCTATGTCTACAATGCTCTGCATGGAGCTACTCTAGCTAATTGCTCCCACTTTCAATACGCATCCAGATTGATACTTAGAGTCATCTGGATTTAGTGTCAAAGCTTGCATCGGCGTAACTCTTTACGACAAACTTTTTATCACCTCCATAATCGAGAAATTTTTTTCTTAGTCATCCAATTACTAAGGATAATTTTGACCGATGTACAGTGATCTACTCCTGGATCACTATTGTACCTCCTTGTCAAACTCTTGGCAAGGTACACAACGTGTTTTGTACACAGCATGGCATACTTTATAGAACCTATGGCTGAGGCATAGGGAATGACTTTCATTTTCTCTATATTTTTCTGCAGTGGTCGGGCATTGAGTCTTACTCAACTTCATACCTTGTAGTACAGGCAAGAACCTTTTCTTTGACTGATCCATTTTGAAATTCTTCAAAATCTTATCAAGGTATGTACTCATCGAAAGTCTTATCAAGCGTCTTGATCTATCTATATAGATCTTGATGCTCAATATGTAAGCAGCTTCACCGAGGTCTTTCATTGAAAAACTTTTATTCAAATATCCTTTTATGCTTTCCAGAAAATTCTACATCATTTCCGATCGACAATATGTCATATACTTATCAGAAAGTTTGTAGTGCTCCCACTCACCTTTTGTAAATACAGGCTTCTCCAAAAGTCTGTATAAAACCATATGCTTTGATCACCTCATCAAAGCGTATATTCCAACTCTGAGATGCTTGCACCAGTCCATAGATGGATCGCTGGAACTTGCATACTTTGTTAGCACCTTTTGGATCGACAAAAACCTTTCGGTTGCATCATATACAACTCTTCTTTGAGATATCCATTTAGGAATGCAGTTTTGGCATCCATTTGCCAGATTTCATAATCATAAAATGCGGCAATTGCTAACATGATTTGGACAGACTTAAGCATCGCTACAGGTGAGAAAGTCTCATCGTAGTCAACTCCTTGAACTTGTCGAAAACCTTTTTGCAACAAGTCGAGCTTTGTAAACAGTAATATTACCGTCTGCGTCGGTCTTCCTCTTGAAGATCCATTTATTTTCGATGGCCTGCCGATCATCGGGCAAGTCAACCAAAGTCCATACTTTGTTCTCATACATGGATCCCATCTCAGATTTCATGGCTTCAAGCCATTTTGCGGAATCTGGGCTCATCATCGCTTCCTCATAGTTCGCAGGTTCATCATGGTCTAGTAACATGATTTCCAGAACTGGGTTGCCGTACCACTCTGGTGCGGAACGTACTCTGGTTGATCTACGACGTTCAGTAGAAACTTGATCCGAAGTTTCATGATCATTATCATCAACTTCCTCACTAATTGGTGTAGGAATCACTGGAACAATTTCCTGTGATGTACTACTCTCCAATATGGGAGAAGGTACAATTACCTCATCAAGTTCTACTTTCCTCCCACTCACTTCTTTCGAGAGAAACTCCTTTTCTAGAAAGGATCCGTTCTTAGCAACGAATATTTTGCCTTCGGATCTGTGATTAGAAGGTGTACCCAACAGTTTCTTTTGGGTATCCTATGAAGACACATTTTTCCGACTTGGGATCGAGCTTATCAGGTTGAAGTGTTTTCACATAAGCATCGCAGCCCCAAATTTTAAGAAACGACAACTTTGGCTTCTTGCCAAACCACAGTTCATAAGGCGTCGTATCAACGGATTTAGATGGTGCCCTATTTAACGTGAATGCAGCTGTCTCTAAAGCATAACCCCAAAACGATAGTGGTAAATCGGTAAGAGACATCATAGATCGCACCATATCTAATAAAGTACGGTTACGACGTTCGGACACACCATTACGTTGTGGTGTTCCAGGTGGCGTGAGTTGTGAAACTATTCCACATTGTTTCAAATGAAGACCAAACTCGTAACTCAAATATTCTCCTCCACGATCAGATCGTAGGAACTTTATTTTCTTGTTACGATGATTCTCTACTTCACTCTGAAATTCTTTGAACTTTTCAAATGTTTCAGACTTGTGTTTCATTAAGTAGATATACCCATATCTGCTCAAATCATCAGTGAAGGTCAGAAAATAACGATACCCGCCGCGAGCATCAACGCTTCATTGGTCCACATACATCAGTATGTATGATTTCCAACAAATCTGTTGCTCGCTCCATAGTTCCGGAGAACGGAGTTTTAGTCATCTTGCCCATGAGGCATGGTTCGCAAGCACCAAGTGATTCATAATCAAGTGATTCCAAAAGTCCATCTTTATGGAGTTTCTTCATGCGTTTTACACCAATATGACCCAAACGGCAGTGCCACAAATAAGTTGCACTATCATTATTAACCTTGCATCTTTTGGTTTCAATATTATGAATATGTGTATCACACGATCGAGATCCAATAAACTATTTTCATTGGGTGTATGACCATAGAAGGTTTTATTCATGTAAACAGAACAACAATTATTCTCTAACTTACATGAATAACCGTATTGCAATAAACATGATCAAATCACATTCATGCTCAACACAAACACCAAATAACAGTTATTTAGGTTCAACACTAATCCCGAAAGTATAGGGAGTGTGCGATGATGATCATATCAATCTTGGAACAGCTTCCAATATACATCGTCACTTCATCCTTTAACTAGTTTCTGTTCATTATGCAACTCCCATTTCGAGTTACTAATTTTAGCAACTGAACCGGTATCAAATACCCAGGGGTTGCTATGAACACTAGTAAAATACACATCAATAATCTGTATAGCCAATATACCTTTGTTCACTTTGCCATCCTTCTTATCCGCCAAATATCTAGGGCAATTCCACTTCTAGTGATTATTTCCTTTGCAGTAGAAGCACTTAGTTTCAGGCTTGAGTTTAGTTTTGGGTTTCTTCACGGGAGTGACAACTTGCTTGTCATTCTTCTTGAAGTTCCCCTTCTATCCCTTTGCCTTTTACTTGAAACAAGTGGTCTGGTTAACCATCAACATTTGACGCTCTTTCTTGATTTCTACCTTCGCCGATTTCAGCATCGTGAAGAGCTCGGGAATTACTTTCGTCATCCCTTGCATATTATAGTTCATCACGAAGTTCTACTAACTTGGTGATAGTGTCTAGAGAACTTTGTCAATTACTATTTTATCTGGAAGATTAACTCCCACTTGATTCAAGCAATTGTACTACCCAGACAATCTGAGCACATGCTCACTGGTTGAGCTATTCTCCTCCATCTTGTAGGCAAAGTACTGTCAGAGGTCTTATACCTCTCGACACGGGCATGAGTATGAAATACTAATTTCAACTCTTGGAACATCTTATATGCTCCGTGGCGTTCAAAACGTTTTTGAAGTCCCGATTCTAAGCCGTAAAGTATGGTGCACTAAACTATCAAGTAGTCATCATATCGAGCTTTTGTCAAAACGTTCATAACGTCTGCATCTGCTCCTGCAATAGGTCTGTCACCTAGCGGTGCGTTAAGGACATAATTCTTCTGTGCATCAATGAGGATAATCCTCAGATCACGGAACAATTCCGCATCATTGCTACTAACATCTTTCAACTTGGTTTTCTCTAGGAACATATGAAAAAATAAACGGGGAGCAACATCGCGAGCTATTGATCTACAACATAGATATGCTAATACTACCAGGACTAAGTTCATGATAAATTAAAGTTCAATTAATCATATTACTTAAGAACTCCCACTTAGATAGACATCCCTCCGGTCATCTAAATGATCACGTGATCCAAATCAACTAAACCATGTCCGATCATCACGTGAGATGGAGTAGTTTCAATGGTGAACATCTTATGTTGATCATATCTACTATATGATTCACGCTCGACCTTTCGGTCTCCAGTGTTCCGAGGCCATATCTGTATATGCTAGGCTCTTCAAGTTTAACCCGAGTATTCCGCGTGTGCAAAACTGGCTTACACCCGTTGTATTTGAACGTAGAGCTTATCACACCCGATCATCACGTGGTGTCTCGGCACGATGAACTTTCGCAACGGTGCATACTCAGGGAGAACACTTATACCTTGAAATTTAGTAAGGGATCATCTTATAATGCTACCGTCGTTCTAAGCAAAATAAGAAGCATAATAAGATAAACATCACATGCAATCAAAATATGTGACATGATATGGCCATCATCATCTTGTGCTTTTGATCTCCATCTCCAAAGCACCGTCATGATCACCTTCGTCACCGGCTTGACACCTTGATCTCCATCGTAGCATCGTTGTCGTCTCGCCAACTATTGCTTCTACGACTATCGCTACCGCTTAGTGATAAAATAAAGCAATTACATGGCGATTGCATTTCATACAATAAAGCGACAACCATATGGCTCCTGCCAGTTGCCGATAACTTTACAAAACATGATCATCTCATACAAAACCGTATAACTCATCATGTCTTGACCATATCACATCACAACATGCCCTGCAAAAACAAGTTAGACGTCCTCTACTTTGTTTGTTGCAAGTTTTACGTGGCTACTACGGGCTTAGCAAGAACCGTTCTTACCTACGCATACAAAACCACAACGATGTTTTGTCAAGTATGTGCTGTTTTAACCTTCACAAGGACCGGGCGTAGCCACACTTGATTCAGCTAAAGTGAGAGAGACAGACACCCGCCAGTCACCTTTAAGCAACGAGTGCTCGTAGCGGTGAAACCAGTCTCGCGTAAGCGTACGCGTAATGTCGGTCCGGGCCGCTTCATCTCACAATACCGCCGAAGCAAAGTATGACATGCTGGTAAGCAGTATGACTAGTATCGTCCACAATCTCATAGTGTTCTACTCGTGCATATCATCTACGCATAGACCTGGCTCATGATGCCACTGATGGGGAACGTAGTATTTTAAAATTTTCCTACGATCACGCAAGATCTATCTACCAGATGCATAGCAACGAGAGGGGAGAGTGTGTCTACGTACCCTCGTAGACCGGGAGCGGAAGCGTCAAGTGACGCAGTTGATGTTGTCGAACTTCTTCGCGATCCAACCGATCAAGCACCGAACGTACGGCACCTCCGCGTTCAGCACACGTTCAGCTTGATGACGTCCCACGAGCTCTTGATCCAGTTGAGCTTCACGGGAGAGTTTCGTCAGCACGACGGCGTGGTGACGGATATGATGTGTTCACCGGCGCAGGGCTTCGCCTAAGCTCCGCAACGGTACGACCGAGGTGTGATTCTGTGGAGGGGGGCACCGCACACGGCTAAACAATTCAACTTGTGTGTCTTTGGGTGCCCCCCTGCCCCCGTATATAAAGGAGCAAGGGAGGAGGGGCCGGCCACCTCCTATGGTGCGGCTAGGGAGGGGACTCCTACTAGGAATAGGATTGCAATCCTATTCCTAGTAGGATTCACCGGAAGGAAGAAGGGGGAAAGGTTTAGGAGAGGTGGCGCCCCCCCAATCCTAGTCCAACTAGGATTCCTAGGTGGGGGCGCCGGCCAGCCCTATGGGCTGCCTCTCTCTCACCCTTTAGGCCCACTATGGACCATCCCCTCTCGTAGGGGGTTCCGGTAACCCCCTCCGGCATTCCCGATAAATCCGAAACTTTTCCGGTATACTTCCGGTGTCCGAATATAGCCGTCCAATATATCAATCTTTATGTCTCGGACATTCCGAGACTCCTCGTCATGTCCGTGATCTCATCCGGGACTCCGAACTACCTTCGGTACATCAATACTCAAAAACTCATAATACCGATCGTCATCAAACGCTAAGCGTGCGGACCCTACGGGTTCGAGAACTATGTAGACATGACCGAGACTCATCTCTGGTCAATAACCAATAGCGGAACCTGGATGTTCATATTGGCTCCTACATATTCTACGAAGATCTTTTATCGGTCAGAACCGCATAACAACATACGTTGTTCCTTTTGTCAAACGGTATGTTACTTGCCCGAGATTCGATCGTCGGTATCTCTATACCTAGTTCAATATCGTTATCGGCAAGTCTCTTTACTCGTTCCGTAACACATCATCTCGTGACTAACTCATTAGTCTTTTGCTTGCAAGGCTTATTGTGATGTGTGTTACCGAGAGGGCCCAGAGATACCTCTCCGACACTCGGAGTGACAAATCCTAATCTTGATCTATGCCAACACCACGAATACTTTCGGAGACACCTGTAGAGCATCTTTATGATCACCCAGTTACGTTGTGACGTTTGATAGCACACAAGGTGTTCCTACGGTATTCGGGAGTTGCATAATCTCATAGTCATAGGGACATGTATAAGTCATGAAGAAAGCAATAGCAGTTAAACTAAACGATCATAGTGCTATGCTAACGGATGGGTCTTGTCCATCACATCATTCTCCTAATGATGTGATCCCGTTGATCAAATGACAACTCATGTCTATGGCTAGGAAACATAACCATCTTTGATCAATGAGCTAGTCTAGTAGAGGCATACTAGGGACATACTGTTTTGTCTATGTATCCACACATGTACTAAATTTCCGGTTAATACAATTCTAGCATGAATAAAAGACATTTATCATGATATAAGGAAATACAAATAACATCTTTATTATTGCCTCTAGGGCATATTTCCTTCAGTCTCCCACTTGAACTAGAGTCAATAATATAGATTTACAAAGTGATGATTCTCACACCCATGGAGTCTTGGTGCTGATCATGTTTTGCCCGTGGAAGAGGCTTAGTCAACGGGTCTGCAACATTCAGATCCGTATGTATTTTGCAAATCTCTATGTCTCCCTCCTTGACTAGATCGCGGATGGAATTGAAGCGTCTTTTGATGTGCTTTGTTCTCTTGTGAAACCTGGATTCCTTCGCCAAGGCTATGGCTCCAGTGTTGTCACAAAAGATTTTCATTGGACCCGATGCACTAGGTACTACACCTAGATCGGATATGAACTCCTTCATCCAGACTCCTTCATTTGCTGCTTCCGAAGCAGCTATGTATTCCGCTTCACACGTAGATCCCGCCACGACGCTCTGCTTGGAACTGCACCAACTGACAGCTCCACCGTTCAATAAAAATACATATCCGGTTTGTGACTTTGAGTCATCCGGATCAGTGTCAAAGCTAGAATCGACGTAACCGTTTACGACGAGCTCTTTGTCACCTCCATATACGAGAAACATATCCTTTGTTCTTTTCAGATACTTTAGGATGTTTTTGACCGATGTCCAGTGATCCACTCCTGGATTACTTTGGTACCTCCCTGCTAGACTTATAGCAAGGCACACATCAGGTCTGGTACACAGCATTGCATACATGATAGATCCTATGGCTGAGGCATAGGGAATGACTTTCATTTTCTCTCTATCTTCTGCAGTGGTCGTGTTGGGGAACGTAGTATTTTAAAATTTTCCTACGATCACGCAAGATCTATCTACCAGATGCATAGCAACGAGAGGGGAGAGTGTGTCTACGTACCCTCGTAGACCGGGAGCGGAAGCGTCAAGTGACGCGGTTGATGTTGTCGAACTTCTTCGCGATCCAACCGATCAAGCACCGAACGTACGGCACCTCCGCGTTCAGCACACGTTCAGCTTGATGACGTCCCACGAGCTCTTGATCCAGTTGAGCTTCACGGGAGAGTTTCGTCAGCACGACGGCGTGGTGACAGATATGATGTGTTCACCGGCGCAGGGCTTCGCCTAAGCTCCGCGACGGTACGACCGAGGTGTGATTCTGTGGAGGGGGGCACCGCACACGGCTAAAACAATTCAACTTGTGTGTCTTTGGGTGCCCCCCTGCCCCCGTATATAAAGGAGCAAGGGAGGAGGGGCCGGCCAACTCTCCTGGTGCGGCTAGGGAAGGGATTCCTACTAGGAATAGGATTGCAATCCTATTCCTAGTAGGATTCACCGAAAGGAAGAAGGGAGAAAGGAATAGGAGAGGTGGCGCCCCCCCAATCCTAGTCCAACTAGGATTCCTAGGTGGGGGCGCCGGCCAGCCCTATGGGCTGCCTCTCTCTCACCCTTTAGGCCCACTATGGACCATCCCCTCTCGTAGGGGGTTCCGGTAACCCCCTCCGGCATTCCCGATAAATCCGAAACTTTTCCGGTATACTTCCGGTGTCCGAATATAGCCGTCCAATATATCAATCTTTATGTCTCGGACATTCCGAGACTCCTCGTCATGTCCGTGATCTCATCCGGGACTCCGAACTACCTTCGGTACATCAATACTCAAAAACTCATAATACCGATCGTCATCAAACGTTAAGCGTGCGGACCCTACGGGTTCGAGAACTATGTAGACATGACCGAGACTCATCTCTGGTCAATAACCAATAGCGGAACCTGGATGTTCATATTGGCTCCTACATATTCTACGAAGATATTTTATCGGTCAGAACCGCATCAACATCTCGTGACTAACTCATTAGTCTTTTGCTTGCAAGGCTTATTATGATGTGTGTTACCGAGAGGGCCTAGAGATACCTCTCCGACACTCGGAGTGACAAATCCTAATCTTGATCTATGCCAACACCACGAATATTTTCGGAGACACCTGTAGAGCATCTTTATGATCACCCAGTTACGTTGTGACGTTTGATAGCACACAAGGTGTTCCTACGGTATTCGGGAGTTGCATAATCTCATAGTCATAGGAACATGTATAAGTCATGAAGAAAGCAATAGCAGTTTAAACTAAACGATCATAGTGCTATGCTAACGGATGGGTCTTGTCCATCACATCATTCTCCTAATGATGTGATCCCGTTGATCAAATGACAACTCATGTCTATGGCTAGGAAACATAACCATCTTTGATCAATGAGCTAGTCTAGTAGAGGCATACTAGGGACATACTGTTTTGTCTATGTATTCACACATGTACTAAGTTTCCGGTTAATACAATTCTAGCATGAATAAAAGACATTTATCATGATATAAGGAAATACAAATAACATATTTATTATTGCCTCTAGGGCATATTTCCTTCAATACGTTCATTTTGCATCATGTTTTCTTACTGTTATTTATAATGTTTTAATCCATAATAATGCTTTTGGAGTAATTCTAATGCCTTTTCTCTCATAATTTGCAAGGAACACACCAAGAGGGAGAATTCCGGCTGCTGGAAATCTAGACCTGGAAAAGCTACATCAGGTCACCTATTCTGCACAACTCCAAACAAGCTGAAACTTCACGAAGAATTTTTATGGATTATTTAATAAATAATGGAGTCAATAAACACCAGAAGGGGGCCACCAGGTGGGCACAACCCACTTGGGCGCGTTAGGCCCACCAGGCGCGCCCTGGTGGGTTGTGGCCTCCTCGGCCCACCTCTGCTACTTCTCGAGCTTGCGTTGTTTTCCCTCGAAGAGGAAAGGGTGATGCAGCACAGTAGCGTAAGTATTTCCCTCAGCTTTTGAAAACCAAGGTATCAATCTAGTAGGATACCACGTTCGAGTCTCTCGTACCTACACAAACAAATAAGAACCTTGTAACCAATGTGAAAAAGGGGTTGTCAATGCCTTCACGGCCACTTGCAAAAGTGAGATCTGATAGAGATGATAAGATAATATTTTTGGTATTTTTGATATATAGATTGAAAGTAAAGATTGCAAGACAAAAGTAAAGTAAAGATAAATAGTTGATGGAAGATTAATATGATGAGGATAGACCCGGGGGCCATAGGTTTCACTAGTGGCTTCTCTCATGATAGCAGATTTCTACGGTGGGTGAACAAATTACTGTCGAGCAATTGATAGAAAAGCACATAGTTATGAGAATATCTAGGCATGATCATTGTATATAGGCATCACGTCCATGACAAGTAGACCGAAACAATTCTGCATCTACTACTATTACTCCACACATCGACCGTTATCCAGCATGCATCTAGAGTATTAAGTTCATAAGAACAGAGTAACGCTTTAAGCAAGATGACATGATGTAGATGGATAAACTCATTCAATATGATATAAACCCCATCTTTTTATCCTCGATGGCAACAATACAATACATGCCTTGCTGCCCCTGCTGTCACTGGGAAAGGACACCGCAAGATTGGACCCAAAGCCAAGCACTTCTTCCATTGCAAGAACTACCAATCTAGTAGGCCAAACCAAACTAATAATTCGAAGAGACTTGCAAAGATATTTAAATCATGCATAAAAGATTTCAGAAAAGAATCAAATATTGTTCATAGATAATCTTGATCATAAACCCACAATTCATCGGATCTCGACGAACACACCGCAAAAAATAATTACATCGAATAGATCTCCAAGAAGATCGAGGAGAACTTTGTATTGAGATCCAAAGAGAGAGAAGAAGCCATCTAGCTAATAACTATGGACCCAAAGGTCTGTGGTAAACTACTCACAACTCATCGGAGAGGCTATGGTGTTGATGTAGAAGCCCTCCGTGATCGATTCCCCCTCTGGTGGAGCTCTGGAACAGGCCCCAAGATGGGATCTAACAGGTACAGAATTTGTGGCGGTGGAATTAGGGTTTCATGGTGCTCCTCGATGTTTTCAGGGTACGTAGGTATATATAGGAGGAAGAGGCCCGTCAGGGGAGCCACGAGGGGCCCACGAGGGTGGGAGGCGTGCCTACCCCCTGGGCGCGCCCCTGCCCTCGTGGCTGCCTCGTTCCTTCCCTGGCGTGTACTCCAAGTCTTCGGTGTTGCAATTGTTTCAAAAATAACTCTCCCGAAGGTTTCATTCCATTTGGACTCCGTTTGATATTCCTTTTCTGTGAAACACTGAAATAGGCAAAAAAACAACAATTTGCACTGGGCCTTGGGTTAATAGGTTAGTCCCAAAATAGTATAAAAGTGTATAATAAAGCCCATTAAACATCCAAAACAGATAATATAATAGCATGGAACAATAAAAAATTATAGATACGTTGGAGACGTATCAACCTCCGGTGCCCATCTTCTGGTATATAAGTCATATTGACCTAGAAAAAAATGAGGAGAAGACTTTCAGGATGGAACGCCGCCGTCTCGAGGCAGAACTTGGGCAGGAGCACTTTTGCCCTCCGGCTGAGCGATTCTGCCGGGAGAACTTCCCTCCCGGAGGGGAAAATCATCGTCATCATCATCACCAACCACTCTCCCATCTTAGGGAGGGCAATCTCCATCGACATCTTCAACAGAACCATCTCATCTCAAACCCTAGTTCATCTCTTGTATTCAATCTTGTTACCGGAACTATAGATTGGTGCTTGTGGGTGACTAGTAGTGTTGATTACATCTTGTAGTTGATTACTATATGGTTTATTTGGTGGAAGATTATATGTTCAGATCCATTATGCTATATATTACCTCTCTGATCTTGAGCATGTTCATCACTTGTGAGTAGTTACCTCTGTTCTTGAGGTCACGGGAGAAATCATGTTGCAAGTAATCATGTGAATTTGATATGTGTTCGATATTTTGATAGTATGTATGTTGTGATTCCCTTAGTGGTGTCATGTGAACGTCGACTACATGACACTTCACCATATTTGGGCATAAGGGAATGCATTGTGGAGTAGTAATTAGATGGTGGGTTGCGAGAGTGACACAAACTTAAACCCCAGTTTATGCACTATTCCATAAGGGACCGATTAGATCCAAAAGTTTAATGCTATGGTTAGAATTTATCCTTGATAATTTTTTCGTAGTTGCGGATGCTTGCGAGGGGGGGGGCTAATCATAAGTAGGAGGTTTGTTCAAGTAAGAACAACACCTAAGCACCGATCCACCCACATATCAAATTATCAAAGTAGCGAACACGAATCAAACCAACATGATGAAAGTGACTAGATGAAATTCCCGTGTAACCTCAAGAACGCTTTGCTTACTATAAGAGACCGTATTGGCCTGTCCTTTGCCTCAAAAGGATTGGGCTATCTTGCTTCATACTTGGTACTATTATCATTATTTGCTTGTTACGAAATTATCTTCTTATCAAACTACTCTGCTACTTACAATTTCAGCACTTGCAGACATTACCTTACTGAGAAACACTTGTCATTTCCTTCTGCTCCTCGTTGGGTTCGACACTCTTACTTATCGAAAAGAGCTACAATTGATCCCCTATACTTGTTGATACGGTGTATCCTAGGGCCATCACCATGGACCCTTCATCGCCTCACCAAGTGCCCAAAGGACCCATGACTAGAGCCCGTGCAAGAGCTTTCGAGACCGAGGTGACCTCGCTCCTCTCTTTACATCTCTCAGACTCACTTGAGACATGGCTTCTACCTTCATCAGAGACTAAGTTGTGGCGGACTAAGTTGAACAAGCGTCATGCTAAATGGAGTGAGTTCATTGAGTCTTTTCCCTATGTCATCAAATACATCAAGGGCAAAGAAAATGTTGTGGCGGACGCGCTTTCCCGCAAATGCATGCTTGTTACACAACTTGAGTTGAACGTGATTGGCTTTGAGCATATTAAAGATTTATATGAGCATGATCCTTTCTTTGCAAATGCTTATGCTAAATGCTTGACTCACACTTCTTGGGAACATTACTACATCAAGGATGGATATCTTATGAGAGCTAACAAACTTTGCATTCCCGAGTCTTCGCTTCGTTTGCTCCTTTTGCAGGAATCGCATGGAGGAGGACTCATGGGACACTTTGGATGAGACAAGACGTTTGCTACACTCTCTAAGAACTATTTTTGGCCCAAGATGCTTCGTGACGTCTCACGCTTCACCAACCGATGTTCTACATGCCGCAAAGCTAAGTCCAAAGCTCAATCTTATGGTCTTTACATGCCTCTTCCTATCCCATATCACCCATGGGAAGACATAAGCATGGATTTCATACTCGGCTTGCCTAGAACTCAAAATGGAAAAGATTCCGTGCTTGTAGTGGTAGATAGATTCTCTAAAATGGCTCATTTCATTCCTTGTAACAAGATAGACGATGCTTCACATGTTGCAACTCTCTTTTGTAGGGAGATACTTCGTCTACACGGCGTGCCCAAAACGATCGTCTCGGACCGGGACGTCAAGTTCTTGAGTTACTTTTGGAAAACACTATGTGCCAAGCTCGGAATCAAGCTACTCTTTTCTTCGGCGTACCATCCACAAACGGACGGCCAGACGGAGGTGACGAACCGCACGCTCTCCACTCTTCTTCGTGTGTTGATCAAGAGGAACATCCGAGAATGGGAGCATTGCTTGCCAATCGCCGAGTTCGCCTACCACCGCGCAAGACACTCCACAACCGGCAAGTCCCCCTTCGAGATCGTCTACGGCTTCAACCCGTTGTCGCCTTTGGACATCCTACCTCTCCCTCTCCAAGAGCGCACGAACATGGACGCAAGTGCACGAGCAAGTTATCTCAAGAAGGTGCACGAAGATACAAGGGCAATGATCGAGCGACAAGTCCACCGTCGCGCCACCAAGTTCAACGTCAACAAGGCACCGATGGTGTTCCAACCGGGAGATCTTGTTTGGCTTCACCTTCGCAAGGACCGCTTCCCACACGAGCGCAAGTCCAAGCTTCTACCTCGCGCCGACGGACCCTTCAAGGTGCTAGCACGCTACAACGACAACGCCTACAAGATCGACATCCCACGAGACAAGTACTCCGTGAGCGATACTTTCAACATCAAGGACCTCTCTCCTTTCCATGGTGATGAAGCTTTCGATCCGAGGTCGGATCTTTCCCAAGGGAGGGGAGATGATACGGTGTATCCTAGGGCCATCACCATGGACCCTTCATCGCCTCACCAAGTGCCCAAAGGACCCATGACTAGAGCCCGTGCAAGAGCTTTCGAGACCGAGGTGACCTCGCTCCTCTCTTTACATCTCTCAGACTCACTTGAGACATGGCTTCTACCTTCATCAGAGACTCTATGCATACTCAGGTGCTTGGACGAAGGCCACGGGACAGCTCTACACGATGCTCAAGATGATAGGCCCGACAAGTACACGAGACAAGAAGAAGGAAGGCTGAAGATGCTACAGGCACCGGACGTCCGGCCTGCACCGGACGACCGGCGACTCCCAGGCACCGGACGACCGGAAGACACCGGACGTCCGGCCTCTCCCAGACGACCGGACGACCGGAAGCCACCGGACGTCCGTGAAAACGACTACAGAAGCTAAATAGCGGAAATCCGAGGATTACCGGACGTCCGGTCCCTCCGGAACCACCGGACGTCCGGTAACCCACGGACGTCCGCCCCGACGGCGCCTACCCATGTAATATAAATACCGTTGACTCCCCTCCGTTAGACTCAGCTGTGGTTTAGCTCATTCTTAGACTTGTGTGGATTTCTCCCACGAGACGGTGCGCCTCTACGGAGAAGATCCACTACGGATTCAGGACCTCCTTCACGGAGAAGATCCCCAGGGATATCAAGACCTCCTCACGGAGAAGACTATCTTTGTATCACCAGTGTTGACCTTGGATCATGTATCTCAACCTTGTATCGCGAATCTAGTGCTTGTGTGATTATCTTCGTGTTGATTGAGTGTTTTCCTCTTGTGTTTTTCCCCGTCTTTCTCTTGTGATCCCCGTGTTCATCGTGTGCCAACCTCCAAACGTGAAAGATCCGCTGATTAGGGTTCCACTCTGTATCACTTGTGGGTCATCAAGGTAGTAACATAGACTAGTAACATATGCATGTTACTAGTCTAAGTTACTCTTCGCTATGACTAGCCTTAGCGTGGCGCCCTAAATTAAACTCGGCCCAGTTCTTGGTTAGCCTTTTGTTTAGGAAAATACTTGATCTATTTATCTTCAATCATGGCAGTACAAAGAACACTAGGAATAAAAAAATACATTCAAATCCGTAGACCACCTAGCGACGACTACAAGCGCTGTAGCGAGCCGAAGGCTTCGGTTCGCTGCCGTCATCACCCCTCTCTCATCGGAGATGGAAAAAAGTTGCTGTAGGAGAAGACAGTCAGTAAGTTGTTGTGCTAAGGCCCCATAGGACCATGGCATAGAACAACAACCACCGATGACGAAGAGTAGCGTAGATAGGAAGGATCCAACCTAAAAAAACATGAACGTAGAGGAACGACAAACAAATTCGAGCAAATCCATCAAAGACAGATCCACTGGAAACACACCTTCACACGTCCACCGACGATGCTAGATGCATCACCGAAACGGGGGCTAGACGGAAAGAACCTTATTCCATCTTCAGAGATCCGCCGCCGCCGGGTCTTTCTGAGCAGGACACAAACCCCAACAAATCTCGAAGACACATAAAAAAATGGAGCCCTCCAGCCTCCACTGACAAGGGCCGAGATCCATCGTGCCCTGTGGCCCTAGCGGACCGTTAGCGCTGACGGAAGGCAGAGAACCATTTTTTTAGGGAGGAGGGACTGCGTGAGATGCTAAAACGGTAAGCGTTTTCCAATTGACCAGTGGTAGTTCCTGGTTAGCCTTTCACGGTAGAATCCTCATGACTAGTGGCAACCTCTCGAGGAACGAGAGTGGATTTAGTACCCGCGCTAGATCATTGAAGGCGCGCATTGATGCGCCCGTCTATTTGATAATTAACAGTTGGACTTGAAGACACAAAACATATATGTTAAATTTGCATCAACTTATTTGTATATTTGTTAGCATTGTAGAGTTTATTTACTACTATATTAATCAAGTTTGGAACAAATTTGTAACTTCAAACTGGTTACAACTAACAAGCTTGCTTATGCACAAATACAAAAGCAAGAAAATCATGCAACACTAATATTGTCAATAGCCACAGAACCCTCTGCATGAACCTTATTCTTGAGCATAGATAACAAGGGAAGAAACTACCATGTCAAAAGTCCAATAGTGACAAGAATGAATACATAGGCAACAAATTAATAACAAACTTTGAGAGGTATCAAGGAAAGTCTCTCAGGGCTGCAACAAAGCATGCTCTAATGAAAGTCAAGAATATGAAATTTCCATAAGACTATCTGAACATGATTGTGTACAATGCTTTAGAAAGCTGCTAATTACAAATTTCACTTTAATCACTCTGATCGCCGCCTATGGTAAGATGACAAGCACCAAAACACAAAATGCCTAAGCAATTGACCTATATATGGTGAATAACAAAAAAGAATGAAAAGAACAAAGATGTGGAAATAACAGAGGAAGAAAGGGAAAAGGAACACATAATGTGTGTCATGTTGTGTCAAAAGGTTAGCTCCACGGGGGAATTCTACGCAGATCCCTTGTTCACGCATTGCCACGCGGTCTCAATGCAGCAATATACATCCATTTATACAAAGTTCCAATGAAGAATACTACATTTCAAGATAAAAAGTATCATCAATAGTGTAGGTCAAAAAATATCATACATCAATGGCCACACGGTCTCAATGAATCAAATATGCATCAATTTCTATCAAGATCCAATGAAGAATACTGCATTTTCAGATAATAAGGCTCATCAATAGTCTAGGTCAACAAAGGCAATAGTTGCAACTTGCACATAATAAAAATAAAAGTGATCACTCACGCGTGTCAAAAGAAATATTCCAGGCCGCGACTTTGAAATGCAAATAAATTGATTCAAAGCTAGATTAGAGTCTGAGAGCTATCTAATCATTCCATTTTGGTACATATAATCGAAGGCACAAAATAATAGGCTCTCAAATAAATACTTATGAAGATTGTAAGCCTATGCGGTAATCTTGATCAAGAAGTTCTATGAGACACGTGAAGACGAAACTAATTAACCATTTATGAAAACAGGGAGGTTATGGCACACCCATCTTCAGCAGAAACAAATATTGTCAGATAAAAGGATGCAAATTCAAACTTGAAGAAGCAACCTCATATATCTTCTCTATGGACAACAAAAGAAAATTAGAACAAATTTCATCAATGCATAATGATGATGAATGAGTTTAATCTTTGATGTTGATAAGACAAAATATAAGGACATCCAATGGCATTTTAAAATCACTGTATTTCTGATCCACAGGTGATCTAAAAGAACATACGGGATACTAATAATGGCATAAGTTTAAGCTAGATCCATATAGACAGATTGAAACTCACTTGAAGCTTGTGTTGGAGGCATCCTTCTATATGAATCTTTTCACGGAAATCACTTAACAAAATACATTGCTTCTGCCAGAGAAGGACGATGGTATTCCTTATAACCAGGGTTGACTTCAATAACGGAAATGGATGATAGATTCTGCATGTGCGCAAAAAGTAATGCTGGCACAAAGGAGGATATGTGGAATAACATATATACTCCAGACATGAGCTTCCATGCTAGCATATATGCAGAACTTCAAGAGCAACATAATAAAGTGCCAACATAATAATCCCTTACAACCAAATTATTTAGGCTCTAACCTGCATAAAGCATTAAAACGTATGAACAAACATACCATATCAACAACATAGAGAACTAAAAATCGACCTGTACTACTTACTGATGAATCAAGTTGTACAAGTACACTAATAAATCTACGACAAATGTAATTAGCTAAATATCTAGCAGAAGCTAACAAGCTTATGGACTTACCTAACAGAGTCGCACTCGAGTAGATATACAAACACCTGGGCAAAGCAGAGAAACAATTTTACCCCTATTTCCCCGCTCATCACCAAAGCTTTATTCTTCTATCACATCGGCGACAACTGTCAAAGTCTCTCAAATCCAGTCAAAATTCAAGGTAAAGTCGAGATAACAAAAAGTAGTATCTGAGTCAGGATCATGATTGACTATATGCTTAGAAGATTACATGTTCCTTATGCAAAAGGTTCGCTACATTCTCATGCTCCCCGTCCTCTATCCACCTTTGGCTTCATAGAGGCCACATTCTTCTCAACATGATCCATCTTGCATCCCTTGACATAGATATTTTTCTTCCGCTTCCTTACCTGAAAGTCATAATGGATGACGCCTGATCAGTGTCATTGTTATACAATAGTGATCGTCGCAATTAGCTAACAAAATGAAGATCACCCGATCTATGGCGCTGGTGGAAGGGTCCTTGACTTTGCCTTTCATCTGTAGAAAAGCAAACAAGTAAAGTGTCTAAATTTTGGTGTATCAAATGCATTTACATGAATGAATGAATGCTATAAATGAGATTGAGCATGTGGTTCATTGATGATAGATGTACAACACATCTTAGGTAGCAGCAAGGAAGATGAAGGAGGAGTAATGATTTCACCTTGTACGACATTGTTTTCTATATCAAAATGCACCAACCTTCCCAGTATCCTTTTCATCTTCAAAAAGCGTAACTTCCGTTTAGAGATTCAAGAAGCCATCCTACAGATAGGACACATTAAGAGAATTTCAAGCTTCCCCGCCATTTGGGTCTACGTAATTAAAAAGTGAAGATGCTTCCCATTTTTGTTCACAACCTTCCAATTTTGTTGACAACCTTCCAATTTTGTTGACAGTGGACCTTGCTAGATTTGACATACATGAGGTGCCTAGTGGGATTATGAAACTGAAAATGCTTAGGCACTTACTTGTCGCGATATTTTTTATCCAAATTGGATAGCATTCAAGTGTTCCAGTGGTGTGCATATCGCCAATTTTCTTGGAAATCTGACAAATCTGCATAAGGTCCGAGCATTGGAAGCACATGACAAATCTATTATGAAATTTCCTATCTGGTGCACAACAGATTACAAATTTTTGTTTTATGCATTGACTAACTCTAGAAAACAAAATCTAACAATCCAAGTATCATATTACAGTGTGACAATATTTTGACTAACAAGACCAGATATCAAACATTTTAATGAAAAACTTCAGGCACTTGATCGACGTCTAGGATGAAAGCATACACATGCCTTCTATTTGAAATAGCATGAGTTTCTAAACTAATCTATTAAATCCAATCTGACCAGCATGAGTTTCTAAACTAATCCATTAAATCCAATCTGACCTAAAGCCCTAAATCCAGCAGTGATGCGATGGTGGAGTAGAGTCAGGGTGATGGGATCCAACCATCCAAGGGGGTCTTCGAGGGGTACCGGCCATCTTGTGTGTGGCATGAAGACTCGACGGTGGTCGGCGTCGCGGCGGCACAGGAAATCTGGACCGCTAAGGGGAGTCAAGACGCAAATCTCTCCGGCTTAAACGCCACGATGGCGATGGCGGCGACGCACCATGGTCAGTTGAGATAAGGAGGTCTCGTCAAGCAGGAGAGCGCCCAGGTCGCATGTGCCTTGTGCCCGTCGTCTTCGCGAGATAACTGGGAGAGAGACGGTGGTGAAATTTCGGCGGCACACACATCAGGGGAGACCGGGAGAGAGACGAGAGGGCGGCTTTCCTCGCTTCGTTGCGTGGTATGCCATTTCCTCTTCTGTAAAAGCAAAATATCCAACCCAAGAAAGGCTTTCGTCGTGAGCGAGGGCCCAATGAACCACGCGCGTCCAATTTTGCCGCCGGAGCAGCTGCCCAGTCTGGTCACGGGAAGTGTTGTGCCAGAGTTTGATTTGACGGCCGAAAACGTCTAGAACCGAATATTCCCACGGTTGTGAATGCTAATGGCCTGAGACAGGGGAAAAACTGCTCAATTATAATGTATCTAAATAGGGAAGTGCTACGCGTCGGCCGGTGGATTAGTTAAAAACATCCGTCGCATGACTGTCCGTTGGATAGACGCGCTGCTGGCCGTCCAATGTACCACCCACGTTCCCACCTTCCTTCTGCAACAATCGCGGTGTTGCGGAAACAAGGACGGTGCTACGCGTCCGCTAGTTGAAGTTCGGGAAAAATCGACCACCTCCCACGCCGTTAGATCTCCCTACGTGAGCGTCACAAAAATTGCAACAAGCTAGTTGTTACGCTCATCCTCTGCAACGATGACTTTGTTGCAAAACCACTCCGATGCATTATCATGCGGGTTTCACGAATTGCAAATAAGTTGGTTGTTGCTGAAACAAAGACTTTGTGCGGAGACGTGATGTAACTTTTGCAACAATGGTATTGTTGCAAAAAACTTTGCAACTGTGGTCATGTTGCAGAAAAAAAATTGTCTCCAATTTTATGCAACAAAGGTGATGTTGCAGAATTTTTTTGCCTTCACATTCATGTAACGTAGGTGATGTTGCAGGAGCAAGTTATGCAACATTACTGATGTTGCGAAATTTATTTGCAATGAATACGGTTGACCTGAGTAGTAGGGCCCAGGCACGTGCACCAAGTCTTCACAATCCAATGGACCAATAGATCGCGATCTAACAATCGCGTGAGCGACGGATGCCGCGAGAAGATGATTGAAAGCTTTTCCCATCTAAATATGTGTGCAGTAGATGACGTTAACGGTTGGATTTGGCACTGATAAACAGAGCAAGCCACAGCGAACGCTGGTGGCATGGCACGCGCAACGGCCCATGGAAGCCTAGATACACCGCCCGACCGCCGGACCGGTCGCGAGCAGGAGTTGACGAACGCGCGGCGGGAGCTACGGGCCAAAAGCCACCGCATCTCTCTATCTATCTATATCCATCCATCTATCTCGTATTCTCGTGCCGTCCGCATCCAAAAGCTAGCGTGCGGCGCCGACCGTGCGCGCGCACGCACGCATATATACACGGTAGTAGGTGATGTACTGATGTGGTCGATCCAGGCAGCGATCGCTAGGCAGGAAGCCGGTCTCACCGCGAGCGAGCGCGACGTCATGGAGCAGAGCACTGATCAGGCCACGGCGACGGCGAGCGGCGTGGCGCCAGGAGCAGGAGGTGCGGAGGCCACCCGGGCGGCGGGCGCGACGATGAAGGTGGTGGTGGCGGTGGACGCGAGCGAGGAGAGCCTGCACGCGCTGTCGTGGGCGCTCGACAACGTCGTCCGGCTCCACCCCGGCGCGTCCGTCACCGTCGTCCACGCCCAGCACCCCGTCGACCACTTCGTCTACCCCGTCGCCGCCCATGGTAAGCAATTAATCTCGCCGCGCCCCACCCACGGCGACGGACTCCATGACCGAACTGTGCCCGCGCGCGGCTCTCAAGGCTGACACACCTGGTGCATGTCGAAGCAGGCCTGGCCTACGCCCCGCCCACGGCGATAGACTCCATGAGGAGGGCGCAGGAGGAGATCTCCCGGAAGGTGGTGGCCCGCGCGCTGGACGTGTGCAAGCAGAAGCAGGCGAGCGCCACGGCAGTGGTGGTGGAGGGCGACCCCAAGGAGGCCATCTGCCAGGCCGTGGAGGAGATGCGCGCCGACCTCCTCGTCCTCGGCAGCCGCGGCCTCGGCATGGTCAAGAGGTACGTACGCGCCCATCGCCATGGCCTTCGACAATCGACATCAATCTAACAAATCCATTGCCTTTGGTGTGTTGCAGGGCGCTTTTGGGCAGCGTGAGCGACTACCTCGCCCATCACGCGTGCTGCCCCGTTCTCATCATGAAGCCTCCCAAAGCGCACCACAAGTGAAGAAGCTCTACACAGGCTTACGTTTGTGGGTCGTGTGTCAACTAATAGCACTGGGCTTGTTAGCGACTTGTACTTCCAATAAAGATGTACTCCCTCCGTCCCAGAATAAGTGACTCAACTTTGTACTTTAATACAAAGTTGAGTCACTTATTTGGGTAGAGGGAGTACTAGTGATGAAGCTCCCATGTAGGCGTAGCCGTGTAATATATGTTCGGTAGGCAAGCATCTCCATCATGTGTAGCATGTTCAGAAGTTCAATCTCAATCATGAAGTTCTCCCAGGAATGTGGTAACGTTGTGAGGAACCGTAGTGCCCCTTCAAGGCCAAGTCTGAAACAGGGAGGTTACATTTGCGAAGAATCAGGTTCACCTAATACATGAGAAGAGTACACAGATGTATCAAACAAGAACATCACGTACTAAATTCGTGTTTATACCAGACTGAAAGATGCATCATACGAGAGCATCCATAGGATGAACATCGCTGTCTGTCGCATTTCCACAAGCGCCATGGACAACCTCATCAGAAGGCTAAATGGCGGCGCCATCGCTCCGATCCCAGCCACCGAGTCTGTCTACGGGGTCGTAATTCGTGAACAGCCGGAACACATTCCCCAGTTTGTTCGAGTGCTGAGGCTTGAAACCACAGGGACGCACGTTTAGGAGCTCCAGCGCGCGGTCCTTCTGAACTTCGCCTGGCAAAAGTTCAATTCATATGCATTAGAGAACAAAACAAACTATTCGGAAAGACAAATTTCGGTACATATTGATATCTCACAGAACAACACTATTAATGTTCTCAGCAAAGTTACAATCACGCTTACGAGGCATCAGGGGTTCTTAAGTTGTGAACTAGTGATGAGGATTACACATTCTGATGCTAATCACACAAAAGTATACAATTGCATACAATTTTTAAGAGAGACCATTCGCGTAAAAGAAGAGGCACATCATGTATGGTTTCGAAAGATGAAAATAAGCTGCTGAAGTTGTGCTAAATGCCACAGTCCTTGCAAGTTGCAGCTACACTTGATATACTGAGATGTAATACCGACTGTTCAAGCTTTTCCCCCCACGAATACGCAAAAGCTTTGCGTATCATTGCATTAATAAAGAGGAGTTTCACATAGGTCCTGTTACACAGCAAAGTGGATTTGGTTTGTCGCCAACCACACACCCAACCAACGAACACCTAGGGCTATTATCCTGGTATATAACCGAATGTTAAAAGTCTTATGAGAAGTACTAGCATGGATTGTTGATAGTAATAGGTGATACCCGAAATCATACTCTTTTCCCTTGATTGCAAAACAAAATCCAACCAGGAAGCACACACAGTCACTCGACACCCCTTTTACAATGCCATGAAGTATCAAACACGAAGGGATGCATCGGATTCTAGTTAGATCCAAGACAACGCTGATCCAAGGGTTCAGTTCACTTGAATTGAGTTACCTGTGAGTAACAGCAGGAATGAGCCTTCAGGCCGTGCGAGGAAGGAGACCGTCTTGGCAACCTTCTCCAAGCACTCCTGACTCTGCACCACCAACGACGAATTGCCATTCCTCCCCACAATTCAGTCAAATCTGTAACATCCTACTCCAGAGCTAAGCAAATCAAAGGAGGCTTGTAAACCGTACCAGGTAAGGAGGGTCCGCGACGACGATGCGGAAGGCGTGCTTCATGGCGGGCGGCAGCGCCTCCGGCTGGTTGTAGTCGTAGAAGGCGAAGTCGTCGCCGTACTGCCCGAACCGCTCGTCGTACTCGAGCAGCCGCGCCGGCACATCCGGGCTGCTCTTCCTGAGGTAGGCGTAGAGCGTGGGGCAGGCGACGCAGGCCACGGCGGCGCCGCCGGCCTCGTCGGCCAGCCCGCAGGCGAGGCGGGCGACCTCCTCGGCCAGCCCCCGCGCGGTGCCCTCGTCGTACCAGAACTGGCTCAGCCGCCAGTCCTCCGCCACCAGCTCCACCCCTTCTCCTCCCCCCTTTTCCCCTTCGTCCCGCTCCTGCCGTCGCTGCTCCTCCAGGAACTCCCGCAGCGCCCCCGCCGCCGCCGCGCTCAGCTGCGGCCGCTCGTCGTCGTCTTCCTCCTCCTCCCCGGCCTCCCGCCCCGGTCTCTCCTCCTCCTCCGCGCCGCTCGCCATTGTTTCGCTTCGCTCTCTCGCCAAGCTGGGGAGGCGGCGGCGCACCAGGGAAACTCTCACGGAGCAAGCAGTCGGTCGTCGTCTCTCACACGAAGAGCCGAAGGGCCGGTTTCTGGGCCTCGGTGGACGCGGGCCGAGGCGTTTGGGCCTTGGTGGACACGGGCCGAGACGTCGGGGCCCAGTGGAGCGGGAGCATAGGGAAAATAAAAGCAGAGAGTGGCAATGGAATCGCAGGGGGGGACTGTGAGGGAAGCGAGGGGGGAGGTGGTGCGCCTGCCTGCGCCTCCGTTTCCGGTCGGGCGTGCTCTGCGAAACCCCAATCGCCTCCACATCTCCCGTCCTCCTCCCGGCGGCGCCGTCCTCAGCGCGCGCCGCGGCGGCCAGCGAGTCACCGGGTCGAGGGAGAAGGGCGCCGGTTGCTGCCGCTCTGCGTTGGCCGCTCGCTTCCCGAGGTAGCATTCGCGCTCGCCCTCCGCCCGCCGGCTCCTGTCCCGCGCGCGGCCACGGCAGATCGATCCGCGAGCTCGCCTTGGCCGCTCCCGCTCCGTGCTTGCGCAGCCGAGGCGAGGAGGAGGCCGCTGACCGGCGCGTGCGGTGGCGGTTGCTTCTCGTGGAAGCTTCGGGGGCGCGGCCCGATCCGGTTTGGGAGCAGGCGGCGGCAATGTCGGCCGCGGGGGAGGACATAGTGCAGCACCTCTCGTCGAATTCCAACCCGTCCTCGTCCAAGCTCGCCAAGCTCGAGGCGCGCATGGCCGGCAAGGCCGTCTCGGTGCCGCCCCCGTCGCCGCCGCACCACCCGGTCGTCTCCGCCGCCTTGGCCCCCACCTTCATGGACCAGGAGGAGCTGCCCGAGTCCTCCTCCTCTTCGGATGATGATGTCAGCCCTAAACCTCGTACCCCCCCTGTTCTTTCTCCCCCCTTTTTTACTGCTGAAGTACAACATCGTGTGTATCTGTCTTCGATTACCTTGCCTGTACATTACCCATGTTGCTACCATCATGCTGGTTAGAACTATTTGTATTATATCTTACGGTAGGCCTGTATTTTGTAGCCTAATTTCATTTCATCCAACCTAGACTAATGTTCCCTGTATTTGCTGACCAGAATGGCGAGGAGTTCTTGATACAGAAGAACACACTGAAGCGTCCGAGATCCCCGGATGATGGCCACGGCCTAGCTCTTGGAAATTTTGAGGTGTGATGTTCTGACATTAATTGACTAGAATTAAACACGGACAATTCTATTTTGCACTTGCTTTCCATTCCTTGTAGTAAAAATTCTGTCTGGTGCACTCTTTCATGATTGTGAATTCCAGGGATCAGCTAATGCGGCAGCAAAAGTATTAGATGTCGCGGACGCACGACTGCCTTCAGAAAACCCAAGCAGAAAAAAGCAAGGTCGTGGAAGGGGACGTGGTGGAACAGGCCGAGGGCGTGGCTCAAAGACGGTTGATCAAACGCGCCATACTTCGGCTTCCTCAGTAACTGCATCCAATGGTCAACATGACAAATTAACCAACATGGTATGCTGTGCAATTTTATTCTCAAGATCTTGATCTATCTTCTAGCTTTTAACCCATCAACGGGCAGTAGTGGTTAATGTACTATAGTGCACTTGAATAGATCGCGTCATTGCCTTTGCTCTTCTTGAAGAACATTTTTAAGGCCATTGATCGGTGCCAGAAATAATTATCATAGTGTAGAAATTGCTACAGCTTAGTTTGGTATTGATCAAATTATTAGATGTATCAATGATAAAGACCAACTAGCTTCTTAGATACAGATAAATTCTATCAATTGGAGAATGTTGAAATAGATTCATTAGATTTTTGCTCAGTTGGGGTGTGTATTGCTGAAATAGGCTACATCGCACAATAAGCGCTTCAAGGAATTGAGTTTTACTAACTGACACAACTTATATTGACAAATAAGGTTTACGTTCGATAACATATTAAAATTCTACATTAGGGCATCACTTCACCACCAGGGATCTGGTAATCTTGTAGACTGGAACAAAATTGATTAAATGGCTGCAATCCTTGGCTGTATGATAATCTCCTAAAGGATTGTAGATTACGTGATCAAGTGATACAAGGCTTGGTTGATATTGATGCATTTGAGGGCTTCATTTGTTGTAATCTCATACACATATGTATACAATACCAGTACACTGTTTCCTTATCTGCTAAATTATTGGCTTACAATACCATTTACTCCATATACAGGATTCCCGAACAAGTGTTCTACCTGGGAATGATGACAGGACTGCGTTACACGTAAGACTTATTTATGTGCACCATTTTCAATGAGATGCACACCATCTTGGTCTGCTAATGCTAGTGCATCCTTTTATTTTCCTTACATACCATTCCTGCCTGCTTCCGAATGTGTCTGTGGGCTTAGCTTGTACATATGCTTGAAAATACTTCTGAGGGTGTTTGTACATGCACCCAGGACCTTTCCTTCAAGAAAGAAAAAGTGTCTCTGTTAGTTCAATACTTCCACTTGAGTCTAGCATCTAGGCATCTTAACTAAATAAGTAATATTTCTGATGGCTTTTATATATGCATCGAGCCCTTTCCTTCAAGTAAAAGTGTTTCTGCTTGGTTCAGTACTTCTGTTCGAGTCTAGTACCTAGGCAACTTAAGTACATAAAGTAATGTGATGTGGTTAAGATATCGTTGTGAAAGCATGATAAGCTTTGGTGAATACTGGACTGGACAAGGCAAATCTCATAGGGAATAAATGAATCTGAGATACAAAGTATAGTTTACCATATAAACATGTTCTAGGATACTTTCCTTCGTTTTCAAATTTACATTATTAAGCACTCCCAATTGAATAGGAAGAATTATCACTGTTACGTGGTAAAGTTGCATTTTTGGAGGAGGAGCTTAACAAATCGCGTCAAGAAGCAACGGAGTATCGCCAACTTAGTGATAGGTTAGCTAAGGTAAGGATATACTCACTGCAAGCTTTCTTTGATCCCGACTTCTCTAGGTCACTGACTTGTTGCCTTTGCATTATTCTGCCAGGAATTGAAGGATTTCAAGGATCAAGACCAACAAAAGAAATCAAAGGTGTCACTTAGAAACCAATTTTTATTATCAACCATATGTTTTAGCTACCCTTGTTATTTATACATTGGACCATTTTCGTTCTGAAGGTTTGGAACTTACTCCCTCCGTCCCAAAATAAGTGACTCGAGTTTATACTAACTTTGTACTAAATTTGGTACAAACTTGAGTCACTTATTTTGGGACAGAGGGAGTACTACTTAACCCTATCATTATTGATAAATGAAGGAAACAACTCGCTTTGTATGTGCAGAGATCCTGAAATAATAGCCATTATTATAATTATGCAGTATATATGCTTACGTGTCTATTCTCATTCATACAGCAAATGAAGGTCCTATCTGATCTGCTCATAGCAGTATCAAAAGCAGAAAGGCAAGAAGCACGGATGAAGTTAAAGCAGGAATCTTTCAGACTCGGGAACATTGGTGTTATGAGGTAATCTCTCAGTGATCCGAGTTTCAAACACTTAATGAGGAATAGAGGAAGGATATGTCTGGATTTCCTATTACCTAAAGAATATTTTTTGTATATGGGTTGTTGTTATACTGGCATGTATGCTGTGATATTCCCTTCCAGAATAGGAGGCTTAGTGGCATGACCTGTCAGTTACTTCATATATTCAGTATGCCTTCTAGTATTGGCAACTTCTCTGCAGTTTGGATGTTTTTCTCTCTTCTATTTCCTGTTTTGGGTATGGACCATTTATTGCAACCTTTTTACTGTTCTTTGTCATAACTCAGAGCCGGGACTGTCATATCTGAAACATGGGAGGATGGCCAGGCAATAAAGGACCTTAATGCACATCTTGTGAGTTTCTGCTGCTTCATAGATCTGTTTATTTCAATAGACTATTAGGCATAGTATATTCCATTGTAAAAGCTGATCATAATGTTAAGAACTTACTGTGGAACTGTGATCTGGGTGACCTGTCCAGTTATTGATACCCAACCGTTAACAGTTTTACTTCAGAAGGCATGCCTGATGCTCTTACGTTAACAGTTTTACTTCAGAAGGCATGCCTGATGCTCTTATTAAACAACTTCTATTTCATTGTCTTGTTCGCGATTTTGACATATGTGCAGGTCACCCAGATCTTGTTTTTTTTACCCGATGCTCTTAAGTCATTACCATCCTAGCATTTTATAGGACATCTTGATCTTGTTTAGTTGAGCATCATGTTCAAAAGGGAAACTTTGTTGTTCCTACTTCATTTTTATTGATCTGGACATGTAGTTTACATTTCATAAGCTTTGTCTATTAAGGCACATTGCGTAACTTGCAGCTCTGGTCTTTTACATGTTTTGCCTCTCATCTATATAATTCCAGTTCTTGACAGTCACATCAACATGCCATCCCTTTGTTGAATTGCTCATGTATGTTGGACCTTTTTGTAGAAATCATTGCTGGAAACTAAAGAGGCTGTTGAAAGACATCGTAAATCTCTAAAGAAAAGGCAATCATCTGGTAAGAGCTACTCTTTAAAAACAAATATTGTGCTAGCTCAAAAACAAATATTGTGCTAGCTCAAAAACAAATATTGTGCTAGCTCAAATTCTTTATAAGTTGCTGATTGAACTATCTCGCACGCTGAAGAAGATTTGATGTATTGGTATATATAAGTTCATGATTTTATACGAGGAAAAGCTCTTTCACACAAGCAAGAGATAAACAAACACACATCATACTTTTGTTGTCACTGTTCTACACTCACTGCTTGCTGGTCTGCTATTGTAGATAAGGGTGACGGAAGTGATGCTGAAACTAGCATGTCCGAGGAAGATTTCCTCTTACAGGACGAGATATGTAAATCTCGGTTAACAAGTATCAAGCGGGTAAGTGGTTTCCTTTAATTGGTTATTAAATACACCCTCTTTCCCTCTTAACCTACTTTCCACAATTGAATTGCAGGAGGAAGAACAGTATCTGCGAGAAAGAGATCGATATGAATTGGAAAAGGGTAGGCTTATACGTGAAATGAAGCGTCTCAGAGATGAGGATGGATCCCGCTTTAATAACTTTCAAATTCTTCACCATCGATATGCTCTGTTAAATCTTCTTGGAAAGGGAGGGTTTAGTGAGGTGTACAAGGTATATTCTTTCTTCTGTTATACTATTTCTTTTTAAAAGGAGGCTCTGAACCATTGTTTATCAATAATGCATCTTGAAATACAAATGCATTTAGATTTGTCTATATATATGCTCTTATCAATAGCTTCATTTTGGGTGGGCAGGGAGGCTGGGATCCTGGCCTATCCAAAATGGGCTTATAAAAGGATAAGAAAGAAGTATGCAAACCTGGGATTTAAATAGTGCACCCTCTGTTCACAAATATAAGATGTTTTGGATATTTTAATATAAACTACTCCCTCTGTAAAGAAATATAAGAGCGTTTAGATCACTACTTTAGTGATCTAAATGCTCTTATATTTCTTTATGGAGGGAGTACATACAAACTGAAATGAATGAGCAAACACACTAAAATGCTTCTATATACATCTGAATCAGGAAAAAGTTAGAACATCTCTTAATAGTGAATGGATGGAGTAGGTGAGAGAACCTGTATGGAAGCAATTGGAGCAACACATCTGGCATTGTTACATGAGAATCTGTATGGAAGCAATTAGAACATCTCTTAATAGTGAATGTCCTTTGGCTTATGTTACATGGGAAAATCAGTACACCAGGTGCTATGTGGCAGCAGCCAGTGCAAGTGGCTGAGAACTGGATTCAGCTTCCAGCTGCCTATCAGGTCCAAGTCTGTAGTTGGTTAGGGAAGGAATAATTTAGGTAGGTTAATTCAATTAGGAAAGGGAAGAATTAGGTGAGTTAAGATGAGTCTGATTCTTTTTAGGAAGTTGTTAGTTGGCCCAGTCTCTGTATCCATGCCAACAATGAGATCTTTCTCTAACCCCTACACTAATTTCTCTTTCCTCCCTATCCATTGACCTACCGAGCTGCTATTTACTCTACTGAAATCCTACCACAATGCCGTCCAAGCCTTGCAAAGGTGCTTCGTACCTTACTTACCACAACTATAACCTTCGTTTTCTGATCCTTGCCTGTGGCAACTTAGGCCCTGTTCGGATCTAAGGGAGGAAAACCAAAGGATTAGGAGGAAATGAGGAAAAGGAAGGAAACAAGGTGTCAAGCACAGGAATACATAGACCATGTAGGAACAATGGCGTAGGTGTTCGGAATGCAGGAAAATGGAGTACAGGGAATCTAGCTAGATAAGTTGGTCCACCTGATGATTTTTTCTATGTAAAAAAACTAACATGCTGGTTGAGAGTTTAGGTTAATGGGTCCCAGCATGCACAGGTCCATCTCATTCTGAACTGGATGTTGGTCCCAACGTGCATGGTTGAGGACCTTGAGGTGCTCTGCCTCGAGTCAACGCAGAAAAAAAAGAGCTGGGAGTGGATTCTTGGTTTTCTTCAAAAGTAGTACAGGCCTAGAAAACTTTACAAAGGATTAGAAAGCAGTGATTCCTGTGCTCCGAATGCAGCTACGGTGAGAAAACCTGTAGGAAACGATTCCTTTCAAGTTTCCTAAACTTTTCCCGTGAAGCGAACAGGCCCTCCTTATGTTCCTTCTCTGTTGAAAAATGTAAGGTGTTATAAAATACTCCCTCCGTCCCAAAATTCTTGTATTTGATTTGCTTAAAAATGAATGTATCTAGTCATGTTTTAGTGTTAGATACTTCCCTATCTAGACAAATCCAAGACAAGAATTTTGGGACGGAGGGAGTAAATGCAGTGTATACCATCTTGTACCAGCTTCGACGATGTATTAATTTTGTTGCCAGAATATTACCTAGTTTTTTTAGCCTTCCTTCTGTGACGTCATTTCAATGTGTTTTGATATAGCATTCACATCTGATCTGTAGAAATTTGAGTTTGGTGACACCAGTAGTAACATGCAACTGTTCCTCTGTGCAGGCTTTTGACTTGGTGGAATACAAGTACGTGGCCTGTAAGCTTCATGGTTTGAATGCTCAGTGGAGTGAGGAGAAAAAGCAAAGCTACATACGGCATGCGATTCGTGAATATAATATCCATAAGACTCTGGTGCATACAAACATTGTCAGGCTATGGGACATATTCGAGATTGATCACAACACATTCTGCACTGTCCTAGAATATTGCAGCGGTATAATGATTTCTTAAATTTCTTCGACATTTTAAATGTAAATTTGGTTCTGTCATTTTTGTTTTGCTTGGAGTCTTATGTCACTCTGATGATGCCCATTGCCTAATGTTTCCTTTAGTTTTGTAATACAGAAATTGCTAGTTAGGGTTTGTGCTAGGCATGCATGGTGTAACCCAGATACATCTATCGATGAACTCTTACTTAATTAAACTTATTCCAGTTTTTACTATTTAGTCATAGTCGCCTGTAGGTGTCCTGGAGTAGACAGCGATATACATGTTTAAATTTGGGAACTAAAAGGGACATCTAAACCATGCTTCCAGTGATTTGGTCATGGTTTCTTACAGTTACAGTCCACATTGCCATTTATAATCTTGTAACATATATCACCCATACCACATTATGAGCTTAGAGGTATGGAAAACAACTGCCATATTTGATCACTACGTAGGAAGCTTACATAATGCTATGATGACGCCATGGAATTTGAGCTGGATTATTGGCAATTCTAACGACATCTAATGGAGGCTGAAGTGGTCATTTGTAGTTGCTGAGCATGACATTGACCCAATGACCTTGGCTTCAATGCATAGATATCGAAACATGATAGATCATGTCGCATATAGTAGATCGAAGTTTCTTCATTTCTGCTGTTTTATTCTCGGTAGGCGCACAGTCCGTTCTAGTTTTACACAAGTAGTTATTCATAACGATTTTACTACTGAAATCTAAAACTCTCATATTAGGAGGTTGTGGCATCTAATAATGTTATCCCCTTTTTCATGTTTTACCTAGGCAAGGATCTCGATGCAGTCCTTAAAGCAACGCCAATTCTTCCGGAGAAGGAAGCAAGAATCATAATTGTTCAAGTATTTCAGGGCCTTGTTTATCTTAACAAAAAGGCTCAAAAGATCATCCACTATGACCTCAAACCAGGCAATGTTCTCTTCGACGAAGTTGGTGTTACAAAAGTCACAGACTTTGGCCTCAGCAAGATAGTGGAGGATGACGTTGGGTCTCAGGGAATGGAACTCACTTCTCAGGGAGCTGGAACCTATTGGTGAGCGACTGAGTGCATTCACTTTCCCGGTTGGTTTTTACGAGTCCAGATCATGTTTCTATGGAATGTTTTAGTTGCCGCCATTGATTTGCTGTACCTGTGTACAATTGTATAACCTTCAAAATAAATATGCCCTCCGATCCATATTACTTGTTGCTCAAACGGACGTATCTAGTACGTCTATCCATTTGAGCGACAAATAATATGGATCGGAGGGAGTACTATTTGTTGCATGGAGTGCAACCGTTCTTGTGTTATCGCTATGTAAGCAGGTTGGATTATATATTTAATACTCGTTCACGTTATTGTGTCTGCTGCACCAATGTTATTTCTTAATGACAGATATTTCTGTTTTAAAAATTCTTTCTTCCTTTTCCGCTTCATTATTTTTTTTTCTTCCTTCTCCAGGTATCTGCCACCAGAATGCTTTGATCTCAGCAGAACACCATTTATTTCATCTAAGGTATTGATATTTGCCAGCATGTTTACCTTCTAAGGTACTCCCTCCGTCCAAAATAAGTGACTCAACTTTGTACTAACTTCGAAGTTAGTACAAAATTGAGTCACTTATTTTGGGACGGAGGGAGTAAACAATAGTTGGTTCATCCTATTGTGTTAATCTGATGGTAGTCTATAAAAGATATTCTCTGAGCTGGCAGAATTTGGCGGTCTTCTGTATTTGCTTTAAGTATGCCCTCAGCCACCAGGGATATATTTGCTTTAAATATGCCCTCAGCTTCCAGGGATGCATGTTCACCTGCTAAATATTTCAGAACGTCCTTCCTGATACAAGTGTTTGCATCTTGCGTTTTGCACAAGAATTTGAGAAAACTTTGGATTTGGGGTGAGCAAGAGTCCACTAGAGAGAGAGGGCGCTGCTGGCGTGGCTGATTTGCTTGCAGACAGAGGAGATGCAGAGCGGGGCAGTTGCTGGAGCTTGCCGAAGCTCACTGATTTGGGGGCTGCTGAATCTCCACACAGCTGCTGGACCGGCGGTAGGGGTGGGGTTGGTTGTTGGGAAAGAGAAGGCGGGTAGGGGTGACATGGTAGGAACATACAAGGGGAGGGATTGAGCTAGGTGGCACCGTACAAGGGAGCTGGGTGGGAGAGAGGCTGTGAGTGATGATTTAGAGCTGCTAGGGTTTCTGTTGGGTCATACAGATACAGGCCAGGCTGTTGAACCTAATGGGTTGGCTCAGGGATTCCTGTTGGTCCTAATTGGCACATAAGGTTGGAATTTGATGCCGGGGGTGTAATTTTCCGCCATATAAGTATCATCTATTCTTATTTTCCCTCAACGCCTATTTGTCGCCATGACGGGTGCCATGTCGACATAGGGCCCTGGGCTCGAACTCACTCAGCGACATGGAATCTTTGGCTGTTGGGAGGCTGGGTACTTGGGTCACCAGACGTGATGAGGATACTGGTCTGCTGGCGGGAGTGGAGGTGGAGCAGTGGATTGATGTGCCGATTGTCAGTGATAGAGTTAGCTGGGGGTTGCTGCGGAGGGCGGGGTTGCGGAGTATGGCTCCGGCAAACAGTGGTGGAGGTGCCCATCCATGGGTGGTCCGTGGGAGGATGCAACAGTAGGTCTGAACTGGAAAGTGAAAGGTGACACTGAGAGGGGGAAGTGGTCAGGCAGATATGCATTTTTGGACCAAATTGGGGACATGATCCCTAGTTAACCCTCTTTCTTCAAGTTTTGAGCTTCCCAAACTTGTGGTTTAAATACCCAGTTATGGTAACTGTAGCTTCATTCTGATTGGTGTGTAAACTTTGTTGTTATTGCATTTATGCAGGTGGATGTTTGGTCAGCCGGTGTAATGTTTTATCAGATGCTATATGGGAGGCGCCCTTTTGGCCATGACCAGACCCAAGAGAGAATACTTCGAGAAGATACAATTATCAACGCACGCAAGGTGGAATTCCCTTCCAAGCCAACTGTATCAAACGAAGCAAAGGTATGCTTCCTGTTTGTCCATATGGCATATTTTAGCTTCTGAGCCATCACTTGTAGTTCTAGTGATTCCCTTGCTAGATTATGTACATGTGACAGGAGACCATGATGGTTTCAAGTTTGTTCTCTAGACTGCCATGAATTGTGTAAAAACTGATGAGGGAATGTTGCTAGTTTGGAAATATTTTGATCTTATATACAATACAAATAACCACACATCAAACTTCTGTTGTATTAATGCGAAGCATTATTGCACCCATCTTTTGTGACTTGTGAGTGAATTAGTGATTTTTTACTTCCAATTTATGCAGGAACTGATACGCCGTTGCTTGACATACAATCAATCGGAGAGGCCAGACGTTCTATCAATAGCTCAAGATCCGTATCTCTCTTATGCAAAGAGGTAGACACTACACGTCTACGCATTACTACACTACAAGACGAAGGATTTTTTGGAGGTTGGGCAGCCACTCCCAGATGGTGTAACTGTACATATTGTAAATTTTGGGTTGGTCTCGTAAACCGCGATGACCCAATGTCTGCTCTTTTCAGTTTAGAGGAAGTAGGGCATCGGTTTTGAGGGGCATGCACTTCTCTCGATGCTCTTGTGCTGCCCCTCCTTGCGTAATGTGATGTTTGTTTTTGCTACCGACCCTGCTGATGGTTCGTTTAAAGGCTGTATTTATTCGTACGGTCCACTAGGGACCGGGCTCTGCAAAACCGGCATTCATCAGAGATAGGAACCCTCAATGTTCAGAAAAACTTTGTGATGCACTATTATCCGCCCGGATAGGAACCCTCAAGCTTTGATCAACAACTACTTTCTCAGGTCGGGTTTATTGGGCTTACTCTTATTCTGGGTCAACTACCAATGAAATATAAATTATGTGTGACAAGTTGAAATCCTTTTTTGAATACGAATTCAATAGTATAATTTTCATAGCATATACCTTATATTTTTTTTTATGGGAAGGCCTTCATGGCTAGCTTTACTAGCTCAAAACAAACTTACATCATTTGCTAACAAAGGGATAATAAAGCTAGGAGGTGTATCCGACCACAAAGTTGGTGGATTACTCCTCCCAAACCTAGCTAGCTCATGAGCAACCATGTTTGACTCCCTGTTACAATGTTCAATAAGTACCTTCCTGAAATTTGAAAGTAGACTTCGACATTCATCAAGTATTGGTGCTGCAATCATTGAGTAACCCTTGTTCAAATTCAATGACTCTACCACGGTCACATTATCAGTTTGGACAATTATGTTTGCACACCCAAGGTCCTGAATGAGCATTAGCCCTTGACACAAAGCTTCTGATTCGGCCGAGACCACATCGGCTACATGCTCCATGCAAGCAGTTGCTGCAGCGACAAAACCTCCCAAGTGGTCATGTACCACAGCTCCACATGAACCAGAGTTTTCCTCATCAGAAAAGAATGCATCCACGTACAAGATCATTGCCAGAGGTACGAAACAATCCGTCTGATCAACACCAATCACTGAAGGCAAGCCAAGATATTTGTCTGATAAAGATTCTGTCATGATATCCATAGTTTGGCATACCTCCGCTTTCATCTCAACGTGTGTGTTAGGACTGAAATAAATGGATGCGTTGGCCACACTCACTATTTGTCCTGAGGCTGCACAATAAGCATCTAATATTCTCTTCAGAGACAAAGCATTTGTAGTGTCTGCCTTCATTAAGATCAAAGAATCATCAGCAAATAAGAGATGAGAAATATTTGGAGAGTCTCGGCAAACCTGGACTCCCATCAATCTGCCCTGGTTCTCTTCATGTTTGATTAAATAAGTTAGTCCTTCGGCACATAGAAGAAATAGATACGGGGACAAGGGCCCCCCCTGCCTCAACCCCCTCGACACGGCGTAAAGGAGGGTGTCTCACTTGAATTAAAACACACCTTATATTCCACAGATGTGACACAAGCCATAATCATTTTTATCCACGTACTGGCCAGCAAACTCAAGCTTAGATAAAATGGCTTCCAGAAATACCCACTCCACACGGTCATAAGCCTTGTGCATGTCTAGCTTTACTGCACATGTTCCATTCTTTCCCTGCTTTCTCTTCTTCATTGTATGTAAGCATTCATAGGCGACAATGACATTGTCGGTAATGATTCTTCCTGGCACAAATGCACTCTGTGTTTCACTAACTATTTTCGGCAGAAATACTTTAAGTCTAGCGGCTAGTAGCTTTGAGATAACTTTATATACCACATTGCAAAGGCTAATAGGCCTGAATTGGGATACCTTCTCTGGATTGTCAACTTTCGGTATTAGCACTATCATTGTGGTGTTCCAACCCTCTGGAATTGATCCACTATTAACCGCATCAAGGACCTCTCTGACTAGATCATCACCAACAAGGGCCATAATTTCTTGTAGAATATAGCGTGTAATCCATCCGGCCCCGGAGCTTTCATGTCGCCAATACTAAACATCGCTTTTTTCACCTCTTCTGCCGTATATGGTGCAAGCAAGGACTCATTCATA
This sequence comes from Secale cereale, assembly GCA_902687465.1. Lineage (NCBI taxonomy): Eukaryota > Viridiplantae > Streptophyta > Magnoliopsida > Poales > Poaceae > Secale > Secale cereale. The sequence goes on along the minus strand of LR738713.1, from coordinate 713,384,236 downwards.
TAGTCAGTTACCTTATATTTCATTAGTCATATAGATGATCAAAGTTTGAAAAAAAAAATGAGTGACTTGATAAACAATGGATGGAGGAAGTAACTAAATAAGAGTGCCTTATTTGATATACAATTAATGTTAGTACATATGTATTTCACCTTTATATGGTTTCGATTTTGCAACTATTAACAAAATATTTTAGAAGAGATTTTTTTTAGGGAATATATAAGAGATTTATGTTGTCATTGTTTTATGATGGCCCTGATTCATAATGTCAATCTAATAATCCTAGAGCATGGTTATAAAAAAAAATCCTAGGGCATGAGGAATACTGCGGCTGGAATGCATGTAGAAGGTATTTTATATATCCGCGAAACCTATTTTTCTGCAGTTCAAATTAAATGTTTCAACTCTTAAACTGTGAACGTATTTTTACAACATATCTTCACATTTAGTTTAGTTTCGTGATGAGCTTTAAGACTGCATCCCATATACTGTTTTCTGAAATGTTACTAGAATATCACTTAATATATTGAATGTAGGTTAGTTTAAGAAATCAATGGATGTGTTTTGTTTTAGCTGTATTCATAGTGGAGTCTTCGGTCTTTGTGTACATGCGTAAGAACTAATTGCATGAAAACACTAGCATGAACACCGCTAAACCTTGTCTTATAACCAAAGTTACCATCGTGATTGCGATATCATTACCATATTGTTAGAGCATCTCTAGCGGCTCATATATATGACCCTCTGAAAAAACGAGCTCCCATATAATATAAATCTTTTCGGAATGTTAGCCAGCAACACACAGTCTCGAAGCTCCAAGGAGTCATCTTCACAGAGATGCAGGAATGGAGAAGCGCGTGTGCGAGAGGGATGTTTTCTGACGTGAGTAGTTTTTTTAAATCTAAATTAGACTTTATTCCTCAAATAATGCTCATATCGTTTACAAGGAGATGAGAAATAAAGTCCGGGATTACATCATCCCAAGAACCAGGAACTCTTATACTAAAGCAATGTTTTGCTAACTCATCTGCTACCCGGTTCGCTTCTCTGAAGCAATGTTGAAGGAAAGTTTGTTAAAGTCGATGGACAATTGCTTGCACTCCGGCACTCCGCTACGACAGCACTGTCATGCCCCATATAATCATCCATGCTCTAAAGTGTCTCCACGGCAAACAAGCAGTCTGATTCTACCTCTGCTTTAGTGCATCGAATACATGACAGAAGATAAATACCATTCCTTATTGTCATGAGCTCAGTTGAATCAACATCCCAAACATGCGGTATAAACTAGGAAGCCGCAACAATGAAATCTCCCTTGTCATCTCGAACAACAGCTCCACTTGCTCCCGAAAGTGTGTCTGCATGAAAAGCTACATCGACGTAACTTTCACCATGCCATAGGATGGTTTCTTCCACATATGATGCTTCGGCCTCATTGGCAATTTTGGAGTGAGCGATCTTGTGTAGTTTGTTGCTAAAGCTCTGATAAATATGGAAGTCCTCTCAGGTGATTGCACCTGCACTCCTTTAGCTAGCTGTCTTCACTGCCACCATAAAAACCATGCCGCTACAGAAACTAGTTCCGCAGTATGCAGGCCATCTGTTGTTGAATTCAGCTTGGTTAAAATTTCCATCATTACTGACACTGATCTATCTTCAGCGATCGCCCTCCGAAGTGTATCAAGCAACCCCAGCCGAGCCCAAACATCCTGGACCTCGCAGCAAGTAAACAAGGTGTGTTGGATATCCTCCATTCCAATCCTACATCATGGGCAGTGTGGCATTAACAGAATGTGGCGAGCAACCAATACCCCCAAGCATGGTAGTACCCCACGTAGAACCTTCCAAGTGAAGTGTTTTACTTTCCCAGGAACTTTCAGCTTCCATGCATCTTTCCATATACCATTTACCTGTATACTTCCTCGTCTATTCGACCTTGAGAGCCTAGTCCCGAACTGATGATCAAGTTCTCTGTAGTATTCTGAGCGCACTGAGAATGTGCCTGACCTAGTATAATTTCAAGCTATGAAATCATCCTCAATATTATTGTTTAGGGGTATTTGTAGAATCCGATTTACATCAACTGGTGAGAAGCAGTCTCTCAAGAGCTCTTCGTCCCACATGCCAGTATGCGGATTAATAAGCTCAACAACTTTTGAGAGCATTAGAACCCCCATTGGTGTGATTACCTTTCGTGTTGCACTAGCTGGAATCCAGGGGTCATTCCATATGTCAATCTGAGATCCCGTACCAATTCTCCATATACAACCTCTATTGAAAGTATGGATCCCTGCCACTATGCTCTGCCAAGTATAGGAAGATCCCATCTTTGGGCCAGCTTTTAACAAATTTCCATCTGGATAATATTTCGCTTTGAAGACCCGTGCACACAAAGAGTCTGGGTTTTGGAGAAGTCGCCAACACTATTTTGCTAACATAGCAAGATTAAAACTGTGAAGGTCCCTAAACCCCAATCCCCCTTTCTTCTTCGGCATACACAATTTCCACCACATGAACCAATGCATCTTCTTCTGTTCATCACTATCTCCCCACCAGAAACCAGAGATCTCATCTGTAATTGCTTTACAAATTCCCTTTGGCAGCTTAAAAACATACATGGCATAAGAAGGAATATCTTGGGCAACTGATTTTACTAGGATCTCTTTACCTTGCATTGAGAGGGTCTTCTCCTTCCAACCCTTTAGCCTATGACATACTCTGTCTATAAGATGTTGGAAGCAATCCGATCTATCCACTCCCAGCATTGTCGGTAAACCTAGATAAGTATCCGAGAGGGCCTCTGTATCAATATTCAAAATTCTGCAGCAATTTTCTCTAACTAGGACACTCGTGTTAGGGCTGAAAAATATATTAGACTTTGCATTACTTACAACCTGTCCAGAGCTGTGACAATAAGTGTCCAACACCCTTTTCAGGGTGTTTGCATTATGTTCATCCATTTTCATCAAAATTAGTGAGTCATCAGCGAATAAGAGATGCGATATGGAAGGAGCATTCCGACAGACTCGGACCCCCTCGAGGCCCCCAATTTCCTCCTCATGTAATAAGAGGCTCGATAATCCTTCCGAACAGAGCAAAAATAGATAAGGGGACAAGGGATCCCCTTGTCTCAGTCCTCGGGTATGAATAAACTCCTCCGTCTCCGTATTGTTAAACCTTACTCTATATGTAACTGAAGAAACACACTCCATTATCAACTTTATCCAGAGATCATGAAACCTCATCTTCTGCATCACTTTATCTAAGAAGCCCCACTCAACACGATCGTATGCTTTATTCATATCTAATTTCATAGCACAATAACCATTAGAACCATGGGTCCTCTTCTTTATCACATGAAAGCATTTGTAAGCAACCAGTACATTATCAGTAATCAGCCTACCTGGCACAAAGGCACTCTGAGTTGGTGAAATCGTCTCTGGCAATATTATCTTAAGCCTATTTGCAAGCATCTTAGATATTATCTTGTAGACCACGTTGCAAAGGGAAATCGATCGATACTGCGTTATTACCTTGGGTTTTTTTCACTTTGGGTATAAGAACAACATTAATTGAGTTCCATCCATCCGGAATCTTCTTCTTGGTAATAGCATCCAATACCTCATGTGTGAGATCTTCTCCCACAATATGCCAAAACCTTTTGAAGAAGATTTCATGAAGTCCATCAGGTTCAGGGGCCTTCATATCTCCAATCTGAAACAGAGCTTTCTTGACCTCCTCTCTAGAAAAATCAGAGATCGGTAGATCATTCTTGTCACTGGTTACTATAGGCTTTATACAGTTAAGTAAATGTGACGCCCGAAGACCGACGTCCCAGAAGATTCCAGAAGATTCCAGATGTTCCGGGTTCCCTTGTGTTTTCTTTTGTGCTTGTGTTATTTATTTTTTTGCATTGCATCATGTCATCATGCCATCATGTCATTAATCTTTGGCATCTCAACTTAAATAAATTGTGTGGACCTTCGGTCCATTTAAATCGAGGGATATTCACAGGGTGAATTCTCTTTATAACCTATACAAAGCCTCTCAATATTTAGAGAGCTATATTAAATTATTCCATTATTATGGAACTCACCATAGCAAACTTGCATCTTAATTCCCTCTTATTTTAAATCTTTTAAATCCTCCATCCTCTCCAGATATTCATCCTATAGTTGTGGAGCTTTGATATATCAAAGTAGCCACATGTCAGTTGTTACTTCATTTCCTATTTATTTGGCTCTTCCAAATAAATATTTTTGCTTCTCTGTTTTTTTAATTGGCAAAGGAGAGCAGCCCAGCTTGAGGTCCTCCAGCAGCTGGCCATCTGGGCTCCCAGCCGGCCCAAGCTCTTCCTCAGCCTTCTAGGCCGGACCGGCCCATTCTTTCCTCCGCGGCCCAGCCGACCGAAACCCTAGTGACTCGACCGCATCGCTCGTTTCCTCCCTCAGCGCTGCTCGATTCCCGTCCCTCTCCCTTCGCTCGCGCAGCGCCCCATCCCTTCGACCCTCGAGCCCCTCTGCCTCTCCCTCGAGCGCCCAGCGCTCCTCGTCTCCAATCACCGCGCACCTGCGCGCCCAGGCCGGCCAGGCCCGCCTCCATCTTCCTTGCCCCCGAGCGCCCCCCTCCGCGCCCGCGACGACCGGCCCGCGCCGCTGCATCTCCCTCACCGCTCGCGACCCCGACCCCTTTGTCCTCCTCCGTCCGTCCTCGCCGCCATCCCGCGCGCCAGGAGCAGCCGCCCCCTGCTGCCTCCATCCCGCTCGCCAGGCCGCAGCGCCTCTTCGCCCGCTCCTTCGACCGCAGCTCCCCTGCGCCCGAGCGCCACCTCGCCGAGGGGAGGGAGTCCCCTCGAGCAGCACCCGTTCCTCAGGCCCCAGCGCTGCACCACAGCCCCTCCTCTTCTCCAGCCAGCGCCAAGAGGCCGCGACCCGGTCGACCTCCAGCCCCGTCCTCAAGCTGCTCCGCCCCTGCCTCCTCGCCAAGATCGCCACCGCGACAGCACCGACGCCGTCCACTTCTTCCAGCCGCTGCTCTGCCTTGAGCTGTCGTGCTGCTGTCCATCGAGGCCCCTTGGCCTTGCTTCGTTTTTGGATCGCCAAGTTTGTTGCTGCTGCCTCTGTACACAGTCAGGTTTACGTGGATTCGCCGAGAACGACTACCGGATGCGCCAAGAACGCCAAGTACCACGACGACCGCAAGTACCACTACCGCCGTCAAGTTCCTCTTCGTCATGTGCACAAGGACGCCGAGTACGACTACACATGGGACCCGTCAAGTTCATCTACATACGTGTACGACTACTACATGAACGAGTACCACGACGACCCGCCAAGTACCTCGACGCCCGAGTGACTACTTCCTCTCCGATGATGAGTACCTCTACCGACGACTTGTACATCTACGAACGTGAACAACTACCGTCGCCGAGACCGCATGTACCTTTACGAACGTGTACCCCTACGTCAACGACGACTCGACAAGTACCCCGCCGGCGAATACCTCTTCGGAAACGTGATCAACTACTTCCCTCTACGAACGTGTACCCCGACCGCCTCGAGAACGTCTACTTCCACTACGTCCCTCGACGACTCGAACCCCTCCGATACCGAACGCTTCGAAGGTATAACCCCGAGACGATGACCTGTGGAATGCTTGTGTTGTATGAGATGCTCCACTTGTGTGCTCCATGCCCGTTTCGTCCTTTTGTCATGTTCCTCGGTTGCCTCGTCGCCGACCCGTGGGAACCCGGTGACGGGATCACCCCACCTTTCATCTTGTTCCGCTTGCTCCTCCGCCACCTTTCTTTTGCACCGGACTCTCAACGGGTTACTGGAACCGAGATGTTGCCGATGCATCACTTTCGGATCGTTGCCGTGGCACCCTTTCTTCCACCACGGTGAAAAATGCTTCTTATCTCTTCATGCTTACCTTTAATTAATAACTTGCATAAAACTTGATCATGTCATCCGCATCATGTTAACAACATTAAAACGTGTGAATTGTTGTTGCTTAAAATTACTAAACATGCTCATGGGGATTTTCCGGACTTGTTGTTGTTATTTTCCGGCCTCATTTAAAATGCCTAAATAGTGTAGTTTCTTTATGCTTCACCTCTTGCTATGTTAAAAACATTTAACCTTGTCTTGTAAATAACGAGAATCAACTAAATAAATAAAATGTGGTGTTTCGTCAATATGCAACTCGTTGCATATTGAGCTCCACTTAACTTGTAGTTTTGTTTGTGCACTTTGCCATGCCATGCATAGTTAAACCGGACATGCATCATACTTGGATGTGCATCGTATGCCATGTTTATGCTTGTGTGTTTACCGAGTTGTTTGCTTCTTTCCGGTTGCTTCTCTTGTTAGCTTCGGATTCGTTCCGGAGTTGTGATGATTCGCTCGACTATGTTGCTCCGTCTACTTCATGGATCCGTTCTTCTCCCTTGCGGAATCCCAGGCAAGATGATCATACCCTTGGATACCTTTACTACCATTGCCATGCTTAGTTGTCTCGATGCTATCGTTACATGTCGCGCTACCCATCTTTTATGTCAGCCTCTCCTTGTTGCCATGAAACCTCTAACCTTGAAACCTTCCTAGCAAAACCACTGTTTGGCTATGTTACCCGCTTGCTCAGCCCCTCTTATAGCGTTGTTAGTTGCAGGTGAAGATGAAGATCGTTCCAGGTGGGAACTTGTTGTTGGATATCACAATATCTATAATTATTATTAACACACCTATATACTGGGCATGGGTGGAAGGCTTGGCCTTTTGCTCGGTGTTTTGTTCCACTCATGCCACCTTAGGTGCCGATAAACCGGTATTATGTTCCTTGATTTTGCGTTCCTTACACGATGGGTGGATGGGGACCCCTTGACAGTTCGACTTTGAATAAAACTCCTCCAGCAAGGCCCAACATTGGTTTTAATTTGCCTCATAATAACAACTTAATTAATTAATTAAATTTGCATAGGGGGTCGCACCCTCGGGTTCTTAATTCTACATAACAGGGGGGCCAGTGCTGATGGTGTTGGTCCCAAACTAGAGCCACTTGCGGTGCCACCCAGTTATCTGGGGTCTTCGGTTACTGTACATAGCGCTCATCTGGACGTGGCCTGAGACGAGATGCGCGCGGCTACTATCAGGGTGTCGGCACGCCGGGAGGTCTTGCTGGACTTGTTTTACCATTGTCGAAATCTCTTGTGCACTGGGATGCCGAGCCTGATCGGATTTCCCTAAGATAAGGAGTGATGATATTATATTTATCACTTCAGCTAATCGTGAGAGCTTGTGATGGGCTAAGTTGGAACACCCCTGCAGGGTTATAATCTTTCGAAAGCCGTGCCCGCGGTTATGTGGGAGATTGGAATTTGTTAATGTCCGGTTGTAGAAAACTTGACAGAGGATCCGAGATAAAACACACAACTGTGTGAGTAACCGTGACTGTCTCTTTTCACTTTGAGAAGAGAACACGGTGGGGTTATGTTTGACTCGTATGTAGTTCAGGATCTTTAGCGATCACCTTTTGCGACCGTTTGCGTAGATGCTCATCTTATTCTGGTACTCGTAAGCTAGCCACCATATTATGCTTAGCCGCTGCTGCAACCTCACCACTTTACCTCTTCCTATCCATAAAGCTTTGCTAATCTTGATACCCATGGTTATGGGATTTCTTAGTCCTCGTGGCTCACAGATACTACAACACCAGATGCAGGTTCAGCCGAGTATGAAGCAGGAGCTGGTTCAAAGCTTCACCTGGAGTTCGTTGAAGAGTTTGGCCGTATGTTTGTGACGTTTTCGACGATCAGTAGTGGTTTCTACTAGGGGCGATTCAGACCTGTGGCTTTATGTTGTTTTGGTATCTTTCTTTTGGATCTTCGCCCGTAGTCGGGTTGTGATGTTTTGAATGATGTTTTGCTTGTGTAATGTATTGTGTGAAGTGGCGAGTGTAAGCCAACTATCTCCTTTTGCAATTTAATCCCTCTTTTACATGAGTCGTGCAAAGATACCAAACTTGAGATCATTCCAGAATGGGCTTATACCTTTAAGTCGTGCCTCGACACGTAGGAGGTATAGTCCCATCCTGGGCATTACAGTAAAGTTGGGTCGACCTCCTCTGCATTCGACGTAAATAGGCTGCCAAAGTAGTCTCTGATGAGAGGGCGAAGGTCCTCATTCCCTTCGACCCAGCCACCTGAATCGTTCTTCAACTTTTTTATCAGGTTCCTCCATCTCCTAGCAGACGCAAAGTGATGGAAGAAGGCAGTATTGTGATCGCCCTTGTGAAGCCAACTGACTCTTCCCCTCTGCGCCCAATACACCTCGTCTTGTTCAAGCAGGTTTTCCACATAAACTGATAATTCCTTCTGTTTCATTCTCACATCTTCTGTAGGAGTTTGTCTCATGAGAACATCTAGTTCTTTCTGTGCCTCCCGAAGCCGTTGGCGAGGCTATTTAAGTACCTGTCGATCCCAGCAATGCAAGTCATTGTGAACTGAATCTAACTTTAAACTAACGGTCGGACATAAGCCTTGGTGCAAAGCTTTCTGCCATGTCGTTTTAACGATCTCCTCTACCGTCTCTTCTACTAACCATCTTGCCTCAAATTTCTTTGTACGAGCATTGCCGTTGTCAGCTACACCCGCTAGATATTATGTATCTAAACATATTGGCCGATGATCTGATTTACCCATCTCGAGATTATTCAGTTTAGCAAAAGGATGTCAGAGCATCCATACTGAATTTGAAACCGCACTGTCCAACCTCTCTCGCGGCCCTCCGCAAAACCAGGTAAAGTTATCCTATGTATAGCCAATATCCTCCAAAGAACAATCTGAGAGAGCATCCTGGAATGCTTGCATGCGTGTTTGCTGACGTGGGGCACCCCCATCTTTCTCATGAGAAAATAGAATCTCGCTAAAGTCTCCAATCACCAACCAGGGCAGACTTGATTGGGCATGCAGGTCCCTTAAAATGCCATACTTACGGTCTTTGTGCTCCCAGTTGGGTTCACCATATATCCCTGTCAATCTCCAGAGACCCCCATTTGCCTCTTCTACTGAAACGTCAATGACATCGAGGGTGGTAGTCCGGGAGTAGATCCTAATATCCTTCTTCCAGACCATTAGCAACCCACCCTTTCTTCCATCAGTACATGGCGCAATCAACATGTGATCCATGCGAAGTTTTTTCATCAGAACTTGTGCCCTCTCCTCATCCAAATGTGTCTTGGACAAAAAGAACACATCCGGTTCATGTCGCCTCTGGATGTCCACAAGCGAACGAACTGTCGGGGCCCAAATTAGGCCCCGGCAGTTCCAGCTGATTAGCTTCATTGCTCCGGGCGACTCGTCACGGGGGTCGCCGAATCCATGGACCCGAATGCTTCAACTTTAGGTCTTTTCTTCAGTACGTGCCTGAAAATAGAAAAAGCATCCCCAACACGGTCCCAGGTAGTTGAAACAATCACGTCCAACAATCACGTACCCACAACACCACCACTACTTCAAAAAATGCATCCAATCTGAGGATAATTGGGGCACACCTTCCTTCATGAGACCTCAAAATTTCTTGCTTGAGTTACTCCACAGAATCCAGCAGTAAAGATAGCAGAACTCGTAATATAGAGAGAAACTAGCGACGGCGCCTCATGACAGCATCCCGGGACAATAAAACGAGCGACGACACCTTCCGACACCGTCCTGGGACAAAGAACATTGGCCCCCATGCCGCCGCCGGGGAGGCGGCTGGCGGCGGACCAGTGGAAAACCTAAGTATCCCTGGGAGTCACCCCCCACGAGAGAAAAAAAACCAATTCCAGGTGTGAGTAGGAGATATAGTTCTGATGTGAGGAGTTAGCTTGGTATAGGTGTTGGTGTTGGTGCTTTTCTCTTTTTCTTTTCTTTCATTCGCCCGCTCTAAACAAACATAGTATAAATATGCCTTGACATAGCAAAGTGCAACTAATCCCCGGGTGGTTTTGATAATTAATAACAACCTATAGCTCATTGAACTAATATCCATTCAAGTTAAATATTTCATGAAGTTCAATGATTGGCATCGCATGGACTAGAGATATGGACCCCTCAAAATGCTAAGGGCAAAGATTGGCAAACGCTCAATACTCTACATTTCCATTTTAGTGATCCAAGATCACATTGAGTCTATAGGAAAGCCAATACTATTAAAAGGGGATGAGGTGTTGCTTAATGATCTGATTGCTCGAGTGCTTGGTGATATTGCTCCTGAAGGAAATATGCCCTAGAGGCAATAATAAAGTTGTTATTTATATTTCCTTATATCATGATAAATGTCTTTTATTCATGCTAGAATTGTATTAACCGGAAACTTAGTACATGTGTGGATACATAGACAAAACAGTATGTCCCTAGTATGCCTCTACTAGACTAGCTCATTGATCAAAGATGGTTATGTTTCCTAGCCATAGACATGAGTTGTCATTTGATCAACGGGATCACATCATTAGGAGAATGATGTGATGGACTAGACCCATCCGTTAGCATAGCACTATGATCGTTTAGTTTTACTGCTATTGCTTTCTTCATGACTTATACATGTTCCTATGACTATGAGATTATGCAACTCCCGAATACTGTAGGAACACCTTGTGTGCTATCAGACGTCACAACGTAACTAGGTGATCATAAAGATGCTCTACAGGTGTCTCCGAAAGTATTCGTGGTGTTGGCATAGATCAAGATTAGGATTTGTCACTCCGAGTGTCGGAGAGGTATCTCTGGGCCCTCTCGGTAACACACATCATAATAAGCCTTGCAAGCAAAAGACTAATGAGTTAGTCACGAGATGATGTGTTACGGAACGAGTAAAGAGACTTGCCGGTAACGAGATTGAACTAGGTATAGTGATACCGACGATCGAATCTCGGGCAAGTAACATACCGATGACAAAAGGAACAACGTATGTTGTTATGCGGTTTGACCGATAAAGATCTTCGTAGAATATGTAGGAGCCAATATGAACATCCAGGTTCCGCTATTGGTTATTGACCGGAGATGAGTCTCGGTCATGTCTACATAGTTCTCGAACCCGTAGGGTCCGCACGCTTAACGTTTGATGACGATCGGTATTATGAGTTTATGAGTTTTGATGTACCGAAGGTAGTTCGGAGTCCCGGATGAGATCACGGACATGACGAGGAGTCTCGGAATGTCCGAGACATAAAGATTGATATATTGGACGACTATATTCGGACACCGGAAGTGTTCCGGAAAAGTTTCGGATTTAACGGGATTGCCGAAAGGGGTTACCGGAACCCCCTACGAGGGGGGATGGTCCATAGTGGGCTTTGAGGAAAGGAGAGAGGCAGCCCATAGAGGGTGGCCGGCGCCCCACCAGGGGATCCTAGTTGGACTAGGATTTGGGGGCGCCACCTCTCCTTCTCTTTCTTTTTCCCTCTCTTCCTTCTTGATGGACTCCTACTAGGAATAGGATTGCAATCCTATTCCTAGTAGGATTGCCCTAGCCGCACCATAGGAGGCCGGCCGGCCCTCCCCTCTTGGTCCTTTATATACGGGGGCAGGGGGGCACCCAAAGACACACAAGTTGAATTGTTCCAGCCGTGTGCGGTGCCCCCCTCCACAGAAACACACCTCGGTCATACCGTTGCAGTGCTTAGGCGAAGCCCTGCGCCGGTAAATACATCATATCCGTCACCACGCCGTCGTGCTGACGAAACTCTCCCGTGAAGCTCAACTGGATCAAGAGCTCGTGGGACGTCATCAAGCTGAACGTGTGCTGAACGCGAAGGTGCCGTACGTTCGGTGCTTGATCGGTTGAATCGCGAAGAAGTTCGACTACATCAACCGCGTCACTTGACGCTTCCGCTTCCGGTCTACGAGGGTACGTAGACACACTCTTCCCTCTCGTTGCTATGCATCTGGTAGATAGATCTTGCGTGATCGTAGGAAAATTTTAAAATACTACGTTCTCCAGCAGTGGCATCAGAGCCAGGTCTATGCGTAGATGATATGCACGAGTAGAACACAATGAGTTGTGGGCGATACTAGTCATACTGCTTACCAGCATGTCATACTTTGCTTCGGCGGTATTGTGAGATGAAGCGGCCCGGACCGACATTACGCGTACGCTTACGCGAGACTGGTTTCACCGTTACGAGCACTCGTTGCTTAAAGGTGACTGGCGGGTGTCTGTCTCTCTCTCTTTAGCTGAATCAAGTGTGGCTACGCCCGGTCCTTGTGAAGGTTAAAACAGCACATACTTGACGAAACATCGTTGTGGTTTTGTATGCGTAGATAAGAACGGTTCTTGCTAAGCCTGTAGCAGCCACGTAAAACTTGCAACAACAAAGTAGAGGACGTCTAACTTGTTTTTGCAGGGCATGTTGTGATGTGATATGGTCAAGACATGATGAGTTATACGGTTTTGTATGAGATGATCATGTTTTGTAATGTTATCGGCAACTGGCAGGAGCCATATGGTTGTCGCTTTATTGTATGAAATACAATCGCCATGTAATTGCTTTACTTTATCACTAAGCGGTAGCGATAGTCGTAGAAGCAATAGTTGGCGAGATGACAACGATGCTACGATGGAGATGAAGGTGTCGCGCCGGTGACGAAGGTGATCATGACGGTGCTTTGGAGATGGAGATCAAAAGCACAAGATGATGATGGCCATATCATGTCACATATTTTGATTGCATGTGATGTTTATCTTATTATGCTTCTTATTTTGCTTAGAACGACGGTAGCATTATAAGATGACCCCTTACTAAATTTCAAGGTATAAGTGTTCTCCCTGAGTATGCACCGTTGCGAAAGTTCGTCGTGCCGAGACACCACGTGATGATCGGGTGTGATAAGCTCTACGTTCAAATACAACGGGTGTAAGCCAGTTTTGCACACGCAGAATACTCGGGTTAAACTTGACGAGCCTAGCATATGTAGATATGGCCTCGGAACACTGGAGAGCGAAAGGTCGAGCGTGAATCATATAGTAGATATGATCAACATAAGATGTTCACCATTGAAACTACTCCATCTCACGTGATGATCGGACATGGTTTAGTTGATTTGGATCACGTGATCATTTAGATGACTAGAGGGATGTCTATCTAAGTGGGAGTTCTTAAGTAATATGATTAAATTGAACTTTAATTTATCATGAACTTAGTCCTTGTAGTATTAGCATATCTATGTTGTAGATCAATAGCTCACGATGTTGCTCCCCGTTTATTTTTTTATATATGTTCCTAGAGAAAACTAAGTTGAAAGATGTTAGTAGCAATGATGCGGAATTGTTCCGTGATGTAACACCCCTATGTATTAACTACTGTGTCACTTTGCTAAGTATGCCATGTCATCATCATTAGCAATGCATAGTCACAGTGGTTAAGCTTACAAGTTCAACAACTCCCCTGAAAATTCAAATTCAAACTTCAAGTGCAAAATGAAGTTGTTCCAAAAATTATGGAAAAATGTCCATGTTGTTGCAGATATTCCAAAACAATTGTTTTTGGTGAGAACAACATCACCAGCTACTCCCTTAATGGGCTAGGGCATCAAACAGTGTTCAAACAGCACCTTTAAATGCCCTTTCATTTTTGAATAAATTCAAAATGATCCAAAATAGCCCAAAGCAATTATTGGTGATGTGGAATATTTCAACATCAATTATGGGCCAACTCCCACATTTTTATAAAATGTTTGCTGGCCCAGGCATTTCTTTTCTCTCTGCTTTTGGAAATAAAAGAAATAGGGGAAAAGGAAACTTACCTGGCGCCTGAAGAGGCCCAGCCGGCCCAGCCCACAACCTCTTCTACCTGCTCCCGTCGCCGTGTCGACCGCGCGCTGGTCGCCGCGCGCTCGCCGCCGCAGCCGACGACACCTGCCGCCACAGGGCCGGCGAGGCGATAAGAACGCCCCAGCCGCTCCTCACCGGCCTCCTCTATCCATCCCCCCCTCTTCCCTCGCTCGCCTCGTCGCTCTCCTCCTCCCAGATCCGGCCACCGAGCGCTCCCCGCCGCCGTTCGACCGCTGTCCTCGCGGCCACCGGCGCCGAGGGGCCTCGTCTCCGTGTCCTGCACGTGCGTGGGGCTCGACTACGCCGTCCCCGAGCCAAGTCCGAAGCCGACGAGCTCTGCATCGACTGCAAGCCGTCGCCCCCTTCCTCTCGGCCTCCGGCGAGCTTCGACGGATTCCGGCCACCCCGCACCTGCCACGAGCAGGCGCTGAACGGCAACACCCCGCTGTGAGCCTCTCCCTCCCTCTCGGCCTCTTCTCCTCGTCGTTGAATGACCGTAGCAGTCGCGCCGTTCGTGCCCGAGCTCAGCGCCGCGGACCTCGTCGCCGGCGAGGTTCCGGTGACCCTTTGAGCACGGACGCTTGTCCAGTAGCTTCCTCGCGTCGCGTAGAGCATCTCCATCATCTTCGTTAGGTCGTTAGCTAGCCGTAGCTCCTTTTCCGTCGCACGCCCGAACGTACCTCCGCCGTAGCTCGTCGCCGGCCTCGATTCCGGCCATCTCCGGCCCGGAGGCCACCGGCGTTGGATGCGCGACTCAACGCCCGTTCGAACGAGCCTACGCGCGGGTCGAATGGACCCCCGTAGCGCTTTTCCGACCATCTCCGGCGAGAAACCGCCGCGGAAATGGTCGCCGGCGCGATTCCGGCGCGGCCGGCCGGCGAGGCTGACCTGGGGCCACCCCCAGGGTCGCTGCCCGTGGGCCCCAGGGCCCCCGTTGACTGGGTTGACCAGTCAACGTGCTGACTGGGCAGCCCCAGTCGCTGACACGCGGGCCCCACCGCATAATTAGCTAATTAAAACATTTTAATAATTAAAACTTAATTAGTTAAACTACCAGACACTGACATGTGGGGCCCAGCCGCTAATTAAACATTGTTTAGTTAAAATAAACTCTGTTATGACCACTGTCTATGACAGGTGGGACCCACTGGTCAGGTTTGACCTGACCAGTGCGGCTGTTGACTGCTGATGCAGTGCTGACGTCAGCATGACGCAATAAATCCTTTTCTGCTTTTAAATAAAATCCAGAAATTCAAATAAACTTTAAAAAATCATATCTTTTAAACCGTAACTCCGATGAAAATAATTTATATATGAAAATTGATCAGAATTTCGATACGAATCTAGATACGCCCTCCGTACTCCCATCAGATGTCCCTAGCTAGATGAACATGGAACTTTTGACCTGTTTTCGATAAATGAATAGTGCTCAACTTTAATAAAATAAATCCAAACAATTTCTAAAAATAACTAATTTGACCTAGACATATTTTTAGGCAACCCTACACTGCACGTTAGCTTAGCACGCTCTGTGTTGCATATGCTTGTGTATTTATCTGTTTCTTCCCCCTCTTCTCTCTCGGTAGAGTCCGGCGCTGACGCAGATCCCGAGACCGACGCTGTCCCGGTGATTGGTTCCCCCTCCGACGATCTTGCTTTTGCCACCGAGCAACCAGGCAAGCAACCCCCCCCTTGAGCATTTCCGATATCGCCTATGTCTGTTCTCTCTTATTCTTGCATTAGAATTGCTGCTACTGCTACTACTCCTATTACTGTTGCATAGCCTGTTTTTGCTAAATTGTTGATACCTGCCTTTATTCATAAACTGCTTAGTATAGGTTGGGTAGCACTGCTATGGTCCCGCACTCTCGTAGTTGCCTCGCATAGTACCCTTGCCTCGATCAAGCGATCGAGCCCCTTCCCCTGACCTTCTTCACATCACCGCACATCCCCCCCTAATATGCTCGACTCCGCAGAGTTAACATCGGGTGACGAGGGTGATACCTCTGAACTCACTTTCGATGTTGTCCCTGTAGTATAGCTAACTCGTTGTGGGTTACCGAGGGTGATTCCTCTTCCCACTCCCGACTTAGCTTTTGTCGTGCATCCGCTATGGTGAATACCGCCGAGGGTGATTCCTCCGGTACCACCTTAACGGGACTTGTCGTATAGGAGTCCAACGAGGGTGATTCCTCGGATTCCTCATCGGCATGACAACCACACGGATGACCTGGTTACTGTACCGTGTTTAAAGACGTATCGATCCCCGAGGCCGGACGTCGCCAGGAACAAAGGCGTGCGGCCAGAGGTATCGTGCGTCTGAAGACACTTTATGGTGACTACTACACTTGTTGGTTAGAGACGGGTTGACCCTGAGGGGTACCCGCGAGTGCCTTTGAGGCGTGAGCTGTGGAGTCGGGTGACCAGTGAGGGTACCCGCGAGATAACTACGAGGCGTGGCCGGTCTTTCCCAGTCCTTGTCACAAGTCCTCGAGACGGGACGACGGGGCCAACAGTATCGTGGGCTCTGCTCGTTACCGCGCGCTCCCAACACACTAAGCGATTTGGATATTTGATCCGAGGGGCCTTCGGGTCCGATAGCACTAACCACCACGTGGGTGTGAGTGGGTGCTCTGCGTCGTATACATCAGCCGGAGTCGTCACGACGTCAGCGATTGAGCGGGCTGTTCGGATTGGACTTAGGATGCAACTGCGCTTGTATAAGGGGTTGCTAGGTCTGCTACCGAATGGCTTCGCAACGTGCGGAGTGTCCGGGGCGACGGCCATGACCCCCGGGGGCATAGGATTAGTCCGGCGTGCTCGATCCTCTCTGGCGGTATCCGGTCGGGTTGCGTCGTATTGTTTAGCCGAGGGCGGGCACGACCTGATGGTGTGTCCGGCCGGAGTTAAGCGAGCGTGGTGGGTAACTTGGTGCACCCCTGCAGGGAAGAAACAATCTATCGATAGCCTGTCCTACGGTAACGGACACTCGGAGTTGTATCCACTTCGGTACAACTAGAACTGGTGACTTGAGATATGAGGTTGATGTTGCTGCAAACACTATATATTATTATGATGAAACTATTCTGCTCCCTTCTAATTGCTGCAAGACCCTGAAGATGCTAGTCTTCGTCAGGACTAGGCTTTTCCCCTCTCTACTCTGGCTTTCTGCAGTCCAGTCCACCCACATAAAGCCTCCTTTGAAAATAATGCATTGCTAGTATAGATCTGATGTAAGTCTTGCTGAGTACTTTGGATGAGTACTCACGGTTGCTTTGCTTCCTCTTTTGTCCTACCCGCATGATAAATCAGACGACGGAGCCATGGTGCCCGCAGCCCCCGTTGACGACTACTACTACCAGCCCGAGGCTGGCTACTACTACTACCCGGCCGGCGAGTACTTCTACGAGGAGCCGGCGGACGACGACCAGGAGTAGGATCGGAGGTCCCAGGCAGGAGGCCTGCGCCTTTTCGATCGTAGCTTTTTATTTTGCCCCGCCTTTGCAAAAGGCCTATCTTCTTCTGTGTTGTATCTGTACCCAGATACCTAACGCTTCCGCTGACTATGTGTGTGACATCATGTTATGTATTCGAGCCCTCGAGGCCCCTGGCTTGTAATATATGACTTGTATGTATTTATTTAAGTTTTAGAGTTGTGCTGTGATTCCTTCACGTGAGTCCTTAGGCTTGATCGTGTGCATTTGCGTGTATGATTAGTGCACGATTAAGCCGGGGTCGTCACAGGTTGGTATCAGAGCCGACTGCCTGTAGGAACCCCCTTTCCAACTCTTTGGCCGAAGTCGAGTCTAGAGGTCCAAAAATATTTTACTAACTTGGCTGTGTGGCTTATGGCCCCACGTCGCCACTTGGGGTGGTATTAGGATCTTTTATTCCTCGTCTATACTCTGGGACTCTGAATATCCCTCCTATTCGGGTTAAATGATTTACTAACTCCATTAGGTTCTCGTTTTCACATCTACCCGGAGAGCTGGATATCAGTGCGGTTTCTTATCATTGACCTGATTATTCTGATAATCATTCCTTTCCATTTGTTTGTTTAACCTTTCTTATCAAGTCCTGATGATAATTGACTTGACAAGTCTGATTCTTCTTCTTTCAGATGAATCCTCTGTTTCCACTTCGCCCGGAGACTCAGCTTGTGCTTCGCACCTGGGCTAGAGATGCCCCTGGGTTTCCGGCCATTCTAGTCGCTCTCATGACCAGGCTGGGCTACCGCTGGTACCCCGAGTACATGGTCTACGAGGAGTATCGCGAGTTCAACCAGGAACAGTATTATGCTGATGTTCGTATCTACGACCGGCAGGATGACTCAGACACTGAGCTGTACCGCTTTCACGGTAGTGGCGTGACGGTTGCGATGGCAGTCCATGATGCTGCCTACGCTGCTGTCGCACGCCTCCGAGGAGAGCACAGAGATAGCTTGGATGCCTCTGAGTTTCGGTACATTCCGTATGCACCTGCTGGAGATGAGACTGGATACTACTCAGCTATCTGTGCCCCGTACGAGAGTCGACGTTATGACCCGCAGGTTCTGATTCAGCACACTCAGGCGCTGGATCGTACTGCTCGGGCCCTGGCGGTTGAGTTGTCCATCACTCGGACAGTTCTCTACCAGACGTTGACGCAGTTGGTACCGGCTGTCCAAGCAGGGACACTTCCTCAGTCTATCCTTTGCCCGCGCAGGATCAACACACCTCCAGGTGTCGAGTGGCCTGCGGTTGGAGGTCACACGCCAGTTCGTGGACCTCTGATTCCCGTCCGAGACCGGGTTCTGCATCAGAGTGCACATGGAGCTCAGGATCCTTCTGCAATCGAGATCCGCCGTCCGCACTTGCAGCTACCCCGTTTCAGTTCCCTTCTCCGACGTTGATGTAGCCTTAGCTACGTCTCGTTGTGTACTTCCTTACCGCGGTCTGCGCGCCGCCTACTATGTCTAGTTTCTGATTTTGCACCATTGTGCTGTCCGTTTGTAACCGACGTTATGTACGAACCCGTATGTCATGATGTGTATGATGTTGTATTTATTGCACTTCCCTTATGTCGTGCATATTTACTTCATTGTTAAATTCATGCAACGTGTATCCTTGTCGCTAAACCACCCCTGTTGGAATTATCAGGATGGCTGGTAACAATGATCCACCTCCACCTCCGCCTCCGCCTCCGCCGCCAGAATATATGGCTGCCGTAATGCAGACCCTTGACATGCAGCGTCAGGTGCTGCAGGGTATGCTCAACCAGATACCCCAGGTCAACGCCAATGCTCAGCATCAGCCTGCCGCTATCACTCTGCAAGAATTTCTGCGGCTCAATCCAACGGTATTTCGCAGTGCCGCCAACCCATTGGATGCCGATGATTGGCTGCGTGACATCTTCTTCGAGCTGGATTCTGCCGCCGTGTCCCCTGACAACTATGTTAAGTTTGCGACATATTTCCTGAAGGGTCCGGCAGCCCAGTGGTGGGACACGCACCGGAACACAGTGCCTGCTGGAACTGTTATCTCCTGGGCAGACTTCAAGACTGCCTTCCGTGCTCGGTACATCCCTGAGGGTGTTATCGACCGCAAGCGTACGGAGTTCCGTAACCTGATTCAGGGCAACAAGTCAGTTGATGCTTATCAGCGGGAGTTCCTGGAACTGTCCCGCTATGCTGAGGAAGATATCGCTACTGACGCAAGACGCCAAGAGAAGTTCAGGCGCGGACTTCACCATGATATTCTGCTTGCTCTAGTGGCGCTGGATTTTCCGGACTTCGCCACTTTAGTGAACAAGGCCATTCAGGTTGAAACTGGACTCAAGCTACACAAAGATGCTCTTAAGCGCTCTCGCGAGTCGGGCTCATCTTCGGGCTCGTCTTCTCAGAAGCGCCGCATATGGATTCCTCAGAGCATGTATCGTCCCAACGCTCCAGTGTACAGGCCTTCTTATGCTGCACCTCGTCTGCCTCCTCCACCGCCAATGCAGTACAGGCCTACTGTCCCAGCACCTCGAGCACCTGCGATTCGTCCAGAGAGTGGACTCTGCTTCAAGTGTGGCCGTCCGGGTCACCGTGCCAGAGACTGTCCGCAGGCTCAGGGTCAGCTGGCTCTTCCATCTGCTGGCCGTGGCAATGGACGTGGAGTTCCTCCGCAGCGCAACAATAATGTCAGGCCTTCGAATGCTCGTGGTGGTCAGCTTCACCACGTCAATCTGAGTGAAGACCCAGAGCAACCAGCCACAGTGATGGGTACACTTCTTGTCAACTCAGTATTTGCTAATGTTTTGTTTGATACTGGTGCATCTGATTCATTCATATCAGCACCATTTGCAATTAAACATGGCTTTAAACAAAATGAACTATATCAAACGGTATCCGTACAAACCTCCGCGGGTCAGTGCAACTCCACCTCATTCTGTCCGGATGTGGTAGTGGAGATAGAAGAAATGAAATTTCAGGCACACCCCATTGTCCTGAAATCCTGCGGCATCGACCTTATCCTAGGGATGGATTGGTTGGAGGCTCACGAGGCCCAAATTGATTGTGCCACCAAGACTGTACGTCTTCGACACCCCTCGAATCAACTCGTGAATTGCCGCGCTCGTGTATCCCATAATGCCGAAGCTCAAATTTATGCCTTAAATACATTGAATGCTTCACCACTTGACGGGCTCGAGAACATACCAGTTGTATGTGATTTCCCGGATGTCTTCCCTGAAGAGCTTCCAGGAATACCCCCTGCTCGAGCCGTCGAATTTGTTATTGACTTGAAGCCGGGTACTACTCCTATTGCGAAGCGTCCTTACAAGATGCCACCGCATCATCTCCTCGAGCTTAAGGAGGAAATCGACAAGTCTCTCAAGAAGGGCTTCATCCGTCCTAGTTCCTCTGCCTGGGGAGCACCGTCTCTTTTCGTCAAGAAGAAAGATGGTACGAATAGGCTGGTACAAGATTACCGACCTATCAACCAGGCAACCATCCAGAATAAATATCCGCTTCCTCGGATCAATGACTTATATGATCAACTGGCTGGATCATCTGTGTTTTCTAAACTCGACTTGAGGTTGGGTTATCACCAGATCCGTGTTCGCGAAGAGGATATTCCAAAGACTGCTTTTGTTACTCGCTATGGCCCGTATGAGTATACTGTCATGTCTTTCGGACTGACTAATGCTCCAGCTACCTTCTCCCGCCTGATGAATTATATATTCATGGATTACCTCGACAAGTTCGTCGTGGTATACCTAGATGATATTCTGGTATTCTCAAAGAACAAGGAAGAACACGCCGAACATCTTCGCCTTGTTCTGGAGAAGCTGCGAGAACATCAGCTTTATGCTAAGTTTTCCAAATGCGAGTTCTGGCTTTCCGAAGTAACCTACCTTGGACATGTGATTTCCAAGGATGGCATTGCCGTTAATCCGGAACGGGTTCAGGCTATTCTGGACTGGACTCCTCCGAAGAATGTCAAACAAGTGAGAAGTTTTCTCGGCCTTGCAAGCTATTGTCGTCGCTTTGTCGAGAACTTTTCCAAGATTGCCAAGCCCCTGACTAATCTGCTTCACAAAGGCGTTAAGTTTGAGTGGACAGATAAATGCCAGGAAAGCTTTCAAGCTCTTAAGGACAAGCTCGTTTCTGCACCAGTACTTGCTCCTCCAGATTCTCGTAAGGACTTTGTGATATATTGTGACGCCTCTCGTCAAGGATTAGGCTGTGTCCTAATGCAAGAACGAAGAGTGGTTGCTTATGCATCGCGTCAACTACGTCCGCATGAAGAGAATTATCCAGTGCATGATCTTGAACTTGCTGCAGTGATCTTTGCATTGAAGCTATGGCGACATTACCTTCTCGGTAACCGGTGTGAAATTTATACTGATCATCAAAGTTTGAAGTATTTATTCACTCAGCCGGATCTTAATCTCCGCCAACAGCGATGGTTGGAAACTATTTCTGAATACGACTGTGGTATTTCTTATACCCCTGGCAAGGCTAATGTGATGGCCGATGCCTTGAGTCGCAAGTCATACAGCACCAACCTCAAGGTTAAGCGAGCTCAACCTCGTCTTTATGAGGAATTGCGCAAGCTGAATCTGCATATCGTTCCACATGGTTCGCTCAATGACCTTGTGATACAGCCAGATCTTGAGAAGGCTGTCAAGGTAGCGCAAACCAAAGATGCTTTCGTTGATGTTATAAAACAGGAACTGCATCTTCCGAAATACAGGGATTTCTCAATATCCGAAGATGGAACCTTGTATTTCCGAGGCCGCATTGTGGTAACTCGTTTCGACCTAATGACTGATAAGGTCATGAAGGAGGCCCATGATACACCGCTGTCTATTCATCCTGGTAGTACTAAGATGTATCGTGATCTCCGCCAAAGGTACTGGTGGCCTAATATGAAGCGGGATATTGCTCGTCATGTTGCTGAATGCGATGTCTGTCGTCGCGTGAAAGCAGAGCATCAGAAGCCTGCTGGACTTCTGCAACCTCTTCCTATTCCGCTGTGGAAATGGGATAAGGTGCAGATGGATTTCATTACTGGATTTCCTAAGTCCCAGAAGGGTAACGATGCCATTCTTGTCGTCATCGACCAACTCTCAAAGGTTGCACACTTCTTGCCAGTCAAGGAGACTATCACTGCTAGCCAGTTAGCAGAACTGTATATCTCCAGAATTGTATCCCTCCACGGAATTCCGAAGGAGATCAGTTCGGACCGTGGCTCCCTGTTCACTTCCAAGTTCTGGGAAAGTTTTCAAGAAGCTTTGGGAACTCATATTCACTGGAGTTCAGCTTATCACCCCCAGTCCCAAGGTCAAGTTGAACGAGTCAATCAAGTGCTTGAAGATATGTTGCGAGCTTGTGTTATATCATTCGGTAAGAAATGGGAAGAATCTCTTCCATATGCCGAGTTCTCGTATAACAACAGCTATCAAGCAAGCTTGAAGATGGCTCCTTTTGAAGTTCTGTACGGACGTAAGTGTCGAACCCCTCTGAATTGGTCAGAAACTGGGGAACGACAAGTTATTGGTCCGGACATTATTCAACACGCCGAAGAGCAAGTCCGTATCGTGCGTGAAAATCTCAAGACGGCTCAAGACCGTCAGAAGAGCAATTATGATCGCAAGCGATGGGGTCTGACTTATCAACCAGGTGATCAAGTTTATCTTCGTGTCACCCCTATGAAGGGCACACACCGTTTCGGTATCAAGGGCAAGTTAGCTCCACGCTACATTGGTCCCTTTCCCGTGGTTGCTAGGCGTGGATTCGTGGCTTACAAATTGCAATTGCCTCCGCAATTCTCGCATATCCACGATGTGTTCCATGTGTCGCAACTTCGTCGATCTTTCAAGGAGTCCCCGCATCGTGCTGTGGATCACGAGATGCTCGAGCTTCAAGATGATCTGTCTTATAAGGAGCATCCGATCCGCATCCTCGATCAAACTGAACGTCGGACCCGCCAGAAGACAACCAAGTTCCTGAAAGTGCAGTGGTCAAATCATACTGAAGAAGAAGCCACTTGGGAACGCGAGGAAAATCTTCGGGCGGAATACCCCGACCTCTTTGCTTCTACCTCCTAAATTCTCGGGACGAGAATTTCTTTTAGAGGAGGAGAATTTGTAACACCCCTATGTATTAACTACTGTGTCACTTTGCTAAGTATGCCATGTCATCATCATTAGCAATGCATAGTCACAGTGGTTAAGCTTACAAGTTCAACAACTCCCCTGAAAATTCAAATTCAAACTTCAAGTGCAAAATGAAGTTGTTCCAAAAATTATGGAAAAATGTCCATGTTGTTGCAGATATTCCAAAACAATTGTTTTTGGTGAGAACAACATCACCAGCTACTCCCTTAATGGGCTAGGGCATCAAACAGTGTTCAAACAGCACCTTTAAATGCCCTTTCATTTTTGAATAAATTCAAAATGATCCAAAATAGCCCAAAGCAATTATTGGTGATGTGGAATATTTCAACATCAATTATGGGCCAACTCCCACATTTTTATAAAATGTTTGCTGGCCCAGGCATTTCTTTTCTCTCTGCTTTTGGAAATAAAAGAAATAGGGGAAAAGGAAACTTACCTGGCGCCTGAAGAGGCCCAGCCGGCCCAGCCCACAACCTCTTCTACCTGCTCCCGTCGCCGTGTCGACCGCGCGCTGGTCGCCGCGCGCTCGCCGCCGCAGCCGACGACACCTGCCGCCACAGGGCCGGCGAGGCGATAAGAACGCCCCAGCCGCTCCTCACCGGCCTCCTCTATCCATCCCCCCCCTCTTCCCTCGCTCGCCTCGTCGCTCTCCTCCTCCCAGATCCGGCCACCGAGCGCTCCCCGCCGCCGTTCGACCGCTGTCCTCGCGGCCACCGGCGCCGAGGGGCCTCGTCTCCGTGTCCTGCACGTGCGTGGGGCTCGACTACGCCGTCCCCGAGCCAAGTCCGAAGCCGACGAGCTCTGCATCGACTGCAAGCC
This sequence comes from Secale cereale, assembly GCA_902687465.1. Taxonomy (NCBI): domain Eukaryota; kingdom Viridiplantae; phylum Streptophyta; class Magnoliopsida; order Poales; family Poaceae; genus Secale; species Secale cereale. The sequence goes on along the minus strand of LR738713.1, from coordinate 713,359,967 downwards.
GTCGCCCCCTTCCTCTCGGCCTCCGGCGAGCTTCGACGGATTCCGGCCACCCCGCACCTGCCACGAGCAGGCGCTGAACGGCAACACCCCGCTGTGAGCCTCTCCCTCCCTCTCGGCCTCTTCTCCTCGTCGTTGAATGACCGTAGCAGTCGCGCCGTTCGTGCCCGAGCTCAGCGCCGCGGACCTCGTCGCCGGCGAGGTTCCGGTGACCCTTTGAGCACGGACGCTTGTCCAGTAGCTTCCTCGCGTCGCGTAGAGCATCTCCATCATCTTCGTTAGGTCGTTAGCTAGCCGTAGCTCCTTTTCCGTCGCACGCCCGAACGTACCTCCGCCGTAGCTCGTCGCCGGCCTCGATTCCGGCCATCTCCGGCCCGGAGGCCACCGGCGTTGGATGCGCGACTCAACGCCCGTTCGAACGAGCCTACGCGCGGGTCGAATGGACCCCCGTAGCGCTTTTCCGACCATCTCCGGCGAGAAACCGCCGCGGAAATGGTCGCCGGCGCGATTCCGGCGCGGCCGGCCGGCGAGGCTGACCTGGGGCCACCCCCAGGGTCGCTGCCCGTGGGCCCCAGGGCCCCCGTTGACTGGGTTGACCAGTCAACGTGCTGACTGGGCAGCCCCAGTCGCTGACACGCGGGCCCCACCGCATAATTAGCTAATTAAAACATTTTAATAATTAAAACTTAATTAGTTAAACTACCAGACACTGACATGTGGGGCCCAGCCGCTAATTAAACATTGTTTAGTTAAAATAAACTCTGTTATGACCACTGTCTATGACAGGTGGGACCCACTGGTCAGGTTTGACCTGACCAGTGCGGCTGTTGACTGCTGATGCAGTGCTGACGTCAGCATGACGCAATAAATCCTTTTCTGCTTTTAAATAAAATCCAGAAATTCAAATAAACTTTGAAAAATCATATCTTTTAAACCGTAACTCCGATGAAAATAATTTATATATGAAAATTGATCAGAATTTCGATACGAATCTAGATACGCCCTCCGTACTCCCATCAGATGTCCCTAGCTAGATGAACATGGAACTTTTGACCTGTTTTCGATAAATGAATAGTGCTCAACTTTAATAAAATAAATCCAAACAATTTCTAAAAATAACTAATTTGACCTAGACATATTTTTAGGCAACCCTACACTGCACGTTAGCTTAGCACGCTCTGTGTTGCATATGCTTGTGTATTTATCTGTTTCTTCCCCCTCTTCTCTCTCGGTAGAGTCCGGCGCTGACGCAGATCCCGAGACCGACGCTGTCCCGGTGATTGGTTCCCCCTCCGACGATCTTGCTTTTGCCACCGAGCAACCAGGCAAGCAACCCCCCCCCTTGAGCATTTCCAATATCGCCTATGTCTGTTCTCTCTTATTCTTGCATTAGAATTGCTGCTACTGCTACTGCTCCTATTACTGTTGCATAGCCTGTTTTTGCTAAATTGTTGATACCTGCCTTTATTCATAAACTGCTTAGTATAGGTTGGGTAGCACTGCTATGGTCCCGCACTCTCGTAGTTGCCTCGCATAGTACCCTTGCCTCGATCAAGCGATCGAGCCCCTTCCCCTGACCTTCTTCACATCACCGCACATCCCCCCCTAATATGCTCGACTCCGCAGAGTTAACATCGGGTGACGAGGGTGATACCTCTGAACTCACTTTCGATGTTGTCCCTGTAGTATAGCTAACTCGTTGTGGGTTACCGAGGGTGATTCCTCTTCCCACTCCCGACTTAGCTTTTGTCGTGCATCCGCTATGGTGAATACCGCCGAGGGTGATTCCTCCGGTACCACCTTAACGGGACTTGTCGTATAGGAGTCCAACGAGGGTGATTCCTCGGATTCCTCATCGGCATGACAACCACACGGATGACCTGGTTACTGTACCGTGTTTAAAGACGTATCGATCCCCGAGGCCGGACGTCGCCAGGAACAAAGGCGTGCGGCCAGAGGTATCGTGCGTCTGAAGACACTTTATGGTGACTACTACACTTGTTGGTTAGAGACGGGTTGACCCTGAGGGGTACCCGCGAGTGCCTTTGAGGCGTGAGCTGTGGAGTCGGGTGACCAGTGAGGGTACCCGCGAGATAACTACGAGGCGTGGCCGGTCTTTCCCAGTCCTTGTCACAAGTCCTCGAGACGGGACGACGGGGCCAACAGTATCGTGGGCTCTGCTCGTTACCGCGCGCTCCCAACACACTAAGCGATTTGGATATTTGATCCGAGGGGCCTTCGGGTCCGATAGCACTAACCACCACGTGGGTGTGAGTGGGTGCTCTGCGTCGTATACATCAGTCGGAGTCGTCACGACGTCAGCGATTGAGCGGGCTGTTCGGATTGGACTTAGGATGCAACTGCGCTTGTATAAGGGGTTGCTAGGTCTGCTACCGAATGGCTTCGCAACGTGCGGAGTGTCCGGGGCGACGGCCATGACCCCCGGGGGCATAGGATTAGTCCGGCGTGCTCGATCCTCTCTGGCGGTATCCGGTCGGGTTGCGTCGTATTGTTTAGCCGAGGGCGGGCACGACCTGATGGTGTGTCCGGCCGGAGTTAAGCGAGCGTGGTGGGTAACTTGGTGCACCCCTGCAGGGAAGAAACAATCTATCGATAGCCTGTCCTACGGTAACGGACACTCGGAGTTGTATCCACTTCGGTACAACTAGAACTGGTGACTTGAGATATGAGGTTGATGTTGCTGCAAACACTATATATTATTATGATGAAACTATTCTGCTCCCTTCTAATTGCTGCAAGACCCTGAAGATGCTAGTCTTCGTCAGGACTAGGCTTTTCCCCTCTCTACTCTGGCTTTCTGCAGTCCAGTCCACCCACATAAAGCCTCCTTTGAAAATAATGCATTGCTAGTATAGATCTGATGTAAGTCTTGCTGAGTACTTTGGATGAGTACTCACGGTTGCTTTGCTTCCTCTTTTGTCCTACCCGCATGATAAATCAGACGACGGAGCCATGGTGCCCGCAGCCCCCGTTGACGACTACTACTACCAGCCCGAGGCTGGCTACTACTACTACCCGGCCGGCGAGTACTTCTACGAGGAGCCGGCGGACGACGACCAGGAGTAGGATCGGAGGTCCCAGGCAGGAGGCCTGCGCCTTTTCGATCGTAGCTTTTTATTTTGCCCCGCCTTTGCAAAAGGCCTATCTTCTTCTGTGTTGTATCTGTACCCAGATACCTAACGCTTCCGCTGACTATGTGTGTGACATCATGTTATGTATTCGAGCCCTCGAGGCCCCTGGCTTGTAATATATGACTTGTATGTATTTATTTAAGTTTTAGAGTTGTGCTGTGATTCCTTCACGTGAGTCCTTAGGCTTGATCGTGTGCATTTGCGTGTATGATTAGTGCACGATTAAGCCGGGGTCGTCACACGTGATCTGAGAATTATCCTCATTGCTGCACAGAGAATTATGTCCTTGATGCACCGCTAGGTGACAGACCTATTGCAGGAGCAGATGTAGACGTTATGAACGTTTTGACAAAAGCTCGGTATGATGACTACTTGATAGTTTAAGTGCACCATGCTTTACGGCTTAGAACCGGGACTTCAAAAACGTTTTGAACGCCACGGAGCATATAAGATGTTCCAAGAGTTGAAATTAGTATTTCATACTCATGCCCGTGTCGAGAGGTATAAGACTTCTGACAGTACTTTGCCTACAAGATGGAGGAGAATAGCTCAACCAGTGAGCATGTGCTCAGATTGTCTGGGTACTACAATTACTTGAATCAAGTGGGAGTTAATCTTCCAGATAAGATAGTAATTGACAAAGTTCTCTAGTCACTATCACCAAGTTAGTAGAACTTTGTGATGAACTACAATATGCAAGGGATGACGAAAGGAATTCCCGAGCTCTTCGCGATGCTGAAGTCGGCGAAGGTAGAAATCATGAAAAAGCATCAAGTGTTGATGGTTAACAAGAGCACTTGTTTCAAGTAAAGGGCAAAGGGATAGAAGGGGAACTTCAAGAAGAATGACAAGCAAGTTGTCACTCCCGTGAAGAAACCCAAAGCTAAAACTCAAGCCTGAAACTAAGTGCTTCTACTGCAAAGGAAATGGTCACTGGAAGTGGAACTGCCCTAGATACTTGGCGGATAAGAAGGATGGCAAAGTGAACAAAGATATATTTTGATATACAGATTATTGATGTGTACTTTACTAGTGTTCATAGAAACCCCTGGGTATTTGATACCGGTTCAGTTGCTAAAATTAGTAACTCGGAACAAGAATTGCAGAATGAACAGAGACTAGTTAAAGGTGAAGTGACGATGTGTGTTGGAAGTGGTTCCAAGATTGATATGATCATCATCGCACACTCCCTATAATTTCAGGATTAGTGTAAAACCTAAATAAATGTTATTTGGCATTTGCGTTGAGCATGAATATGATTTGATCATATTTATTGCAATGCGGTTATTCATTTAAAGTCATAGAATAATTGTTATTCTGTTTACATGAATAAAACCTTCGATGGTCATACACCCAATGAAAATAGTTTGTTGGATCTCGATCGTGGTGATACACATATTCATAATATTGAAGCCAAAAGATGCAAGGTTAATAATGATAGTGCAACTTATTTGTGGCACTGCCGTTTAGGTCATAATGGTGTAAAGCGCATGAAGAAACTCCATAGTGATGGACTTTTGGAATCACTTGGTGCTTGCGAACCATGCCTCATGGGCAAGATGACTAAAACTCCGTTCTCCGGAACAATGGAGCGAGCAACAGATTTGTTGGAGATCATACATACAGATGTATGTGGACCAATGAGTGTTGAAGCTCGCGGCGGGTATCATTATTATCTGACCTTCACTGATGATTTGAGCAGATATGGGTATATCTACTTAATGAAGCACAAGTCTGAAACATTTGAAAAGTTCAAAGAATTTCAGAGTGAAGTGGAGAATCATCGTAACAAGAAAATAAGAGTTTCTACGATATGATCGTAGAGGTAAAATATTTGAGTTAGCGAGTTTGGCCTTCAGTAAAAACAATGTGAAATAGTTTCACTACTCACGCCACCTGGAACACCACAGTGTAATGGTGTATCCGAACGTCATAACCGTACTTTATTAGATATGGTGCGATCGATGATGTCTCTTACCGATCTACCACTATCGCTTTTGGGGTTATGCATTAGAGACAGCTACATTCACGTTAAATAGGGCACCATCTAAATCCGTGGAGATGACACCGTATGAACTGTGGTTTGACGAGAAACCTAAGCTGTCATTTCTTTAAGTTTGGGACTGCGATGCTTATGTGAAAAAGTTTTCAACATGATAAGCTCGAACCCAAATCGGAGAAGTAAATCTTCATAGGATACCCAAAAAAAAACTGTTGGGTACACCTTCTATCACAGATCCGAAGGCAAGGTCTTTATTGCTAAGAGTGGATCCTTTCTAGAGAAGGAGTTTCTCTCAAAAGAAGTGAGTGGGAGGAAAGTAGAACTTGATGAGGTAATTGTACCTTCTCCCGAATTGGAAAGTGGAACATCACAGAAACTAGTTCCAGTGATTCCTACACCAATTAGTGAGGAAGCTAATGATGATGATCATGAAACTTCAGATCAAGTTTCTGCTGAACTTCATAGATCAACCAGAGTTCGTTCCGCATCAGAGTGATACGGCAACCCGGTTCTGGAAGTCATGTTACTGAACCATGATGAACCTACGAACTATGAGGAAGCGATGATGAGCCCAGATTCCGCAAAATGGCTTGAGGCCATGAAATCTGAGATGGGATCCATGTATGAGAACAAAGTGTGGACTTTGGTTGACTTGCCCGATGATCGGCAAGCCATCGAAAATAAATGGATCTTGAAGAGGAAGACTGAGGCTGACGGTAATGTTACTGTTTACAAAGCTCGACTTGTTGCGAAAGTTTTTCAACAAGTTCAAGGAGTTGACTACGATGAGACTTTCTCACCCGTAGCGATGCTTAAGTCAGTCCGAATCATGTTAGCAATTGCCGCATTTTATGAAATCTGGCAAATGGATAACAAAACTGCATTCTTTAATGGATTTATTAAAGAAGACTTGTATATGATGCAACCAGAAGGTTTTGTCAATCCTAAAGGTGCTAACAAAATGTGCAAGCTCCAACGATCCATCTATGGACTGGTGCAAGCATCTCGGAGTTGGAATATATGCTTTGATAAGTTGATCAAAGCATATAGATTTATATAGACTTGCGGTGAAGCCTGTATTTACAAGAAGTGAGTGGGAGCACTACAACCTTTCTGATAAGTATATGTGAATGACATATTGTCGATCGGAAATGATGTAGAATTTTCTGGAAAGCATAAAGGAGTGTTTGAAAGGAGTTTTTCAAAGAAAGACCTTGGTGAAGCTGCTTACATATTGGGCATCAAGATCTATAGATATAGATCAAGACGCTTGATAAGACTTTCAATGAGTACATACCTTGATAAGATTTTGAAGTAGTTCAAAATGGATCAGTCAAAGAAGGAGTTCTTGCCTGACTTGTAAGGTGTGAAGTTGAGTAAGACTCAAAGCCAAACCACGACAGAAAAATATAGAGAGAATGAAAGTCATTCCCTATGCCTCAGCCATAGGTTCTATAAAGTATGCCATGCTGTGTACCAAACATGTTGTGTACCTTGACATGAGTTTGTCAAGGGGGTACAATAGTGATCCAGGAGTAGATCACTGTACAGCAGTCAAAATTATCCTTAGTAACTGGATGACTAAGGAAATGTTTCTCGATTATGGAGGTGATAAAGAGTTCGTCGTAAAGGGTTACGCCGATGCAAGCTTTGACACTAAATCCAGATGACTCTAAGTATCAATCTGGATGCGTATTGAAAGTGGGAGCAATTAGCTAGAGTAGCTCTATGCAGAGCATTGTAGACATAGAAATTTGCGAAATACATACGGATCTGAATGTGACAGACCCGTTGACTAAACTTCTCTCACAAGCAAAACATGATCACACCTTATTACTCTTGGGTATTAATCACATAGCGATGTGAACTAGATTATTGACTCTAGTAAACCCTTTGGGTGTTGGTCACATGGCGATGTGAACTATGGGTGTTATTCAAATAACGATGTGAACTATCGGTATTAAATCACATGGCGATGTGAGCTAGATTATTGACTCTAGTGCAAGTGGGAGACTGAAGGAAATATGCCCTAGAGGCAATAATAAAGTTGTTATTTATATTTCCTTATATCATGATAAATGTTTATTATTCATGCTAGAATTGTATTAACCGGAAACTTAGTACATGTGTGGATACATAGACAAAACAATATGTCCCTAGTATGCCTCTACTAGACTAGCTCATTGATCAAAGATGGTTATGTTTCCTAGCCATAGACATGAGTTGTCATTTGATCAACGGGATCACATCATTAGGAGAATGATGTGATGGACAAGACCCATCCGTTAGCATAGCACTATGATCGTTTAGTTTTACTGCTATTGCTTTCTTCATGACTTATACATGTTCCTATGACTATGACTTATACCCAAAAGAGACTGTTGGGTACACCTTCTATCACAGATCCGAAGGCAAGATATTCGTTGCTAAAAATGGATCCTTTCTAGAGAAGGAGTTTCTCTCGAAAGAAGTGAGTGGGAGGAAAGTAGAACTTGATGAGGTAATAGTACCTTCTCCCGGATTGGAAAGTAGTACATCACAGAAAATTGTTCCAGTGATTCCTACACCAATCAGTGAGGAAGTTAATGATAATGATCATGAAACTTTGGATCAAGTTTCTGCTGAACGTCGTAGATCAACCAGAGTACGTTCCGCACCAGAGTGGTACGGCAACCCAGTTCTGGAAATCATGTTACTAGACCATGATGAACCTACGAACTATGAGGAAGCGATGATGAGCCCAGATTCCGCAAAATGGCTTGAAGCCATGAAATCTGAGATGGGATCCATGTATGAGAACAAAGTGTGGACTTTGGTTGACTTGCCCGATGATCGGCAGGCCATCGAAAATAAATGGATCTTCAAGAGGAAGACCGACGCAGACGGTAATGTTACTGTTTACAAAGCTCGACTTGTTGCGAAAGGTTTTCGACAAGTTCAAGGAGTTGACTACGATGAGACTTTCTCACCTGTAGCGATGCTTAAGTCTGTCCGAATCATGTTAGCAATTGCCGCATTTTATGAAATCTGGCAAATGGATGTCAAAACTGCATTCCTGAATGGATATCTCAAAGAAGAGTTGTATATGATGCAACCAGAAGGTTTTGTCGATCCAAAAGGTGCTAACAAAGTATGCAAGCTCCAGCGATCCATCTATGGACTGGTGCAAGCATCTCGGAGTTGGAATATACGCTTTGATGAGGTGATCAAAGCATATCGTTTTATACAGACTTTTGGAGAAGCCTGTATTTACAAGAAAGTGAGTGGGAGCTCTGTAGCATTTCTAATATTATATGTGGATGACATATTGTTGATTGGAAATGATATAGAATTTCTGGACAGCATAAAAGGATACTTGAATAAGAGTTTTTCAATGAAAGACCTCGGTGAAGCTGCTTATATATTAGGCATCAAGATCTATAGAGATAGATCAAGACGCTTAATTGGACTTTCACAAAGCACATACCTTGATAAGATTTTGAAGAAGTTCAAAATGGATCAGTCAAAGAAAGGGTTCTTGCTTGTATTACAAGGTATGAAGTTGAGTAAGACTCAATGCCCGACCACTGCAGAAAAATATAGAGAGAATGAAAAGTCATTCCCTATGCCTCATCCATAGGTTCTATAAAGTATGCCATGCTGTGTACCAAACATGTTGTGTACCTTGCCATGAGTTTGTCAAGGGGGTACAATAGTGATCCAGAAGTAGATCACTGTACAGCGGTCAAAATTATCCTTAGTAACTGGATGACTAAGGAAATGTTTCTCGATTATGGAGGTGATAAAGAGTTCGTCGTAAAGGGTTACGCCGATGCAAGCTTTGACACTAAATCCAGATGACTCTAAGTATCAATCTGGATGCGTATTGAAAGTGGGAGCAATTAGCTAGAGTAGCTCTATGCAGAGCATTGTAGACATAGAAATTTGCGAAATACATACGGATCTGAATGTGACAGACCCGTTGACTAAACTTCTCTCACAAGCAAAACATGATCACACCTTATTACTCTTGGGTATTAATCACATAGCGATGTGAACTAGATTATTGACTCTAGTAAACCCTTTTGGGTGTTGGTCACATGGCGATGTGAACTATGGGTGTTATTCACATAACGATGTGAACTATCGGTATTAAATCACATGGCGATGTGAGCTAGATTATTGACTCTAGTGCAAGTGGGAGACTGAAGGAAATATGCCCTAGAGGCAATAATAAAGTTGTTATTTATATTTCCTTATATCATGATAAATGTCTTTTATTCATGCTAGAATTGTATTAACCGGAAACTTAGTACATGTGTGGATACATAGACAAAATAGTATGTCCCTAGTATGCCTCTACTAGACTAGCTCATTGATCAAAGATGGTTATGTTTCCTAGCCATAGACATGAGTTGTCATTTGATCAACGGGATCACATCATTAGGAGAATGATGTGATGGACTAGACCCATCCGTTAGCATAGCACTATGATCGTTTAGTTTTACTGCTATTGCTTTCTTCATGACTTATACATGTTCCTATGACTATGAGATTATGCAACTCCCGAATACTGTAGGAACACCTTGTGTGCTATCAAACGTCACAACGTAACTGGGTGATCATAAAGATGCTCTACAGGTGTCTCCGAAAGTATTCGTGGTGTTGGCATAGATCAAGATTAGGATTTGTCACTCCGAGTGTCGGAGAGGTATCTCTGGGCCCTCTCGGTAACACACATCATAATAAACCTTGCAAGCAAAAGACTAATGAGTTAGTCACGAGATGATGTGTTACGGAACGAGTAAAGAGACTTGCCGGTAACGAGATTGAACTAGGTATAGTGATACCGACGATCGAATCTCGGGCAAGTAACATACCGATGACAAAAGGAACAACGCATGTTGTTATGCGGTTTGACCGATAAAGATCTTCGTAGAATATGTAGGAGCCAATATGAACATCCAGGTTCCGCTATTGGTTATTGACCGGAGATGAGTCTCGGTCATGTCTACATAGTTCTCGAACCCGTAGGGTCCGCACGCTTAACGTTTGATGACGATCAGTATTATGAGTTTATGAGTTTTGATGTACCGAAGGTAGTTCGGAGTCCCGGATGAGATCACGGACATGACGAGGAGTCTCGGAATGTCCGAGACATAAAGATTGATATATTGGACGACTATATTCGGACACCGGAAGTGTTCCGGAAAAGTTTCGGATTTAACGGGATTGCCGGAAGGGGTTACCGGAACCCCCTACGAGGGGGGATGGTCCATAGTGGGCTTTGAGGAAGGGAGAGAGGCAGCCCATAGAGGGTGGCCGGCGCCCCACCAGGGGATCCTAGTTGGACTAGGATTTGGGGGCGCCACCTCTCCTTCTCTTTCTTTTTCCATCTCTTCCTTCTTGATGGACTCCTACTAGGAATAGGATTGCAATCCTACTCCTAGTAGGATTGCCCTAGCCGCATCATAGGAGGCCGGCCGGCCCTCCCCTCTTGGTCCTTTATATACGGGGGCAGGGGAGCACCCAAAGACACACAAGTTGAATTGTTCCAGCCGTGTGCGGTGCCCCCCTCCACAGAAACACACCTCGGTCATACCGTTGCAGTGCTTAGGCGAAGCCCTGCGCCGGTAAATACATCATATCCGTCACCACGCCGTCGTGCTGACGAAACTCTCCCGTGAAGCTCAACTGGATCAAGAGCTCGTGGGACGTCATCAAGCTGAACGTGTGCTGAACGCGAAGGTGCCGTACGTTCGGTGCTTGATCGGTTGAATCGCGAAGAAGTTCGACTACATCAACCGCGTCACTTGACGCTTCCGCTTCCGGTCTACGAGGGTACGTAGACACACTCTTCCCTCTCGTTGCTATGCATCTGGTAGATAGATCTTGCGTGATCGTAGGAAAATTTTAAAATACTACGTTCTCCAACAGCTCCAAAACCCTCACCCACTTTCTCAAATTCCACATATGTCCAAAAATCTAAATCAAACTCGGCCCCACCGATTTGATCCATCCGGCACCACCGAGTTCATTTGACATATCCATTACCAGAAACCCTAGACAATTCGGTCCCACCGATATGGATCTCGGTCTCACCGAGATGGCTTTGCAAACTCTCTATTTCCCTTCATAACATTTTGGTCTCACCGAGAAGAGCGATCGGTCCCATTGAGTTTGCATGGTAAACTCTCGGTTTCCCTTCGTAATGTTTCGGTCTCACCGAAATGAGCGATCGGTCCCATCGAGTTTGCTTGACCAATTCTCTGTACCGCACTTTGCTGAAATCGGTCTCATCGAGTTCATGCAATAGGCGCCACCGAGATGAGATTTTCCCCTAGCCCTAGCACATCGGTCACACCGAGTTGATCATGTCGGTCCCACCGAGATTCCTAACGTTCACATTTTGAATTGCTTCGGTCCCACCGAGTTCCTTTATTCGGTCTGACCAAGTTGGGTCAAATATGTGTAACGGTTGGATTTTGTGTGGAGGCTATATATACCCCTCCACCCCCATCTGCATTTGTGAGAGAGCCATCAGAACGTGCCTACACTTCTACTACTTATTTTCTGAGAGAGAACCACCTGCTCATGTGTTGAGACCAAGATATACCAATCCTATCACAAGAATCTTGATCTCCAGCCTTTCCCAAGTTGTTTTTCACTCAAATCATCTTTCCACCGTATCCAAATCTGTGAGAGAAAGTTGAGTGTTGAGGAGACTATCACTTGAAGCACAAGAGCAAGAAGTTCATCATCAACACACTATTTATTACCTTTTAGAGAGTGGTGTCTTCTTTGTGGGACATGAGGAGAATCGAGTGCGACGTTGAGTTTGACCAGTCAGCGCAAGAGGCGAAGAGGGCAGCACCCAGCCGTTAGAGAATCTTCAAATGAACCATCGAAACCGTTCCTATATGTCCGAGCAAACATGTCAGATAATGTAAGGACAAAACAACCTCTCCAACGTAGGCGACCCAAATCCTCCATTTATCTGGATTGCTAGCTGCTACGAACTACTCCCTCTGTAAAGAAATATAAGAGCATTTAGATCATTAAAGTAGTGATATAAAATGCTCCTATGCTTATTTACGGAGGAAGTAGATTGAACTCAACCTCGTGTAGTTGATCTATTTGATAGCTATACATGTCGGCCTGGCGCCTTGTTCAATTTGTTGTATAAAATGTTTGTGCTGAACAAGGATGATGAGGAACTCACGGGCATTTCCAAAATGAAGTTGAAATGGTACTTATAGAATATTTATTAAAATACGAGAGAGAATATAGAGGTGAATAGATATTGACCATGAATTTTTTCAGACCACTGTCTATATAAAAATTAGGACAACCAAATATGAACAGCAGAACAAGCTGCTCTTAGCATTAGTACCATGACACTCGCATTTGCACTTGACGATCTGATAACAGTTAGAGCAACTCCAAAGGGGCGACCCAAACGGACGGCGCATTTGTCTGCTTTTTGTCCGTTTGGGTCGGCCGCCCGCCCGACGTCCGCCTAGTTTTGCATTTGGGTCGGCAATGCGTCCAACGTGCCGACCCATTTCATGTCCGCATTGAACTTTCAAATAAAAAAGGCCCGCGGCCGATCATGCCAGCGGCCATGACTCATGCCGGCACCATGCCAGCGCCGACATACAATGCCGGCTTCAGAAAATACCACAGTTCATGCTGGCGCACTCTCACCAGCCGGCCGACACACATGCCAGCACGCAAAAAATGGTGGGACTTGAGTTCGACCACGCCATCGCGGCTCCCGTGGTCATGCCGGCATATAAAAAAGTTGGCCCTCGACGCCATAGATCACTAGTCGTCCAACTTGAGCATGTCAGCCTGCATCTTCTCGAACCACGCCCTCTTCCTTGGCGACAAGGCGTTGAGATCGACCTTCATGATCTCCACCCCGGTCATCATGCTTGCAAGAGCCACTTCTTTCGCCTTTGTCTTGGCGTTGGCAGCCTCGATCTCTAGCATCTTGGCTTGCTTCTCCGCCTCGAGCTCGAACATCCTGGCTTGCTTCTCGGCGTCAAGATCAAGCCTTCTCCTTTGGATCTCCATGAAATCATCCATTTGCTCCGCCTTGAAACGCCGGCGCTCCTCCTCCCTTGAGTCCTTCTTATTCATCATGCCGTCCACGCTTGCGATCAAGGCGTTGGTGGCCGCATCTCGCTTGTCCTCCTTCTTGGAGTTGGTCTTCCCCCGCGGCCGTGCCGGCTCGCCCTCCCCAACATCCTCCACGGCGCCCTCCCCCCCGCATGCCTTGAGTGCGGCATATTGTGCCTTGAACTTCTCTTCGTCCTTGATGACCCGATAGCAACGGGAGAGGTTGAAGCACTTGTCATTGTGTTGAACCTTGAATGACTCCAAAGCTTGAAATGCCTACAAAATGTTTCCATGCAAGCATATGGGCAAGTGATAGCAAATGAAGACATAAAAGGATGATCTTGATGGCACAAAAGAGGGCGAGGGAGGCGAGGCCGGCAGCGGCGTCGAGGTCGAGGTCAAGGTTGATGGCGTCCTTCATGGCTGGTTGGGGGGAGGGGACGCGCGCGGGCGGGAGCTCTTTTGGGGAAAATGGGGGGAAATGTTGGTGGCTGCCACCGACCGGCGGGCCCGGGGAGAGGAGATGGCGCGCGCGCGTCCGTCTCGTATCCGCGCCGACGCAAATCCGGCACAAAATTGGGCATGAAATGGGTCGCCCGCGGACGAAAAAGGACGCGCGTCCGTTTGGGTCGGCGCGCCGCGTCGACCCGAACGAACGCGGGCGGACGAAATGGGTCGCCCCATTGGAGTTGCTCTTACCACTGTAGTGTACTGTGCTTATTAACATTCAATAGCAGCTTTTGGAGACGAGCTCAATTCTTTGCATGGAACTACTTTGTGGACGACAATTCACGGGACGAATCTTGAACGAGAGCCGCTCCAGTGGTCCTACTCCTACTGTATACAGCAGACATGATGAAAATCGTCCGTATACTGTCGTTAGTATAGTATATTGCCCTTTTTTAAAAGGAGGTAACCATGTCTCTGCATCGAGTGATGCACACCCAACTTCATTGCATTATGTAATAAGATCTTACAAAGTAAATACACAAATCAACCAAAAACATCTTCCTTGCGAAAATTGTCATCCTACCTACATGGTTGATGATGTATCCTGACCTGGCGTCAACGCACACCATAAAATCCAGTGACCTCACCAAGTCACTCGCCAGCTAGCCGGGAGCACCAACCGGTTTAGCAGACTCTCAGTGTGCACCACATTTGCACGTTATAGAATTTGTCGTTGCCATCTTCCGCCATCCCATCTTCAGGAGTAGTCAATGCAATGACCTTGCCAGACCCTTCTGCCATCGACGCCAAGACGACGTTAGACAACATCACTTACCACCGTCCTACGTGCGCCCATCAAACGGTACCCAGCACCGAGACCCCGCTGCACCTTGCCGCCAAGACTCGCATCCGTCGATACTGTAGATGGCACACCGTTCCACCTTGGTCACCGCACGAGAAGCATGCGGAGACATGCACCCAGCCATCGAAGCCAAACACTTGTCCCTCTAGCCGATGTACAACCCCAAAGATGATGCCCCCATAGGGGTGAGGACACAGGAACCTCACTTTCATCTGATCTGGAATCCGAATCTGGGGTTTCCCCCAGGGCACACATGAACGCAAATTGCCCCACAACGCCTCCAACGAGATAACGACGCCCACGAGCGCCGTCGTCGACAGTTTCGGCCGAGGCCGAATCAGGCTTTCACTGGCAACCTCGTGCCCATCACTGGTTGGTCCACCAGATTCTCCTCCCCCTCATCCAGCACGCCCCATGGGGACGTCCCTGCCGCCGGAAACCGCCCACGACCGGATTCGCAGCGGTGTGACCACTCAGAACCACCGCCCCGCCTGGGTGAGCCGTCGATGACGGAAGAATCCACATCATTGTGCCACCGTCGCGGGACGACGCACACATCGAAGCAGGACACTCGTGCGGATCTCCATCGCAACCGCGTCTCGGAGCCATGGCGGAGAAAGCCCCTGCCACGATCATTCGCTGCCTGGCTTTGCCACGCGTCACTCCGCTGGCGGCAAGGAGAGGGGTGGCGGCGGCCGAAGCCCTAGATCGGATCGGGAGGGAGGAGACCGAGCTTGTTTTTTGAAAAATTCGAAAATCATATTTTCAAGTGTCAAGAATTTCTAAAAAAATATACATGTTCATATTGTTGTGTTTTATATGTGCGTAAAGTCTGATGATGGAATACATTATGGTGAGAGCTACACAAAAAAGACAAATTGATGCATTTTCATAGCAAGCAGTGCATGTATTGTTCATCATTTGAAAATCATGATTTTCCATTTTTTTTGTAGCTCTGACCATAAGGTATATCATTAGAATATCATCTTCTAATTTGATACACATGTACTATACATCTGTATGAATGCGTGTGATATTTCTAGAATTTTTTGGAGCTTTGAAAAACGAGATTTTTAAAATTTTCAAATAAAGGGCTCCATGAAGCTCGACCTCCATTTAGTATTTTCGCTTGTAAAAATATAGGATCCTAAGTTTTATCATTGTAGTAATTTTTTTTTGCGGAAATGGTAGTACTAACTAATTATCATGATTTTTAGTATCATCATATACTATCCAATTCGGTGCCAAGGCTCATCTGCTCCCGCTCAGAAAAAAATGAAAATAAATACTAGAAAAATTTAAAAAATTCAATTTTTTTATGTGATAGATAATTTGCCGCGTGAGGTTCAATCCAAATTTGAACTTATTTGGACATCTGAGTAGCTCTTGGCAAAAAAGACAAATCGGGTCAGAACAGTGCGTGAACAATAAATATTTTTACAGACCCCGATTTTGTCTTTTTTGCCGAGAGCTGCTCAGATGTCCAAACAAATTCAAATTTGGATCAGACCTCACGCGGCAAATTATCTATCACATTTTTTTTGGAATTTTTTGAATTTTTCTAGTATTTATGTTTATTTTTTTTATGAATGGGAGCAGATGAGTCTGGGCATTGAACTGGATAGTATATGAAGCAGAAACTCCGCGTCCCTCATTTACGCTTCGGTATATTTTTGTATTATCATAATAGTAAGGATACATTTGCCACAGCTTGTGTATGTTTTAGTACCATCATATAATAGTGAGGATACATTTACCACACCGCTCCGTCTGGTGAAATGCACCACCATGGTGTGCTGATGAATGTTACCACCATGGTAACTTTTTGTTCTATAAAGAATGGTAACTCGCGCGGTGCCACGGTAGAGCCCTGGCGCGCAGGAAGCAAGGTCCACGGTTCATGTGCGCTCTGCGCGCTCCTTGACCGCCATCACATGCTGCTGTGTAGCGCTGCCCCGTCCTCGTGCGAGGCCCCCTCGGTGGTGAGCCCGAAGCCGAGCGGGAAGAGCGGGTCGTAGTGCGCGTCGCCGACGTTCATCGGCAGCTGCTCCACCGACTTGAACCACGTCCGCGCCAGCCTCCCGGTGAACCCGTAGTCGCCGAACAGCGCGTCGGTGACGCCCTGCCCCTCCGAGCCGGGCAGCCACGCCGCCACCAGCGCGTCCGACGCCGCCAGGAGCGGCTGCGCCACCACGGGCCGCCCGCTGATGAGCACCGTCGCGCACCGGACCGCGCCGCACACCGCCTCCACGGTGCTCAACCCGGGCTCCGGGATCGTCAGGTTCAGGTTGTCGCCCGCTGTCTCCGTGTACGGGTGCTCGCCCACCGCCACGATGGCGTAGGAGAAGCCGCCGTTCTTGACGAACTCCGCGTCCGGGTTCTCCGCGAACACCACGGTGGTCGACGGGTCCACTGCCGCCCTAACGGCGTCGAGGATGGTGGTGCCCACGGTGATGCGCCCGGAGTCGCCCTGCCACTCGATCGTCCAGCCGCCGCACTGGTAGCCCAGGTTGTCGGCGTGCCTGCCGGCGACGAGGATCCTGGGCGCCTTCTTGGACAGCGGCAGCATCGGCACGTCGTTCGTCCTGCCATTCTTCAGGAGCACCAGCGACTTCCTCACGGCCTCCCTCGCCAAATCTCTGTGCTCCTGCATATACCAAGTACAGTAGCAGCACATCAATTCAGGAGCTGAAGCAACATTTCTGAAATTGGTAACAAATCATAAATTCAGAATTCAGGAGCTGAAGCAACTTTCTGAATTCAGCACCAGAGTTTCATCAGTGAGTACCTGCTTGCCTAGCTGCTCAGCCATGGCCGGATCGGCGTAAGGGTTCTCGAACAGGCCCATGGCGAACTTGACGCGGAGGATCCGGGTGACGGCGTCGTCGATCCTGCTCATCGGGACTACTCCACTGTTGACGTAGCCAGTCAGGATGCTGATGAACTGCGTGTAGTTCTTGGGCACCATGATCTGCAACATCACGGAAAACATCGATCTCAGCAAGCAGCACCGCGTTCACAGAGAGACAGTGTCTACCTCCTTCCACAGAGAAGAAAGTTTTGCTCACCATGTCAAGGCCGGCAAGAACGGAAGCCTTGACCGAGTAGGGGTAGTCCGCCCCATAAGGGGTCGTGAGCTTGTCAATGCCCATCCAATCTGAGATCACGAAGCCCTGCAGTCAAGATGCATCAAAGACAATGAGCATCTGATCACTAAAAACAAGAATCCAACAGTTGAAAAGAACACCTGAATTTGAGCGTGCAATTGTTTTCCACTCTCTCTTTTTTTACCTGGAATTTGAGCGTGTCTTTGAGGTATCCGGTGACCAGATCTTGGTTGGCGTGCATCTTGACCCCGTTCCAGCTGGAGTAGGAGATCATGACGGTGGAGACGCCCTTGGCGAGAGCGTCGAAGTAGGCCGGCATGTGGATGTTCATCAGGCCCTCGCGGTTGATGACCGTGTTGTCCTCGTTGATGCCGTTCACCGTGCCGCCGTCGCCGACGAAGTGCTTCGCGCAGGCCACCACCTTGTTCCTGCAGTTCCCCAAAATTATTTGTACTGAATTCTTTCTACACATATTAGTGTGATGGTGGCAGTTCCGAAGTGTTGATGGACCGGATCTTACTTCCCGGCGACGAAAGGCATGCCGCTGGTGAAGTTCTTGGGGACGTCGCCCTGAAGGCCCGGGATGAGCTCCGTCATGGACTGCACGATCCGGCGGTCCTCGCTGTAGCTCTCGTAGCACCGCCCCCACCTCGGATCTCTGCACACCTGTTCACGACAAGGGAAGCAGCAGGTGAGTGACTAGAGTGAGTGATGGTGTCGGCAAACGCGATTCAAAATTCAGAAAGTGTTGCTCAGAGATTTAGTTTACCGCGATGCACGGCGCGAAGGCGTACTGGATGCCGGTGGCTCTGATTTCGAGCGCCGTGGCCTCGCCGATCCTCTTCACCAGGCCGGGGTCCCGGGTGGCGCCGAGGCCGACGTTGTGGGGGAAGATGGTGGCGCCGTAGACGTTGTTGTTGCCGTGCACGGCGTCGATGCCGTAGATCATCGGGATGCCGAGCCGCGTCGACATGCAGGCCCTCTGGAAGCCGTCCACCATGTCCGCCCACTCCTTGGCCGTCGCGCCCTTCCGCGGCACGCTCCCGCCGCCGCTCAGCAGGCTGCCGATGAAGTTGTCCCTGAGCACCTCCGGCGTCGCCACGAGCCGCTCGATCTGCGTCATCTGCCCGATCTTCTCCGCGAGCGTCATCCGCCCCAGGAGGTCGGCGACGCGCGCCTCCACGGGCTGCGCGGCGTCCTTGTACAGCGCGTGGTCGGCCCCGGCGCCGAGCACGGCCCAGAAGAGCAGGAGCGCGGCGAGCACAGCGCCGGAGTGGCCGCCGTCAGCCATGGCGTGTGGGATGGAGGCAGGACGCGTTCGACGGCGAGAGGGGCCGAGGACGGTGCAACAATTTAAAGAGAAGGGCGGGGCAGGTGCAGGGGCGGTCCTGAGATTTTGGGGGCCCGGGGCGACACCAAAACTCGGGGCCCTAAGTATAACCGTCATAACAATATAATCCCTAAATGATAAGTGTCACATGTGTGGCACAAAGTAACACCACTCTAACTTTTTTACACTAAAGTTGCCCTTAAAAAAAACCAAAATTTGAAAACTTTATCATCCAAACTGAAAGTTGTCATGCTTCACAACTAAAGTTGCTGTCCTCTTCTAAGCGATCCAAAAACGTCATGGCGGAATTGCTTCGTGTCACACATATGACATTTATCATGGTCCTAATAATCAATATCTCTATGGTGTATGTCATCGCCTATTTACGATCATTCGTTTTGCATCTAAGCCATACTAGGTATGTTACGGTATTGCAAACAGATCTTGCTGGTCTGCTCCCAATTCGTAGAAAATCCCTTAGTACCTCCAAAACAGCCCTAAACCTTCCCCACGGCATCGAAAAATAAAAGGAATATACCAAACCTACCATATTTTTAGTGATATTTAATAAAAATTGGATTTTTCGTTTGATGTTCCAAAACAAGTATATTAGTCTATTCTGAATTCCGTTGTGATGCACAGACACTTTACCAGTACATGTATATATATATTCAAATCCATCTAAAACCAATATTCCTATGGAATTGTCTATAAACACAAATACACAGTGTTGAAAAAAATACGACATAAGTTGAAGAGAGCAAAAGCTACGCATCAAATATGCAAAGATAGATTATTTATAATTAGTTAATTGGGAGTAGTAATATGGTGGATCAATTGGATCAGCGTTGGTGATGGTCTGATCGGGGCACTCACCGGCCATGCGATGTGGAGTGGCAGCGTGATGTGCGTGGATGCGTAAGCCCATCTACTCACGGCGGACGGATGACACCTCGAGTGGAGGTTGGGGAGCGGAGTTTGCCGGTGAACAGCCGCTTGCGATCAAAGCCCCAGGGTCGGGAAAGGATCGCCGTATTCTTGAAGATGAAACAGACGATCAGATCTCGCCATCACGGAAAGGAATTTAGGAAACAGGCGCGTTCGAGGCGGCTGAGTACGTGGGCACGTTCGAGGCTATGACAACAGCGGAGGAGTTGAGGAACGAGCTGCTTCGTAAGTGGGCTAGCTGTGCCCTGAATCAGCATGTCTAGCCCACAGCCCTGCGTGTGTACCCCTAGGTGGGGGCCCCTGCATCCTGGGGGCCCGGGGCGGCCGCCCCTCCTGCCCCCCCTCAGGGCCGGCCCTGGGCAGGTGACGGCGAGAGGAGCCATAACCGTCGTGCGTCGGCGTGCCGGTCTCCCCGTTCGAGAAATGCGTGATTTTTTCGGATCAAGTTGCTTGAATTATTGACAACGGCGTATCTGTCGGGTCAGATTGGATTTTTAAGCATATCTATGCACGTGCGGGGCCCGGCAGCCGCTACTTTGGGCAACCCATGCCGCACAAGCAAGCATCACCCCGAACTAAAAGAATGGAGTGTGCCAAGGGCGTGGCACCGACCCCCGACTTGGGTAGCGCATGTCGATTTCTCTCTTGTCTTCGTTTCTTTGATTCTCGGGTGTGAATAAAGAGCATCTCCAAGCAATTACCTTTTTCATAAAATTTTGCCGGTACTAAAAAATACACTCCAATTCTCGGGTGTGAATAAAGAGTAATTTTTAATTAAAAATTTTCATTTTGTATATTTATGTTGGACAAAAAAATCTAAAAGATTTATCATACATTCTTGTTAGAAAACTTTGTTGTGCGGCAAAGTTTGAAGTTCATGACATGTTCTATATGAGAGAAACAAAAAAGAGAAAAATACTTGCACGAATCACGATTCAGAAAATTAGTGGCTACATAGGAAGGGCACTTTTTTTTTTTGAAAGGAGAATGACCCCCGGCCTCTGCATATGGGAGATGCATGCGGCCATTTTATTGCTTATTCTCGAGGATCTTACAAAATACTCTTTCCAAGTAGAAAGTTGAGTCATT
The DNA here is from genome assembly GCA_902687465.1 of Secale cereale. Classification (NCBI taxonomy): domain Eukaryota; kingdom Viridiplantae; phylum Streptophyta; class Magnoliopsida; order Poales; family Poaceae; genus Secale; species Secale cereale. The sequence continues at coordinate 713,338,927 of LR738713.1, read as the reverse complement.
TTCGAGTCACTTATTAACAATATGCCTGAATCCGTCATCTTGGCAACATCTGCCTCTACTCTAATCCAAATGATGAAGGGGTGCAAGCTAGGCCACATATCCAGACCTCTCACCTAAGCCTCACATCTAAAGCCGGAGGCCCCGACCGAGCCATCTGCCGGGTCCGAGGCTCAAACCGGTCCGTCGCACTCACAAGTGCCGTCGCCGCCATCTTCCACCGGTCCATCTTCAGAGCAGATTAAGGTGACAACCTTGGCAGGTCCTCCGCCAAACGACGGCACCACGACGCCAAACGACGCCCTCCACCTATGCGAGCCTTGGCAGGTCCTCCGCCAATGACGCCAACCGACGACCTTCACCTACGCGAGTCCATCTCCAAGCAACGGACGTAAACCCATGCTAGGATAGGGCCGCACCACCGCCGTCGCCCACCACGCACAAGCGCCACCCAACCCCAAGGTTTCCAAAGCGGCGCCTTCAAGAAGGGAACGATGCCGTGAGCGCCGCTGCCGCCCAACAAAGTTAGGGCTTACGCCCAGGAGACCTAGGAAAAAAACATAGGAAGGGCCCTGGTGCACATACTCAAAAACATGTTTTCGCCTTCCATTGTGCGCGGCCAGTCGAGCACGCTCCTCGATGTCCAATCTTCATGGCCGCTTCGCACCCGGTCGGTTTTCATCGAGGGTCCATGACGCGTGGGCTGCAGGCACAATCGGGGCCACAACTCTGCATGGCATTATGTCGCGTCTGCTTGTCGTCTCGTGCGCTACTTCGCACACGTCGGGTAAGCCCAGGTTTGCCAGTCAGCATCGTCCAAATCCCGCCGGGCCGCTTCGTTCACGTGAGCCTTGTGCGTGGAGCCCGCTCGGTTGTGTGCGTGCGCCGAACGGCTCAGGACATTGGTCTTGCACCCCGCGTGCCACCTCGTGCATTTGAGAGATGCCTGTCGGGGCTCTCTGCCTACCTGGTTGTTCAGTTTCCCTGGCTGGGCTTATGTAGGATCGAAACTAGGTCTAGAGGGGAGGGTGACTAGACTACTTGACCAAATAAAAATCTAACCTTTTCACAAATTTTAGTTGTGGGAAGATTTTAGCAATTAGCACAAGTCAAGCAATCACCCTACACATGCAATTCTAAGAGTGTAGCAGCGGAAGTAAAACATTGCATATGAAGGTAAGGGGGAAGGATTTGGAGAGTGCAAACGCAATGAAGACACGGAGATTTTTGGCGTGGTTCCGATAGGTGGTGCTATCGTACATCCACGTTGATGGGGACTTCAACCAACGAAGGGTAACGGCTACGCGAATTCACGGAAGGCTCCACCTACGAAGGGTCCACGAAGAAGCAACCTTGCCTATCCCACCATGGCCATCGCCATGAAGGACTTGCCTCACTCGGGTAGATCTTCACGAAGTAGGCGATCTCCTTGCCCTTACAAACTTCTTGGTTCAACTCCACAATCTTGTCGGAGGCTCCCAAGCGACACCTAACCAATCTAGGAGACACCACTCTCCAAAAGATAATAGATGGTGTGATGATGATGAACTTCGTACTCATGTGCTTCAAATGATAGTCTCCCCAACACTCAACTGTCTCTCACAGATTTGGATATGATGGAAAGATGATTTGAGTGGAATGCAACTTGAGGAAGGCTAGAGATCAAGATTCTTGTGGTAGGATTGGTATATCTTGGTCTCAACACATGAGTAGGTGGTTCTCTCTCAGAAAATATATGCTAGAAGTGTAGGCACGTTCTGATGGCTCTCTCACATATGGAGAAGGGGGTGGATGGGTATATAGAGCCTCTCCACAAAATCCAACCGTTACACACATTTGACCCAACTCGGTCAGACCGAATAGAGGAACTCGGTGAGACCGATTCAGTTTAAAATGTGAACGTTAGGAATCTCAGTGGGACTGACTGGAACAACTCGGTGGGACCGGTGTGCTAGGGCTAAGGGCCAACATCAACTCGGTGGCACCGATTGCATCAACTCGGTGAGACCGAAATGAAGCAATAAGGTAACATAGAAAATGTCAAGCCAACTCGGTGAGACCGAAATAATTGCAACATGCAATAGAGAATTGGCAAGGCCATCTCGGTGAGACCTAGATCCGTATCGGTGTGACCGAACTGTTAGGGTTTTGGTGGTGGATGTGTCATTTGAACTCAGTGGCGCCGGGTGGAAGATATCTGTGAGGCTGAGTTGGAGTTTAGGGTTTTGACATATTTTGAATGAGAAAGTGGCTGAGGATTTTGGAGCAATATCACTAAGCACCTGAGCAAGCAAGCCATTAAGCCACATCATCCTCTTTTAATATTGGCTTTCCTATTAAACTTCCTGCCTCCTTGAGGTGTTTTCAGATTTTGTTTTTTTACTTTTGTATAGACTTTTCTTTTATTTCTGTTCCTCATCTTGAGGAAGCTTTCTGTAATTTGTTTCCTTTAATTTTTATAAAATGCTGTTGGGTGTAAGCCCTGCAGTCTTCAAGGTCAAAAAAATAAATTGGCTTTCCTATGGACTCAATGTGATCTTGGATCACTAAAATAGAAATGAAGAGTCTTGAGCTTTTGCCAATATGTGTCCTTAGCATTTTGAGGGCTCCACATCTCTAGTCTATGCCATGCCAATCATTGAACTTTTTGAAATATTAAACTTGAATGGATATTAGTTCAATGAGCTATATGTTGTTATGAATTAACAAAACCACCCGGGGATTAGTTACATTTTCAATCTTCCCCTTTTTGGTAATTGATGACAACATATAGATCAAAATTCGACAAATGATAATATGAATGAAATACATCATCGATTTGAGAAGTATGTGATAAGCAAGAGCTCCCCCAAAAATTGTGCATTATTTAAAATTTGCGTTTGAATGCAAATGCACAATCAATTAGGATCATGGGTCACTCTTCCATGTCACACACATCTTGGTGGAGCGCACAAAAAAATAAGAGTTAAATAACATGCACTCATCACCAAACATACAAGTGAATGATCACACAAACATTCATAGGGATAAGCATGCAAGCACACATTCAACATGATATGATCAAACTCATGATCACACACGATATCCTAACAAGCATAACACAAATATAGCAAAGGGTAGCAACAACCAAACCAAAACAAAGTAGCAGGTAGCAAGGCAAACAAAACCAACAAAAAGCGAAAGGCACTCTCTCTCTCTCTCAAAGCCTATTATCTATACACTTTCTCCCCCTTTGGCAGAAAGTCACCAAAAAGTTTGAAAACGTATAGTGCTATACGACACTCTAAGCACGATCTCCGGAAGGTCCTGAAGGGGTCTTATGGTTGTAGCTCCGGTGTGCGTAGACGACATGCAGATGCGTCCATCTACAAATGCTTCTGCTGAGTTCTATGGAACTGATGGGGTTGACACTGGAGGGGCATCTGTGGCTGTGGTGGCAGGAGCAGAATGAGCAGGTCTCACGTTTACAACTAGCTCAGCAATGGACCTCTGTGCCCTTGGCACTGACTGGAATCTATCTGTAGTAGGTCTGTTGTAATGCCCCGGATGTAATACTTTCCCTTTTGGGCATATAATATATTTCTGGCTTCATCAATTCCATTCCGGGTTCTTTGTCTTTCGGGTTTTCGTCGTTTTGTGGTGTGCGTGTGTGGCATTCATTCATATAATGTAGACATGTGCATCGCATTGCATTTGTGTTGTCGGTTGCATCCGGTTCCACGCGTTCCTTCCCGTTGTCTGTTTCGCGTTCCGGAGCTCCCTCACGTGTCCGTGGCGTCCCGTAGGCCTACTTTGGTGTTTGACCGTGTAACGTTACCGGTTTGGCGCGAGACTTGTCGTGTGTTGTTGCTTTGGTGTGTGTAACCCGCCTGTCAAATCTCGTCGCGTTTCGAGTCCGTTTGCTCCCCCAACAGTTATTCTCGTGGGCTTAAAGTGCCTCCACTTTGTGGCCCAAGACACCCCTCCAACAGCCCACTTCCCTCCTCTTGGCCCATCCTAACTCCCCTCGCGATCGGATCCGTCGGCTCGCGATCGGAGGGCTCTAAAACACCCCAAATCCCTCAAACCCTAGCACCTACCCTATATAAACATCCCCATGCCATTTTTGGCAGCCTAAATCCCCTCCACCTACCTCTAGCCCCTCCTCTCCTCAATTTCCGTGCTTAGCTGTCCCCCCGCAGAAATCCCGCCGGCTCGAAGCCAGAGGCCTTCGAAGGAATCCGCCTCCTGGTTCCCGATCGGGTCAACGAGATCGCTCCGCCCGATCGCCACCATCTCCCAGATCGGATCGGGGGGCACCAGGCCCCGATCCAGACCGCATCGCCCGCCTCCAGCCGTTGACCGATCGCCTCGCCAGCTCTCGCCCGAGGCCGAGGCCTCCGCCAGATCGCTTCGCAGATCTGGGCCTCGCCAAGGCCACTCCGCCCAGCCGGCTTCGCCAGGGAGCCACGACCCCGTCCCGACCGCAAGGCGCCGCTCGCCTCCAGCCGCGACCGCCACGCGAGTGGGCCGCGCCTTCCGCCCGATCGCCGCCAGAGGCCCAGCTCGCCTCCTCCCGCATCGCCGGCCCAGCCGAGCCGGGCCTCTCCCTGCCACCCCGCGCCTTCCTCCCGCTGGGCCGAGCCAGGGGCCCAGCAACCTCCAACTGCCGTCCCGCCTTGGGCCCGAAGCCGTCGCGCCGGCCCGTCTCCGTCCGCCTGGGCCGGATCCGCTCCAGTCCGGGCCCGATCCGCCTCCACCGGCCCGATCCGCGTCCGTCAGCCCGCTGTTGACTTTGTTGACCGCGAGGTAGCCCCGATTTCTTCTAAGTCCCTAAGATGTTTATCTGTCTGGTGCTATATTCAAACGATGATAACTTCTTGTGTGTTGCTCCGTTTTGCGCAAATGAGGTGTCCAGACGTTCGTGGTGAATAGCACTACGTTTCATTCCTTTGTGCCATGCATGTTTGAGATCATCTAGATGCTTATTTTTCTGTTGCAAAAGTGCATCCCGGTATAAACTGCTGCTATGTGTTGTTTTTATGCCACCTTTGCATAGTGATATCTTTTAGCTCGTTTATCCGAATGATGCAAATGACATGTCCACGTGTTCGTCTTGCCATGCTCTACATGTTGCTTGTGTTAGGTTGCATGATAGATTTATTCTTGCCATGTATATCTTCGTTGCAAAGTGCCATGTGGCTGTGATGTTGTTTCACTTGTTATGAAATGCCATCTTGTTGAGCTCATTGCTATCGTTGTGTTTATCTCCATGATGCATGCTTGTATGTTTCGGAATCACCATCATGTGTACTTTGATGTGGTGCTTACCACTTGCCATGTTTAGTTTCGAGGTGACTTAAACTTGCTCTTATAGATGCCATGATGAAACTGCTGTTTTAACACTTAGTGGATTTTCACTAAGTCTGGAATCTGTAATGTTCCGATGCCATGTTTGCGTGCTGTTCTAGGACAAACCATGATAGTTTTGGAGTGTCTCTTGATGGTTCCTTGTAGTAGATATTGTTGGCTTTCCATTCATGTTCTCACATGCTTATTTAAGTGGCTGTAGCATATTTAACTTTGGCTCCAAAGTTGCAATAAAATTCTGCTATCAGGATTTTGTTGTCAAGTTCAATATGCCCAAGCTTGTTGCTATTGATCCGTGGCTCCTTTGGGGGTGCACCTTTGGACTTATTTGTTGTAGGATATGTCTAGTTTATGTTCATGCTCTTTGCCATGGTGTTTGAGTGCTGTAGCTTATTTATTTAGTGCTCCGAAGTTGCTATGTTGCTGTAATTTTCAGCTTTCGCCTATTTTCTTGTTTCGGGCATAACTTTTAGCCCGTAGCTCCGATTTCAGCGAGTCTTATATGAAACTTGATTGATTTTCCGTGTAGATTCACAATATCCTATTGTTATCATGTTTTGAAGTGTTTTGCTTGAGTGCTATTTTCCGTGCTCCGTGTGCATCCTTAGTGCATCCATCATGCATCCATCATTTTGTGTGCGCATTGCATCTTGTTGATTCGTGCCTTGTGTGATTGTTTTGTTTAGAGCCGGAAGCTGAGACCGAGTACGAGTACGAGCACGAGGTTACCAACGAGGTTGAGCACGAGGACCCTTCTCACGATCCGAACGACTACACTTCAGGCAAGATGACCGAACCCCGATAACATTACTATCTTTGCCTATTGCTAGTAGTTTCGCTCTATAGTTTTGCCTCGATGCCCATGTTCTTCCTGTCAGCCTCCTACTTGTAACCATGACCATGTTTAACCACCCTACCTATACAAACCGTTGCTTGGCTAAGTACGCTTCGCTCAGCCCTTCTTATAGCATTGCTAGTTGCAGGTGAAGTTGAAGATGATTGCTTCATGTTGAAGTTTTGTTGGGTTATATCACACTATATAAATGCTTAAAATGAAATCATCTATATATTGGCAAGGGTGGAAGGCTAAGCCTTTTGCTTGGTGATTTGTTCCACTCATGCCGTTAGGAACCGTTTAAACCGGTGTTATGTTCCTTGATTATGCGTTCCTTACACGGTTGGGGTGTATGGGACCCCCTCGATAAACCGCTAAGTGCTAAGTCTTTTCCAGCAAGTCCCAACATTGGTACTATTTGCCTAATAACTAAATAACTTGCGTAGGGAGTAATTAACCCGAGTTCTTAATCAAAAACCCCGGGCCAGTGCTCATCATGAGTGTTGGTCCGAAACGGGGAGCCTGCGGGGTCACCACGAGGGAACTCGAGGATTGATATAAACCCGTAGCCTCGCCCATCCGGTCGTGGCCTGAGACGAGATACGCGTGGCTACTATCAGGGTGTCGGCACGCCGGGAGGATTTGCTGGATTACCCTTACCTTAGTTCGGAGTATCTTGAGCACGGGATTCCGAGAATACTCGGGTCTTCCCACTTTGGAGTTGCGACTCCGCAGATCGTGGGCTTGTAATGGGCCAAGTTGGAACACCCCTGCAGGGTTATGAACTTTCGAAAGCCGTGCCCGCGGTTATGTGGCAGATGGGAGCTTGTTAATATCCGGTTGTAGATAACTTGACACATTGTTCTAATACACTACCAGCGTGTGTACCGTGACTGTCAATTTCCGAATAGGGATTCGGGAGTTGAACACGGTGGGGTTATGTTTGAGGTGTTGTAGCTAGGATCACTTCGTGATCATCTTTCGACCGAGGCACTTCTCTTCTCGCACTCTCTCACGTAAGCTAGTGCTAGTTGCTGCTGCAGACACTTATTCTTTTCTTCAGCCTTATCCTCTCCCAAGGCTTAAATAGTCTTGTTACCTGGGAACGGGATTGCTGAGTCCTCTGTGGCTCACAGTTACTTCACCACACCAGATGCAGGTCCGATGGTGAGCTATCCAGGTGATGGCACCGAGCTAGACTGGGAGTTTGACGAGGAGCGTAGTCGATACTATGTTCGTTATCCTGATGATCAGTAGTGGAGACTTCTACTAGGATTCGATCCGACCTGTGGATTTATATTATGTTTGGTATCTTGTCATTTGGATTTTTACCCTTAGAGGGCTGTGATGTTTCATTGTATGATGATTGAGATATGTAATGTATTTGTGTGACGTGGCGAGTGTAAGCCAACTATTTTATGTTTTCCATCCCCATCTTTTACATGAGTTGTGCAAAGATACCAGACTTGCGATCATTCCAGCATGGGGTTATGTCTCTAAGTCGTGCGTCGACACGTAGGAGATATAGTCCCATCCTGGGCATTACATATGTCATCTCTGTTCTCGGCATCTCAACAATGGTCTGAATCTCAATGACCTTCGCATCAAGATTGTACATCTTGTCTTCCACAATCATTTCCAAGCTCTCCTGATTCTTAGTCAAGTTGGACAGACTCTTCTCTATCCTCAAGTTTGCTTCAAGTTGGACAAACTCTTCTAGGGCGGCTGGGGACCGGCTTTGGGCTCCCGACAGCTGCGAGGGTGTTGGGGAACATAGTATTTTAAAAAAAATCCTACAATCCACGTACCCTCGTCGACTGAAAGCGAAAGCGTTTAGTAACGCGGTTGATGTAGTCGAACGTCTTCACGATCCAACCAATCCAAGCACCGAACGTACGCCACCTCCGTGTTCAGCACACGTTCAGCATGATGACGTCCCTCGAGCTCTTGATCCAGTTGAGGACGAGGGAGAGTTCCGTCAGCACGACGGCGTGGCGACGGTGTTGATGATGTGATCTACGCAGGGCTTCGCCTAAGCACTACGACAATATGACCCGAGGTGGAATCTGTGGAGGGGGGCACTGCACATGGCTAAAACAATTGTCAACTTGTGTGTTCTAGGGTGCCCCCTGCCCCCGTATATAAAGGAGCAAGTGGGAGGCCGGCCAACCCTCATAGGACGCACCCAAGGGGGGCAATCCTACTTTAAGTAGGAATTGGACCCCCCCCCTTTTCATAGTCCAAGTATCCTCTTGGGGGGGGCACCTCCTGGCAGCTGCCCTCTCTCTCTCCTAAGGCCCACTAAGGCCCATTACTTCTCCGAGGGGTTCTGGTAACCACCCCGACACTCCGATAGTTACCCGGTACCCCCGGAACTCATCTGGTGTCCAAATATCATCGTCCAATATATCATTCTTTATGTCTCGACCATTTCAAGACCCCTCGTCATGTCCGTGATCTCAGCCGGGACTCCGAACAATCTTCGATCATCAAAAACACATAACTCATAATACAAATCGTCATCGAACGTTAAGCGTGCGGACCCTACGGGTTTGAGAACTATGTAGACATGACCGAGACACATCTCTGGTCAATAACCAATAGCGGAGCCTGGATGCTTGGCTCCTACATATTCTTCGAATATCTTTATCGGTCAAACCGCATAACAACATACGTTGTTCCCTTTGTCATCGGTATGTTACTTGTCCGAGATTCGATCGTTGGTATCATCATACCTAGTTCAATCTCATTACCGGCAAGTCTCTTTACTCATTGCGTAATACATCATCTCGTGACTAACTCATTAGTCATTTGCTTGGAAGGCTTATTATGATGTGTATTACCGAGAGGGCCCAGAGATACCTCTCCGACACTCGGAGTGACAAATCCTAATCTTGATCTATGCCAACACCACAAACACTTTCGGAAACACCTATAGAGCATCTTTATAATCACCCAGTTACGTTGTGACATTTGATAGCATACAAGGTGTTCCTCCGGTATTTGGGAGTTGCATAATCTTATAGTCAGAGGAACATGTATCAGTCATGAATAAAGCAATAGCAATAAAACTAAACGATCATAGTGCTAAGCTAACGGATGGGTCTTGTCCATCACATCATTCTTCTAATGATGTGATCCCGTTGATCAAATGACAACACATGTCTATGGTTAGGAAACATAACCATCTTTTATTAATGCGCTACTCTAGTAGAGGCATACTAGGGATACTCTGTTTTGTCTTTGTATTCACACATGTATCAAGTTTCCGGTTAATACAATGCTAGCATGAATAAAAGTCATTTATTATGACATATAAGGAAATATAAATAACTACTTTATTATTGCCTCTAGGGCATATTTCCTTCAGTCTCCCACTTGCACTAAAGTCAATAATCTAGATTACATAGTAATGATTCTAACACCCATGGAGTCTTGGTGCTGATCATGTTTTGCTCTTGGAAGAGGCTTAGTCAACGGGTCTGCGACATTCAGATCCGTATGTATTTTGCAAATCCCTATGTCTCCTTCCTTGACTTGATCGCGGATGGAATTGAAGCGTCTCTTGATGTGCTTGGTTCTCTTGTGAAAACTGGATTCCTTCGCCAAGGCTATTTCTCTAGTGTTGTCACAAAAGATTTTCATTGGACCCGATGCACTAGGTATTACACCTAGATCGGATATGAACTCCTTCATCTAGACTCCTTCATTTGCTGCTTCCCAAGCAGCTATGTACTCCGCTTCACACGTAGATCCCGCCACAACGCTCTGCTTGGAACTGCACCAACTGACAGCTCCACCGTTCAACAAAAATACGTATCCGGTTTGTGACTTGGAGTCATCTGGATCAGTGTCAAAGCTTGCATCGACGTAACCATTTACGACAAGCTCTTTGTCACCTCCATAAACGAGAAACATATCCTTTGTCCTTTTTAGGTATTTGAGGATGTTCTTGACCGCTCTCTAGTGATCCACTCCTGGATTACTTTGGTACCTCCCTGCTAGACATATAGCAAGGCACACATTAGGTCTAGTAGACAACATTGCATACATGATAGAACCTATGGCTGAAGCATAGGGAATGACTTTCATTTTTTCTCTATCATCTGCAGTGGTCGAGCATTGAGTCCGACTCAACTTCACACCTTGTAACACAAACATGAACCCTTTCTTTGACTGATTGATACGGCCACACTTGTGTCCAGTACTGCTTTGAGTCCCGTTGTTCTCCTCAATGGTTTAGTCACGCACAGAGAGGGGAGAGAGAGCAAGCTAGAGCATGATACGGTGCATCGTCAAAGAGGAAGAGAATGGGAAGGTGTCCATATCGCATGCAACAATATCTCTTTGGCTGATTGGACTCCACAAAGAACAAATTTCTTATTATTAGTCGAGCACATGAATCAAGTTTTGTTCGTGCCAGTTCCTGAGATCAGCTCGGTTAAGGCCAGAGAAGATCAATTCAATTATTTCTTTGAAAGGGCTCGGCCACCAGATTGCATGCAAACATATAATAAAAGATGGAACGAGTACATCATAGAAGAGAATATTTGCTATTTGCTTGGAAGGCCAAGTCCATGGGATCAAGTAGAAACCGGACTAGTTAAGGAGCATTACTTTGTTGCAATTAAGCAAATCTTAATTGGCTATTACTTCTCACGATCAAGGCCGCCGGAAGATAATGCATTGTCACGTACTAGAAGAGCTGTGCTATGGGAATTCATGTCCTTGTATGAGTCTGGGATGGGGGCCACCTAATCCCACACGGCGCATGGAGATCAAGTTTGTTACTAGTTTTTTTATATACATTTATTTTTCAGCCGCGAGTTAGAGATAGGGCCAAATAATAATTATCTTCTTGTGAGTCAAGTTAGAAGGGTCAGCTATTATAAAGCTGAGTACGTACGCATGTAATGGTTAGGTTATTTTAAGATGAATTAGACACTGCGTGTGTTTCGGCCGATGGCCATTATCGAGTTTTGAGAAATCTTGTCAAAAGTCTCTACTAGCGTGTGAGTTCCTACGACGCGACGCGTAGGAGATTACAAGCTGAACCTATATGATTCGTCCATGTTATTCCTTCAGTTCGAGGGGTTGACGTGTTGTTTTTGCGAGGTTTGTGAACATCTTTGTAAACCCGCATCTAGTTCTTGCTGTGATGGAGTTTTGTGCCGTGAAAGATCGGGCCAACAACGGATCGACCCTCGCCTCGAGGTTCGCTCTTCATCACTGATCCATTTTGAACTTCTTCAAAACTTTATCGAGGTATGTGCTTTGTGAAAGTCCAATTAAGCGGCTTGATCTATCTCTATAGATCTTGATGCCTAATATATAAGCAGCTTCACCGAGGTATTTCATTCAAAAATTCTTATTCAAGTATCCTTTTATGCTATCCAGAAATTCTACATCATTTCCAATCAACAATATGTCATCCACATAGAATAGCAGAAATGTTACAGAGCTCCCACTCACTTTCTTGTAAATACAGGCTTCTCCAAAAGTCTATATAAAACCATACGCTTTGATCACCTCATCAAAGCGTATATTCCAACTCCGAGATGCTTGCACCAGTTCATAGATAGATCACTGGAGCTTGCACACTTTGTTAGCACCTTTAGGATCGACAAAACCTTCTGGTTGCATCATATACAACTCTTCTTTGAGATATCCATTAAGGAATGTAGTTTTTACATCCATTTGCCATATTTCATATTCATAAAATGCGGCAATTGCTAACATGATTCAGACAGACTTAAGCATCGCTACAGGTGAGAAAGTCTCATCGTAGTCAACTCCTTGAACTTGTCGAAAACCTTTCGCAACAAGTCGAGCTTTGTAGATAGTAACATTACCATCGGTGTCAGTCTTCCTCTTAAAGATCCATTTATTTTTAATGGATTGCCGATCATCGGGAAAGTCAACAAAAGTCCACACTTTGTTCTCATACATGGATCCCATCTCAGATTTCATGGCCTCAAGCCATTTTGCGGAATCTAGGCTCATCATTGCTTCCTCATAGTTTGTAGGTTCATCATGTTCTAGTAACATGACTTCTAGAACAGGATTACCGTACCACTCTGGTGCGGAACGTACTCTGGTTGACCTACGAGGTTCAGTAGTAACTTGATCTGAAGTTTCATGATCATCATCATTAGCTTCCTCACTAATTGGTGCAGGAATCACTGGAACTAATTTATGTGATGCACTACTTTCCAATTCGGGAGAAGGTACAATTACCTCATCAAGTTCTACTTTCCTCCCACTCACTTCATTCAAGAGAAACTCCTCTAGAAAGGATCGATTCTTAGCAACGAATATCTTGCCTTCACATAAACTTGGGTTCAAGCTTATCTGGTTGAAGCTTTTTCACATAAGCATCGCAGCCCCAAACTTTAAGAAACGACAACTTCGGTTTCTTGCCAAACCACAGTTCATAAGGTGTCGTCTCAACGGATTTAGATGGTGCCCTATTTAATCTGAATGCAGCTGTCTCTAAAGCATAACCCCAAAATGATAGTGGTAAATCGGTAAGAGACATCATAGATTGCACCATATCTAATAAAGTATGGTTACGATGGACACACCATTACGCTGTGGTGTTCCAGGTGGCGTGAGTTGCGAAACTATTCCACATTGTTTCAAATGAAGACCAAACTCGTAACTCAAATATTCGCCTCCACGATTAGATCATAGAAACTTTATTTTCTTGTTACGACGATTCTCTACTTCACTATGAAATTCTTTGAACTTTTCAAATGTTTCAGACTTGTGTTTCATCAACTAGATATACCCATATCTACTCAAATCATCTGTGAAGGTCAGAAAATAACGATACCCACCGCCAGCCTCAACACTCATTGGACCGCATACATCAGTATGTATGATTTCCAATAAGTCAGTTGCTCGCTCCATTGTTTCGGAGAACGAAGTTTTAGTCATCTTTCCCATGAGGCATGGTTCGCAAGCACCAAGTGATTCATAATCAATTGATTCCAAAAGTCCATCAGCATGGAGTTTCTTCATGCGCTTTACACCAATATGACCTAAACGGCAGTGCCACAAATAAGTTGCACTATCATTATCAACTTTGCATCTTTTGGCTTCAATATTATGAATATGTGTATCACTACGATCGAGATTCAATAAAAATAGACCACTCATCAAGGGTGCATGATCATAAAAGATATTACTCATATAAATAGAACAACCATTATTCTCTGGTTTAAATGAATAACCGTCTGGCAACAAACAGGATCCAGATATAATGTTCATGCTCAACGTTGGCACCAAATAACAATTATTTAGGTCTAAAACTAACCCCGAAGGTAGATGTAGAGGTAGCATGCCGACGACGATCACATCGACTTTGGAACCATTTCCCACACGCATCGTCACCTCGTCCTTAGCCAATCTTCATTTAATACGTAGCCCCTGTTTTGAGTTACAAATATGAGCAACCGAACCAGTATCAAATACCCAGGTGCTACTACGAGCATTAGTAAGGTACACATCAATAATGTGTATATCAAATATACCTTTGTTCACTTTGCCATCCTTCTTATCCGCCAAATACTTGGGGCAGTTCCGCTTCCAGTGACCAGTCCCTTTGCAGTAGAAGCACTCAGTTTCCGGCTTGGCTCCAGACTTGGGTTTCTTCCCGGGAGTAGCAACTGGCTTGCTATTCTTCTTGAAGTTCCCCTTCTTTCCCTTGCCCTTTTTCTTGAAACTAGTGGTCTTGTTAACCATCAACACTTGATGCTCCTTTTTGATTTCTACCTCCGCAGCTTTGAGCATAGCGAAGAGCTCGGGAATTGTCTTCTGCATCCCTTGCATATTATAGTTCATCATGAAGCCTTTATAGCTTGGTGGCAGTGATTGAAGAACTCTGTCAATAACACTATCTTCATCAACTTTGACTCCAAGTTGAGTCATGTGATTGTAGTACTCAGACATTCTGAGTAAGTGTTCACTGATAGAACCGTTCTCCTCCATCTTGCAACTATAAACTTGTTGGAGACTTCATATCTCTCAACTCGGGCATTTGCTTGAAATATTAACTTCAACTCTTGGAACATCTCATATGCTACATGATGTTCAAAACGTCTTTGAAGTCCCGATTCTATGCCGTAAAGCATGGCACACTGAACTATTGAGTAGTCATCAGGCCGCGTCTGCCGAACGTTCAAAGCGTCTACATTAGCAGGAGGGGGCTTGTCACCTAGCGGTGCTTCAAGGACATAATTCTTCTGTGCAACAATGAGGATAATCCTCAAGTTACGGACCCAGTCCGTGTAGTTGCTATCATCATCTTTCAACTTAGTTTTCTCTAGGAATGCATTAAAATTCAAGGGAACGGTAGCACGGGCCATTGATCTACAACAACATAGATACGCAAAAACTATCATGACTAAGATCATGATAAATTAAAGTTCAATTAATCATATTACTAGAGAACTCCCACTTAGATAGACATCCCTCAAGTTATCTAAATGATCACGTGATCCAAATCAACTAAACCATGTCCGATCATCATGTGAGATGGAGTAGTTTTCAATGGTGAACATCTTATGTTGATCATATCTACTATATGATTCACGCCCGACCTTTCGGTCTCTAGTGTTCCGAGGCCATGCCTATACATGCTAGGCTCGTCAAGTTTAACCCGAGTATTCTGCATGTGCAAAACTATCTTACACCCGTTGTATGTGAACATAGAGCTTATCACACCCGATCATCATGTGGTGTCTCGGCCCGACGAGCTATCGCAACGGTGCATACTCATGGAGAACACTTGTACCTTGAAATTTTTGTAAGGGATCATCTTATAATGCTATGGCCGTACTAAGCAAAATAAGATGCATAATAAGATAAACATCACATGCAGTCAAAATATGTGACATGATATGGCCATCATCATCTTGTGCTTTTGATCTCCATCTCCAAAGCATCGTCATGATCTCCATCGTCACCGGCTTGCCACCATGATCTTCGTCGTAGTGTCGTGGTCGTTTCACCAACTATTGCTTCTACTACTATCTCTAACTCATAGTGATAAAGTAAAGCAATTACATGGAGTTTGCAATTCATACAATAAAGAGACAACCATAAGGCTCCTGCCGGTTGCCGATAATTTATAAAACATGATCATCTCATACAATATCATATAACTCATCACGTCTTGACCATATCACATCACAACATGCCCTGCAAAAACAAGTTAGATGTCCTCTACTTTGTTGTTGTAAGTTTTACGTGGCTGCAACGGGCTTCTAGTAAGAACCATTCTTACCTACGCATCAGAACCACAACGATCTTTTGTCAAGTGTGCTGTTTTAACCTTCAATAAGGACCGACTGTAGTCACACTCAATTGAACTAAAGTTGGAGAAACTCACACCCGCCAGCCACCTATGTGCAAAGCACATCGATAGCACCAGTCTCATGTAGGCGGTCATGTAATGTCGGTCCGAGCCGCTTCATCCAACAATACTGCTGAATCAAAGTATGACGTTGGTGGTAAGCAGTATGACTATTATCGCCCACAACTCTTTGTCTTCTACGCATAGACCTGGCTCATGATGCCACTGTTGGGGAACGTAGTATTTCAAAAAAAATCCTATGATCACACAAGATCTATCTAGGAGAAGCATAGCAAAGAGCGAGAGAGTGTGTCCACGTACCCTCGTAGAACGAAAGCGGAAGCGTTTACTAACGCGCTTGATGTAGTCGAACGTCTTCACGTTCCAACCGATCCAAGTACCGAACGTACGTCACTTCCGTGTTCAGCACACGTTCAGCACGATGACGTACCTCGAGCTCTTGATCCAGTTGAGGACGAGGGAGAGTTCCGTCAGCACGACGGCGTGGCGACGGTGTTGATGATGTGATCTGCGTAGGGCTTCTCCTAAGCACTACGACAATATGATCTGAGGTGGCATCTGTGGAGGGGGCACCGCACACGGCTAAAACAATTGTCAACTTGTGTGTTCTAGGGTGCCCCCTGCCACCGTATATAAAGGAGCAAGGGGGGCTGGCCGGCCCTCATAGGGCGCGCCAAAGGGGGGCAATCCAACTCCAAGTAGGAATTGGACCCCCCCTTTCCTAGTCCAAGTAGGAGAAGAAGGAAGGAGAGGGAGAGGGAGAGAGAAAGAGGGGCCGCGCCCGCCCTCCCCTAGTCCTATTCGGACTCCCATTGGGGGGTGCCACCTCCTGGTTGCTGCCCTCTCTCTCCCCTAAGGCCCACTAAGTCCCATTACTTCCCCGGGGGGGGGGGGGGG
>LR738713.1:713288255-713322374 GCA_902687465.1 Secale cereale | reverse complement strand
GGGGGGGGGGGTTCTGGTAACCCCTGTGGCACTCCGATAGTTACCCGGTACCCCCGAAACTCATCCGGTGTCCGAATATCATCGTCCAATATATCATTATTTATGTCTCGACCATTTCGAGACTCCTCGTCATGTCCGCGATCTCATCCGGGACTCCGAACAATCTTCAGTCATCAAAAACACATAACTCATAATACAAATCATCATCGAACGTTAAGCATGCGGACCCTACGGGTTCGAAAACTATGTAGACATGACCGAGACACATCTTCGGTCAATAACCAATAGCGGAACCTGGATGCTCATATTGGCTCCTACATATTCTTCGAATATCTTTATCGGTCAAACCGCATAACAACATACGTTGTTCCCTTTGTCATGGGTATGTTACTTGTCCGAGATTCGATCATCGGTATCATCATACCTAGTTCAATATCATTACCGGCAAGTCTCTTTACTCGTTCTGTAATACATCATCTCGTGACTAACTCATTAGTCATTTGCTTGCAAGGCTTATTATGATGTTTATTAGTGAGAGGTCCCAGAGATACCTCTCCGACACTCGGAGTGACAAATCCTAATCTTGATCTATGCCAACAGCACAAACAATTTCGGAAACACCTGTAGAGCATCTTTATAATCACCCAGTTATGTTGTGACGTTTGATAGCACACAAGGTGTTCCTCCGGTATTCGGGAGTAGCATAATCTCATAGTCATAGGAACATGTATAAGTCATGAAGAAAGCAATAGCAATAAAACTAAACGATCATAGTGCTAAGCTAACGGATGGGTCTTGTCCATCACATCATTCTCCTAATGATGTGATTCCGTTGATCAGATGACAACACATGTCTATGGTTAGGAAACATAACCATCTTTGATAACGAGCTAGTCTAGTAGAGGCATACTAGGGACACTCTGTTTTGGCTATGTATTCACACATGTACCAAGTTTCCGGTTAATACAATTCTAGCATGAATAAAAGACATTTATCATGACATATAAGGAAATATAAATAACAACTTTATTATTGTCTCTAGGGCATATTTCCTTCAGAGGGTTCGTCTCCGTCACGGGCGTACGGCGGTGCTGCGGCTCGGCAGGTGGCGGTCCGGTGACCTGGTGCTGGTGGCCGGCGGTGCGCGTGGTGGTGGTGCTTTTACTTGGCGGCGGGGTGGTCCGGTGTTGCTGGGTGACTGGTGTCACGACCCCGGCCCAGATCTGGGCCCGTAGGGTCCCATCTAGGTCCTAGCGGGCCGGCTACGGCTCGGCCTTGACGCTCTCTGTGTGGGGTGATATCTACTACACAACTTGTTCTTGTAAACTCGTGTTGGGCCTCCAAGTACAGAGTTTTGTAGGACAATAGCAAATTTCCCTCAAGTGGATGACCTAAGGTTTATCAAATCATGGGAGGCGTAGGATGAAGATGGTCTCTCTCAAGCAACCATGCAACCAAATAATAAAAAGTCTCTTGTGTCCCCAACACACCAAATACAATGGTAAATTGTATAGGTGCACTAGTTCGGAGAAGAGATGGTGATACAAGTGTAATATGGATAGTAGATATGAGTTTTTGTAGTGCAAACAATAAAAAACAGCAAGGTAGTAAATAGTAAAACGGAGCACAAACGGTATTGCAATGATGGAAAATGAGGCCTAGGGTGCATACTTTCACTAGTGCAATCTCTCAACAATGCTAACATAGTTGGATCATATGATTATCCCTCAAAGTGCAATAAAGAATCACTCCCGAGTTCCTATTAGCGGAGAACAAAAGATAGAAATTGTTTGTAGGGTACGAAACCACCTCAAAGCTATTCTTTCCGACCAATCTATCCTAGAGTTCGTACTAAAATAACACAAAGCTATTCTTTTCGATCGATCTATCCCAGAGTACGTACTAAAATAACACCATATGACACACATCAACCAACTCTAATGTCACCTAGATATTCCAATGTCACCACAAATATCCATGAGTTGATTCTACGATATGCATCAAGCAACTTCATGATCATAATATTCAATCCACACAAAGAACTACAAGGAGACCCCAAAGTTTCTGTCGAAGAAAAGATAATAAAAACATGCATCAACCCCTATGCATAGATGACCCCAATGTCACCGCGGGAATACGCAAGTTGAGTGCCATAACATACATCAAGTGAATCAACATGATACCCCATTGTCACCTCAAGTATTCATACCGCAAGACATACATCATGTGTTCTCAAATCTGAACATTCAATCTGACATGACAAAACTTCAAAGGGTAAAGATTCAATTCATCACGACAAGAGTAGAGAGGGGAGAAACATCATATGATCCATCTATGTTAATAAAGCCCATGATATATCAAGATCATGACATCTCGAGATCGCGCGAGAGAGATTAAACACATAGCTACTGGTACAAACCCTCTGCCCCGAGGGTGGACTACTCCCTCCTCATCATGGTGGCCGCCGGGATGATGAATATGGCCACCGGTGATGATTTCCCCCTTCGGCGGAGTGCCGGAAAGGGCTCTAGATTGTATCTCATGGACTACGAAGCCTTGCGGCGGCGGAACTTCTGATCTAGGTTCACCCCGAGGGTTTTCGGAATATTTGTGAATTTATAGGGTAAAGCGGGGGTGCGGGATTCTAATGAGGTGGGCACAACCCACATGGGGGCGCTAGGGGGGCCTGGCGCGCCCTGGTGGGTTGTGCCCCCCTCAGGGAACCCCCAGGTGCAGCTCTGGCCCATCCTGGGTGTTCTGGCCCATAAAAAATCTCCAAAAAGTTTCACGGTGTTTGGACTCCATTTGATATTGATTTCCTGCGATGTAAAAAACAAGCAAAAAAGCAGCAACTGGCACTGGGTCAATAGGTTAGTCCCCAAAAATGATATAAAGTTGCTATAAAATGATTGTAAAACATCCAAGAGTGATAATAAAATAGCATGAATACTTCATAAATTATAGATACGTTGGAGACATATCAGCATCCCCAAGCTTAATTTCTACTCGGCCTCGAGTAGGTAAATGATAAAAGAAATAATTTATGAAGTGTGAATGCTAGAAAAGTGCACAAGTTTGATCAATGACAATTTCAATCACTTTTCCTAGCATCATAACAACAATTCTTTCCTATAAAACTTCTCATGTTAGAGTAGCAATCAATTCACTTGTTAATGTTCAAACAATGAATTCTCTTGAAACTCAACAACCTATGTTCTCAGTCACCAAGCAATTGTAATTCAACTTATAAAACAGAGTTTAAGTAAGAGCTCCACATACTCAACCATCATATAGTCTTCTATGATTGATAACACTCACCGCATACACATGAGCAAAATGTTTCAACCGGACACGTAGAAAGATAGGGGCTTTTAATTTCGCCTCCCAACGTATTCACCTTTGGGTGATGTCAACAATAATAACTCATGCTACCCATATTCAGCTGGACATATGTGCCTAGATATTTCCTCACCACATGATGCTTGCCAAAAGAGAAAAATAAAAAGGAATAGAGAGAAAAACTTTGACTCTTTGCATAAAAGTAAATACTGAAAAGTAAAAGATAGGCCCTTCGCAGAGGGAAGCAGAGGTTGCCATGCGCTTATTTGTTTGTATGCTCAACCCCTTAGTGCAAAAGAACATCATGTTATATTGCCCCTTATGATCACAACCTTTATTATGCAGTATGTCGCTTTTATTCTTTGCCATCACAAGTTCGTACAACGCTCAATTTTCTCTTCACTAAATGATCTAACACTTTTAGAAGCAATTTTATTGCCATTTTGCATCGATGACAACTTACTTGAAGGATCTTGCTTAATCCTTAGGTAGGTATGGTGGACTCTTGAAGATAAGATTTGGGTTTAAGGGTTTTTGGATGCACAAGTAGTATCTCTACTTGGTGCGGAATTTTTGGCCAGCAAAGATAGGGGGCAAGCACCACATGTTGAAGGATCTATGACAATATAACTTCTATGTGACTATGAACAAACATACACCATTACATTGTCTTCCTTGTCCGACGTCAACAATTTTGGCATATAATATTTTGATGGGGGCTCACAATCACAAAAGATTTCCAGGATAGTGTATTTGCATGTGAAAGTTCTCTTCCTTATACTAATTATTCGTGAATTGCTTGTATGAACAATATTGTGATTGTCAAGCCTCAAAAGATTTCACTTTCTAAACCCAATGTGAAGCTACCACTAGGCATGCTATGATTTCAACTTCATGACATTCAATTTATTCAAGAATTTACCCATAGGATATAAGTGAAGCACAAGAGTAAATGACAAGCTACTCCAAAAAGATATAAATGAAGATCATGAGCCTAATATTTATTTCTCTCAAATTAATTTAAGTGAAGTGAGAGATAATTTCTTCAAAAATACTAAAGCACACCGTGCTCAAAAAGGTATAAGTGAAGCACTAGATCAACGGCGCCAGAAAAGAGCTTCGTTGACGGGATGTGAATGCCGCTCACCTAGCCTCCCTGGCAACTATTTGGGGGCTCTATTTTATTTAAAAACTTTCAGATCTAAGTATTTTATTAAAACAACAAGCAAACAAAATAAAATTACATTTCAAGAATAGCACAACTCATGTGAAGAAGCAAAAACTTAGGATCAACCGATACTAACCGATAATTGTTGATGAAGAAAGGTGGGATGCCTATCGGGGCATCCCCAAGCTTAGATGCTTGAGACTTCTTGAAATATTATCTTGGGGTGCCTTGGGCATCCCCAAGCTTGAGATTTTGTGTCTCCTTAATTCCTCTCATATCACGGTTTCCTAAATCTCAAAAACTTCATCCACACAAAACTCAACAAGAACTCATGAGATAAGTTAGTATAAACCAATGCAAAAACCTTATCATTCTCTACTGTAGCAAATCACTAAAATTATTATTCAACATTGCATACTAAATGCCTCTGCATATTTAATACTCCTATCCTCAAATAGAATCATTCAACATGCAAACAAGGCAAACATAACAACAATTTGTCAAAACAGTACAGTCTGTAAAGAATGCAAGAGGATCCATACTTCCCTAACTCAATTGTTTTTGAAAATTTAACATGCTGTAGAAAATTTATCATATCTTGCTGTGCAGAAAGTTTCAACCTTTTATCACATTCCGACTTTTCTCGGGAATTTTTACAACAACGACAAACTTTCTGTTTTCAAACAGCAACATGTAGACTTGCAAAATAAGCATGGTAAAGGCTATCCTTGACACTTTTATTAAAATAAAGGATACAAAACATTATTATGAATAACAACAAGCAATTTCTAACAAAATAAATTGACGCTCCAAGCAAAACACACATCATGTGACGAATGAAAACATAGCTCCAAGTGAGGTTACCGATAATGTTGGAGACAAAAGAGGGGATGCCTTCTGGGGGCGTCCCCAAGCTCAGTTGCTTGGGTTCCTTGAATATTTCCTTGGGGTGCCTTGGGCATCCCCAAGCTTAGGGTCTTGTGAAAGGATCAACATGGTTGACTAGAGGGGGGGGGGGTGAATAGGCAACTAACAATTTTTAGCTTTTCTTTACAAAATTAAACTTAGCATCAAGATAGGTTGTCTAGATATGCAACTAGGTGGGGAACCTATATGATGCAACAACAACAAGTACACAAGCAAGCAAGGGATACAACAGAAAATAAGCTTGCACAAGTAAAGGTGAGAGATAACCAAAAGTGGAACCGGTGGAGACGAGGATGTGTTACCAAAGTTCCTTCCCTTTGAGAGCAAGTACATCTTCGTGAGCGGTGTGGAGGCACAATGCTCCCCAAGAAGCCACTAGGGCCACCGTATTCTCCTCACGCCCTCACATAATGCGAGATGCCATGATTCCACTATTGGTACCCTTGAAGGCGGCGACCAAACCTTTACAAACAAGGCTGGGGCTCTCTCCATAACCGAATTGGAGGCTTCGAACGAAACCACGGAGCTTCACCACAATGGAATGTGGCTCCGAGGTGACCTCAACCATCTAGGGTGCTCAAACACCCAAGAGTAACAAAATCCACACAAGAAAGTATGGGGGAATCAAATATCCTTTGGTGGAAGTGTAGATCTAGGTCTCCTCCTTCTATCCCTAGCAAATCAACAAGTTTGAATGGGTAGAGAGAGAGATCGGGCAAGAAAGCTTGAAGGAAGTTAATGGTGGAGAGATAGAGGTAAGAGGTGGGAGTGGTAGGTGGAAGAACCTCCCTTATATAGCAAACCCTAAAATCCAACCGTTACTGCGAAACAGCACTGCAGCGGTACAACCGCTCCTCGTCCCGGTACAACCGAGACTCACGGGTCTACTGCAGAAACCCTATCAGGTGGTACAACCGGACAGACAAGCGGTAGTACCTGTTGTGGAGAACAACTGGAACAATCGCCCAGCCACCGCTTTGAAACAGTAGGGAATCACCCCTGTGAGCGGTGATCGAGCGGTACTTCGCCGGTGCAACCGCCTGGCCCTGGTACCCTGGGTGGCTAAGTCCTAAGCGGTAGAACCGCTTAGGGCACCGATGGTACGAGTGTGCGGAGCACAACTAGGCCACCACCGTCCAAGTACCGCATCAAGACAGAAACCAGACCTGTTGTTGAGCGGTACCTGGCCGGTACAACCGCCAATGACACACCACAGTCAGTTTTAAGCAAGGTGGCGCTACCACTGCCCGGGGGCAGCGGTACAACTGCTTGGTCATGAACGGAGCTGTTCAACCCCAGGGTATCACCCCTGGGTGGAGGTTGGGTCGGTGCCAAGAGCCAGCGGTACAACCACTCGATCGAGTGGTACGATCGCTGAGAGCACACAACAACAGTTGAAAAAGAAGGGGAGCTCTCTCTCTCTCTCTGTAGCAAGAAATGAAAGGAAAATGTGGGTGAGGAAAAAGTGTACGCGCAATGATTCACCCAACTCCTTATGATGTGGATTCCCTCTTAATAGTACGGGTTCTCTATGACGAAAGAGATAAACACGTAGACAAACACCATCTTCGATCTTTTCCTTCCAGAGAGGATGACTAGTCGATGCAAGCCTAATCACCGAGAACCTGAAGCACTTAGCACAAGATTAGACCAACAAAGGGTTCTCATCATCATCCAAAAGATAAAGTAGGGAAATGACCTTACAATCTCCCCCTTTTTGGTGGATGATGACAACAACACAATTTGTAAGAGAGAGGTCTATAGAATATAGACGGGACTCCCCCTAGATGTGTGCACTAATTTGAATTTGCTTTTGGAATGCAAAGGCACACATTAGGAGTAAGACTCCCCCTAGATTTTATAGACCCACCACTCCTACTAGACATGCGAGGATAAGCAATAAACGCATAATACGAGAGTAAAGACTTTAATGGATAAATGACATTAATGATAAATAGAGGAGCACATGTCTCACACCATGCAAGTCGAGATAAGCAACAAGGTCCAAAATTAAAGTTCAACACGAAGCACGAAGTAACAAACACAAACCCAAGCAAAACCCATGCAAATCCCGAGACCTAATAGAACTGTCTCCACCTTTGGCATCAAGACACCAAAAAGGAAAAGAGCGAAGCTAGCGCCCCAGAGCTCAGTAGTCCTCCTCTGACTCCTCGGTCGCATCTGGATCCTCCTCCTCATCAGACTCCTCCTCCTCGTCCTTTTCAGCATCCTCCATGATATCATCATCAGCAGCAAAGGAGGTAGAAGGCTGGTGAGGAGCCTCATCATCAGACCATGTGCTGTGCACAGAGATCCATCGGTCATCAGGGGTGATGCTATTCTCAGATCCACTTTGGACATGCATGTTGAGGTGCTTCATCATAGCAATCTGATGACGCATGGCATGCTTCTCATTGACATGGGCCTCATACATCTTCTTCTGAAGGTCAGTCTGAAGGCAGAAAGTCTTCTTCACTTTAGCAGTGAGCTTGGTCACCCAAGAGGGCTTGGCCCCCGGATCCAGCTCAAAGTCCTCATCCTCTGAAGTAGCATAGACATCCTCGGGATCATTGGCAGGAAAGCGAGGCTCGACATGCTTCTTCTTCTTGAACTGCTTGACCTCATGCACGGTGAGGTTATCTGGGGAAGTGAGAAGCTCTCCAGGGCGGTGAACAACCCACACTGAGTTTAGAAAGCACATGACAAAAGGAGCATAAATGGGGACCTTTCTAAAGATGACCATGTTGTACATCTCATGCCACATCCAGTTGGACACATCAAAAGTAGCACTGGAGCCCACCTTGGTCTTCATAGCAACAAGCAAGTCAACAAGGTACCCACAGACTTCATCCCGATTTCCAACCTTGGGCAAAAGTACATTGCGGAATACCTGATGCATGATATGATAGACCTTCTAAAGATCCATGGATTCTCCAATAATGCCTCGTCCACGAATGTATAGAGGAGCAAGTTTCTCCTTAGGCATATAATGGGGATGGTCGTGAGGACGGATCCCACCATTCCCTTCGAGGCCAGTATCCTCACACCCAATGTGTTGGGGATATAAGTATTTGATATGACCCGCCCAGGAGGGGCCGGGTTACCCAATGGTGGTTCATGGGCCAAGCCCAGAAGCATGATGGCGGTTTAGGTGAAGGCCCAAGGCATGAGGCGGCTTAAAGCCCGTGAGTATCAACCGCCATATATGTGACTTGTATTGTAAGGCATGTAACAAGAGTAACCGGGCCGGACATGATTGTATGAGCCGGCCGGGACTCTGTAGGCTGCAGGGCGTCAACCCGTGTATATAAGGGGACGACCCGGCAGCGGTTTAGGGCAAGAAACAACAGATCGAGGGCTAGGCAAGCGCTTCCGCACCCTAGCAATCGACACCCCAACAATTCCACCTCAAACTGGATTAGGTTTTACCCTCACCGCAAGGGGCCAAACCAGTATAAACTCCACGTGTCCTTTGTCTCTTTTTAACCCCTTTAAGCTAACCACGTCGCTATGGCTCCGCAATCAAGTCCTTACCTTAGGACATCTGCCGTGACAACTCCACGACAGTTGGCGCCCACCGTGGGGCCTGCGGCCTGTGGTTTCGAGTTCTTGAAGGGCAACTTCGAAGGGCTCAAGGGATACGCTGTGGGCCGGATGACCAAGAGTGATCGCGGCAAGCTTTACATCGATGACGAAGGCTGGGGTCCCGAGGCCGGCTTACTGGAGTACGGGTACCGGGTCCCCTTCAGCGGAATTCACATCTTCATTAGCAAGATTGGCGAACCGGGTCCTGAGCCGGACACCTGCACCGACATCGTCGAGCCGGCTCAGCGTGCGCGACCCGCCCGGATTCGGCCTGCTAGGAAGCGTGCCTTTGTTGGATACATCCAGGGCGCTAGAAGCTTCAGATCTCATGAAGAGACGGCTATTCTCTCCGGCGGTGAGTCCTCCACGGGTGAAACTAACTCAATGTATTAGATGCAGAGCGGACGACTTGGGGGCTCATCCGATGGTAGCAGTATTCCGGACCTCTGTGAGCCGCCGAGCAGGGTGGCGATTTTCATGACTGGCACCCAGCTGGCTCTCAGATCAACAGTTGTCGGGGCCATAGCATCCGGCACAACGGCAACTGCGGCAGGCGCAAACGGCTCAACACACCCGCCAACTCAAGTCTTGTCAGATCTGTTGGAGAATCCGGCGACTCTGATGGGGACAGAGGTAACCCCAGAAAACCAGGACCAACACAAGGCAGCTGTGGATAAGTTGCAACAAGAGATAACACAAGCTAAGGAAGACCTGGCAGTGGAGAACGCCAGGATGACTGAGGAACGGGCTGTTTTGGACGCCCGGGCCCAGCGGATTCAAGCGGAGTCTTACCGGCTCTCGGTGGATCAGAACGCGGCTAATGAGGCCATGAGGACAAAGCAACGAATTCGTCCCCCCTTCGTTTATGAGCCAAGGAATCTTTTTAACACAGATAGAGCAGGGGGCAGTAGTCCGCCGGTGTTAAACTGGACGACAGAGGTACCTAGGACCGGTGGCCCGGTTCACCAGCGTATGGCCGGTTCTCTGTATGCGGATCAAAACTGCCCAGTACCTCGTTACTTGGCGGCACCGGTGCGTCACTATTCCAACCCTCTGGATAACATGATAGCAGCGGCAGCAAGGCTGGCGGCTTTGCCAGTTGAAGGTGAAACTCCGGTAGCGGTGGAAACCCGGAGGGCTCAGGAACTGCTTCAGACAGTGCTGCAGCAGCAACATGCTTATTCTTATAGTTGAGACCGGATTCATTCAACCCCCCGTCCAAGTGCCAGCTACAGCAGGCATGTTGACCCGCCAGAGGTTTCGAGCACAGAGCGACGCCGTAACTCGCCTCGAGGACATAACCCGGCGCGGTATGACGCCAAGGCATAGGACTTGGTGGATCAGGCCAGGATGCGCCGAGAGGCCAAGCTAGCGGCTCAGGCGGCCGATCATCAACCGACGCCATATTACCCGGCAACCTCAGTGGAGACAGGCAGGACTTCTAGAGGTTGGGGCGTGCCGTGCTTAACGACGGCTATACGGAACGAGCGATTGCCTAAGTATTTCAAGGGCCCTCGTAAGGTGCCCAATTACACAGCGGATCAGCCCCCTGAGGCTTGGATAAAGAGTTACGAGATGGCTATGGAGCTGCTAGACATTAGCGAAGCCGCCTGTGCTAAATATTTCACCATGATGCTGGAAGGCACGGCTCGTAACTGGTTAAAAGGATTACCCATCAATTCCATTGGGTCATGGGCAGAGCTGAAGGCCAAGTTTATCAAGCACTTCAAGGATACGTGCAAGCAGCCGATGTCGATCGTGGATTTAGATTCCTGTGTTCAGAACAAGGGGGAATCAACGACTAGTTGGGTGCGCCGGGTCTCAACCATCATGCACTCTTCAGATAAGATCAATGTTGAATCTGCGATATTAATGTTGGAAAAGAATTGTCGTTTCCCTCCACTCAAGCTGAAGCTAGGGCGGCTTAAGCACAATTGTAGTGATATGGGGGAGCTTATGGCGGCTCTCGTCAAGTATGTCGACTCTGATAGTACCAAGGACCCTGAGTCTGAGGTTGAAAGACTGGAAAGGGAAAAAGGGTAATGACCCAGGAGGACAACAGTATAACCTGGCCAATCAGCACAGTGGCAATAAGCGCAAGGCTGATGCTTTCATAGCTAATACGGGGGCATGGAATTCTAACCAGCGTCGCAAGGGGAAGCCACCTCCAAGATACAACATCGATGAGGTGATGAACCAGCCGTGTCCAAAGCATGGGACAGACGAGAAACCGGCCACCCACGCATGGAAAGATTGCAGCATCATGAGGTCTTACAAGGAGTTTATTCAGAGCAGTTATGGACCAAATGGCGGCTCAGGATCCGGTTTTCATGGTCCGAGTCATGGTGGCGGTGGCTCAAACTCCGGATTTCAGGGCCAAGGTGGTCAAGGCGGCAACAACCATCAGAACAGTCAAGGGAATCAGTAGGAGTCCGGTTATCAGAGTAACCCAAAGCAGTTAAGCAACAGGCAGTACCATGTGTTCACCATGAGTCTGTGCAAACGAGACCAGAAGCTTCATAAGAGGGCGGTGAATGCTGTTGAACCGGCAGTGCCCCGTTACTTGCGATGGTTTGAGCAGACCATTATGTGGAGCCGCGAAGATCACCTGCCCCGGGTTGATAATCCGGGTCAGCTGGCTCTGGTGGTAGCCCCTCAGGTCGGAGGATACAAGTTCACCAAGGTGCTCATGGATGGAGGCAGCAGCATCAATATCCTTTATTACAATACCTTCCGTCGTATGGGATTAACTGACAAGAAACTTCGGCCGTCGAACACTGTTTTTATGGAGTTGTGCCTGGTAAGTCGGCGTACATAGTTGGCAAAATTTATTTGGAGGAAACCTTTGGAGATGAATATGATGCCAGGACAGAAACTTTAACGTTTGAAGTTGTGAGGATCCACATCATGTACCATGCTTTTATTTGGAAGGTCGGCTTATGCTAAGTTCATGGCAAGGCCGTGTTATGTTTATTTGCAGCTCAAGATGCCGGGTCACAAGGGGAATATCACAGTGCATGGGAGTCGTACGATAGCTTTGGAATGTGAAGAGGGCGATGCAGCTTACGTAGAATCAGTTTGTGCCACAGAGGAGCTCAAGTTTTATAAGGATAATGTTGACGCGGCAAATATGACTTCTTTAAAGAAGCCAACTACAGAGCATGATCCTTTGTTGAAGTTTAAGTCGGCAGATGATACCAAGATGGTTGATTTTGTCACTGGCGACACATCTAAACAATTCAGCATCAACGCTAATCTGGATCCAAAATAGGAAAGCACGCTCATCGAGTTCATCCGTGAGAACCGGGACATCTTTGCATGGAAGCCTTCAGACATGCCGGGTGTACCGAGAGAACTCCCTGAGCACACTCTTAATATTGATCCGAAGTATAAGCCGGTCAGGCAGTTTCTTCACCATTTTAATGAAGAAAGACGGAAGGCCATTGGGGAAGAGGTGGCCCGGCTCTTGGCGGCCGGGTTCATCGTTGAAGTTTTTCATCCGGAGTGGTTGGCTAACCCGGTTTTAGTGCTAAAAAAGAATGTCACGTGGCACATGTGTGTGGACTACACAAACTTAAAGAAGGCTTGCCCAGCTGACCCGTTCGCCCTCCCCTGTATTCATCAGATCATTGATGCTACAATGGGTTGTGAGCGTTTGAATTTTTTGGATGCATATTCCGGGTATCACCATATCAAGATGGCAGTTAAGGACCAGGAGAAGACAGCTTTCATCACTGATAACCCTCAACCGTAAGGGATCGAGATAGTCTTCGCGGGTAAGAATAACCCAATTTATTGATTCGACACACGGGGAGCCAAAGAGTATTTATAAGCTTTAATAGTTGAGTTGTCAATTCAACCGCACCTGAAATATACTTACTTGCAACAAAAGATAAGTGGTAACAGTGATATGATAGTGATGATAGTAATAGTAAAAGTAAACAGCAAAAGTAAATAGCAACAATAGATAGCAAAGTAAATAGCACCAGTAGCGACTAGTAACTAGCAGGATTTAAAATACTATAGGCTAGGGAGATGGATGGTTGGGCGCTGCATGGATGAGATAGATTCTAACTTGGGGCACGGCACATGGAAAAGTAATGATCATCTAGGCAAATATCAAACATTAGGCATGTATACCATAGGTAGTTGTATGTGCTTGCAATAAGAACTTGCACAACATCTTTTGTCCTACCATCCCGCTACGAATGGGGCCAAAAGGAACTAATGGATATTAAGGTGCTCCTGTCAAAGAGCACCGGAACAAAGCAATGAACTCAATGGATACATGTAATCCTCAAACTACGGACCATCCCCTTTGGTGTCCCAAGCTGTCACTTTTGGGATCGCCGGTTCCGAACCGTAACAGGTGCAAACAACTCATATATAGGATCACGAACACAAATATATTCATACAAACACATATGGTTCAGATCTGAAATCATGGCACTCGGGCCCTAAGTGTCAAGCATTAAGAATAACAAGTTGAAGCAAAGATGATAAACACCATAGTAGATGATAGGCAACATGCCCCCAACAATCTGACGAACTATTACATGATCTAACTCATCCAATCCCTACCATCCCCTTCGCCTACAGCAGGGGAATTACTCACACATGAAGGGGGAAGTCATGGAGGGATGATGGAGTGGTGATGATGATGACGATGGCGACGATCTCCCCTCTCCGGAGGCCAATTCAGCCTCCAGATTAGCCCTCCCGAGGAAGAACAGAGGGTGGCGGCGGCTCCGCGATGAAAAACTGCGAAAGAACTTCCGATCTGGGGTTTCTGCGTCGGGAGTAAAAATACGGGCTAAAGTAAGGCACCAGGGGGTGTGGGCCCCACCCAGGCGCCCCCCCCGGCGCGGCCCAGGGGGGGGCGCCCACAGGGCGCCTGGGCACCCCCTGGCCCCCCTCTGGCCCCACTTCTGGCATTTGGTTCCTTCGGGTGCGTGGATTTTCTCTGATTTTTCGTGGATTTTTCTGAGATACTTAAAAATCCGTTTTCCTGCACACAAATAAACCATACAGGCAGCTCTGCTGAAAACAGCGTCAGTCCGGGTTAGTTTAGTCCAAATCATGCAAGAATGAGGCCAAAACAATATCAAAAGTGTTTGGAAAAGTAGATACGTTTGAGACGTATCAACTCCCCCAAGCTTAGCATATTGCTTGTCCTCAAGCAATTCAGTTCGACGAACTGGACGCGACAAAGAAAACTTTGACAAACTCTTTTGCTTCATTAGATGTATATAAGCATGTACTACGAAAATAGTTTAGCAAGTATTGAAACAGTCTTTTGAGGACAATGCAAGTTGCAATCCTTCTTTCAAGTGACCAGTCACAAATACTTAAAAGTAAATAATATATTACTGAAAATCAAGACAAGATTACATTGCACATAGCTTGAGCATATTAGGGTGGTATCTCGCTAGCCTCCATGAGTGAAGCAAAACATAAATGCAGAGACTCCTCCAGAGTTTTAAAGGAGACTAGAACTAAGAATTTCAGAATAAATCATATCACAAGTATGCAGAAGACAATGTAATACTTTGGGACAATGCACATTACACTCAGAATGACAATTATGCTCTCCTAGTCAGTGCTTTGAAGAAAGAAGGTGAGACTCTCGAACCGTGGCTTTTATTGGCAAAGTTGAAAGCCCGTGATCGGAAACAAAAACTAAACATGTACCAGAGCTCTTGGTTTTAAAAACAGAAGTAAATATGTTTTTGAGAGGTGCATATTTCGTCAACGATTGCTAGCAGATAACTCAATCACTTTTTAAGCTAGACAAGTCTCGAGGAACGGCTCCCGCATGAGGACGATCACATCCTCTTAATCTCCTTTGTTTATCACTGCCAAAGTTTTCTGATTTCTCATGAACAAAGCATGAAGGAGGGTTTGTTTGTTATATTATCTTTTCGAGCCGGGCGCACTCAATGCCAGTTCCTTTTCATATTAGGGGTTTGCACATTATACATGCAATCCAGGGGTGAAACTTGTCCAACTTAAAAAGATTATGAATTAACTACTACTTCCTCATGAGCTTAAAACATAGGCACAAAAAGGGAATTGCTTTTGATTAATTTCGAGATGGTACATGAAAGTCTTCGTTAGGAATGGCAGGTAAATACCATGTATAGGAAGGTATGGTGGACTCGTATGGCATAACTGGTTTAAAGGGTTTGGATGCACAAGCAGTCATTCCGCTTAGTACAGGTGGAGGTTTAGCAAAAGACTGGGAAGCGACCAACTAGAGAGCAATAACGGTCATAATCATGCAGAGCGACAAAGCAACATTGAATCGGGCATGAAAGTGATATAACTATTCTAAAACTCAAAGATCATCAAGGCAAAGTAGACTTTTAGTCTTAAACATGTGTAAGCATGTGCCAAGTCAATCCAAAAATTCTCTAAAGGGAAATACCACCTTAGTATACCAGACTATGAACAGTGCCATGCATGTAGATCATTTCAATAACACATTATATACTCTAGTTATTCGGGACTAGCCACAAGGAAAGCATGAACCACTAGAAGAGCATTGTAAACATAGCACTATGTCGCTACAAGCTGGTCTCTAGATCATAAGTACAGGCATATGTACAAAAGTAGAAACAATAAGAGTTCATACCGGTCTTCCTTGTTGCTTCCCTCCAGTCGATCTTCGTCATCACTGCTTGTCACTTGCACGATCGAACGTAAGAAATATAATCAAATGCCATCACGGACTCGAGCTGATCTCTGAAAACAAAGCAAACTAAAGAGAAAAAGGAAATCTTTTTGGATTTTTCAAAGGTTGAATAAAAAGCAAAAGAAAGAGAAAAATCTTTTTGTTGTTTTTGCAAAGAGAGAAATAAAGAAGAACGGGCAAAAACTTCGAAAAGATCAAAGCGAATAAAACGGATAATACAATGGAAAAGTGAGAAGGACACGTACTCCCCCAAGCTTAGGCTTTTGGCCTAAGTTGGTAGCAGCTACTGCCCCCAGGAGCCTCCTGCTCCAGGGGTATGGTGGTGAGTCCACGGGTCGTAGAAGGATGCTGGCGCGTACACTGAACTCCTCGGAGTCTCCCACGAGGAAGGTTCCGAACGCCAAACAGAGGAAGACCCTTCACCAAACTCGGTGGCGGACTCTTCCTGAAAATGTGGTATCTCACCGTGCCTCTCCTCGTCGGGCACAACCCCCTCCATGGGGTTATGAAACTGATGCTGGACCATGAACTCATCGAACTGGACAACATCAAAGGACCATCCGTTCCTGCGAGAAAAATCAAACAAAAGAGGTGCAGGTAGACGGATCTCGCATTCCGCGGTAGTTCCGAAACGCAAGATATAAACAAGGTTATCAAGCTCAGAACCCATGGTAACAAACTTATGCCTTTTCATAGCAGCAAGATCAAAGCTTAAATAAGTAAAAGGAGTATCATCAGGGTGTGGGGTGCCTCCAAGATGCTCTAAGATAAGTGTGGCATAAACGCCACCATATAAGTCCCCCTTGTTACCGTTCATAGCAAGGCGTCGAGCAATTAAGGTACCCAGATTATAATCAGACCTCCCTGAGAGGGCTGCTGCCAGGATAGCAATATCCGGAGCAGAAATGCTGCTCATGTTGTCACGAGCTAACACCCCTCTAGCAATATAATATGCAAAATACCTGAGGTGAGGAAATAAGATGCTGGAGATCTTCGACCGATGAATATCCCTCGTACCCATGCTGCAGAGAGAGTTGATGACGGTTTTCAGCTCGGAGGGCTGAGTGGCCATCCTTGCCGTCCTCCCAACGTTCGGCACACCTATTATTTCACAAAAATTTCCCTAAGTCATGGTGAGAAGATCATTATAAATTTTAAACTCAATAGCACCTGAATCAGGATTATATCTAAAACTGTTAATGAAACTGGAGGTGAGTTTTTGATACTGAGCAACACGGCTCGTGACGAGTCATGTCAAACCTGCATTAGCACAAAGGTTATAAAACTCATCCTTGATTCCCGTAGCTTCCATGAATTGATCACATGGAAATGTCATCGCACGTGCTGGACTTGTGTCTTCCAACAACTCCAGGGGCACATGATCTTCATTATAGCTCACCCTAGCAGTCGATGGTGAAGCTGCGGCTCTAGTGACCCGATCGGAGTGTGCGGGCCTCCTCTTCTCAAGCCATCCTTTTGCCCTTCCTAACAAACTCATTTCTGAAATTTTTTACAATTTACAAAAACGAGGATTAAAACAAAGTGAGCTAAGGCAAACTACTCAACTCACTTGCCCAAGGCATAAACTTGCATCAAAACTTGGAAAATAACTTTCTACACATGCATGCAAGCTCATCTCTATAGCACCAAGAACTACTAAATACTCACAAATGAGGCCACCAATCAAAAATCTAATTGGAGGAGTGGAGGAGTCACATACCAGGGAGTAGTTGCTCAAAATTTCAGCTCAAATGATGGGCTGTAGAGAGAGATCGAAGAATCGCCTCCAAGAATAGCAAGAACACAAGAACAAGACCAGAACTCGGGTTTCTGGAGAAAAAGAGAGAGAGAGGAAGAAGAAGTACCTGGAGGGGGGTCCCGTGGGCCCCAGGCGCCCTGTGGGCGCGGCCAGGGGCTGGGCCACGCCAGCTGGCCGCCTGGGCCACTGGTGGCCCCCCCTGGCTGGCCCCAGGACTTTCCGGGTCTCTCCCGTCGTGGAAATTTTTATTATAATTTTTCTGGAATTTTTCTGAAAACTTCACTGTTGAGAATTTTTCGAAGTTCAAAAAGCTGCGAAACTCTCTGAAAACTTGAAGCAGTTAGTAGTATTGTGAAGCTTCAAAAACATAGATACTTGGTACAACAAGTAGGACAACACTAAAAACAAATGAAAACATAACAAGCTCAACTTTTTATCCATATAAAACATGTTCACTAGTAAGGTTGATCAAGTCTTACCAACAAACAAGCGATATATAGTGCAAAAAGTCTCACCTCCTACGAAGTAATCACTAAACCTTTACTTTGATGGACATTGTCCCCACCATGATAGTTTTATATTTGTGAGGCACATGTAGTGGACAGTCCCATTCTCCAATTTTCACGGCCTCGATATTCTCTATAGAGTTGAGGGCATGCCTCCTGTCGGTCTTCTTCGGAAAATATACCGTGTGTTCTTTATCATTCACATGGAAAGTAACCTTCCCTTTATTGCAATCAATAATAGCACCTGCGGTGTTAAGAAAAGGTCTACCAAGAATAATGGACATGCTCCCATCCTCGGGCATGTCAAGTACAACAAAATCAGTAAGAATTAAACAATTAGCAACTTCTACTGGAACATCCTCACAAATACCGATCGGAACAGCGGTTGACTTGTCAGCCATCTGAAGGGAGATATCTGTAGGAATTAGTTTCTCTAAACAAAGCCTCTCGTAAAGAGAGAGAGGCATAACACTCACTCCTGCTCCAAGATCACATAAGGCAGTTTTGACATAATTATTCTTTATGGAGCAAGGAATGGTGGGTATACCTGGATCACCGAGCTTCTCAGGAATCTTTCCACCGAAAGAGTAGTTAGCAAGCATAGTAGATATTGCATCATTAGGAACTTTTCTTTTATTAGTGACAATATCTTTCATATATTTTGAATAAGGAAGTAACTTAATAGCATCAGTCAAAGGGATTTGAAGAAAAAGAGGTTTAATCCATTCACAAAACTTATTATAATGCTCTTCTTCTTTAGATTTGATGGACTTACCTGGAAAGGGCATGGGTTTCTGTACCCATGGTTCTCTCTCCTTCCCATGTTTTCTTGCGATGAAGTCTTCTTTAGTGTACCTCTTACGTTTGTCAGGTGCTTCTTCTTCTCGTACTTCGGGCGGATCATTCTTCTCATCATTATTACCTTCAGGTTCAGCACCGTCTTCAGTCTCAGCATCGGAGATAGATACACTGTTGGGATCAATAGCTGGTTCTTCATCTGCAATAGGATCATTAGAATTGTCAGTCTCTTTATGTTTCTTCTTCTTCTTTGGAGAGACAACAATTTCTTCTTCCTGCATTTGAGAATCCTGCTCGATTCTCTTCGGATGTCCCTCTGGATAGAGAGGATCTTGAGTACTAGTTCCTCCTCGGGTCTTAATCCCAAAAGCCTGCAAATTATCTTGTTTGGCATTGTTAGCGTGCAAATCTCTTTGCACATTACAAATTTGATCAAGCTGAGTTTGAACCATATGAAAATGCTTCACAAGACATTGAACATCATTAACTGTTCTATCTAAAACATCAAGTAGTCTTTTGATAGCAAGGGAATTATCATGCAACTGACTTTCTATCCTCTCATTAAAATGATTTTGTTTCATAATAAAATTATCAAACTCATCTAAACATTGATCAGGGGGCTTACCATGAGGGATGTCACTTGCGTTGAAATCTAAAAGAGAGTGTACCTCTACCATAGGAGGGTGAGTGGTAGGCTCACACAGCTTCTCAATAGGGGGTAGATTCTTCACGTCTTCAGCTTTAATACCTTTCTCTTTAATAGACTTCTTTGCTTCTCGCATATCCTCGGGGCTTAGAACAAACATGCCCCTCTTCTTTGTTGGTGGAGGTGGTTCAGGGACGGACCAATCTTCATGGTTTTTGGCAATCCTGCCCATTAAATCTTCCGCATCGTCCGGTGTTCTTTTCCTGAAAACACAACCAGCACAACTGTCCAAATATGACATGGATTCATCAGTTAGACCAGCATAGAATATATCGATTAATTCATTCTTAGGGATTTCATTTCCTGGTCTAGCCCGAATCAGACCGCAGTACCTCCCCCAAGCTTTAGGGAGGGACTCATCCTGCAACTGTTTAAAGTTATAAATTCTTTGTAAAGCAGCATGTTGCATGTGAGCAGGAAAGTACTTATCAACAAAAGAGTGAGCTAAGTCCCGAGGACTCTTAATGGAACCGCATGGGAGTGAATCATACCATGCTTTAGCACCCTCCTTCAAGGAGAAAGGAAGAAGCTTAGTCACATAAAGGTATCGTATCTTCTCATCTGTGGTAAACAGGCTACCTAGCTCACCAAGTTTAGTTAGGTGTGCAATAGCATCATCATTTTCTCTGCCATAAAAGGGGTCAGCTTCAACCACAGGTATAAGTGAAAGATCAACAGAGAAATCAAAATCAGGATCATCAATGCATATAGGAGATGTAGCAAATTCAGGATTAGGAATGGTTTTGTTCTTCAGAGAGTGTTTTTCAAACAGTTTCTTAATAACTTCAGGGTCAGAGCCGGAAAACTCTGTCAGTTCCCTGCATAATTCTTCATCAAGTATATAATAATCATCATCAAGGAGACTCTCCTTGAGTTTACTCAAATCAGGATAATCATAAGTTTCACCAATAGGGTAGCGACTAACAGGGAGTTCAATTCCAGACTTTTTAGCAGCAGCAGCAATTTGTTTCTCAAGAGCATAACCAAGCGAACTAATATCATCAAAAGTAGTAGAAGCATCATCCAGAGTATCAGACATAGTAACAGATCCAGTAGTAGCATCTTGTGGTGGTGGTGAGGCAAACTTACTCATAACGGAAGGTGAATCAAGTGTAGCACTAGTGCTCAGAGCAGTACCTCTTCTTGTAGTGGATAGTAATATCGGAACCTTGGGGTCGCCTTTCTTACCCATAGTGAATAAAGTGCAGCAGGTAGGATACCTCAAGTAGACTTGTAAATATTGCTATGCTCCCCGGCAACGGCGCCAGAAAACGGTACTTGATAACCCTCAACCGTAAGGGATCGAGATAGTCTTCGCGGGTAAGAATAACCCAATTTATTGATTCGACACACGGGGAGCCAAAGAGTATTTATAAGCTTTAACAGTTGAGTTGTCAATTCAACCGCACCTGAAATATACTTACTTGCAACAAAAGATAAGTGGTAACAGTGATATGATAGTGATGATAGTAATAGTAAAAGTAAACAGCAAAAGTAAATAGCAACAATAGATAGCAAAGTAAATAGCACCAGTAGCGACTAGTAACTAGTGGGATTTAAAATACTGTAGGCTAGGGAGATGGATGGTTGGGCGCTGCATGGATGAGATAGATTCTAACTTGGGGCACGGCACACGGAAAAGTAATGATCATCTAGGCAAATATCAAACATTAGGAATGTATCCCATAGGTAGTTGTACGTGCTTGTAATAAGAACTTGCACAACATCTTTTGTCCTACCATCCCGCTACGAACGGGGCCAAAAGGAACTAATGGATATTAAGGTGCTCCTGTCAAAGAGCACCGGAACAAAGCAATGAACTCAATGGATACATGTAATCCTCAAACTACGGACCATCCCCTTTGGTGTCCCAAGCTGTCACTTTTGGGATCGCCGGTTCCGAACCGTAACAGGTGCAAACAACTCATAGATAGGATCACGAACACAAATATATTCATACAAACACATATGGTTCAGATCTGAAATCATGGCACTCGGGCCCTAAGTGTCAAGCATTAAGAATAACAAGTTGAAGCAAAGATGATAAACACCATAGTAGATGATAGGCAACATGCCCCCAACAATCTGACGAACTATTACATGATCTAACTCATCCAATCCCTACCACCCCCTTCGCCTACAGCAGGGGAATT
The DNA here is from genome assembly GCA_902687465.1 of Secale cereale. Lineage (NCBI taxonomy): Eukaryota > Viridiplantae > Streptophyta > Magnoliopsida > Poales > Poaceae > Secale > Secale cereale. The sequence goes on along the minus strand of LR738713.1, from coordinate 713,300,739 downwards.
ACTCACACATGAAGGGGGAAGTCATGGAGGGATGATGGAGTGGTGATGATGATGACGATGGCGACGATCTCCCCTCTCCGGAGGCCAATTCAGCCTCCAGATTAGCCCTCCCGAGGAAGAACAGAGGGTGGCGGCGGCTCCGCAACGAAAAACTGCGAAAGAACTTTTGATCTGGGGTTTCTGCATCGGGAGTAAAAATACGGGCTAAAGTAGGGCACCAGGGGGTGTGGGCCCCACCCAGGCGCCCCCCGGCGCGACCCAGGGGGGGCGCCCACAGGGCGCCTGGGCACCCCCTGGCCCCCCTCTGGCCCCACTTCTGGCATTTGGTTCCTTCGGGTGCGTGGATTTTCTCTGATTTTTCGTGGATTTTTCTGAGATACTTAAAAATCCGTTTTCCTGCACACAAATAAACCATACAGGCAGCTCTGCTAAAAACAGCGTCAGTCCGGGTTAGTTTAGTCCAAATCATGCAAGAATGAGGCCAAAACAATATCAAAAGTGTTTGGAAAAGTAGATACGTTTGAGACGTATCAATCACTCCATTTGGAGCCTTCTGCTATGTATCCATGCCTTTCGGGCTTAAGAATGCATAGGCAACTTACCAACGGTGCGTACAGAATTGCCTGCACGGCCAAATTTGGCGCAATGTTCATGCCTATGTGGATGACATTGTGGTCAAATCCAGGAAGAAGGAGACCCTGATCAACGACTTGAAGGAAACATTTGACAATCTCCGGGTGTACAAGATGATACTTAACCCGACCAAGTGTGTTTTTGGTGTTCCAGCAGACAAGCTTTTGGGGGTTTTTGGTCTCTGAGCGAGGCATCGAGGCTAACCCGGAAAAAATCAAGGCCATCACCTCCTTGGCAAAGCCGAAGTGTGTCAATGATGTCCAGCGCGTGGCAGGACGGATAGCAGCATTAAGCCGGTTCATAAGCCACTTAGGTGAAAAGGCTATCCCTCTATATCAGATTATGAAAAAGACAGATGATTTTGTCTGGAGTGAAGCTGCTGATGAAGCGTTCGAGGCACTCAAGAAACAATTGGCTGAGCCGCCGGTTCTTGCGGCCCCCATTGACAAAGAACCTTCGTTATTATACATTGCTGCAAATAGGAGGGCTGTCGGTGTGGCCATTGTGGTGGAAAGGAAGGAGGCTGGCAAGGAGCCCCTGGTTCAAAGGCCGGTTTACTATATCAGCGAGGTGCTCATCGAGTCTAAACAGAGATATCCACATTGGCAGAAGCTGGTATACGAGGTCTTTATGGCAAGTCGGAAACTCAAGCAGTATTTTCTGGGTCATCCTATTATGGTGGTGAGTTCTGCTCCCTTGGGGTACATCATTCAAAATGGAGAAGCTACAGGACGAGTGGCCAAGTGGGCCATTGAGCTTGGGCCTCATGGTTTAAAATATATGCCTCAGACAGCCATCAAATCACAAGTGCTCGTGCACTTTATCAATGACTAGACGGAGTTACAGACGCCAGAGGAAAAGTCAGATAACACGTATTGGACAATTCATTTTGACGGATCCAGACAGTTAGAAGGCTCGGGGGCTGGAGTTGTTTTAACTTCCCCGCGAGGTGATAAACTTTCTTATGTTCTCAGGTTAATGTTCCCATGTACTAATAATGCAACTGAGTATGAGACCTTGCTCCACGGTCTTTGGATGGCCAAGGAGATGAATTTAAGCCGGGTCAGATGTTTCGACGATTCAGATCTGGTAGCTCAGTAGGTTTCTGGCACCTAGGATTCCAAGGATCCACTCATGGCGGCTTATCGTCGGGAGGTTGATGCTATTGCATGTCACTTCAAGGGTTACCAAGTTGAGCATATTGATCGAAGGAAGAACGAGGCAGCTGACACCTTAAGCCGGCTAGGATCTCAGCGCAAGTCGTTGCCCCTCAACACCTTTTTTGGATGTTTTGCTTAACCCATCTGTCAAGTTGCCTACAGAGGAGGACATCGCTATCCCTGACCCAGAGGCACAGTTGGTGGTAGCTCTTCATGTCATACCGGACTGGACGGTTCCATATTTGGCTTACATGACCCGAGGGGAGTTACCTGAGTATGAAATCTTGGCCAAATAGATTACTCGGCGGTCTAAGTCGATGACGATTGTCAACGGAGAGTTGCACCATCGCAGTGTTACATGTGTGTTTCAATGCTGTGTCTCGCCCGAGGAAGGCTGTGAGATCCTGCGTGAGACTCATGAGGGAGATTGTGGTCATCACGCCGGCTCTAAATCTCTGGTGGCTAAAGCTTTTCGTCACAGATTCTATTGGTTGACGGCTCATGCTGATGCTGAAGACTTGGTCAGCAGATGTGACAGTAGTCAAAAAATTTCACGGCACGCTCATGTTCCGGCTCAAGAGTTGAGTATGATTCCGATAACCTAGCCGTTCGTGACTTGGGGGCTTGGTAAAAGGTCCAAAGATAAGAAAACCCACATGTTGGTGGAAGTGGACAAGTTCACCAAGTGGATTGAGGCAGAGCCAGTCAGCAAGTGTATGCGGAAACAGTGGTGCAATTCATCAAGAAGGTGATTTTCCGGTTTGGTTTTCCCCATAGTATCATAACAGGCAATGGCACTAATCTATCTAAGGGTGCTATGAGGGAGTTTTGTCAGCGTGAGCATATCCGGCTTGATGTTTCTTCTGTGGCTCACCCCCAGTCTAATGGTCAGGCAGAGCGGGCTAACCAAGAGATTCTACGAGGGATCAAGCCCCGGCTCATGGTTCCTCTGAAGAGAATGCCGGGTTGTTGGGTAGAAGAGTTACCTTCTGTGTTAAGGAGCATTAATACAACACCCAACAGATCTACAGGTTACACGCCCTTCTTCATGGTCTATGGAGCGGAGGCGGTTCTTCCCAGCGATATCCGTCATGACTCGCCCCGAGTGGCGGCTTACGTCGAAGCTGATAATGAGAAGGCACGTCAGGATGTTGGGGAACATAGTATTTCAAAAAAAAATCCTACGACCACACAAGATCTATCTACTAGAAGCATAGAAACGAGAGGGGAGAGTGTGTCTACGTACCCTCGTAGATCGAAAGCGGAAGCGTCTAGTGACGCGGTTGATGTAGTCGAACGTCTTCGCGATCCAACCGATCCAAGCACCGAACGTACGGCACCTCCACTGTAATGCCCCGGATGTAATACTTTCCCTTTTGGGCTTATAATAAATCTCCGGCTTCATCTATTTCCATTTCGGGTTCTTTGTCTTTCGGGTTTTCGTCGTTTTGTTGTGTGAGTGTGTGGCTTTCATTCATATCATGTAGACATGTGCATTGCATTGCATCTGTGTTGTGGGTTGCATCCGGTTCGTGGCGTTCCTTCCCGTTGTCCGTTTCGTGTTCCGGAGCTCCCTCACGTGTCCGTGACGTCCCGTAGGCCTTCTTTGTTGTTCGGGCGTTTTTCGTTACCGGTGTGCCGCGAGGTTGTGTTGTGTGTTGTTGTTTTGTTGTGTGCAACCCGCCTCTCAAATCTCGTCTCGTTTGGACTCCGTTGACTTTTCCCTCCGTTGTCCGTGTGGGTCCGAAGTGCCCTTACTTCGTGTCCCGGAAATACCCCTACCGCAGTCTTTTATCTCCGTCTAGTCCTTTTAAAAATCATCCCCGCGATCCTAACACCCCCACAAATCCAAACCCTAGTCTATATTGCTATATATAGACCCCTAGTCTATTTTGGGTGTCCCCTTCTTCTTCCTCCCCTCTCCTTTCTTTTTTTTTTCCTTTTTATCAGATCCAATCCTCTACTCCACCAGATCCCGAGGGGATCCAGTTTTTCCCTTCGAAGATATCGTCGCCGCCGCAACGCTCGAGGTCAACGACCTCCTCGTTCGATTCCGCGCCAGGCTCCGACCGGCCTGGACTTTTCCCTCGAGCCGCCTTCTTTCGATCGCTGGATCCGAGCTGGGGGGGACCAGATCGCCGAGGCCCAGTCCTCCCCGCCGCCTCTCCGTTTTCGCCCGACGCCAGCGCGTTGCCACTCCCGCGCTGGGCCCGAAGGCCCAGCTTCTTCGTCGCGCCAGGCTGCTCGCCGCGTCGCCGCGCTAGGCCTCCGAGCCGAGCGGGCCTCTTCGCCACCGGGCCGCCCCAGCGCGCCACCGCGGGCGCCTCTCCAGCGCGCGGGCAGGCCACCTCAACGGGCCGCGTCACCGCCGCCTCGCGGGCCTCGCCCGCATCTGCCTCGCCAGCAGGCCACCGCCCGAGCGGGCCTCCTCCGCGGGTGCGCGCCGCCGGCCCGCACCAGTCTCCGCGCGGCCCGCTCGCCTCTTCGCCACCGGGCCGAGCCGCCTCAGCCGCGCTGTTCCAGATCCGGCCCACTGTTCATCCGGATCCACTACTGTTCATCTCCGGCCCGCTACTGTTCCTCAGATCTGATCTGAGAGGTCCTTTTCAAACCCTAAGTCTCTGTTTTCTCTGTTCTGAGATGCATACTTTGACCTGCTGTATCTTTTACTGTGGTGCTCCGTTTTGCGCGTGTAGCATGTCCAGATGTTCGTGGAGATGTCCTCTACGTTTTACCTGTTGTAGTCATGCATGTTAGATGTCATCTTGACACTTGTTTTGCTGTTGCAAGAGTGTATGATGTTATAAACTGCTGTTATGTGTTATTTTTCTTGCCAACTTTGACTTGTGATATCTTTTAGCTCGTTTGTCCAAACGATGCAAATGACATGTCCACGTGTTCGTCTTGCCACGAACTACGTGTTGTGTGTGATAGGTTGCATGGTAGATTTGTTGTTTCCTTGTTATCATCGTTGCAAGTTGCCATGTTCATATGTTGTGTTTTTACTTGTTATGAGATGCCATGTTGTTGAGCTTGTTGCAATCGGTGTGTTCACCACATTGATGCATGCTTGTGTGTTTCGGGATCACCGTCATATGTATTTTGATGAGGTGCTTACCCTTTGCCATGTTTAGTTTCGAGGTGTCTTAAACATGCTCTTTCGTGTGCTATGATAATGTTGCTGTTTTAGGACTTAGTGAAATTTCACTAAGTCTGAAATCTGTTAAGTTCCGATGCCATGTTCGTGTGATGTTGTAGGACAAAGCATGTTAGTTTTGGGGTGGATTTTGATTGTTCCTTGAAGTTTATATTGTTGTCTTTCCATCCATGTCCTCACATGTCCTTTTGAGTGGCTGTAGCATGTTTATCTTTTGCTCCAAACTTTCAATAAAATTCTGCTGCCAGAATTTTATTTCAAAGTTCAGTTTGTCCAAGATCATTGCTAGTGATCCGTGACTCCGTTGGGGGTGCACTTTGGACCTAGTTGCTGTACATTATATCTAGTTTGTGTTCTAGTCCTTTGCCTTGCTTTTTGGGTGCTGTAGATTAATTATTTTGAGCTCCAAAGATGCTATGTTGCTGTAATTTGCAGTTTTCGCTCAAATCTTGTTTCGGGCATAACTTTTAGCCCGTAACTCCGATTCCAGCGATTTTTATATCAAACTTGGGTGTTTTTCTGTGTAGATTAATAATATCAGCTTGTTATCTTGTTTTGAGGTGTTTTGCTTGAGTGATGTTTTCCGTGCTCCATGTGCATCTTTAGTGCATCCATCATGCATCCATGTTTTTCGAGTGCGCATTGCATCGTGTTGATTGGTGCTTGGTGTGTTTGTCTTGTTTAGACCCGGAAGTTGAGCACGAGTTTTCCAACGAGGTTGAGCACGAGGTTTCCAACGAGTTTGAGCACGAAGACCCTTCTTTTGATCCGAACTTCTTCTCTTCAGGCAAGATGACCGAACCCCGATAACATTACTATCTTTGTCTATTGCTAGTAGTCTCGATCTATAGTTTTGCCTCGATGCCCATGTTCTTCTTGTCAGCCTCCTACTTGTAACCAATTGCCATGTTTAACCACCCTACCTATGCAAACCGTTGCTTGGCTAAGTACGCTTCGCTCAGCCCTTCTTATAGCGTTGCTAGTTGCAGGTGAAGTGAAGATGCTTGCTCCATGTTGAAGTTTGGTTGGGTTATATCACACTATATAAATGTTTTAATTGAAATCACCTATATATTGGCAAGGGTGGAAGGCTAAGCCTTTTGCTTGGTGTTTTGTTCCACTCATGCCGTTAGGATCCGTATAAGCCGGTTTTATGTTCCTTGTTTATGCGTTCCTAACACGGTTGGGGTGTATGGGACCCCCTCGATAAACCGCTATGTGCTAAGTCTTTTCCAGCAAATCCCAACATTGGTACTATTTGCCTAATAACAAACTAAACATGCATAAGGGAGTAATTAACCCTCTTTCTTAATCAACAACCCCGGGCCAGTGCTCCACATGAGTGTTGGTCCGAAACGGGGGTTACGCGGGGCCACCTCGAGGAAACTCAAGGTTTGGTAAAAACCTGTGGGATCACCCAGCCGGACGTGTCCTGAGACCTAGATACGCGCGGCTACTATCAGGGTGTCGACACGCCGGGAGGATTTGCTGGATTAGCCTTACCTTAGCTCGGTATATCTTGAGCACGGGATTCCGAGAATACTCGGGTCTTCCCACTTTGGAGTTGCGACTCCGCGGATCGTGGGCTTGTAATGGGTCAAGTTGGAACACCCCTGCAGGGTTTGAACTTTCGAAAGCCGTGCCCGCGGTTATGTGGCAGATGGGAGCTTGTTAATTCCGGTTGTAGATAACTTGACACAAAGATACTAATACACTACCAGCGTGTGTTCCGTGACTGTCAATTTCCGAATAGGGATTCGGGAGTTGAACACGGAGGGGTTATGCTTGTGAGCTTGTAGTTAGGATCACTTAGTGATCACTTCTCGCGATGCCTTCTCTTCTCGCTCTCTCTTGCGTAAGTTAGTGCTAGTTGCTGCTGCAGACTTTTTGTTGTTCCTTCACCTCATTTCTTTCTTCAGCCTTTCCTCTCCTAAAGGCTTAAATAGTTCTGTTACCCGGGAACGGGATTGCTGAGTCCTCTGTGGCTCACAGTTACTTCACCACACCAGATGCAGGTCCAGCTGTGAGCTATCTAGGTGATGGCACCGAGCTGGATTGGGAGTACGACGAGGAGCGTAGTCGTTACTACGTGCGCTACCCGGACGATCAGTAGTGGAGCCTCTTTGTCGGTGTACTAAGGTAGGGGTACCCTAGTACCCCAACTTGTGCACGGGCAGCGGCAGCTCCCCGCGGCAGGGTTCACCACGCGCTTGCCGGAGACCTTCCTGCCCCTTATCTAGCCATTCAAAAACAAAGTATACAAGACAGAAGACCAAGACCCCGGCAAGAGGAGCTTGTCGGGAAGGCCGTCCCAGGCTCGAGATTGCTTAACTAGCACGAGGCCCTGGCAAGGAGAGCTTGTCAGGACGAATAGAAGATTTTATCTTAGAAGACCCGGCAAGGGCTCGGGGAGCGGCAAGCTTCCGGGCCCGGCAAGGTCGAGATCCCCGGCAAGGTGCTTGTCGGGGGAGGTGCGCTGTGTGCCCGCGCTCCAGCTCATCGGCCCACGCGTCGCCCTGGGGCCGCTCCAGGGACGCGTGGCGGATGGCTGTGCAGCCTGGGGGACACGGTGGCACTCCACGGCAGTGGATCCATCGCCGTGGCAGACGGAGACGCAACGGCGGGAGCTTTTGGGGTCGACGGCGACGGGCATTAAATGCCCTTGTCCCCCACTGTTAAAGTAGGTATAGACCACTGTTCTGTACTGTAGCTCCACTGTTCCCGCACTGTTACAACTACCACCTCTTTTACATTTTTACCCCTTTCTCCTACGTTGACACCTGTCGGTGACCCCTTGCACTATAAAAGGAGGCCCATGCACAACGTGGAGGGGGTTCGAAACCTAGATCATTCTCACGCTCGTGTAGCTGCTTCTTCAAGCTCCGAGCGCCCAAACTCAATACACAACCAAGCAGGAGTAGGGTTTTACGCATCCGTGCGGCCCGAACCTGGGTAAAAACTGCCCGCGCGTCTGCCTCGATCTGCTCTTCGTGCTCCCTCCGCCCTCGTACCGCACAGACAAGGGGCTCCGGTCCCATAGGTGTTCGTGGTGGACAGTTTCCCCCGACATCACCGGCGGCCACAAACCCCATGGTCAGGAGAGCGATCTCCACATTTTGGCCCAGAAGGAAGGCGAACCCCTGCGCAAGTATATCCAACGTTTCAGCCGGGTGCAGCACAACATCCCCGATGTTCACCCTGCTGCGGTTATCAGCGCGTTCCATCAGAACGTGCGTAACCGCCGCATGCGTGAGGAGATGGCGATGACCAAGATCAGGGACGTCAGCGAGCTCTACGCTCTTGCCGACAAGTGCGCCCGTGCAGAAGAAGGGAGGAAACTCCCCGGGGAGGATGCTGGCGCAGGGGGAAGCGACAGCGACGACGCCGCCCCGGCAAAGAAGAGCCGGCGGCGGAACAACAGGAAGAAGGGCAAGAAGGAAGTGCTTGCCGTCGAGAAGTCCGGCAAGGAGGCCCCCGCCAAGCAAGCGCAGGCTGGCGGCTCCGGCAAGGAGCCTGCCCCTGCGGCGGCGGCCGACAAGCCGGGTAGCTCCGACAAGCAATACTGCAAGATTCACCGCACCAAGGGTCACGACCTCTCCAACTGCAAGCGCGTCGAGTACCTCGTCGAGCAGCAAAAGGCTGAGTACGAGAGGCGCGACAAGGAGAAGGCCCAAGGTGGCGGGGAAGAGCCCAGCAAGAAGCGGCCATTCAATGGCCGGGGGGGACGCCGCGGCAAGGCCAAGCAGCGGCAAGGAGATCGACCTCCCCGGGGCCGCGACAACGACGAAGACGACGATGAAGACATGGAGGACGACGAGAACAGCGAGCAGGAGTTCCAGAAGGCCACGGAGGTCCTGTGCGTCGACGGTGGCGCCTCCCTGCACACCTCCCACCGCCAGCTGAAACAGTGGGTGCGTGAGGTGAATGCAGCGGAGCCGCCCGTGGAGTCGCGCAGGCTCCTCAAATGGTCCAGCACGCCCATCATTTTTGACCTTGAGGATCACCCTGACCGCACCACTGCGGTCGGGTGCTTGCCGATGCTGGTCTCACCCACCATCCGCAACCTCAAGGTCACCAAAATGTTGGTTGACGGCGGGGCCGGGCTGAACTTGATCTCCTCTGCTGTGATCAAGAAGCTCCAGATTCAAGACGGCGAGCTCGAAGAAACCGGTTCATTCCAAGGAATCAACCCGGGAAGGAGCAAGCCCAAGGGAAAGATTACTCTGCCGGTGACCTTTGGCGGGGAGCTCAACTTCAGGACTGAGCGCATCACCTTTGACGTTGCTGATATTCCATTGCCCTACAATGGGATACTCGGCCGTCCCGCCCTCGCCAAGTTCATGGCAGCTTCCCATTACGCCTATAACGTGCTGAAGATGCCGGGGCCGATAAGCGTCATCACTGTCCACAGCGACAAGAAAGATGCGCTTATTTGCGCCGACAAGATTTACCGGGATGCGGCAGCTGCGGCCGAGAAGGATACTCTTGCCGCTGAAGCTCCCGGGGGGAAGAAGACGAAGACCAAGTCCGGCAAGTGCTCTGGGACCCACTCCGGCAACCGCACCTCTTCGGAGTGCTGCGCCGCCGTCGAGGACGTTCCATCGAGCTCCACCGGCAAGAGCAAGAAAGGAATGGCTGCTCCTCCGGCGACCAAGAAGGTGTCCGCAAAGGAGGATGGCACTGGTGGTACCTTCACCATCAGTGCCACCCTTGACAGCAAATAGGAAAGCGCGCTCGTCGCCTTCCTGCGGGCGAATGTCGATGTGTTTGCTTGGCAACCATCTGACATCCCCGGTGTTCCCAGGAGGGTGATTGAGCACAAGCTTGCTGTCTGCCCTCATGCGCGGCCCATTAAGCAAAAAGTGAGGAAGCAAGCCGTGGAGCGCCAAGAGTTCATCAATGAGGAGATCAAGAAACTAGAGGCAGCAGGCCTAGTTAGAGGTGTGATCCATCCGACGTGGTTGGCAAACCCAGTCGTCGTGCGCAAAGCCAACGGGAAGTGGAGACTGTGTATAGACTTCACTGATGTCAATAAAGCATGTCCCAAGGATCCCTTCCCTTTGCCGCGCATTGACCAGATCGTTGACTCCACTGCCGGATGTGAGCTACTCTGTTTTCTTGATGCATACTCAGGCTATCACCAGATTTTCATGGCTAAGGAAGATGAAGAGAAGACTGCATTTATCACTCCATGTGGCACCTATTGCTTTATCCGCATGCCATTTGGACTGAAAAATGCAGGCTCAACTTTTGCAAGGGTAGTGTACACTGCTTTTGAGCCACAGATCCACAGGAACGTAGAAGCCTACATGGATGACATCGTGGTGAAGAGCAAGAGCAAAGAAACACTGATTCAAGACTTGGAAGAAACATTTCAGAACCTGCGCAGGATACAGCTCAAGCTGAACCCCGAGAAGTGCGTCTTTGGAGTTCCCTCCGGCAAGCTTCTCGGGTTCTTTGTATCACAAAGGGGGATTGAAGCCAATCCCGACAAGATCAAAGCCATCGAGCAGATAGAAGCCCCGAAGCGCGTCAAGGATGTCAGAAGGCTTGCAGGTTGCGTTGCTGCCCTCAGTAGGTTCATTTCAAAATCCGCAGAACGCGCCCTACCTTTCTTCAAAATCTTGAAAAAGGCAGGTCCCATGAAGTGGACTCCGGAAGCGGAGGCGGCGTTGCAGGATTTGAAACGGTACCTGTCCTCCACTCCTATACTTGTCGCACCTAAACCACAGGAAAAGTTGTTGCTATACTTAGCGGCAACCAACCAGGTGGTTAGTGCTGCGTTGGTAGCGGAGAGGGAGTCCGACGAGGAGCCAGCATCACCGGCAAGCGAATCTAGCGACAAGCAGGGGGCTGTCCCGACAAGCTCTGGCCCCGACAAGGAAGACTCTGCGCAGGAACAAGGAGAAGTGCGGAAGAAGATGGTGCAGCGCCCAGTGTATTTTGTAAGTTCCCTTCTCCAGGGAGCTAGATCAAGGTACTCTGGTGTGCAAAAATTGCTTTTCGGCCTCCTCATGGCTTCAAGAAAGCTGCGCCACTACTTCCAAGCCCATGAGATAACGGTGGTCACTCGCTTTCCGTTGAAGAGGATATTGCATAATCCAGAAGCAACAGGCAGGATCGTCGAGTGGGCACTGGAGCTGTCAAGCTTCGGACTCAAATTTGAAAGTACTTCAACCATTCAGAGCCGAGCTTTGGCAGAGTTCATTGCTGAGTGGACCCCAACACCAGAAGATGAAGTTCAAGAAACAAGCGTACCCGTGCAAGAAGCGACAAGTGAATGGGTAATGTATTTTGACGGTGCCTTTTCGCTGCAAGGCGCCGGTGCCGGCGTGGTACTCATCGCGCCCACCGGAGAGCACCTCAAATATGTTATCCAGATGCACTTTCCCAGGGAGCAAGCAACAAACAACACTGCAGAATATGAAGGCTTGCTTGCCGGCCTCAGGATTGCGGCCGAACTTGGGATCAGGAAGCTGATTGTACGGGGAGATTCTCAGTTGGTGGTCCGACAAGTTAACAAAAGCTATCAGAGTCCTTTGATGGAAGCATATGTAGATGAAGTGAGGAAGCTTGAAGAACACTTTGAAGGTCTGCAAATGGAGCACATCCCGAGAGCTCAAAATGAAATTGCAGATGGCCTTTCAAAGTGTGCTGCGATGAAGTTACCTGTGGAACCAGGGACCTTTTTGCTCAAGCTGACTCAGCCATCAGTTACACCATCAATTGGGCAATCCAAGAAGAGAAAGTTGGTCTCCGGCGACTACTTGCCGGCGGATCTTCCTGAACCCGCCGCCAAAATTCCCAAGATCAACAATAACGCTGAGGAACAGTTTGCTCCTGCGAGCCCTCGGGCTTGTGCAGTTGAAGCAAGTGTTCCCGACAAGCCTCGCCCCGGCGAGCTTGCCGGGGGACCGCCAGCTCCGACAGGACCACAGGTCTTTGCCGTAGAAGCTGGGGTTCCCGCAGCGGCCCTCGAGCCTTTAGTCCTTGCCGTCGAGCCCCGGGCTCCGGCATGGGCACAGCAGATCGTTCGTTTTCTGCAAATTGGAGAACTTCCCGACGACCCTCAAGAGATAGAGAAGATAACCAGGCAGTCAAGTATGTATCAGTTTGTGGATAACGAGCTGTACAGAAGAAGACTCAATGGTGTCAGGTTGAAGTGCATCTCCAGGGAAGATGGACAGAAGCTGTTGGCAGAAATACACGGAGGCATATGCGGCCACCACATTGGCGCAAGGGCACTTGCCGGGAAAGCTTTCCGGCAAGGGTTCTTTTGGCAAGAAGCCCTCCAAGATGCAACTGCACTAGTAACCAAGTGTGAAGCGTGCCAGTTCCATGCAAAGCAAATTCATCAGCCAGCTCAAGCTCTCCAAACAATCCCTTTGTCATGGCCCTTCTCGGTCTGGGGGCTCGATATCCTCGGCCCTTTCCCTCGCGCTGTCGGGGGCTTTGAGTACTTGTACGTTGCAATCGACAAGTTCACAAAGTGGCCGGAAGTGGAGCCAGTGAGAAAGGTGACAGCACAGTCAGC
>LR738713.1:713261267-713287890 GCA_902687465.1 Secale cereale | reverse complement strand
CCCGGGGGGAAGAAGACGAAGACCAAGTCCGGCAAGTGCTCTGGGACCCACTCCGGCAACCGCACCTCTTCGGAGTGCTGCGTCGCCGTCGAGGACGTTCCATCGAGCTCCACCGGCAAGAGCAAGAAAGGAATGGCTGCTCCTCCGGCAACCAAGAAAGTGTCCGCAAAGGAGGATGGCACTGGTGGTACCTTCACCATCAGTGCCACCCTTGACAGCAAATAGGAAAGCGCGCTCGTCGCCTTCCTGCGGGCGAATGTCGATGTGTTTGCTTGGCAACCATCTGACATCCCCGGTGTTCCCAGGAAGGTGATTGAGCACAAGCTTGCTGTCTGCCCTCATGCGCGGCCCATTAAGCAAAAAGTGAGGAAGCAAGCCGTGGAGCGCCAAGAGTTCATCAACGAGGAGATCAAGAAACTAGAGGCAGCAGGCCTAGTTAGAGGTGTGATCCATCCGACGTGGTTGGCAAACCCAGTCGTCGTGCGCAAGGCCAACGGGAAATGGAGACTGTGTATAGACTTCACTGATGTCAATAAAGCATGTCCCAAGGATCCCTTCCCTTTGCCGCGCATTGACCAGATCGTTGACTCCACCGCCGGATGTGAGCTACTCTGTTTTCTTGATGCATACTCAGGCTATCACCAGATTTTCATGGCCAAGGAAGATGAGGAGAAGACTGCATTTATCACTCCATGTGGCACCTATTGCTTTATCCGCATGCCATTTGGACTGAAGAATGCAGGCTCAACCTTTGCAAGGGTAGTGTACACTGCTTTTGAGCCACAGATCCACAGGAATGTAGAAGCCTACATGGATGACATCGTGGTGAAGAGCAAGAGCAAAGAAACACTGATTCAAGACTTGGAAGAAACATTTCAGAACCTGCGCAGGATACAGCTCAAGCTGAACCCCGAGAAGTGCGTCTTTGGAGTTCCCTCCGGCAAGCTTCTCGGGTTCTTTGTATCACAAAGGGGGATTGAAGCCAATCCCGACAAGATCAAAGCCATCGAGCAGATAGAAGCCCCGAAGCGCGTCAAGGATGTCAGAAGGCTTGCAGGTTGCGTTGCTGCCCTCAGTAGGTTCATTTCAAAATCCGCAGAACGCGCCCTACCTTTCTTCAAAATCTTGAAAAAGGCAGGTCCCATGAAGTGGACTCCGGAAGCGGAGGCGGCGTTGCAGGATTTGAAACGGTACCTGTCCTCCACTCCTATACTTGTCGCACCTAAACCACAGGAAAAGTTGTTGCTATACTTAGCGGCAACCAACCAGGTGGTTAGTGCTGCGTTGGTAGCGGAGAGGGAGTCCGACGAGGAGCCAGCATCACCGGCAAGCGAATCTAGCGACAAGCAGGGGGCTGTCCCGACAAGCTCTGGCCCCGACAAGGAAGACTCTGCGCAGGAACAAGGAGAAGTGCGGAAGAAGATGGTGCAGCGCCCAGTGTATTTTGTAAGTTCCCTTCTCCAGGGAGCTAGATCAAGGTACTCTGGTGTGCAAAAATTGCTTTTCGGCCTCCTCATGGCTTCAAGAAAGCTGCGCCACTACTTCCAAGCCCATGAGATAACGGTGGTCACTCGCTTTCCGTTGAAGAGGATATTGCACAATCCAGAGGCAACAGGCAGGATCGTCGAGTGGGCACTGGAACTGTCAAGCTTCGGACTCAAGTTTGAAAGTACTTCAACCATACAGAGCCGAGCTTTGGCAGAATTCATTGCTGAGTGGACCCCAACACCAGAAGAAGAAGTTCAAGAAACGAGCGTACCCGTGCAAGAAGCGACAAGTGAATGGGTAATGTATTTTGACGGTGCCTTCTCGCTGCAAGGCGCCGGTGCCGGCGTGGTACTCATCGCGCCCACCGGAGAGCACCTCAAATATGTTATCCAGATGCACTTTCCCAGGGAGCAAGCGACAAATAACACTGCAGAATATGAAGGCTTGCTTGCCGGCCTCAGGATTGCGGCCGAACTTGGGATCACGAAGCTGATTGTACGGGGAGATTCTCAGTTGGTGGTCCGACAAGTTAACAAGAGCTACCAGAGTCCTTTGATGGAAGCATATGTCGATGAAGTGAGGAAGCTTGAAGAGCACTTTGAAGGTCTGCAGATGGAGCACGTCCCAAGAGCTCAAAATGAGATTGCAGACGGCCTGTCAAAGTGCGCCGCGATGAAGTTACCTGTGGAACCAGGGACCTTTTTGCTCAAGCTGACTCAGCCATCAGTTACACCATCAATTGGGCAGTCCAAGAAGAGAAAGTTGGTCTCCGGCGACTACTTGCCGGCGGATCTTCCTGAACCCGCCGCCAAAGTTCCCAAGATCAACGATAACGCTGAGGAACAGTTTGCTCCTGCGAGCCCTCGGGCTTGTGCAGTTGAAGCAAGTGTTCCCGACAAGCCTCGCCCCGGCGAGCTTGCCGGGGGACCGACAGCTCCGACAGGACCAGAGGTCTTCACCGACAACGGTACGCAATTCACTAGTCGCACCTTCATGCAGTACGTCCAAGACCTTGGCACCAAGGTCTGTTTCGCTTCTGTTGCTCACCCGAGGAGCAACGGCCAAGCGGAGAGGGCAAATGCTGAAGTGCTGCGCGGACTCAAGACAAGGACCTTTGACAGGCTGCGCAAGTGCGGAAAGAATTGGATAGAGGAGCTCCCGGCGGCTCTTTGGTCAATCAGAACGACACCAAATCGAGCCACCGGACAGACACCTTTTGCTCTAGTCTATGGAGCAGAAGCAGTTCTCCCCACGGAACTCGTATACGGATCTCCTCGAGTGCTCGCTTATGATGAGCTCGAGCAAGAGCAACTGCGGCAAGATGACGCATTGCTCCTTGAGGAGGGACGTCTCCAGGCTGCTGTACGAGCTGCTCGATACCAGCAAGCTTTGCGCCGCTACCATAGCCGCAAAGTCAAGGCCAGGAGTCTCGAGGAAGGCGACCTTGTTCTTCGGCGTGTTCAGTCCGCCAAGAATTCCAACAAGTTGACGCCGAAGTGGGAAGGCCCTTATCGGGTGAGACAAGTTACGAGGCCCGGCGCCCGAGAAGTGGGCGGAGCAGCTGCTCCGCTCCGAGAAGATCCTTGCCGGCTCGGTGCCGGCCTGCGGGACGCCTCCGTCGTGGTCCGCGCGCGCGGGGCCTCTGCCGTGGCCGGCACGCCGGTCGCCCTTGGCACGGCTTGGCTCGGCCGGGGAGCTGCCCGGCGAGCTGGCTGTTGCCGGGGCGCTCGCGCCTGCTCCCCCGTCGCCGCCTTGCGGAGACGCTTCAATGGGGACTGCTTCGGGCTCGCCGGGGGCGGGGAGCTCTCCGACGAGGAGAGGTCGTCGGCGTAGAGCTCGGTGGATCCGCCGGTGTCTTCCTCCTCCCCCTCCTCTCCCTCGGCCAGTTCGCTGGCCCCAGCGCCTTGCACTGCGGGCCCCTTCCCCTTGGCGGCCCCGCTTCGTCCGGCGCCTTCGCTCCTCGCGGCACCCCTGCTTCCTCCGGCTGTGCCCTCCATTGCCGCGGCCTCTGTCGCGATCCCATTGATCCCGGAGTGCCTCAGCGAGGGGACCCCGGCGAGCGCGTCGGGAGGGAGCTCTAGCAGCTTGCGAATCTCCTCCTTATCCGCCTGGCTGGAGGCATCCGCGGCTTCCGCCTCCGCGGGTGTGTATCCAAAGTTTCCCGCCGCCGCGGCTGCGGCGACTTCTTCAGCGCGAGAAGCCATGTAAGCAATCTCTTGGTCGGTGGTGGCCCGCGTGTGCAGCTTGAGATCGTCCGTCTTCTCCAACACCTCCACAAGGTTGTCGTAGAACTCGAGGACGTCGATAGGCTTGGGCGCAATCCACGTGCGCTCCAATCCATGAGAGTCGCACGCGGGCATCATAGCGACAAGGCGATCCCGGGCGCTGCTGGCGCAGAGCGGCACCACTCCCCGGGGAGCGCGGAAGTACTCGGGGTGTGCCGGGTCGAACTTGAAAAGTTCCCTGACCATACCCCGCAGCTCGAGTGTTGTGAAGTTAAAATTGAGGCCGCGGCGCAGCCTCATGATGTCTGCCGGGCCGCCGTATTGCCACGCCGGCCTTTTCCGGTCTTGGAGGGGGGCGACCCGGCGACGAAGAAAGTCCGCGCCCACTTCAGCGACAGACAGCGGCGCCATCCGAAGACGAAGGATTCTGACGAGAGCGATATCCAGCTTGGAATCGTCGGAATCGAAATTACTCCAATCCCTGCCGCGCACGATGGGCGATGTGCGCAGCGCGGTGAAGTGTTGCGGCCGCTCCTCGACGACCCAGCACCACTCCGCGCGCCACTCTTCCCACTTGCCGCGGAGCTCCCCCGGCAAGTAGGCTGATTTCTTATTCAGCCTAAACACCCAAGAGATTCCTCCGGAGAGGGGGGCGTCGGCCTCTACTCTGGGGATGAAAAAGTGCCTAAAGAGAGCTACGTTGGGCTGGATTCCTATGAAGTTTTCGCACATGTGTGCGAAAACGGACATGGTGAGGATGGCGTTGGGGGTGAAGTCGAGGAGGTGGAGGCCATAAGTATTCATGATATCGCAGAAAAAGTTTGAGAAGGGAGGGCACAGACCGCAGTGGAAGAAGGCTGCGAAAAAGTAATACCCGCCGGGGTAGTGGTCCTTGGCGACGGCCGGGTAGACGCGCGTGCGGGGGTGCGCTGGGGTCTCCTTGGCCCAGAACAAATAATATTTGTTCCAAAGCTCCCGCACGCCGAGCTTCGGCGCGAAGACAATGTGCTCCTTCCGGTACGCGGCGAGCTTCGCCGCCTGATCTGACTTCTCCCGCTTGGACTTCTCCGACTTCGCCTTGTCGGTCTTTGGGGCCATGGCGGACGCGGTGGAAGGAAGGGGACGAAGAGCTTGGTGGTGGCGGAGGAGTAGAGGCAAAGCGCAGAGGAATCTAAGGAAGAAGACGATGGCAATGAGTGCGCAGGGAGGGGAACCGCGCCGCTCTCTCTGCTTTTATGGGAGAATGGGGGGCGTTTCGCCCTTCCCATTAAAGAAATCGTGGGCACGTCCCATCCCACGGCGCCGCAATCGACGCGTGCCGTTGCCGTGGGGTGCGGCGGATATGGAAGTGGATTCGGCGCGCCGCGGGCCGCGGGTGCCCGTGCACTGTTTTGGGCCTGGCCCAACAGCGCTCGGCACCGTGTGTGGCCCAGGCCCGGGGGCTCCTGTCGGTGTACTAAGGTAGGGGTACCTCAGTACCCCAACTTGTGCACGGGCAGTTGCAGCTTCCCGCGGCAAGGTTTACTGCTGGCTCGCCGGAGACCTTCCTGGTCCTTATCTAACCATTCAAAAACAAAGTATACAAGACAGAAGACCAAGACCCCGGCAAGAGGAGCTTGCCGGGAAGGCCGTCCCAGGCTCAAGATTGCTTAACTAGCACGAGGCCCTGGCAAGAGGAGCTTGTCAGGACGAACAGAAGATTTTATCTTAGAAGACCCAGCAAGGGCTCGGGGAGCGGCAAGCTTCCGGGCCCGGCAAGGTCGAGATCCCCGGCAAGGGGCTTGCCGGGGGAGGTGCGCTGTGTGCCCGCGCTCCAGCTCATCGGCCCACGCGTCGCCCTGGGGCCACTCCAGGGACGCGTGGCGGATGGCTGTGCAGCCTGGGGGACACGGTGGCACTCCACGGCAGTAGATCCATCGCCGTGGCAGACGGAGACGCAACGGCGGGAGCTTTTGGGGTCGACGGCGACGGGCATTAAATGCCCTTGTCCCCCACTGTCAAAGTAGGTATAGACCACTGTTCTGCACTGTAGCTCCACTGTTCCCGCACTATTCCAACTACCACCTATTTTACATTTTTACCCCTTTCTCCTACGTTGACACCTGTCGGTGACCCCTTGCACTATAAAAGGAGGCCCATGCACAACGTGGGGGGGGTTCGGTTCAGTTCGGTTCGAAACCTAGATCATTCTCACGCTCGTGTAGCTGCTTCTTCAAGCTCCGAGCGCCCAACTCAATACACAACCAAGCAGGAGTAGGGTTTTACGCATCCGTGCGGCCCGAACCTGGGTAAAACTGCCCGTGCGTCTGCCTCGATCTGCTCTTCGTGCTCCCTCCGCCCTCGTACCGCACAGACAAGGGGCTCCGGTCCCATAGGTGTTCGTGGTGGACAGTTTCCCCCGACATCTTTGGCGCGATGTCGTATACGAGTTCCGTGGGGATAACTGCTTCTGCCCCGTAGACTAGGGCAAAGGGTGTCTGTCCGGTGGCTCGATTCGGTGTCGTTCTGATTGACCAAAGAGCCGCCGGGAGCTCCTCTATCCAATTCCTTCCGCACTTGCGCAGCCTGTCAAAGGTCCTTGTCTTGAGTCCGCGCAGCACTTCAGCATTTGCCCTCTCCGCTTGACCGTTGCTCCTCGGGTGAGCAACAGAAGCGAAACAGACCTTGGCGCCAAGGTCTTGGACGTACTGCATGAAGGTGCGACTAGTGAATTGTGTACCGTTGTCGGTGATGATCCTGTTAGGGATCCCGAAACGGCAAACAATCGACCTGAAGAACCTGACTGCTGACTGTGCTGTCACCTTTCTCACTGGCTCCACTTCCGGCCACTTTGTGAACTTGTCGATTGCAACGTACAAGTACTCAAAGCCCCCGACAGCACGAGGGAAAGGGCCGAGGATATCGAGCCCCCAGACCGAGAAGGGCCAGGACAAAGGGATTGTTTGGAGAGCTTGAGCTGGCTGATGTATTTGCTTTGCATGGAACTGGCACGCTTCACACTTGGTTACTAGTGCAGTTGCATCTTGGAGGGCTTCTTGCCAAAAGAACCCTTGCCGGAAAGCTTTCCCGGCAAGTGCCCTTGCGCCAATGTGGTGGCCGCATATGCCTCCGTGTATTTCTGCCAACAGCTTCTGTCCATCTTCCCTGGAGATGCACTTCAACCTGACACCATTGAGTCTTCTTCTGTACAGCTCGTTATCCACAAACTGATACATACTTGACTGCCTGGTTATCTTCTCTATCTCTTGAGGGTCGTCGGGAAGTTCTCCAGTTTGTAGAAAACGGACGATCTGCTGTGCCCATGCCGGAGCCCGGGGCTCGACGGCAAGGACTAAAGGCTCGAGGGCCGCTGCGGGAACCTCAGCTTCTACGGCAAAGGCCTCTGGTCCTGTCGGAGCTGATGGTCCCCCGGCAAGCTCGCCGGGGCGAGGCTTGTCGGGAACACTTGCTTCAACTGCACAAGCCCGAGGGCTTGCAGGAGCAAACTGTTCCTCAGCGTTGTCGTTGATCCTGGGAACCTTGGCGGCGGGTTCAGGAAGATCCGCCGGCAAGTAGTCGCCGGAGACCAACTTTCTCTTCTTGGACTGCCCAATTGATGGTGTAACTGATGGTTGAGTCAGCTTGAGCAAAAAGGTCCCTGGTTCCACAGGTAACTTCATCGCAGCACACTTTGAAAGGCCATCTGCAATTTCATTTTGAGCTCTCGGGATGTGCTCCATTTGCAGACCTTCAAAGTGTTCTTCAAGCTTCCTCACTTCATCTACATATGCTTCCATCAAAGGGCTCTGGTAGCTTTTGTTAACTTGTCGGACCACCAACTGAGAATCTCCCCGCACAATCAGCTTTCTGATCCCAAGTTCGGCCGCAATCCTGAGGCCGGCAAGCAAGCCTTCATATTCTGCGGTGTTGTTTGTCGCCTGCTCCCTGGGAAAGTGCATCTGGATAACATATTTGAGGTGTTCTCCGGTGGGCGCGATGAGTACCACGCCAGCACCGGCGCCTTGCAATGAGAAGGCACCATCAAAATACATTACCCATTCACTTGTAGCTTCTTGTACGGGTACACTTGTTTCTGGAACTTCCTCGTCGGGCGTTGGGGTCCATTCAGCAATGAATTCTGCCAAAGCTCGGCTCTGTATGGTTGAAGTACTTTCAAACTTGAGTCCGAAGCTTGACAGTTCCAGTGCCCACTCGACGATCCTGCCTGTTGCCTCTGGATTGTGCAATATCCTCTTCAACGGAAAGCGAGTGACCACCGTTATCTCATGGGCTTGGAAGTAGTGGCGCAGCTTTCTTGAAGCCATGAGGAGGCCGAAAAGCAATTTTTGCACACCAGAGTACCTTGATCTAGCTCCCTGGAGAAGGGAACTTACAAAATACACTGGGCGCTGCACCATCTTCTTCCGCACTTCTCCTTGTTCCTGCGCAGAGTCTTCCTTGTCGGGGCCAGAGCTTGTCGGGACAGCCCCCTGCTTGTCGCTAGATTCGCTTGCCGGTGATGCTGGCTCCTCGTCGGACTCCCTCTCCGCTACCAACGCAGCACTAACCACCTGGTTGGTTGCCGCTAAGTATAGCAACAACTTTTCCTGTGGTTTAGGTGCGACAAGTATAGGAGTGGAGGACAGGTACCGTTTCAAATCCTGCAACGCCGCCTCCGCTTCCGGAGTCCACTTCATGGGACCTGCCTTTTTCAAGATTTTGAAGAAAGGTAGGGCGCGTTCTGCGGATTTTGAAATGAACCTACTGAGGGCAGCAACGCAACCTGCAAGCCTTCTGACATCCTTGACGCGCTTCGGGGCTTCTATCTGCTCGATGGCTTTGATCTTGTCGGGATTGGCTTCAATCCCCCTTTGTGATACAAAGAACCCGAGAAGCTTGCCGGAGGGAACTCCAAAGACGCACTTCTCGGGGTTCAGCTTGAGCTGTATCCTGCGCAGGTTCTGAAACGTTTCTTCTAAGTCTTGAATCAGTGTTTCTTTGCTCTTGCTCTTCACCACGATGTCATCCATGTAGGCTTCTACATTCCTGTGGATCTGTGGCTCAAAAGCAGTGTACACTACCCTTGCAAAAGTGGAGCCTGCATTTTTCAGTCCAAATGGCATGCGGATAAAGCAATAGGTGCCACATGGAGTGATAAATGCAGTCTTCTCTTCATCTTCCTTAGCCATGAAAATCTGGTGATAGCCTGAGTATGCATTAAGAAAACAGAGTAGCTCACACCCGGCAGTGGAGTCAACGATCTGGTCAATGCGCGGCAAAGGGAAGGGATCCTTGGGACATGCTTTATTGACATCAGTGAAGTCTATACACAGTCTCCACTTCCCGTTGGCTTTGCGCACGACGACTGGGTTTGCCAACCACGTCGGATGGATCACACCTCTAACTAGGCCTGCTGCCTCTAGTTTCTTGATCTCCTCGTTGATGAACTCTTGGCGCTCCACGGCTTGCTTCCTCACTTTTTGCTTGATGGGCCGCGCATGAGGGCAGACAGCAAGCTTGTGCTCAATCACCTTCCTGGGAACACCGGGGATGTCAGATGGTTGCCAAGCAAACACATCGACATTCGCCCGCAGGAAGGCGACGAGCGCGCTTTCCTATTTGCTGTCAAGGGTGGCGCTGATGGTGAAGGTACCACCAGCGCCATCCTCCTTTGCGGACACCTTCTTGGTTGCCGGAGGAGCAGCCATTCCTTTCTTGCTCTTGCCGGTGGAGCTCGATGGAACGTCCTCGACGGCGGCGCAGCACTCCGAAGAGGTGCGGTTGCCGGAGTGTGTCCCAGAGCACTTGCCGGACTTGGTCTTCGTCTTCTTCCCCCCGGGAGCTTCAGCGGCAAGAGTATCCTTCTCGGCCGCAGCTGCCGCATCCCGGTAAATCTTGTCGGCGCAAATAAGCGCATCTTTCTTGTCGCTGTGGACAGTGATGACGCTCATCGGCCCCGGCATCTTCAGCACGTTGTAGGCATAGTGGGAAGCTGCCATGAACTTGGCGAGGGCGGGACGGCCGAGTATCCCATTGTAGGGCAATGGAATATCAGCAACGTCAAAGGTGATGCGCTCAGTTCTGAAGTTGAGCTCCCCGCCAAAGGTCACCGGCAGAGTAATCTTTCCCTTGGGCTTGCTCCTTCCCGGGTTGATTCCTTGGAATGAACCGGTCTCTTCGAGCTCGCCGTCTTGAATCTGGAGTTTCTTGATCACAGCAGAGGAGATCAAGTTCAGCCCGGCCCCGCCGTCAACCAACATTTTGGTGACCTTGAGGTTGCGGATGGTGGGTGAGACCAGCATCGGCAAGCACCCGACCGCAGTGGTGCGGTCAGGGTGATCCTCAAGGTCAAAAATGATGGGCGTGCTGGACCATTTGAGGAGCCTGCGTGACTCCACGGGCGGCTCCGCTGCATTCACCTCACGCACCCACTGTTTCAGCTGGCGGTGGGAGGTGTGCAGGGAGGCGCCACCGTCGACGCACAGGACCTCCGTGGCCTTCTGGAACTCCTGCTCGCTGGATCGCCCCCCTCCAAGACCGGAAGAGGCCGGCGTGGCAATATGGCGGCCCGGCAGACATCATGAGGCTGCGCCCCGGCCTCAATTTTAACTTCACAACACTCGAGCTGCGGGGTATGGTCAGGGAACTTTTCAAGTTCGACCCGGCACACCCCGAGTGGTTCCGCGCTCCCCGGGGAGTGGTGCCGCTCTGCGCCAGCAGCGCCCGGGATCGCCTTGTCGCTATGATGCCCGCGTGCGACTCTCATGGAGTGGAGCGCACGTGGATTGCGCCCAAGCCTATCGACGTCCTCGAGTTCTACGACCGCCTTGTGGAGGTGGAGCCGCTCCTCCGCCTTCTTATTCAGCCGGAGCGGACTCCCCTCCACGCTCTTCCCCCGGGTATTACTCAGCCGTCAAGAGCAAGCCTCCCGGGATGCGGCAGATTCTCAGTGGCGGGTTATTTGCTCCGGGTGGTATTCCGGCAACCGCATCTCTTCGGATTTGCTGACGATGTGCTCCTTCCGGAACGCGACGAGCTTCGCCGCCTGATCTGACTTCTCCCGCTTGGACTTCTCCGCCTTCGCCTTGTCGGTCTTTGGGGCCATGGCGGACGCGGTGGAAGGAAGGGGGCGAAGAGCTTGGTGGTGGCGGAGGAGTAGAGGCAAAGAGCAGAGGAATCTGAGGAAGAAGACGATGGTAATGAGTGCGCAGGGAGGGGAACCGCGCCGCTCTCTCTGCTTTTATGGGGGAGTGGGGGGCGTTTCGCCCTCCCCATTAAAGAAATCGTGGGCACGTCCCATCCCACGGCGCCGCAATCGACGCGTGCCGTTGCCGTGGGGTGCGGCGGATATGGAAGTGGATTCGGCGCGCCGCGGGCCGCGGGTGCCCGTGCACTGTTTTGGGCCTGGCCCAACAGCGCTCGGCACCGTGTGTGGCCCAGGCCCGGGGGCTCCTGTCGGTGTACTAAGGTAGGGGTACCCTAGTACCCCAACTTGTGCACGGGCAGCGGCAGCTCCCCGCGGCAGGGTTCACCACGCGCTTGCCGGAGACCTTCCTGCCCCTTATCTAGCCATTCAAAAACAAAGTATACAAGACAGAAGACCAAGACCCCGGCAAGAGGAGCTTGTCGGGAAGGCCGTCCCAGGCTCGAGATTGCTTAACTAGCACGAGGCCCTGGCAAGGAGAGCTTGTCAGGACGAATAGAAGATTTTATCTTAGAAGACCCAGCAAGGGCTCGGGGAGCGGCAAGCTTCCGGGCCCGGCAAGGTCGAGATCCCCGGCAAGGTGCTTGTCGGGGGAGGTGCGCTGTGTGCCCGCGCTCCAGCTCATCGGCCCACGCGTCGCCCTGGGGCCGCTCCAGGGACGCGTGGCGGATGGCTGTGCAGCCTGGGGGACACGGTGGCACTCCACGGCAGTGGATCCATCGCCGTGGCAGACGGAGACGCAACGGCGGGAGCTTTTGGGGTCGACGGCGACGGGCATTAAATGCCCTTGTCCCCCACTGTTAAAGTAGGTATAGACCACTGTTCTGTACTGTAGCTCCACTGTTCCCGCACTGTTACAACTACCACCTCTTTTACATTTTTACCCCTTTCTCCTACGTTGACACCTGTCGGTGACCCCTTGCACTATAAAAGGAGGCCCATGCACAACGTGGAGGGGGTTCGAAACCTAGATTACTCTCACGCACGGTGTAGCTGCTTCTTCAAGCTCCCGAGCGCTCAACTCAATACACAACCAAGCAGGAGTAGGGTTTTACGCATCCGTGCGGCCCGAACCTGGGTAAAAACTGCCCGCGCGTCTGCCTCGATCTGCTCTTTGTGCTCCCTCCGCCCTCGTACCGCACAGACAAGGGGCTCCGGTCCCATAGGTGTTCGTGGCGGACAGTTTCCCCCGACACTCTTACTAGGATTCGATCCGCCTGTGGTTGTTTTATTTATCTGAGTTTGGTACTTTGACATTTGGCTTTTGCCCTTAGAGGGTTGTAGTGCTCTTATGTATGATGTTTGAGACTTGTATTGTTATTCTGTGACGTGGCGATTGTAAGCCAACTATTTTTAAGTTTACTATCCCCTCTTTTACATGAGTTGTGCAAAGTTTACCAGACTTGAGATCATTCTAGGATGGAATTATGCCTTTAAGTCGGGCCTCGACCCGTAGGAGGTATAACTCCATCCTGGGCATTACAAGTTGGTATCAGAGCCTTCTCCGACCTAGGAGCCCCCACTGTTTGATCGAACCGTTGACGGTTGAGTCTAGGCACACACTGAAAACTTTTTGAGTCCTATATTATATCGGAGAGTAGGATTTCTTTGCTTCTCATCCCCTTTCTCTCTGGTGAGGACTCCTGACGTCTACTCTTGTCTCTCCTATCTTCAAAATTTGCACAAAATTTTTTTTAGGAATCCCGCGAGTATTCTGGGATTGTTTCGATGTTCTTGTGACAAGGATATTGTTCCCGATGCCTCCTGTTACCGAGGAGTTGAGCTTTGGGGTATCATTGTAACAAGCATATCGCGACAGTACTAAATACTTAAGACGGCCGACATCGAAAATCTCCCCTATACGGCCAGTGGCAAGATAACCCCGACATCACCCAGTACTGGGGAGGTAGTTCGGGAGTATTGCCATAGCTTGTTATAGTGGATGCTTTTCGAAGGTCCGAGGTACACAGTTTCCGAGAAAGACTGGTTATGTGTTGAAGGATGGATACACCTGGATGTAGGTTAGAGTTGATTGCGCGGTGCTTCCCGTGTATCCCCAACACCTGATTGCATAACTGGAATCTTTCGGAAAGCTATAGGTGGGTTTTATCCAGTAGATCGTAGGCATTCTTCCAACGAATGCAGGTTAGTGAGTTCGGGGTTCGACATTGAGTGAAGAGGTTATATGACCGAGGTTACTATCAGGAGTTGCATCTTAAAGGGTCCTTGGCTATGCTGATCCGGGGATTGCAAAACCTTTTCGTAACGCGTTCATATGCTTTTAGCACAAAGATGTTAGAACGAAACTCCTTTCTTGTGTTTGTTCTTTTCCGTACCTTGTTGTTTTTCTTATTTTATCCTTTTGATCCCTATGTGGCTTCTCGTGAAGACTGATGTTATCATTTAACTAAGAAATTCATTCGTTCCTCTTGTTCGGATGATTTCATTCGTTCTTATTGTTCGAATGATTATTGTGAAGACTTGTTGCAATTCATTCCATTGATTCAGCTTATTCCTTCTGTCAATCAATTGCTGATTCGTGGTCATCTCTTACAGGATGGCTCCGAAAAAGGTTCCGAATGCCAACCCAGAGGTGGAAGAGGTCCCAGAGCATCCTCCTTCACCTCCTCCTCCGCCTGAGGCTTGGAGAGCAATTATGCAGACTACTGCTCAGAACACTCAGTTGATGATGCAGATGATGCAAGCTAATCAAGCTAATCAGGGCGTTCCAATGAACCAAGGCAACTTCTTCCAGCAGCACCATGCTACCCTCAACCAGTTCTTGGCCAACAATCCTAAAGCTTTCAGTTACTGTGTCGACCCTCTTGATGCTGAAGATTGGCTGACCGATATCAAGAAGCATTTTGAGTGCAGTAACGTGAAAGAAGATGACTATGTGAAGTTTGCAGCCTTCCAACTGAAAGATCAAGCAGCTGACTGGTGGCAGCAGTACAAAGACTCAAGGCCGGGTCAAGTGATCTCATGGGAGAATTTCTGCAAGGATTTCCGCTCGCATAACATTCCTACAAGTGTCATTGAGGGTATGCGTGAGCAATTCCGCAACCTCAAGCAGGGCTCCATGACAGTCTATCAGTATAATGTCAAGTTCCAAAACCTCGCTCGCTATGCAAAGCAAGACATTCCTGATGCAAAGAGCAAAATCTATCAGTTCCGTGGAGGTCTCAAAGATGAACTTCAGCTTGCTCTCACTTTGTTCGAGCCAGACGAATTCGATAAGTTCTATAA
The DNA here is from genome assembly GCA_902687465.1 of Secale cereale. NCBI lineage: Eukaryota > Viridiplantae > Streptophyta > Magnoliopsida > Poales > Poaceae > Secale > Secale cereale. The sequence continues at coordinate 713,273,748 of LR738713.1, read as the reverse complement.
CATGGCTTTGAAACAAGAAGCAGCTCAGCTTAAGATGGAGGCTTCTAAGAAGAGAATTCGAGATGCTGTTCACTCTACCTCATCGTCTCAGTTGGCTGCAAAACAACAGAAATTCTGGCTTCCTCCTCCTCCAATGATTCGAGCTCCATACAACAACTCCAGCAACTTCAACAACTCCAACAACAAGAACTCTAGTGGTCGTGGTTTCTCCCACCCACCCAACCCAAGCAACCAGTCGAAGAAGCAGTTTCAGTCTCAAGGCTCCAAGTCCAGTGGCTCTCAGTTCCGTCCTCTCTCAGAAGTGACTTGCAACAAATGCACTCAGAAAGGTCACTATGCCAACAGATGCCCGAATCCGAAGCGTCTTCCACCTCCTCCACCTATGAGTTCAGCTATTGTCAAGCATGATCCAAAGTCTGCAAGGGTTAATCTGATGAATGCAGCACAAGCAGAGGCTTCTTCTGATGTCATTTTGGGTAACCTTCCAGTGAACTCTTTTCCAGCTAAAGTGTTATTTGATTCGGGTGCATCATGCTCTTTCATGTCTCAACCTTTTGCATCCAAGTATGATGTGGGCATCAAAAGTTTGCCAAGGGAGTTATCAGTTGTTTCTCCGGGTAGATTGATGCATTCCAATATATATGCTCCGGATGTTTCCATTCGCATGGGTGATTATCGATTTTTGGCTTCTCCGGTGATTCTTGGTCATTCTGATATCGACCTCATTCTCGGAATGGATTGGCTTTCTCAGCACGATGCTCACATTGATTGTGCTCAAAAGGAAGTCAAATTGACTCATTCTGATGAAGATGTGATTATCTTCGCCTCCAGGGATAATACTATTCGGCTTTTCTCTCTTAATGATAAGGGTGAAATTAATGCCATAGAGCAAATTCCAGTGGTGAATGAATATCAAGACGTCTTTCCAGAAGAACTTCCAGGCATGCCTCCACACCGTCAGGTGGAGTTTGTCATCGAACTTGAGCCGGGCACCGAACCTGTTTGCCGGCGTCCATACAAGCTCTCTTCAGATGAATTGAAGGAATTGAAGAAACAGTTGGATGAACAGGAGCGTATGGGTCTCATCAGACCGAGTACATCTCCGTGGGGCTGTGGTGTCTTATTTGTCAAGAAGAAAGATGGCACGGAGCGTCTCTGTGTTGACTACCGGCCACTGAACAAGAAGACGATTAAGAACAAGTATCCGCTCCCCAACATCAACGAACTCTTTGAGCAGCTCAAAGGAGCTAAAGTGTTCTCTAAGCTTGACCTCCGAATGGGCTACCATCAAATTCGCATTCGCGAGGAAGACATTCCCAAGACGGCCTTCAGAACGAGCTACGGTTCATATGAGTATACCGTCATGTCCTTCGGTCTCGCCAATGCTCCTCCTACCTTTTCAAGGATGATGCATTACATCTTCAACCCCTATACTGGCGAATTTGTGCTTGTGTATCTGGATGATATTCTGGTGTTTTCCAAGAATGAAGAAGATCACGAAAAACACTTGCGTCTGGTTCTTGATCGACTCCGAGAGCATAAATTCTATGCCAAGTTCTCAAAGTGCGAGTTTTGGCTCGATAAGGTTCTCTACCTGGGCCACATTATCTCAGCTGACGGTATTGCGGTTAATCCCGAGAAAGTTGAAGCAATTGTCAACTAGGAAGCTCCTCAGAACGTCAAGCAGCTCCGCAGTTTTCTGGGTCTTGCCAGCTATTGCAGAAGGTTTGTGGAGAACTTCTCCAAGATTGCCAAGCCTCTTTCCAACCTCCTTCAGAAGAATGTCAAATACTCTTGGTCTCCCAAATGTGAAGTGGCTTTCAAAACCCTCAAAGAAAAGCTTGTCTCAGCTCCAGTTCTGATTCCTCCAGATGAATCCAAGCCCTATGAAGTGTTCTGTGACGCTTCTCTTCAAGGCCTTGGTGGTGTGCTTATGCAAGAGAAGAGAATTGTGGCATACACTTCACGTCAGCTAAAGCCAGCTGAGAAGAACTATCCCACACATGATCTCGAGCTAGCAGCTGTGGTACATGCTCTGATTACGTGGAGACATCTGTTGTTGGGCAGAAAGGTCGACATCTTCACTGATCACAAGAGCTTGAAGTACATCTTCACACAGCCGCATCTGAACCTCCGCCAGACTCGTTGGGTCGAGATGATCCAAGAGTACAACCCCAGCATTGAGTACACTCCAGGCAAGGCGAATGTGATTGCAGATGCTTTGAGCAGAAAGGCATATTGCAACAGCCTTCTTATCAAGCCACACCAGCCTGAGCTTTGTGAAGCTTTCAGGAAGCTCAACCTTCAGGTTGTTCCGCAGGGTTTTCTTGCTAATCTCCAGATTGCTCCTACCTTGGAAGATCAAGTCCGTGAGGCCCAGCTCAGTGATACCATGGTGAAGAAGGTGAAACATGGCATTGCAAAGGGCACTCCAAAATATAAGTGCTTCCGCGTTGATGAGAGAGATACCTTGTTCTTCGAGGACAGACTCGTTGTTCCCAAAGGTGATCTCAGGAAGCTCATAATGGAAGAAGCTCATGACTCTCTCCTTTCCATTCATCCTGGCAGTTCCAAGATGTATCAAGACCTCAAGCAATCTTACTGGTGGACACGCATGAAAAGGGAAATTGCCCAATTCGTGAATGAATGTGATGTATGCAGAAGAGTGAAAGCAGAACATCAACGTCCAGCCGGTCTTCTCCAACCTCTTCCTATTCCTGAGTGGAAGTTCGACCACATTGAAATGGACTTCGTCACTGGCTTTCCTAAATCCAAGCGAGGCAATGATGCTATCTTTGTGGTGATTGACAAGCTTACCAAAGTCGCTCACTTTCTTCCAGTCAAAGAATCAATCAATGCAGCTCAACTTGCAGAGTTGTACACTTCCAGAATTGTGTCCCTACATGGCATTCCTCAAGTGATATCCTCAGACCGTGGCAGCTTGTTCACATCAAAGTTCTGGGACTCCTTTCAGTCAGCCATGGGCACGAAGATCAGGTTCAGCACTGCCTTTCACCCTCAGACTAGTGGTCAAGTCGAGCGTGTGAATCAGATCCTTGAAGATATGCTCAGAGCCTGTGTCATCTCCTTCGGCATGAAATGGGAAGACTGTCTTCCATGTGTCTCAGCTTCGCAAATGCTTCAAGGCACCTGAGCGGATGATCCCGTTTGAGGAGATCGATCTTCAACAAGACCTTTCCTACCGAGAGCATCCAGTTGCAATTCTCGAAGAAACCGAACGCAAGACTCGCAACAAAACCATCAAGTTTCTGAAAGTCAAGTGGTCACATCACACAGACCGAGAAGCTACCTGGGAACGAGAAGATCATCTTCGTTCCGAGTACCCTTCCTTTTTCCAGTCCTAGATCTCGGGACGAGATCTTTTTGTAGTAGAGGAGAGTTTGTAATGCCCCGGATGTAATACTTTCCCTTTTGGGCTTATAATAAATCTCCGGCTTCATCTATTTCCATTTCGGGTTCTTTGTCTTTCGGGTTTTCGTCGTTTTGTTGTGTGAGTGTGTGGCATTCATTCATATCATGTAGACATGTGCATTGCATTGCATTTGTGTTGTGGGTTGCATCCGGTTCGTGGCGTTCCTTCCCGTTGTCCGTTTCGTGTTCCGGAGCTCCCTCACGTGTTCGTGACGTCCCGTAGGCCTTCTTTGTTGTTCGGGCGTTTTTCGTTACCGGTGTGCCGCGAGGTTGTGTTGTGTGTTGTTGTTTTGTTGTGTGCAACCCGCCTCTCAAATCTCGTCTCGTTTGGACTCCGTTGACTTTTCCCTCCGTTGTCCGTGTGGGCCCGAAGTGCCTTCGCTTCGTGTCCCGAAAATACCCCTGCTGCAGTCTTTTATCTCCGTCTGGTCCTTTTAAAATCATCCCCGCGATCGGATCCGTTGGATCCAGATCGGAGGGTTCCTAAACAACTCTAGTCTCCAAACCCTAGTCTAAAAACTGCTATATATAGACCCTAGGTCTATTTGGGCATCCTCTTCTTCTTCCTCTGCCCGCTGGGCCGAACTGCTCCGCCGGGCCGCACCAGCTACTGTTCACCGGGGCCGGCCTGTTACTGTTCATCCTCTGTCCAGATCTAATCTGAGGTCCAAATTTCAAACCCTAGCCCCTGTTTTTCCTGATCTGAGATGTGATCTTTGCACTGCTGTAACTTTTTACCTGTTGCTCCGTTTTGAGCGTGTGATATGTCCAGATGTTCGTGGTGATGCCCTCTACGTTTTACCTGTTGTAGGTTGCATGTTAGATGTCATCTAGGGCCTTGTTTTGCTGTCGCAAGAGTGCATGATGGTATAAACTGCTGTTATGTGTTATTTTTGTGCCACCTTTGACATGTGATAACTTTTAGCTCGTTTGTCCAAACGAAGCAAATGACATGTCCACGTGTTCGTCTTGACACGAACTACGTGTTGTGTGTGATAGGTTGCATGGTAGATGTATTGTTTCCTTGTTATCATCCTTGCAAGATGCCATGTTCATATGTTGTGTTTTTCACTTGTTACGAAATGCCATGTTGTTGAGCTCGTTGTAATCGGTGTGTTCACCACATTGATGCATGCTTGTGTGTTTCGGGATCACCGTCATATGTATTTTGATGAGGTGCTTACCCTTTGCCATGTTTAGTTCCGAGGTGTCTTAAACATGCTCTTTTTGTTGCTATGATGATGTTGCTGTTTTAGGACTTAGTGAAATTTCACTAAGTCTGAAATCTGTAACGTTCCGATGCCATGTTCGTGTGATGTTGTAGGACAAAGCATGATAGTTTTGGGGTGGATTTTGATTGTTCCATGAAGTATATATTGTTGTCTTTCCATTCATGTCCTCACATGTCCATTTGAGTGGCTGTAGCATGCTTATCTTTTGCTCCAAACTTTCAATAAAATTCTGCTGCCAGAATTTTATTCCAAAGTTCAATATGTCCAAGGTCATTGCTAATGATCCGTGACTCCGTTTGGGGTGCACTTTGGACCTAGTTGCTGTACATTATATCTAGTTTATGTTCAAGTCCTTTGCCATGCTTTTTGGGTGCTGTAGATTATTTATTTTGAGCTCCCAAGATGCTATGTTGCTGTAATTTGCAGTTTTCGCTCAAATCTTGTTTCGGGCATAACTTTTAGCCCGTAACTCCGATTTCAGCGATCTTTATATCAAACTTGGGTGATTTTCTGTGTAGATTAATAATATCAGGTTGTTATCTTGTTTTGAGGTGTTTTGCTTGAGTGATGCTTTTCGTGCTCTATGTGCATCACTAGTGCATCCATCATGCATACATGTTTTTCGAGTGCGCATTGCATCGTGTTGATTGGTGCTTGGTGTGTTTGTCTTGTTTAGAGCACGAAGTTGAGCACGAGTTTTCCAACGAGGTTGAGCACGAGGTTTCCAACGAGTTTGAGCAAGAGGACCCTTCTTTCGATCCGAACTTCTTCTCTTCAGGCAAGATGACCGAACCCCGATAACATTACTATCTTTGTCTATTGCTAGTAGTCTCGATCTATAGTTTTGCCTCGATGCCCATGTTCTTCTTGTCAGCCTCCTACTTGTAACCAATTGCCATGTTTAACCACCCTACCTATGCAAACCGTTGCTTGGCTAAGTACGCTTCGCTCAGCCCTTCTTATAGCGTTGCTAGTTGCAGGTGAAGTGAAGATGCTTGCTCCATGTTGAAGTTTGGTTGGGTTATATCACACTATATAAATGCTTAATTTGAAATCATCTATATATTGGCAAGGGTGGAAGGCTAAGCCTTTTGCTTGGTGTTTTGTTCCACTCATGCCGTTAGGATCCGTATAAGCCGGTTTTATGTTCCTTGATTATGCGTTCCTAACACGGTTGGGGTGTATGGGACCCCCTCGATAAACCGCTATGTGCTAAGTCTTTTCCAGCAAATCCCAACATTGGTACTATTTGCCTAATAACAAACTAAACTTGCATAGGGAGTTATAAACCCTTTTATTTAATTCAACAACCCCGGGCCAGTGCTCCACATGAGTGTTGGTCCGAAACGGGGGTTCTGCGGGGCCACCTCAAGGAAACTCGAGGTTTGGTAAAAACCTGTAGAATCGCCCATCCGGTCGTGTCCTGAGACCTAGATACGCGCGGCTACGATCAGGGTGTCGACACGCCGGGAGGATTTGCTGGATTAGCCTTACCTTAGTTCGGTTTAACTTGAGCACGGGATTCCGAGGATACTCGGGTCTTCCCACTTTGGAGTTGCGACTCCGCGGATCGTGGGCTTGTAATGGGTCAAGTTGGAACACCCCTGCAGGGTTTGAACTTTCGAAAGCCGTGCCCGCGGTTATGTGGCAGATGGGAGCTTGTTAATTCCGGTTGTAGATAACTTGACACAATGATACTAATACACTACCAGCGTGTGTTCCGTGACTGTCAATTTCCGAATCGGGATTCGGGAGTTGAACACGGAGGGGTTATGTTTGTGAGCTTGTAGCTAGGATCACTTCGTGATCACTTCTCGCTTTGCCTTCTCTTCTCGCTCTCTCTGGCGTAAGTTAGTGCTAGTTGCTGCTGCAGACTCTTTGTTGTTCCTTCACCTCATTTCTTTCTTCAGCCTTTCCTCACCTAAAGGCTTTGATAGTTCTGTTACCCGGGAACGGGATTGCTGAGTCCTCTGTGGCTCACAGTTACTTCACACACCAGATGCAGGTCCAGCTGTGAGCTATCCAGGTGATGGCACCGAGCTGGATTGGGAGTACGACGAGGAGCGTAGTCGTTACTACGTGCGCTACCCGGACGATCAGTAGTGGAGACTCTTACTAGGATTCGATCCGCCTGTGGTTGTTTTATTTATCTGAGTTTGGTACTTTGACATTTGGCTCTTGCCCTTAGAGGGTTGTAGTGATCTTATTGTATGATGTTTTAGACTTGTACTGTTATTCTGTGACGTGGCGATTGTAAGCCAACTATTTTCAGTTTACTTTCCCCCTTTTACATGAGTTGTGCAAAGATTACCAAACTTGAGATCATTCTAGGATGGACTTATGCCTTTAAGTCGTGCCTCGACACGTAGGAGGTATAATTCCATCCTGGGCATTACAAGTTGGTATTCAGAGCCTTCTCCGACCTAGGAGCCCCCACTGTTTGATCGAACCGTTGACGGTTGAGTCTAGGCACACACTGAAAACTTTTTGAGTCCTATATTATATCGGAGAGTAGGATTTCTTTGCTTCTCATCCCCTTTCTCTCTGGTGAGGACTCCTGACGTCTACTCTTGTCTCTCCTATCTTCAAAATTTGCACAAATTTTTTTTTAGGAATCCCGCGAGTATTCTGGGATTGTTTCGATGTTCTTGTGACAAGGATATTGTTCCCGATGCCTCCTGTTACCGAGGAGTTGAGCTTTGGGGTATCATTGTAACAAGCATATCGCGACAGTACTAAATACTTAAGACGGCCGACATCGAAAATCTCCCCTATACGGCCAGTGGCAAGATAACCCCGACATCACCCAGTACTGGGGAGGTAGTTCGGGAGTATTGCCATAGCTTGTTATAGTGGATGCTTTTCGAAGGTCCGAGGTACACAGTTTCCGAGAAAGACTGGTTATGTGTTGAAGGATGGATACACCTGGATGTAGGTTAGAGTTGATTGCGCGGTGCTTCCCGTGTATCCCCAACACCTGATTGCATAACTGGAATCTTTCGGAAAGCTATAGGTGGGTTTTATCCAGTAGATCGTAGGCATTCTTCCAACGAATGCAGGTTAGTGAGTTCGGGGTTCGACATTGAGTGAAGGAGTTGTATGACCGAGGTTACTATCAGGAGTTGCATCTTAAAGGGTCCTTGGCTATGCTGATCCGGGGATTGCAAAACCTTTTCGTAACGCGTTCATATGCTTTCAGCACAAAGATGTTAGAACGAAACTCTCCTCTTGTGTTTGTTCCTTTCCGTACCTTGTTGTTTATTATTTTATCCTTTTGATCCCTATGTGGCTTCTCGTGAAGACTGATGTTATCAATTATCTAAGAAATTCATTCGTTCCTCTTGTTCGGATGATTTCATTCGTTCTTATTGTTCGAATGATTACTGTGAAGACTTGTTGCAATTCATTCCATTGATTCAGCTTATTCCTTTTGTCAATCAATTGCTGATTCGTGGTCATCTCTTACAGGATGGCTCCGAAAAGGGTTCCGAATGCTAACCCAGAGGGTGAAGAGGTTCCGGACCGTCCTCCTTCTCCTCCTCCTCCGCCTGAGGCTTGGAGAGCAATTATGCAGACTACTGCTCAGAACACTCAGTTGATGATGCAGATGATGCAGATGATGCAAGCTAATCAAGCTAATCAAGCTAATCAGGGCATTCCAATGAACCAAGGCAACTTCTTCCAGCAGCACCATGCTACTCTGAACCAGTTCCTGGCTAACAATCCTAAAGCTTTCAGTTACTGTGTCGACCCTCTTGATGCTGAGGATTGGTTGACCGATATCAAGAAGCATTTTGAGTGCAGTAACGTGAAAGAAGATGACTATGTGAAGTTTGCAGCCTTCCAACTGAAAGATCAAGCAGCTGACTGGTGGCAGCAGTACAAAGACTCAAGGCCGGGTCAAGTGATCTCATGGGAGAATTTCTGCAAGGATTTCCGCTCGCATCACATTCCTACCAGTGTCATTGAGGGTATGCGTGAGCAATTCCGCAACCTCAAGCAGGGTTCCATGACAGTCTATCAGTATAATGTCAAGTTCCAAAACCTCGCTCGCTATGCAAAGCAAGACATTCCTGATGCAAAGAGCAAAATCTATCAGTTCCGTGGAGGTCTCAAAGATGAACTTCAGCTTGCTCTCACTCTGTTCGAGCCAGACGAATTCGATAAGTTCTATAATATGGCTTTGAAACAAGAAGCAGCTCAGCTTAAGATGGAGGCTTCTAAGAAGAGAATTCGAGATGCTGTTCACTCTACCTCATCGTCTCAGTTGGCTGCGAAACAACAGAAATTTTGGCTTCCTCCTCCTCCAATGATTCGAGCTCCATACAACAACTCCAGCAACTTCAACAACTCCAACAACAAGAACTCTAGTGGTCGTGGTTTCTCCCACCCACCCAACCCAAGCAACCAGTCGAAGAAGCAGTTTCAGTCTCAAGGCTCCAAGTCCAGTGGCTCTCAGTTCCGTCCTCTCTCAGAAGTGACTTGCAACAAATGCACTCAGAAAGGTCACTATGCAAACAGATGTCCGAATCCGAAGCGTCTTCCTCCGCCTCCTCCTGTCGGTACCGCTATGGTCAAGCATGATCCAAAGGCTGCCAGGGTCAATCTGATGAATGCAGCACAAGCAGAGGCTTCTTCTGATGTCATTCTGGGTAACCTTCCAGTGAACTCTTTTCCAGCTAAAGTGTTATTTGATTCGGGTGCATCATGCTCTTTCATGTCTCAACCATTTGCATCCAAGCACAGCATTGCCACTTCAAATTTGCCTCAGAAGTTGCAAGTTGTTTCTCCGGGCAAGATTATGACTTCTAGTGTTATGCTCCGGATGTTTCTATTCGCATGGGAGATTATCGTTTTCTGGCTAAACCGGTGATTCTTGGTCATTCTGACATCGACCTCATTCTCGGAATGGATTGGCTTTCTCAGCACGATGCTCACATTGATTGCGCTCAAAAGGAAGTCAAATTGACTCATTCTGATGAAGATGTGATTATCTTCGCCTCCAGGGATAATACTATTCGGCTTTTCTCTCTTAATGATAAGGGTGAAATTAATGCCATAGAGCAAATTCCAGTGGTGAATGAATATCAAGACGTCTTTCCAGAAGAGCTTCCAGGCATGCCTCCACACCGTCAGGTGGAGTTTGTCATTGAACTCGAGCCGGGCACCGAACCTGTCTGTCGGCGTCCTTACAAGCTCTCTTCAGATGAATTGAAGGAATTGAAGAAACAGTTGGATGAACAGGAGCGTATGGGTCTCATCAGACCGAGTACATCTCCGTGGGGCTGTGGTGTCTTATTTGTCAAGAAGAAAGATGGCACGGAGCGTCTCTGTGTTGACTACCGGCCATTGAACAAGAAGACGATTAAGAACAAGTATCCGCTCCCCAACATCAATGAACTCTTTGAGCAGCTCAAAGGAGCTAAAGTGTTCTCTAAGCTTGACCTCCGAATGGGCTATCATCAAATTCGCATTCGCGAGGAAGACATTCCCAAGACGGCTTTCAGAACGAGCTACGGTTCATATGAGTATACCGTCATGTCCTTCGGTCTCGCCAATGCTCCTCCTACCTTTTCAAGGATGATGCATTACATCTTCAACCCCTATACAGGCGAGTTTGTGCTAGTGTATCTGGATGATATTCTGGTGTTTTCCAAGAATGAAGAAGATCACGAAAAGCACTTGCGTCTGGTTCTTGATCGACTCAGAGAGCATAAATTCTATGCCAAGTTCTCCAAGTGCGAGTTTTGGCTCGATAAGGTTCTCTACCTGGGCCACATTATCTCAGCTGACGGTATTGCGGTTAATCCCGAGAAAGTTGAAGCAATTGTCAACTGGGAAGCTCCTCAGAACGTCAAGCAGCTCCGCAGTTTTCTGGGTCTTGCCAGCTATTGCAGAAGGTTTGTGGAGAACTTCTCCAAGATTGCCAAGCCTCTTTCCAACCTCCTCCAGAAGAATGTCAAATACTTTTGGTCTCCCGAATGTGAAGTGGCTTTCAAAACCCTCAAAGAGAAGCTTGTCTCAGCTCCAGTTCTGATTCCTCCTGATGAATCCAAGCCCTATGAAGTGTTCTGTGACGCTTCTCTTCAAGGTCTTGGGGGTGTGCTTATGCAAGAGAAGAGAATTGTGGCATACACTTCACGTCAGCTAAAGCCAGCTGAGAAGAACTATCCCACACATGATCTCGAGCTAGCAGCTGTGGTACATGCTCTGATTACGTGGAGACATCTGTTGTTGGGCAGAAAGGTCGACATCTTCACTGATCACAAGAGCTTGAAGTACATCTTCACACAGCCGCATCTGAACCTCCGCCAGACTCGTTGGGTCGAGATGATCCAAGAGTACAACCCCAGCATTGAGTACACTCCAGGCAAGGCGAATGTGATTGCAGATGCTTTGAGCAGAAAGGCATATTGCAACAGCCTTCTCATCAAGCCACACCAGCCTGAGCTTTGTGAAGCTTTCAGGAAGCTCAACCTTCAGGTTGTTCCGCAGGGTTTTCTTGCAAATCTCCAGATTGCCCCTACCTTGGAAGATCAAGTCCGTGAGGCCCAACTCAGTGATACCATGGTGAAGAAGGTGAAACATGGCATTGCAAAGGACACTCCAAAATACAAGTGCTTCCGTGTTGATGAGAGAGATACCTTGTTCTTCGAGGACAGACTCGTTGTTCCCAAAGGTGATCTCAGGAAGCTCATAATGGAAGAAGCTCATGACTCTCTCCTTTCCATTCATCCTGGCAGTTCCAAGATGTATCAAGACCTCAAGCAATCTTACTGGTGGACACGCATGAAAAGGGAAATTGCCCAATTCGTGAACGAATGTGATGTATGCAGAAGAGTGAAAGCAGAACATCAACGTCCAGCCGGTCTTCTCCAACCTCTTCCTATTCCTGAGTGGAAGTTCGACCACATTGAAATGGACTTCGTCACTGGCTTTCCTAAATCCAAGCGAGGCAATGATGCTATCTTTGTGGTGATTGACAAGCTTACCAAAGTTGCTCACTTTCTTCCAGTCAAAGAATCAATCAATGCAGCTCAACTTGCAGAGCTGTACACTTCCAGAATTGTGTCCCTACATGGCATTCCTCAAGTGATATCCTCAGACCGTGGCAGCTTGTTCACATCAAAGTTCTGGGACTCCTTTCAGTCCGCCATGGGCACGAAGATCAGGTTCAGCACTGCCTTTCACCCTCAGACTAGTGGTCAAGTCGAGCGTGTGAATCAGATCCTTGAAGATATGCTCAGAGCCTGTGTCATCTCCTTCGGCATGAAATGGGAGGACTGTCTTCCGTTTGCCGAGTTCTCTTACAACAACAGCTTTCAAGCAAGTGCAGGCAAAGCACCGTTTGAAATTCTCTATGGCAGAAAGTGCCGTACCCCTCTCAACTGGTCTGAAACAGGCGAACGCCAACTTCTTGGCAATGATTTGATCTCTGAAGCCGAAGAAATGTGCAAAGTCATACGTGAGAATCTCAAGGCCGCTCAGTCGCGTCAGAAGAGCTACTATGACGGAAAGCATCGTGATTTGGCTTTCGACATCGGTGATCATGTCTATCTCCGAGTGTCTCCGATGAAAGGAACCCAAAGGTTCGGTATCAAAGGAAAGCTTGCTCCTAGATACGTCGGGCCTTTCAAAATTCTTGGCAAAAGAGGCGATCTAGCCTATCAGCTCGAGCTCCCTTCCAACTTTGCAAATGTTCATGATGTCTTTCATGTGTCTCAGCTTCGCAAATGCTTCAAGGCACCTGAGCGCATGATTCCGTTTGAGGAGATTGATCTTCAACAAGACCTTTCCTACCGAGAGCATCCAGTTGC
>LR738713.1:713233265-713260585 GCA_902687465.1 Secale cereale | reverse complement strand
TTTTTTTTTCCTTTTTATCAGATCCAATCCTCTACTCCACCAGATCCCGAGGGGATCCAGTTTTTCCCTTCGAAGATATCGTCGCCGCCGCAACGCTCGAGGTCAACGACCTCCTCGTTCGATTCCGCGCCAGGCTCCGACCGGCCTGGACTTTTCCCTCGAGCCGCCTTCTTTCGATCGCTGGATCCGAGCTGGGGGGGACCAGATCGCCGAGGCCCAGTCCTCCCCGCCGCCTCTCCGTTTTCGCCCGACGCCAGCGCGTTGCCACTCCCGCGCTGGGCCCGAAGGCCCAGCTTCTTCGTCGCGCCAGGCTGCTCGCCGCGTCGCCGCGCTAGGCCTCCGAGCCGAGCGGGCCTCTTCGCCACCGGGCCGCCCCAGCGCGCCACCGCGGGCGCCTCTCCAGCGCGCGGGCAGGCCACCTCAACGGGCCGCGTCACCGCCGCCTCGCGGGCCTCGCCCGCATCTGCCTCGCCAGCAGGCCACCGCCCGAGCGGGCCTCCTCCGCGGGTGCGCGCCGCCGGCCCGCACCAGTCTCCGCGCGGCCCGCTCGCCTCTTCGCCACCGGGCCGAGCCGCCTCAGCCGCGCTGTTCCAGATCCGGCCCACTGTTCATCCGGATCCACTACTGTTCATCTCCGGCCCGCTACTGTTCCTCAGATCTGATCTGAGAGGTCCTTTTCAAACCCTAAGTCTCTGTTTTCTCTGTTCTGAGATGCATACTTTGACCTGCTGTATCTTTTACTGTGGTGCTCCGTTTTGCGCGTGTAGCATGTCCAGATGTTCGTGGAGATGTCCTCTACGTTTTACCTGTTGTAGTCATGCATGTTAGATGTCATCTTGACACTTGTTTTGCTGTTGCAAGAGTGTATGATGTTATAAACTGCTGTTATGTGTTATTTTTCTTGCCAACTTTGACTTGTGATATCTTTTAGCTCGTTTGTCCAAACGATGCAAATGACATGTCCACGTGTTCGTCTTGCCACGAACTACGTGTTGTGTGTGATAGGTTGCATGGTAGATTTGTTGTTTCCTTGTTATCATCGTTGCAAGTTGCCATGTTCATATGTTGTGTTTTTACTTGTTATGAGATGCCATGTTGTTGAGCTTGTTGCAATCGGTGTGTTCACCACATTGATGCATGCTTGTGTGTTTCGGGATCACCGTCATATGTATTTTGATGAGGTGCTTACCCTTTGCCATGTTTAGTTTCGAGGTGTCTTAAACATGCTCTTTCGTGTGCTATGATAATGTTGCTGTTTTAGGACTTAGTGAAATTTCACTAAGTCTGAAATCTGTTAAGTTCCGATGCCATGTTCGTGTGATGTTGTAGGACAAAGCATGTTAGTTTTGGGGTGGATTTTGATTGTTCCTTGAAGTTTATATTGTTGTCTTTCCATCCATGTCCTCACATGTCCTTTTGAGTGGCTGTAGCATGTTTATCTTTTGCTCCAAACTTTCAATAAAATTCTGCTGCCAGAATTTTATTTCAAAGTTCAGTTTGTCCAAGATCATTGCTAGTGATCCGTGACTCCGTTGGGGGTGCACTTTGGACCTAGTTGCTGTACATTATATCTAGTTTGTGTTCTAGTCCTTTGCCTTGCTTTTTGGGTGCTGTAGATTAATTATTTTGAGCTCCAAAGATGCTATGTTGCTGTAATTTGCAGTTTTCGCTCAAATCTTGTTTCGGGCATAACTTTTAGCCCGTAACTCCGATTCCAGCGATTTTTATATCAAACTTGGGTGTTTTTCTGTGTAGATTAATAATATCAGCTTGTTATCTTGTTTTGAGGTGTTTTGCTTGAGTGATGTTTTCCGTGCTCCATGTGCATCTTTAGTGCATCCATCATGCATCCATGTTTTTCGAGTGCGCATTGCATCGTGTTGATTGGTGCTTGGTGTGTTTGTCTTGTTTAGACCCGGAAGTTGAGCACGAGTTTTCCAACGAGGTTGAGCACGAGGTTTCCAACGAGTTTGAGCACGAAGACCCTTCTTTTGATCCGAACTTCTTCTCTTCAGGCAAGATGACCGAACCCCGATAACATTACTATCTTTGTCTATTGCTAGTAGTCTCGATCTATAGTTTTGCCTCGATGCCCATGTTCTTCTTGTCAGCCTCCTACTTGTAACCAATTGCCATGTTTAACCACCCTACCTATGCAAACCGTTGCTTGGCTAAGTACGCTTCGCTCAGCCCTTCTTATAGCGTTGCTAGTTGCAGGTGAAGTGAAGATGCTTGCTCCATGTTGAAGTTTGGTTGGGTTATATCACACTATATAAATGTTTTAATTGAAATCACCTATATATTGGCAAGGGTGGAAGGCTAAGCCTTTTGCTTGGTGTTTTGTTCCACTCATGCCGTTAGGATCCGTATAAGCCGGTTTTATGTTCCTTGTTTATGCGTTCCTAACACGGTTGGGGTGTATGGGACCCCCTCGATAAACCGCTATGTGCTAAGTCTTTTCCAGCAAATCCCAACATTGGTACTATTTGCCTAATAACAAACTAAACATGCATAAGGGAGTAATTAACCCTCTTTCTTAATCAACAACCCCGGGCCAGTGCTCCACATGAGTGTTGGTCCGAAACGGGGGTTACGCGGGGCCACCTCGAGGAAACTCAAGGTTTGGTAAAAACCTGTGGGATCACCCAGCCGGACGTGTCCTGAGACCTAGATACGCGCGGCTACTATCAGGGTGTCGACACGCCGGGAGGATTTGCTGGATTAGCCTTACCTTAGCTCGGTATATCTTGAGCACGGGATTCCGAGAATACTCGGGTCTTCCCACTTTGGAGTTGCGACTCCGCGGATCGTGGGCTTGTAATGGGTCAAGTTGGAACACCCCTGCAGGGTTTGAACTTTCGAAAGCCGTGCCCGCGGTTATGTGGCAGATGGGAGCTTGTTAATTCCGGTTGTAGATAACTTGACACAAAGATACTAATACACTACCAGCGTGTGTTCCGTGACTGTCAATTTCCGAATAGGGATTCGGGAGTTGAACACGGAGGGGTTATGCTTGTGAGCTTGTAGTTAGGATCACTTAGTGATCACTTCTCGCGATGCCTTCTCTTCTCGCTCTCTCTTGCGTAAGTTAGTGCTAGTTGCTGCTGCAGACTTTTTGTTGTTCCTTCACCTCATTTCTTTCTTCAGCCTTTCCTCTCCTAAAGGCTTAAATAGTTCTGTTACCCGGGAACGGGATTGCTGAGTCCTCTGTGGCTCACAGTTACTTCACCACACCAGATGCAGGTCCAGCTGTGAGCTATCCAGGTGATGGCACCGAGCTGGATTGGGAGTACGACGAGGAGCGTAGTCGTTACTACGTGCGCTACCCGGACGATCAGTAGTGGAGCCTCTTACTAGGATTCGATCCGCCTGTGGTTGTTTTATTTATCTGAGTTTGGTACTTTGACATTTGGCTTTTGCCCTTAGAGGGTTGTAGTGCTCTTATGTATGATGTTTGAGACTTGTATTGTTATTCTGTGACGTGGCGATTGTAAGCCAACTATTTTTAAGTTTACTATCCCCTCTTTTACATGAGTTGTGCAAAGTTTACCAGACTTGAGATCATTCTAGGATGGAATTATGCCTTTAAGTCGGGCCTCGACCCGTAGGAGGTATAACTCCATCCTGGGCATTACATCCACGTTCAGCACACGTTCAGCTCGATGATGTCCCACGAGCTCTTGATCCAGTTGAGTGTCACGGGAGAGTTTCGTCAGCACGACGGCGTGGTGACGGTGATGATGAAGCTACTAGCGCAGGGCTTCGCCTAAGCACTGCAACAATATGACCGAGGTGTGTAACTATGGGGAGGGGCACCACAAACGGCTAAGAAATCAACTTGTGTGTCTATGGTGTGTCCCCTGGCCACGTATATAAAGGAGGAGAGGAGGAGAGGGCCGGCCCTCCTATGGTGCACCCAAGGGTGGATCCTACTCCCACTAGGAGTAGGATTCCACCTTTCCTAGTAGGAGTAGGAGAAGAAGGAAGAGGAGGGAGAGGGAGAAGAAAAGGGGGGGCGCGCCCCCACCCCTTGTCCAATTCGGTTTGGGCAGGGGGGAGGTGCGCGCCACCTCTTGGCCCTTCTCCCCTCTCTCCACTAAAGCCCAATAAGGCCCATTACTTCTCCCGACGAATTCCTGTAACTCCCCGGTACTCCAAAAAATAACCGAATCACTCGGAACCTTTCCGATCTCCGAATATAGCCTTCCAATATATCGATCTTTACGTCTCGACCATTTCGAGACTCTTCGTCATGTCCGTGATCTCATCCGAGACTCCGAACAACCTTCGTTACATCAAATCACATAACTCATAATACAAATCGTCATCGAACATTAAGCGTGCTGACCCTATGGGTTCGAGAACTATGTAGACATGACCGAGACACATCTCCGGTCAATAACCAATAGCGGAACCTGAATGCTCATATTGGCTCCTACATATTCTACAAAGATCTTTATCGGTCAAACCGCATAACAACATACGTTGTTCCCTTTTTCATCGGTATGTTACTTGTCCGAGATTCGATCGTCGGTATTATCATACCTAGTTCAATCTCATTATCGGCAAGTCTCTTTACTCGTTCCGTAATACATCATCTCATGACTAACTCATTAGTCGTTTGCTTGCAAGGCTTATTATGGTGTGTATTACCGAGAGGGCCCAGAGATACCTCTCCGACACTCGGAGTGACAAATCCTATTCTTGATCTATGCCAACGCCACAAACACTTTCGGAGACACCTGTAGAGCATCTTTATAATCACCCAGTTACGTTGTGATGTTTGATAGCACACAAGGTATTCCTCCGGTATTCGGGAGTTGCATAATCTCATAGGTAGAGGAACATGTATAAGTCATGAAGAAAGCAATAGCAATAAAACCAAACAATCATAGTGCTACGCTAAGGATGGGTCTTGTCCATCACATCATTCTCCTAATGATGTGATCCCGTTCATCAAATGACAACACATGTCTATGTTTAGGAAACATAACCATCTTTGATTAATGAGCTAGTCTAGTAGAGGCATACTAGGGACACTCTGTTTTGTCTATGTATTCACACATGTACTAAGTTTCCGGTTAATACAATTCTACGATGAATAATAAACATTTATCATGATTTATGGAAAATTTAAATAAGAACTTTATTATTGCCTCTAGGGCATATTTCCTTCAGTCTCCCACTTGCACTAGAGTCAATAATCTAGTTCACATCGCCATGTGATTTAATATCGATAGCCATGTGATTTAATATTGATAGTTCACATCGTTATGTGAATAACACCCATAGTTCACATCGCCATGTGACTAACACCCAAAAGGTTTACTAGAGTCAACAATCTAGTTCACATCGCCATGTGATTAACACCCAAAGAGTACTAAGGTGTGATCATGTTTTGCTTTGTGAGAGAAGTTTAGTCAGCGGGTCTGTTACATTCAGATCCGTATGTATTTCGCAAATTTCTATGTCTACAATGCTTTGCATGGAGCTACTCTAGCTAATTGCTCCCACTTTCAATACCCATCCAGATTGATACTTAGAGCCATCTGGATTAGTGTCAAAGCTTGCATCGACGTAACTCTTTACGACAAACTCTTTATCACCTCCATAATCGAGAAACATTTCCTTAGTCATCCGGTAACTAAGAATAATTTTGACCGTTGTCCAGTGATCTACTCCTAGATCACTATTGTACCTCCTTGCCAAACTCATGGCAAGGTACACAACAGGTTTGGTACACAACATGACATACTTTATAGAACCTATGACTGAGGCATAGGGAATGACTTTCATTCTTTCTCTATCTTCTGTTGTGGTCGGGTTTTAAGTCTTACTCAACTTCATACCTTATAACTCAGGCAAGAACTGCTTCTCTGACTGATCCATTTTGAACTACTTCGAGATCTTTATCAAGGTATGTACTAATCGAAAGTCTTATCAAGCGTCATGATCTATCTCTATAGATCTAGGTGCCTAATATGTAAGAAGCTTCACCGAGGTCTTTTATTGAAAAACTCTTTTAAACAATCCTTTATGCTTTCCAGAACATTCTACATCATTAACCATCAACAATATGTCATTCACATATACTTATCCGAAAGGCTGTAGTGCTCCCACTCACTTTCTTGTAAATACAGGCTTCACCGCAAGTCTGTATAAAACTATATGCTTTGATCAACTTATCAAGCGTATATTCCAACTCCGAGATGCTTGCACCAGTCCATAGATGGATCGCTGGAGCTTACACATTTTGTTAGCATCTTTAGGATCGACAAAACCTTTTGGTTGCATCACATACAGCTCCTCTTTGAGGTATCCATTAAGGAATGTAGTTTTGACATCCATTTGCCAGATTTCATAAAATGCGGCAATTGCTAACATGATTTGGACAGACTTAAGCATCACTATGAGTGAGAAAATCTCATCGTAGTCAACACCTTGAACTTGTCGAAAACCTTTCGCAACAAGTCGAGCTTTGTAGACAGTAACATTACCATCGGCGTGAGTCTTCCTCTTAAAGATACATTTATTTTCAATGGCTTGCCGATCATCGGGCAAGTCAACCAAAGTCCACACTTTGTTCTCATACATGGATCCCATCTCAGATTTCATGGCCTCAAGCCCTTTTGCGGAATCTGGGCTCATCATCGCTTCCTCATAGTTCGTAGGTTCATCATGGTCTTGTAACATGACTTCCAGAACCGGGTTACCGTACCACTCTGGCGCGGAACACACTCTGGTTGACCTACGAGGTTCAGTAGTAACTTGATCTGAAGTTTCATGATCGTCACCATTAGCTTCCTCGCTGATTGGTGTGGAATCATTGGAACTAGTTTCTGTGATGTATTACTTTCCAATTTGGGAGGAGGTACAGTTACCTCTTTAAGTTCCACTTTCCTCCCACTCACTTCTTTCGAGAGAGAAACTTCTTCTCTAGAAAGTATCCACTTTTAGCAACGAATATCTTGCCTATGGATCTGTGATAGAAGGTGTACCCAACAGTTTCCTTTGGGTATCCTATGAAGACACATTTCTCCAATTTGGGTTCGAGCTTATTAGGTTGAAACTTTTTCATATAAGCATCACAGCCCCAAACATTAAGAAACGATAGCTTAGGTTTCTTGCCAAACCACGGTTCATACGGTGTCGTCTCAACAGATTTAGATGGTGCCCTATTTAACGTGAATGCATCTGTCTCTAATGCATAACCTCAAAACGATAATGGTAAATCGATAAGAGACATCATAGATCGCACCATATCTAATAAAATGCGGTTACGACGTTCGGACACACCATTACACTGTGGTGTTCCAGGTGGCGTGAGTTGTGAAACTATTTCACATTGTTTTAAATGAAGGCCAAACTCGTAACTTCAAATATTCGCCTCCGCGATCAGATCGTAGAAACTTTTATTTTCTTGTTACAATTATTTTCTACTTCACTCTAAAATTCTTTGAACTTTTCAAATGTTTCAGACTTGTGGTTCATCAAGTAGATATACCCATATCTACTCAAATCATCAGTGAAGGTGAGAAAATAATGATACTCACGGCGAGCCTCAACACTCATTGGTCCGCATACATCAGTACGTATGATTTCCAACAAGTCAGTTGCTTGCTCCATTGTTCCGGAGAACGGAGTTTTAGTCATCTTGCCCATGAGGCATGGTTCGCAACCACCAAGTGATTCATAGTCAAGTGATTCCAAAAGCCCATCAGCATGGAGTTTCTTCATGCGCTTTACACCAATATGACCTAAACGGCAGTGCCTCAAATAAGTTGCACTATCATTATCAACTTTGCATCTTTTGGCTTCAATATTATGAATATGTGTATTACTACGATCGAGATCCAACAAACTATTTTCATTGGGTGTATGACCATCAAAGGTTTTATTCATGTAAACAGAACAACAATTAATCTATGACTTTAGATGAATAACTGTATTGCAACAAACATGATCAAATCATATTCATGCTCAACGCAAATGCCAAATAACATTTTTTAGGTTTTACACTAATTCCGAAAGTATAGGGAGTGTGCGATGATGATCATATCAATCTTGGAACCACTTCCAACACACATCGTCACTTCACCTTTAACTAGTCTCTGTTCATTCTACAACTCTCGTTCCGAGTTACTAATTTTAGCAACTGAACCGGTATCAAATACCCAGGCGCTGCTATGAACACTAGTAAAGTACACATCAATAATCTGTATATCAAATATACCTTTGTTCACTTTGCCATCCTTCTTATCCGCCAAGTATCTAGGGAAGTTCCACTTCCAGTGACCATTTCCTTTGCAGTAGAAGCACTTAGTTTCAGGCTTGAGTTTAGCTTTGGGTTTCTTCACGGGAGTGACAACTTGCTTGTCATTCTTCTTGAATTTCCCCTTCTATCCTTTTCCCTTTACTTGAGACAAGTGGTCTTGTTAACCATCAACACTTGATGCTCTTTCTTGATTTCTGCCTTCGCTGATTTCAGCATCGCGAAGAGCTCGGGAATTACTTTCGTCATCCCTTGCATATTATAGTTCATCACGAAGTTCTACTAACTTGGTGATAGTGACTAGAGAACTTTTGTCAATTACTATCTTATCTGGAAGATTAACTCCCACTTGGTTCAAGAAATTGTAGTACCCAGACAATCTGAGAACATGCTCACTGGTTGAGCTATTCTCGACCATCTTGTAGGCAAAGTACTGTCAGAGGTCTCATACCTCTCGACACGGGCATGAGTATGAAATACTAATTTCAACTCTTGGAACATCTCATATGCTCCGTGGTGTTCACATCGTTTTTGAAGTCCCGGTTATAAGACGTAAAGCATGGCGCACTAAACTATCAAGTAGTCATCATACCGAGTTTGTCAAACGTTCATAACGTCTGCATCTACTCCTGCAATAGGTTTGTCACCTAGCGGTGTATCAATGACATAATAATTCTGTGCAGCAATGAGGATAATCTTCAGATCACGGACCTAGTCCGCATCATTGCTACTAACATCTTTCAACTTAGTTTTCTCTAGGAACATATAAAAAACATAGGGGAGCTATAATGTGAGCTATTGATCTACAACATAATTTGCAAATACTATCAGGACTAAGTTCATGATAAATTAAAGTTCAATTAATCATATTACTAAATAACTCCCACTTATATAGACATCCCTCTAGTCATCTAAATGATCATGTGATCCAAATCAACTAAACCATGTTTGATCATCACGTGAGATGGAGTAGTTTTCAATGGTGAACATCTTATGTTGATCATATCTACTATATGATTCACGCTCGACCTTTCAGTCTCCAGTGTTCCGAGGCCATGTCTGTACATGATAGGCTCGTCAAGTTTAACCCGAGTATTTTGCATGTGCAAAACTGTCTTACACCCATTGTATTTGAACGTAGAGCTTATCACACCCGATCATCACGTGGTGTCTCGGCACGACGAAGTTTCGCAACGGTGCATACTCAGGGAGAACACTTGTACCTTGAAATTTTGTAAGGGATGATCTTATAATGCTACCGTCGTACTAAGCAAAATAAGAAGCATAATAAGATAAACATCACATGCAATCAAAATATGTGACATGATATGGCCATCATCATCTTGTGCTTTTGATCTCCATCTCCAAAGCATCGTCATGATCTCCATTGTCACCGGCTAGACACCATGATCTTCATCGTAGTGTCGTGGTCGTCTCACCAACTATTGCTACTACTACTATCGCTAACTCATAGTGATAAAGTAAAGAAATTACATGGCCTTCGCAGTTCATACAATAAAGAGACAACCATAAGGCTCCTGCCGGTTGCCGATAACTTTACAAAACATGATCATCTCATACAATAACGTATAACTCATCACATCTTGACCATATCACATCACAACATGCCCTGCACAAACAAGTTAGACGTCCTCTACTTTGTTGTTGCAAGTTTTACGTGGCTGCTACGGGCTTAGCAAGAACTGTTCTTACCTACGCTTACAAAAACCACAACGATTTTTCGTCAAGTATGTGTTGTTTTAACCTTCACAAGGACCGGGCGTAACCAGACTCGATTCAACTAAAGTTGGAGAAACTAACACCGCCAGCCACCTGTGTGCGAAGCACGTCGGTAGAACCAGTCTCGCGTAAGCGTACGCATAATGTCGGTCTGGGCCGCTTCATCCAACAATACCGCCGAATCAAAGTATGACATGCTGGTAAGCAATATAAATATTATCGTCGACAACTCATTGTGTTCTACTCGTGCATATCATCTATGCATAGACCTGGCTCTGATACCATAGTTGGGGAACGTAGTATTTCAAAAAAAATCCTATGATCACGCAAGATCTATCTACTAGAAGCATAGCAACGAGAGGGGAGAGTGTGTCTACGTACCCTCGTAGACCGAAAGCGAAAGCTTCTAGTGACGCGGTTGATGTAGTCGAACGTCTTCGCGATCCAACTGATCCAAGCACCGAACGTATGACACCTCCGCGTTCAGCACATGTTCATCTCGATGACGTCCCAAGAGCTCTTGATCCAGTTGAGCGTCACGGTGATGATGAAGCTACTGGCGTAGGGCTTCGCCTAAGCACTGCAACGATATGACCGAGGTGTGTAACTGTGGGGAGGGGCACCGCACACGGCCAAGAAATCAACTTGTGTGTCTATGGGGTGTCCCCTGGCCACGTACATAAAGGAGAGAGGAGGAGAGGCCGGCCCTCCTATGGCGTGCCCAAGGGTGGATCCTACTCCCACTAGGAGTAGGATTCCACCTTTCCTAGTAGGAGTAGGAGAAGAAGGAAGGGGAGGGAGAGGGAGAAGGAAGGGGAGGGGGGGGGGCGACCCCACCCCTTGTCCAATTCGGTTTGGGCAGGGGGGGTGCACGCCACCTCTTGGCCCTTCTCCCCTCTCTCCACTAAAGCCCGATAAGGCCCATTACTTCTCCCGGCGAATTCCCGTAACTCCCGGTACTCCAAAAAATACCCGAATCACTCGGATCCTTTTCGATGTCCGAATATAGCTTTCCAATATATCGATCTTTACGTCTCGACCATTTCGAGACTCCTCGTCATGTATGTGATCTTATCCGGGACTCCAAAAAACCTTCGGTACATTAAATCACATAACTCATAATACAAATCGTCATCGAACGTTAAGCGTGCGGACCCTACGGGTTTGAGAACTATGTAGACATGACCGAGACACATCTCTGCTCAATAACCAATAGCGGAACCTGGATGCTCATATTGGCTCCTACATATTCTACGAAGATCTTTATCGGTCAAACCGCATAACAACATACGTTGTTCCCTTTGTCATTGGTATGTTACTTGCCCAAGATTTGATTGTCGGTATCATCATACCTAGTTCAATCTCGTTACCGACAAGTCTCTTTACTCATTCCGTAATACATCATTGATACGTCCATTTTGCATCATGCTTATATGTTGATATTTATTGCATTATGGGCTGTTCTTATATGTTTTGTCACAATACTTATGTCTTTTTCTCTCTTATTTTACAAGGTTTACATGAAGAGGGAGAATGCCGACAACTGGAATTCTGGGCTGGAAAAGGAGCAAACTCTGGAAACCTATTCTGCACAACTCCAAAAGCCCTAAAACTCAAGAAGACATCGTTTCGGAAAATATAAAAAATATTTGGCGAAAGAAACCCATGAGGGGGCCACCGGCTGTCCTCGAGGGTGGGGCGCGCGCCCCCCTTCCCAAGGCACGCCCCTGCCTCGTGGGCCAGCCGACAGGCCCCCGGTGCCCATCTTCTCCTATATGAGGTGTTTTGACCTGGAAAAAATCACAATGAGGCTTTCGGGACCAGACGCCGCCGTCTTGAGGCGAAACCGAGGCGGAAACATATCTAGGGCTCCGGCAGAGCTGTTCTGCAGGGGATACTTCCCTCCGGGAGGGGGAAATCGTCACCACCGTCATCACCAACAACTCTCCCATCTTGGGGAGGGCTATCTTCATCAACATCTTCACCAGCACCATCTCCTCTCAAACCCTAGTTCATCTCTTGTATCAAATTTTTGTACCCAAACCTTAGATTGGTACTTGTGGGTTGCTAGTAGTGTTGATTACTCCTTGTAGTTGATGCTGGTTGGTTTATTTGGTGGAAGATCATATGTTCAGATCCATTATGCATATTAATACCCCTCTGATCATGAACAATATTATGTCTTGTGAGTAGTTGCTTTTGTTCCTGAGGACATGTGAGAAGTCTTGCTATTAGTAGTCATGTGAGTTTGGTCTTCGTTCGATATTTTGATGAGATGTATGTTGTCTTTCTTCTAGTGGTGTCATGTGAATGTCGACTACATGACACTTCACCATTATTTGGGCCTAGAGTAAGGCATTGGGAAGTAATAAGTAGATGATGGGTTGCTAGAGTGACAAAAGCTTAAACCCTAGTTTATGCGTTGCTTCGTAAGGGGCTGATTTGGATCCATATGTTTCAGGCTATGGTTAGGTTTACCTTAATACTTCTTTTGTAGTTGCGGATGCTTGCATTAGAGGTTAATCATAAGTGGGAGGCTTGTCCAAGTAAGGGCAGCACCCAAGCACCGGTCCACCCACATACCAAATTATCAAAGTACCGAACGCGAATAAGATGATCGTGATGAAAACTAGCTTGACGATATTCCCATGTGTCCTCGGGAGCGCTTTACTTGTCCTTTGCTACAAAAAGGATTGGTTCTACAAAAAGGATTGGGTTCGATACTCTTACTTATCGAAAGGACTACAATAGATCCCCTACACTTGTGGGTCATCAAGACTCTTTTCTGGCGCCATTGCCGGGGAGTGAAGCGCCTTTGGTAAGTGGAATTTTGTAAGGAAAAATTTATATAGTGTGCTGAAATTTATTGTCACTTGGTACTATGGCTCAAAATCCTTTGAGGGGATTGTTCAGGGTATCTTCACCCCGAGCAGAAGAGCAAAGAGTTGCTCCTCAACCTACTTCACCTATTGAAAATATTTGCTTTGAGATTCCTTCGGGTATGATAGAGAAACTGCTTGAAAATCCCTTTACAGGAGACGGTACACTGCATCCCGATTTACATCTAATCTATGTGGATGAAGTTTGTGGATTGTTTAAGCTTGCAGGTATGCCCGAGGATGTTATCAAGAAGAAGGTCTTCCCTTTATCTTTGAAGGGAGATGCATTGACATGGTTTAGGCTATGCGATGATATGGGATCATGGAACTATAATCGTCTGAAGTTGGAATTTCATCAGAAGTTCTACCCTATGCACCAGGTTCATCGTGATCGTAATTATATTTATAATTTCTGGCCTCGCGAAGGAGAAAGCATCACTCAAGCTTGGGGGAGGCTTAAGTCAATGTTATATTCATGCACCAATCATGAGCTATCAAGAGAAATGATCATTCAAAAAATTTATGCTCGGCTTTCTTATAATAATCGCTCCATGCTCGATACTTCTTGTTCTGGCTCTTATATGATGAAGACTATTGACTTCAAATGGGACTTATTGGAAAGAATTAAATGCAACTCTGAAGATTGGAATCTCAACGAAGGTAAGGAGTCAGGTATGACCTCTAAGTTTGATTGTGTTAAAGCTTTTATGGATACTAATGTTTTCCGTGAGTTTAGCACTAAATATGGACTTGACTCTGAGATAGTATCTTCTTTCTGTGAATCCTTTGCTACTCATGTTGATCTCCCCAAGGAGAAGTGGTTTAAATACCATCCCCCTATTGAAGTAAAAGTAGTTGAACCTATTAAAGTTGAAGAAAAGACTATCACTTACAATGTTGATCCTATTATACCTACCGCTTATATTGAGAAACCACCTTTCCCTGTTAGGAATAAGGATCATGCTCAAGCTTCAACTGTAGTTCGTAAGAGTAATACTAGAACAACTACACCCTCTGAGCAAATTAAAGTTGAACCTAGTGTTGATATGGTTAAGGATCTCTTGGTGGAAGATTTAGATGGACATGTTATTTACCTCCAAGAAGAGACCGCTAGAATAGCCAAACCCAAAGCTAGAAATAGACATAAACCTGTTGTAGGCTTGCCTGTTATCTCTGTTAAGATAGGAGATCATTGTTATCATGGTTTATGTGACGTAGGTGCTAGTGCGAGTATTATCCCTCTTGATTTATATAACGAAATTATGCATGATATTGCACTTGTTGAGTTAGAAGGGATGGATGTTACTATTAAGCTCGTGAATAGAGACACTATTTCACCAGTTGGGATTGCTAGAGATATTGAAGTCTTGTGTGGGAAGGTTAAATACCCTGCTGATTTTCTTGTTCTTAATTCCCCACAAGATGCATTATGTCCCATTATATTTGGTAGACCCTTCTTGAATACTGTTAATGCCAATATAGACTGCGTGAAAGATATTGTTACTGTTGGATTAGGGGATACGTCTCATGCTTTTAACTTTGCTAAATTCCGTAGACAACCCCTTGAAATGGCACCGCCTAGTAAGGATGAAATTATTGGTCTTGCTTCTATTGTCGTGCCACCTAATGATCCGTTAGAACAATACTTGCTAGACCATGAAAATGATATGCATATGAATGAGAGAAGGGAGATAGATGAAATATTCCTTACACAGGGACCCGTACTGAAAAACAACTTGCCTGTTGAAATCCTAGGTGATCCTCCTCCACCCAAGGGTGATCCCGTGTTTGAATTTAAACCTTTGCCTGATAATCTTAAGTATGTTTATCTAGACGAAAAGAAGATATATCCTGTTATTATTAGTGCTAACCTTTCAGAGCAGGAAGAAGAAAAAATATTGAAAACTCCGAAGAAGCACCGTGCTGCTATTGGATATACTTTGGATGATCTTAAGGGCATTAGTCCCACTATATGCCAACACAAGATTAATTGGAAGAAAATGCTAAACCAGTTATTGATCATCAGCGACGGTTAAATCCTAAGATGAAAGAAGTGGTAAGGAAGGAAATACTAAAGCTTCTAGAGGCAGGTATCATCTATCCAATTGCTGATAGCCAGTGGGCAAGTCCTGTCCATTGTGTCCCTAAGAAAGGTGGTATGACTGTTGTCCCTAATGATAAAGATGAATTGATCCCGCAAAGAATAGTTATAGGTTATAGGATGGTAATTGATTTCCGTAAGTTAAATAAAGCCACTAAGAAAGATCATTACCCCTTGCCATTTATTGATCAAATGCTAGAAAGGTTATCCAAACATACTCATTTCTTCTTTCTAGATGGTTATTCTGGTTTCTCTCAAATACCTGCGTCAAAAGGGGATCAAGAAAATACCACTTTTAATTGTCCTTTCGGTACCTTTGCTTATAGACGTATGCCTTTTGGTTTATGTAATGCACCTGCTACCTTTCAAAAATGCATTATGGCTATATTGTCTTATTTTTGTGAAAAGATTGTTGAGGTGTTCATGGATGATTTCTCCGTTTAAGGAACTTCTTTTGATGATTGCTTAAGCATCCTTGATCGAGTTTTGCAGAGATGTGAAGACACTAACCTTGTCTTGAGTTGGGAGAAGTGCCACTTTATGGTTAATGAAGGCATTGTCTTGGGACAAAAAATTTCTGAAAGAGGTATTGAAGTTGACAAAGCTAAAGTTGATGCTATTGAAAAGATGCCATGCCCAAAGGACATCAAAGGTATTCAAAGTTTCCTTGGTCATGCCTGGTTTTATAGGAGGTTCATAAAGGACTTCTCCAAAATCTCCACGCCTCTGACTAATCTCTTAGAAAAAGATATTCCTTTTGTCTTTGATGATGATTGTCTAGAAGCATTTGAAATACTTAAGAAAGCATTGATCTCTGCTCCTATTGTCTAGCCTCCTGACTGGCATTTACCCTTTGAGATTATGTGCGATGCTAGTGATTATGTTGTAGGAGCTTTTCTAGGGCAAAGAGTTGATAAGAAATTGAATGTTATCCAGTATGCTAGTAAAACTCTAGATAGTGCCCAAAGAAATTATGCTACTACTGAGAAAGAATTTTTAGCAGTTGTATTTGCTTGTGATAAGTTTAGACCCTATATCGTTGATTCTAAAGTAACTGTTCACACTGATCATGCTGCTATCAAATACCTTATGGAAAAGAAAGATGCTAAACCTAGACTTATTAGATGGGTTCTCTTGCTGCAAGAATTTGACTTGCATATTATTGATAGAAAAGGAGCTGAGAACCCCGTAGCAGATTACTTGTCTAGGTTAGAGAATATACTTGATGACCCACAACCTATTGATGATAGCTTTCCTGATGAACAATTACCTGTCATAAGTACTTCTCGTACTGCTCCATGGTATGCTGATTATGCTAATTATATTGTTGCTAAGTTTATACCTCCTAGCTTTACATACCAGCAAAAGAAAAAGTTCTTCTATGATTTGAGACATTACTTCTGGGATGACCCACATCTTTATAAAGAAGGAGTAGATGGTATTATTAGATGTTGTGTCCCTGAGCATGAACAGGAACAGATCCTACGCAAGTGCCACTCCGAAGCCTATGGAGGACACCATGCGGGAGACAGAACTGCACATAAGGTGTTGCAATCCGGTTTTTATTGGCCTACTCTCTTCAAGGATGCCCGTAAGTTTGTCTTATCTTGTGATGAATGTCAAAGAATTGGTAATATTAGTAGACGTCAAGAAATGCCTATGAATTATTCACTTGTTATTGAACCATTTGATGTTTGGGGCTTTGATTATATGGGACCTTTTCCTACCTCTAATGGGTACACACATATTTTAGTTGCTGTTGATTACATTACTAAGTGGGTAGAAGCTATTCCAACTAATAGTGCTGATCATAACACCTCTATCAAGATGCTTAAAGAAGTTATATTTCCGAGGTTTGGAGTCCCTAGATATCTAATGACTGATGGTGGTTCACATTTTATACATGGTGCTTTCCATAAGATGCTTGCAAAGTATGATGTCAACCATAGAATTGCATCCCCCCATCACCCACATACTAGTGGTCAAGTAGAACTAAGTAATAGGGAGTTGAAACTAATCTTGCAAAAGACTGTTAATAGGTCTAGAAAGAATTGGTCCAAGAAACTTGATGATGCATTATGGGCCTATAGAACTGCATACAAAAATCCTATGGGTATGTCTCCATATAAGATGGTATATGGAAAAGCTTGTCACTTACCTCTTGAGCTAGAACATAAGGCATATTGGGCTGCTAAAGAGCTCAACTACGATTTCAAACTTGCCGATGAGAAGAGGCTATTTGACATTAGCTGCCTTGATGAGTGGAGAACCCAGGCCTATGAGATGCCAAACTGTTTAAAGAAAAAGTTAAAAGATGGCATGACAAAATAATACAAAAGCGTGAGTTTAACGTAGGTGATTATGTCTTGCTATTCAACTCTCATTTAAGATTTTTTGCAGGAAAAATTCTCTCCAAGTGGGAAGGTCCTTACGTTTTCGAGGAGGTCTATCCTTACGGTGCCATAAAAATCAACAACTTCGAAGGCACAAATCCAAAGGTGGTGAATGGTCAAAGAATCAAACATTATATCTCAGGTAATCCTATAAATGTTGAAACCAATGTTATTGAAACCGTAACCCCGGAGGAATACATAAGGGACACTTTCTAGAACAATTCAGCCTTCGAAAAGGAAGAGGTATGTGATACGGTAAGTAACCCGACTCCAAAACAGTTCTAAAGGCAATTTTTCTCCGTTTTGGAATATTTAGAAAAATAGAAAAATAAACCGCAGTCCGGAAGAGACACGAGGCGTACTCGAGGGTGGAGGGCGCACCCCCTTCCCAGGGCGCGCCCCCTGCCTCGAGGGCACCCCGTGTGTCCCCCGGACTCCGTTTTCTTGTGGGTTACTCATTTTTTTCGGGAAAAATTCATTATATATGCTCCCGAAAGTTTTGACCACTGTATCACGCAGAAATCCTCTGTTTTCGTTTCGAGCTGCTGTTTTTGACAGATCTAGATCATCATGGCGTCCTCCAACACCCCCAAGGACAAGTTCTTCGAGAAGGTCATCAACCCCTATCTTGCGGAGGTGCTGCACCACCCTAAAACCATGCAGTTGCATGAGGGGGTGCTGCACATCCGTGATGTTGAGGGGCCAAGGAGGACCGGAAGCGTGGAGACAAGGCTCGAAGCAATGGAGCACCAAGTTTTCAAGTGCCAAGGTATGGTGGAACGAGGACTCGACGCCAACCACATGATGATCTCGGATCTTGCCAACAACCTCAAGTTGGACTCAATTATCTTTGGGGAAGCCATCTCCAATCTTCAAGAGAAGATCGATCACCTCCAAGCCCAGATCTATGACCTGCAAAACCAAAACTGTGAGTATGAATATAGATTCAAGAAGACGAGTTTGGCTGCAGAGTTGACTATCCCGGAGACTCGATCATCCTTCTACGATGGTGAACCCATGCCTTGGAAGGTGGACAACCAGCCTACATCATCAACAACTCCATCACCACCACCCCCGAAGAAGGAGACATAATCATATGGGTATGGGCACTCCCCTTGGCAACTGCCAAGCTTGGGGGAGTGACCCCGGTATCGTATCACCATCACTCCTATCTTTACCGTTTTACTTAGTTCGATCCTTTTGGTAGTATCTTGATCTATTAGAATAAAGTTAGCATGATCTAGTTGTGAGCTTTTTGCTTTGTGAGCTTTATCCTTTGTAATCGAGTTCGTGAGCTATATAATAAAGATTAGTGTTGAGTCAAGGGCTTGATTTCCTCACTTGGGTCATGATAAAAAGAAAGAAAACTTAAAGAGTACCAAAGAGATCATATCGATATTATGGGAAGTAATGACTTCACATACAAGAGTATGATAAATAAAAGTTGTTGGGAGGTGACAAACATAGTTTTGGTCATCGTTGCAATTAATAGGAAGTAATAAAAGAAGAGAGGCTTCACATACAAATACACTAGCTTGGACATCTTTTATGATTGTGAGCACTCATTAAAGTATGACATGCTAAAGAGTTGATGTTGGACAAGGAAGACAACATAATGGGTTATGTCTTCTTATATCTGAAATAAAGTATATTGTCATGGATCATCCAACATGTTGAGCTTGCCTTTCCCCCTCATTCTAGCCAAAACTCCTCGCACTAAGTAGAGATACTACTTGTGCTTCCATATATCCTTAAACCCAGTTTTGCCATGAGAGTCCACCATACCTACCTATGGATTGAGAAAGATCCTTCCAAGTAAGTTGTCATGTTGCAAACTCTCTAAACTATGTATGATCTATTAGTGTGGGAGAAATTAGCTTTATACGATCTTGTGATATGGAAGTAATAAAAGCGGGGGACTACATAATAAAGGTCCTTATCACAAGTGGCAATATAAAGTGAAGTTCTTCTATGCTAAGATTTTGTGCATCCAACCATAAAAACACATGACAACCTCTACTTCCCTCTCCGAAGGGCCTATCTATTATTCCTGTCTTATAAGTGTCAAGGTGAATCCACCTTTCCTTTTACATTTTATCCTTTGGCAAGCACATTGTGTTGGAAAGATCTGACATATATACCCACTTGGATGTAAGTTTTCATGATCTATTACTGTTGACATTACCCTTGAGGTAAAAGGTTGGGGGGCAACACCACAAGCTCCTATCTTTCTCTGTGTCCGATTAAAACTCCATAAACATAAGTATTGCGTGAGTGTGAGCAATTGTGAAAGACTATATGATGGTTGAGTATGTAGGCTTGCTGAAAAGCTCTTATACTGACTCTTTCTGATGTTACAATAAATTGCAATTGCTTCAATGACCGAGATCAAAGTTTTTTAGTTTCCAATGAAGTTTATGATTCATACTTGATAGTGTGGATGAATTGTTACTTTAGCATAAGGATCATATGACTATATTTATATAAGTTACTATTATGAGAATGATCATGATGCCCTCATGTCCGTATTTTGTTTTTATCGACACCTCTATCTCTAAACTTGTGGACATATTTTTCGATATCGGCTTTCGCTTGAGGACAAGCGAGGTCTAAGCTTGGGGGAGTTGATAAGTCCATTTTGCATCATGCTTATATGTTGATATTTATTGCATTATGGGATGTTCTTATATGTTTTGTCACAATACTTATGCCTTTTCTCTCTTATTTTACAAAGTTTACATGAAGAGGGAGAATGCCGGCAGCTGTAATTCTGGGCTGGAAAAGGAGCAAACTCTGGAAACCTATTCTGCACAACTCCAAAAGCCCTGAAACTCAACAGAACATCATTTCAGAAAATATAAAAAATATCTGGCGAAAGAAACCCATGAGGGGGGCCACCGGCTGTCTTCGAGGGTGGGGGGCGCGCCCCCCTTCCCAGGGCGCGCCCCATGCCTCGTGGGCCAGCCGGCAGGCCCCCGGTGCCCATCTTCTCCTCTATGAGGTGTTTTGACCTGGAAAAAATCACAAGGAGGCTTTCGGGACTAGACGCCGCCGTCTCGAGGCGGAAACCAATCTAGGGCTCCGGCAGAGCTGTTGTACCGGGGATACTTCCCTCCGGGAGGGGGAAATCGTCACCGCCGTCATCACCAACAACTCTTCCATCTTGGGGAGGGCTATCTTCATCAACATCTTCACAAGCACCATCTCCTCTCAAACCCTAGTTCATCTCTTGTATCCAATCTTTGTGCCCAAACCTCAGATTGGTACCTGTGGGTTGCTAGTAGTGTTGATTACTCCTTGTAGTTGATGCTAGTTGGTTTATTTGGTGGAAGATCATATGTTCAGATCCATTATGCATATTAATACCCCTCTGATCATGAACAATATTATGTCTTGTGAGTAGTTACTTTTGTTCCTGAGGACATGGCAGAAGTCTTGCTATTAGTAGTCATGTGAGTTTGGTCTTCGTTCGATATTTTGATGAGATGTATGTTGTATATCCTCTAGTGGTGTCATGTGAATGTCGACTACATGACACTTCACCATTATTTGGGCCTAGAGGAAGGCATTGGGAAGTAATAAGTAGATGATGGGTTGCTAGAGTGACAGAAGTTTAAACGCTAGTTTATGTGTTGCTTCGTAAGGGGCTGATTTGGATCCATATGTTTCAGGCTATAGTTAGGTTTACCTTAATACTTCTTTTGTAGTTGCGGATGCTTGCATTAGAGGTTAATCATAAGTGGGAGGCTTGTCCAAGTAAGGGCAGCACCCAAGCACCGGTCCACCCACATACCAAATTATCAAAGTACCGAACGCGAATCAGATGATCGTGATGAAAACTAGCTTGACGATATTCCCATGTGTCCTTGGGAGCGCTTTACTTTATATAAGAGTTTGTCCAGGCTTGTCCTTTGCTACAAAAAGGATTGGGCCACCTTGCTGCACCTTATTTACTTTTACCTTTTGTCACTTGCTACCAATTACCTTATCACAAAACTATCTGTTACCTATAATTTCAGTGCTTGCAGAGAATACCTTACTGAAAACTGCCTATCATTTCCTTCTGCTCCTCATTGGGTTCGATATTCTTACTTATCGGAAGGACTACGATAGATCCCCTACACTTGTGGGTCATCAAGACTCTTTTCTGGCGCCGTTGCCGGGGAGTGAAGCGCCTTTGGTAAGTGGAATTTGGTAAGGAAAAATTTATATAGTGTGCTGAAATTTATTGTCACTTGTTACTATGGCTCAAAATCCTTTGAGGGGATTGTTCGGGGTATCTTCACCCCGAGCAGAAGAGCAAAGAGTTTCTCCTCAACCTACTTCACCTATTGAAAATGTTTGCTTTGAGATTCCTTTGGGTATGATAGAGAAACTACTTGAAAATCCCTTTACTGGAGACGGAACACTGCATCCCGATTTACATCTAATCTATGTGGATGAAGTTTGTGGATTGTTTAAGATTGCAGGTATGCCCGAGGATGTTATCAAGAAGAAGGTCTTCCCTTTATCTTTGAAGGGAGATGCATTGACATGGTTTAGGCTATGCGATGATATGGGATCATGGAACTATAATCGTCTGAAGTTGGAATTTCATCAGAAGTTCTACCCTATGCACCAGGTTCATCGTGATCGTAATTATATTTATAATTTCTGGCCTCGCGAAGGAGAAAGCATCACTCAAGCTTGGGGGAGGCTTAAGTCAATGTTATATTAATGCACCAATCATGAGCTATCAAGAGAAATGATCATTCAAAATTTTTATGCTCGGCTTTCTTATAATAATCGCTCCATGCTCGATACTTCTTGTTCTGGCTCTTATATGATGAAGACTATTGACTTCAAATGGGACTTATTGGAAAGAATTAAATGCAACTCTGAAGATTGGAATCTCAACGAAGGTAAGGAGTCGGGTATGACCTCTAAGTTTGATTGTGTTAAAGCTTTTATGGATACTGATGTTTTCCGTGAGTTTAGCACTAAATATGGACTTGACTCTGAGATAGTATCTTCTTTCTGTGAATCCTTTGCTACTCATGTTGATCTCCCCAAGGAGAAGTGGTTTAAATACCATCCCCTTATTGAAGTAAAAGTAGTTGAACCTATTAAAGTTGAAGAAAATACTATCACTTACAATGTTGATCCTATTATACCTACCACTTATATTGAGAAACCACCTTTCCCTGTTAGGTATAAGGATCATGCTCAAGCTTCAACTGTAGTTCGTAAGAGTAATACTAGAACAACTACACCCTCTGAGCAAATTAAAGTTGAACCTAGTGTTGCTATGGTTAAGGATCTCTTGGTGGAAGATTTAGATGGACATGTTATTTACCTCCAAGAAGAGTCCGCTAGAATAGCCAAACCCAATGCTAGAAATAGACATAAACCTGTTGTAGGCTTGCCTGTTATCTCTCTTAAGATAGGAGATCATTGTTATCATGGTTTATGTGACGTAGGTGCTAGTGCGAGTATTATCCTTCTTGATTTATATAATGAAATTATGCATGATATTGCACCTGTTGAGTTAGAAGGGATTATGCATGATGTTACTATTAATCTCGCGAATAGAGACACTATTTCACCAGTTGGGATTGTTAGAGATATTGAAGTCTTGTGTGGGAAGGTTAAATACCCTGCTGATTTTCTTGTTCTTAGTTCCCCACAAGACTCAAGCACATCAGAGGAGGAGACTAATCGGCCGTGGAATATTGTTCATCTCCACCTTACTATACTTAAACCTCTGGTTCACATGATGTAATTCGATGATGTATATATTAGTACAATATTATAAAGCTGGCATCCCCGCTAATTCGGGGCTCTGCCATTTTTTCTTCAAAGTTGAGCCCTTGTCATCGTCATACATGTTTTCTCAAGAGGCTTGCTATCCAAACCATAGGGATCACAAAGAATTGGATGCATAGCACATCTCCAGCATAAGCCCTTGATGAGAATAATCTGCAAGTATGTCACTTGGGGGCTTCTTGTTCAAACATAGGCCTACTCGACCAAAGAGAACACATCATTACTACCCATTTGACCGGGTTATGTTCAAACATAGGCGTATTCGACCAAAGAGGACATAACATGTGGGTCATCCTACCTGTACCCAGCTGCTTCAACTCCATCAGGTCATCCTGATTGACCCGACGAACTCTTGGCAATCAGTCTTATATGGCGTATTCGACCAGGACCTGAGCTTGCTAAGGTTCAAACGCCGGCTGTCACTGCGAGAGCACGGTTTACAGATAGTGAGGATAGATCCAGGCTCAAAATGTCGCCTTCCTTGAAACTTGGATAGTTCGTCCTATGATGCAGGATGCAACTCTGACCCCGCGTACTCTAGGCAAGTCTATCTTTAAAACAAAGACCTGCACTTGTCTAGGTTCAAATGTCGATTGGGTACTATGAGAGCCGGCTCATAGCACGCACGTACCTTCCAGGGACTACCAAGGCTAGTTTCATTGAAGAAGAACCTTTGGCTTGGCGGCCTGCAAAAGCCTCGAGTGTTTTTTCGATCTTTTTCCCTGGTTCTTTTTTATTCTTGAGAGTATTTCGTTTTGATTTGCGTTCTTTGCAAAATTCGGCCAAGCTGCCTCCCTTCATGGCTCATATTTGAAGCCTCTCCGGGTCTCTGCAACCCAACCTAATGAACGGCTCTACGCCGCCGGAAAATAACAATCTTATTTCTGGAATTACACCTTTACATAGTTACGACTATATGAAGACTGATCAAGCCAGCAATCCAAATCGTATCTTCAGGTATGACTATTCTTATCACAATTAAGCCGGCCCTGGTTATGGACATCTGTCCCCAGTGGCACTGGTTGGGCATAATGACCCGCACGGTGGTAAGCCGCCAGGGCATTTGCTTTCTGTTTATATGCATGATACAATTTATATTGCTTTACACAAGCCAATACCATCACAAGCATAAGGTAATGATTTCAATATTCAGCGGATCAACAATGTCATCAAAAGACAAGAAGCATGCACGATGGCCCGACAATTGGCACAATAAATCGGCAGATTAAAAGTTTCGCTATCCTATTACAAGATGCTGTGAGCCAGACAAAATTAAAATGTTTTTCTGACAAGTACATGAGCCGCCTGGCGGTTCATTCTCCTTGGCTTTGTTGTTTTGACGATTCCGGGTCATCCTTCTCCCGTTCTTCGTCCTCCTCTGTCTGAAAATTTTGTGCCAACCAATCCAAGCCAGCCAAAGCTTCAAACTAAGCTTGCTCATCAATAAGTTCAGATGGATCAATTTCATAGGCAAAAGTATGCGTACTGATTGGAGGAATCAAATCCATCACTTTGTAAGATGGAGTGGACATCTTCTGGTTCTCCATATTATAAGCCGGTTGATATTTAGACAAATCCGTTTCATTCACTATTAAGCTGGCCAGCGGGAAGATGTCCTTGACACAGGCAGCAAAGTCTTTATGGTCAAAAGCTGTGCCATCTTCTTTCAAGCTTGGGTAACCAGAAGCCAAGTCGGATGGGTCCAGCTCTGGAAGCCACGCCTTAGCCCGGCTCAAGGCTGTTATAGCACCGGCTCTCGCAGACGACCGTTTTATTTCATCTATTCTGGCAGACAGAACGGAAAGTCTTCTTAAGATATCCACAAACAACGTTGGTGCCTGGCTGGACGGCGAGACAGCAGCTAGGGCACGCTGCGCTCCAGTATAGATTGCTGCCCCAGTATACAGTTGTTCCACAAGGGTGTAGGTAGCCTTGAGCTTTACAAGTGGATCTCTGCTAAGATTGCTGCTCCTCCTACCTACATGACCCATAAATTGGTCAGTAAAGGGTTAGATTATCTCAAGATATTATTTAAATTACAACATGACGGCTTACCAAAGATGGCTGAAGTCATTTATGAGATATGGTGTTTTAACCCGGAGAGTTCAGTTGTCACCTCTTCCAGAGTTATTTCGGCTTTTTCAACTCTTTGTACCAAGGCATTTTTTTCTTCCAGCCATGCAGACTTCTCTGACTTAAGTTTAGCCTTCAATTCATTTGGTTAAGACAGGCTAAATTGAAACATTGATTCAGCCTTCTGGGTCTCCGACTCTTGATGTTTAAGCTGATTCTTGGCATCCTCCAACTGCGCTTGCAATTAAGCAGTGGTATCCTGAATAGACAAAGAGAGCATAAAACAAATTGGTTTCCGGTTTACAAAGATTGAAGTCCCAAGCCTTTTGCAAGCAACAACACTTGGCACTTGGGCGCTAATGGAGGCTGAAGTTGTTCTTTTCTGAGCCAGATTCATATCAATAAAGTCTCAAGCACTTTGGAAGCAAGAGCACTTGACGCTTGGGGGCAAATGGACGCGGAATTATTTTTAAATTAACGGTTCATATCAATAAAGTCCCAAGTACTTTGCAAGCAAGAGTACTTGGCACTTGGGGGCTAATGCATACTGCTTCTATATTATCAGTTAATTATACTAACCCGGCGGCAACATAGTTACTACCACTGGAGGGTATGCAGGCAAGTTCTATGCAATGATAATAAGGACTGACTCATTCAAGCTGATTAAGCCGGCCCTTAGGGGCTACACATGCAATGTTCTTCAAGGATAGATTTCTTATTAAGATGTGTGCCGATTTAAAAAGGTGACAATTGTTTCTAAGTCTACAACATACTCATTTCTATCATATCCAATAGACTTGGGGGCTGGAAGGATGATTATAGTTTGATCAAGAATTTTACCTCAAACTTCTGGTGCATCTGCTTCACCATATCAATCTCATGGTCGCGGTTTTTTGAGGAAATGACAGTAGGAGAGGCTCCTACTGTATATGTATATAAATATACAGGGGTGTTACAATTGTGTTACATATGGTATTGCAACTACATGTGCACTTCAACCCCTGATCCCTTTACCTCAAAGAGAGGGGAGGGGGGGTGAGGTGTCAGGCAAGTTGAATGAGGTGTTTGCTAAAAGGTCAGACAAGTAGGTGTGTAGAGAGCTAGTTTAGAGAGTTACAATAGGCAATTACAGAGGCCTTTTGAGAGTCTTTTACCCTGTGCTGGAGTAGGCTAAAGTCCTCCTTAAAACGTGTCAACCAGGACGTAGTACTGGGGTTGATTCTTCTGAAGTGTTTGTTGTTGCGTTCTTTCCATAGGCTCCACGCTGCTATTAGGAAGATTTCCATGAAGAGGGGTCTAGAGTCTCCCCTATTGGTCTGATCAAGTAAGTCAAGTCTGGAGTCTGACGTGGGCCAACGAATATCAACTTTTTCCCAGCACGCCCTACTGAATGGGCACGTGAAGATCATGTGGTTAACCGTTTCTTCGGTGTTTTGACCGCAAAGGAGGCAATCAAGGACATCTCCAATGTCATAGTGTCTTCTCTTGAGCATGTTTCTTGTATTAAGCCGATCGATTAACAAGAGCCAGCCGAATACCTTTATTCTCATTGTGCATTTGGATCGCCACAGTAGTTGGAAAGTTGGGTGCTTTGGGGTGTGTCTGAAGCAGAATTTGTAATAATCAGCAGCTTTAAAGTCAGCTGCTCCCCAGGTGTAATACCAAACATCCGTGGATGAAGTGGAGGGGCTCAGATGGGTGGACAGGCGCTTCAGGTGTTGAACTTCCTCGAAAGCTTCTGGTGATAGGGGTAAGTGGAATGTATCATGCAGTGTCGTGCTCTCCAAGAATTTGTTGATAGATATGTCTTCATCTCTGGCAAAGGAGAAGGCTCGAGGGTGCGATGTTTCTAGTGTGTCTGGTAGCCATAGATCTTTCCACAAGAGAGCAGACGCTCCATCAACCACTTGAACGCAGGAGATCCCACGATAGAGAGGTGTAAGTTTAAGTATATCACGCCACCAGAAGGACCCCATTAGGTCGAGGGCATGAGGGACTTTGCCTTGATAGTAGGAGTCCCAAATAAGGTGTACCCATGGTACATCAAGCTTGTTATA
>LR738713.1:713094807-713233255 GCA_902687465.1 Secale cereale | reverse complement strand
AACTTATGTAGGAACTTCATGAGTAATGCTTCATTTTGGAGTTTGATATTGAGGACTCCCAAACCACCGTGTTTCTTTGGCTTGCAAACTAAGTCCCATGCGGCCAAGGAGTTGCATTTCTCACCATGTTCTGTCATCTTGTTCCAAAGACACTTGCGTCTGATTTTATCCAGCATTTCCAGAATTTGGGAGTTGATTTTGATTGTGCACATGGCATATATCAGGACCGAGGTGACAGTTGCATTTAACCAAGAGAGCCTTCCACCGTATGACATCATGGAGATAGTGGCAGTGAGTCTTCGCTCCGTTTTACATACTAGGGGCATTAGGTCTTGTACCGTGGGTTTTGTCGTGCCCATGGGTAGTCCAAGGTACGTAAAAGGCATGGTGCCAATTGAACAGCCAAAGATGTCCGCAAGTTCCGCAGTGGAGTTGCCATCAAGATTAATAGGGATGAGGGTGGACTTGTTAAAGTTGATCTTGAGACCAATGGAAGTTGCATAGTCAGATAGGATGTTTTTGATCGTTGTTGCTTGTGTGGGGCATGCGGGGAGGGCGAGTATTGTGTCATCTGCGTATTGAATAACTGGGTAATCTGTTTGGCCAGGGCAAGGAAAGGGGAGGCGAATGCGTCCTTGCCTGAAGGCTTGGTTAATGGCAGCTTGCAGGAGGTCGGCCGCGATGACGAAAAGTAGGGGGGAGAGTGGATCACCTTGGCGTACCCCGCTCTTACAGTGAAATTGTCTGCCTTGCACGCCATTAAGTAGGACCGAGGATCGCCCAGTTGAGAAAATGCATTGTATCCAGTTAAGCCATCGCTCGTTGAAGCCCATGTGACGCATGATGTTGATCATCGGGTCGTGCCCAATTGTATCGAACGCTTTAGCAAAGTCTAGCTTCAGAAGAATGATTTTTTCCTTGGAAGCTTGGCATTGATGAATATACTGAAAGGCCCAAGCGAGGCAGTCTTGGATGGTTCTTCCTTTGAGAAAACCATATTGGTTACGATGAACAAGTCTGAGAATTACCTTTTGTAATCGATCAGCCAACAGTTTGGTGAGCAGTTTCAGGCAGCAGTTGAGTAGAGTTATCGGTCTGAAATCATTGACGGTTGTAGGTGACTGAACTTTAGGGATCAAGGTAATAAGGCCATCGTTAATGCTTGTGAGATCAAGATTTCCTGCGTGGAATTGGGAGCAAAGGGCGTAAAAATCATGCTTGATCACGTGCCAGCAACTTTTGAGGAAAGCTCCACTGAATCCATCAGGTCCAGGAGCCCTATCGGCCGGCATAGCTTTAATCACATCATCAATTTCTTTGTGTGAGAAGGGTTCCGTGAGATGGTCCAAGTTGTTGGAGCGCTGTATAAGAGTGGGCAGATCGAATTTCATATCAGCAGGGGAGATAGTACCAAGACGATTTTTATAGGCATTGAAGAGCAGAGCCTCTTTGCTGACATCGTCATCTACTTGATTGCCATCCGCATCAGTTAAACAGGCAATGTTATTATGCCGGTACCGTTCAGTTGCCACGGCTTGAAAAAAATTCGTGTTTTCGTCGCCAAATTTTACCCAACTGATGGTGCATCTTTTTTTCCAGTAAAGTTTCTGGTACTGAAGTAGACGCAGAGTGTGCTTTTTGAGTATGGTCCGGAAGTTGAATTCAGGTGTAGAGAGTGGTCCGGAAGTTGAATTCAGGTGTAGAGTGTGCTTTTTGAGTTTGGTTCTACGGTCCATTTTTCACCCTCTCGAGACACCAAGGAGTTCTTTTTGGTGGTCTCATTCTCTTCGGCTTCCTTCCCCTTGACCGTGGAATCTGTGGGCATTGCACTCCAATGTTGCATTGGTGGTCTGAGCACTGGATTCAAGGTACTCCAGATCAACCCTCGATCTTTTCGGTTTTCTATGGCAAACAACAAAGTGGGGCATTTTATCTATAGACTCAAGGATCGCATTTGGCCAGATTTCATTTGCCACTTTCACCTATATAAGAAGGATTCTCCCAAGGTTATATCCCACAATTTGGGCTGGCATGCAGATATACCTCTTTCTGATATTTCGGCGCGCCGACGTATGGCTATTAATCCTGTTGGGGTCTTTTCTTTTGATGAGAATGTTAACAAGTCTAGTAGAGTGGATATGACATCTTCGTGCAAATCAGTGGCTCAAACACATATGGATTTCTCCAACAAAAATGCTGCTGAGGCCTCTTCTTCATCACTTAAAATTTCGCCACCGTTCCCTCAAGAACACAGGCATGATCAAGCTCGCTCGGGATCCTCTTGCGTAATTTCCTCGTCGAAACCTGACCATATCGCTTTGATGGAGCTCTTTATGTCAGAGGCTGATTCTGAGGAAAAGCATTTGCCGAATTTCCTCCGACTGGGTGCATTTAATTGCCCGCTGAATATTCCCTACCCGCCTTTACCGCGGTGTTTCCTCCGGTCGGCTTTCAAATATGCCCCCGAGTGTGATCTTTGGCCACCTTCGCTCCAAGCCAAGCACAAGGCCGACTTGGCCCAAGCCCAATACACCTTGCAGGATATTATCAATCTCTCCACCAATTGGGCCTCTCTCTGCTCACGTTGCCTCCAATGGGGACATAATAAATCTGACTGCCATGCCAGACTGATTTGCATCAATTGCTCTGCACCTGATCATAAGGCAATACTTTGCCCCAAAACTGGTAAGTCCCCCAAAATTAATGGTACGGTTTTGGAATATATCTCCCCCTCCATGGCAACTCAGCCTCCTGCCCCCCCGCTTAGCTCCACGGCCATGCGTCCAAGGCCCAGTGCCAGCGTCCGATGCACTGCCTGTGCCTTCTATGGCCACACGGCCCATTCCTGCCGAAAACGCCTCCGCGCCCTTAGGTGGAAATGGATTCCTAAATCACCGGTGCCTTCCACTACTACCTCGCTAGCCCACCCCCTCACGCTCCACCTTCCGCCTCGGTTCTCCAACCGCCGCGCTCCTGCCCAGTCCCATCGCCACCACCGCCGCACCCCTGCCCTGTCCCATCGACATTACCCCGCTCTGACCAGAACCCACCACTCTGCTTCTCCTCCCTCGCGACCATGGCCAACTACCCCCTCAACCCCGTCCCGTTCCTCCCCCCGGGCTTTGCCGTTGAGCCGGGGCCGGCGGACCGTGTGGTCCGAAGTGGCATGATAGTGGGGCCTATACCGCCGCTCAACCATGACTTCTTGGCAATCGCTGAAGCGAGCGAATATGTTCCTCTTCATCGCCGGACCTCCATTCGCACTGCCATTGTAGGTCAGCTCAACGCCTCTCAACTTTATACCACGGAAGTCAGCGATCATCCATTTGGTATTGGGATTTTCGGTTTTGTGGATTCTTTTATGCGAGACACTGCTATCAATACCCCCATTGAGCTAGAGGATGAAGATCTGCTCATCACTTTCGTTCCTCATAATGAAGCGCTCAATCGGCGCACGACGTCCTTTGGGCCTGAGGTTTGGCTGATGTTTTTTGGTTTCCCCTATGACTATCAGACCGACTATTACATCACCAAAGCTTTAGGTGGTTATGGATCTCTTGTTCATTGGTACAACCCCCGCCAGGACAGACGGTTTATGATGATCAAAGCCAGAGTTCTCCGCATGCGCCTAATCCCTAAAAGCTTTGTGGTTTGGCAATTGGGCGGAGCCAGAAACTGCTGGACAGTGCAGGTTACGATCCTCCGCAGCAATGACTGGAACGGACTCCTGCCTGAGGTGCTGCCCGCTGGAGAAGAGCCGCCGCCACCAGATGGTAATCCCCACCCCCAATTTGGACCAGAACTCACCGCCGAGCAGCTCTATCAACAACAAGTCCATAACTGGCTGGTTCAGAACTCTGCCCCTGCTGGCCCTAACGCCGGTGCCAACCCTGGTGGCAACAACAATGCCAATGCTGGCTGGGGAGTCTGGCCGGAGCCGCCAGCTCCGCCGCTACCTCCGCTCCCTCCGCACCTGGTCAACTATCAGGCTTGGCTTGCTTCCTAGGGCCTGACTTTCCAAGATGGAATAGTACCTGACAACAATCTCATGGACAGCCCCACGCAGGCCTGGAATGACTCCTTCTCTGTGTCTGATGATAACACCAGCTCTGACAATTCCGCAATGCTAATTGTGCCCCAACTTCACCCCCCACCGTCAGAATACCCAATGCCAAACGAAGAGCTCACTAGCTCAGTTACTCTGCATGATCGCGGGATACAGTTTGGACTGTCTTCTCAAGGCACGGACCTGCTCGCTTTACTGATTGGTAACCCAATTCCAAGACAGCGCCTGAACACTATCATTTTTGATGCTCTCCATCCAGCACTTGCATCTATTGGCCCTTGGAGATCTGCTTTTGGCATCAGGCCAGCCAACTTTGAAGTTTCTGTGTCTATGGCTCACTCTGCTGATAATAACCTCATCAGTTTCGACAGCACGCCTGCTTCTTCTGTGGTCCTCCAAGAACTGCCAGTGGAGGAGGATATTCGCCCCCCTCAGCTTGAAGAAGATGCCCTACCCAACCTGATACATGACTCCATGGAGGTGAGTGATATTCAGCAAGGTTTGTCTGACCCTGATCCCCTCCAGATGGACTCG
This sequence comes from Secale cereale, assembly GCA_902687465.1. Taxonomy (NCBI): domain Eukaryota; kingdom Viridiplantae; phylum Streptophyta; class Magnoliopsida; order Poales; family Poaceae; genus Secale; species Secale cereale. Next base: position 713,228,655 of record LR738713.1, on the reverse strand, counting down.
ACACCTCTTTCTTCAGACCATACTGTTGCTGCTCCGATGGAAATCTGCATTGCCACTACTGAACCCCAGCCCTCAGTGACAACCCGTGGCCACCGTGCAAAATCCAATATGGTGCCTATCTCCACTACTGAGGTTCGTCGCAGTACCCGCTCCACTAAGTATAAGGGCTTTAAAGTTCATATGCCATCTGACAGCCGCAAGCCTATGTCTAAAGTGAAGCCCAGGATCATGCCTGCCATTGGCTCCTCTTCATCAACTCAGCCCATGCATGACGCTGTTGACATCCCGCCGCCAACACCAATTTCAACACTGCAGGACATAGGAATCTACCAATGTGCGATCCTAGCAGAGGAGTTGACTGAAGAAGCACTACTTGCAGCTCCAGCACCGGCCGAATCTACACCCGTCATGCAGCAGGCTGAGGCTTCTGATGCCGTCGCCGATGAAGCACCCAACTCTGCTTAAACTTCAAGAAGTTGTCTCATGTCTCTTTTGCGATCGTGGAATGTCCTCTCGTGGAACATTCGTGGGCTTAATGCCGAACCAAAACACCTAGCGCTTCATAATGCGATCCTCTCTAGCGGATACGCAGTTGTTTGCTTGCAAGAAACCAAAAAGACATCGTTTGATCTGGCGTTTATCAAGTCGTGCTGTCCACGACAGTTTGATCGTTTTACTTTTGTACCTTCGCGCGGTGCTTCAGGTGGCATCATCACCATCTGGAAGAGCTCGATGTTCACGGGCTCTGTTCTCATTTCAGAACCTTTTGCGCTAGTTATCAATTTTGTTAGCACGCAATCCCAACAAGCCTGGACGTTAGCTAATATCTATGGGCCGTGCTCGGGAGAGGAACGTACTACTTACACCAACTGGCTCTATGATCTGGATATACCAATAGCACAAGATTGGCTTTTTGGTGGTGATTTCAATTATATTCATGCTCCGGACAACCGCAACAAACCGGGAGGTAATGCTCAGGATATGTTCATATTTAACGATATCATTCGCACGCAAAACCTTTTGGAGCTCCCAGTAAAAGGCCGAACTTACACCTGGAGGAACATGCAAGTCGACCCGCTGCTAGTACAATTAGACTGGTTCTTCACGTCACTACACTGGACCCAATCTTATCCCAACACAATGGTAAAACCCCTCGGTAAATCTACCTCTGATCATATCCCTTGCGTTGTTACTATCGAAACCAATATACCCCGCAGCAAAATCTTCAGGTTTGAATCGTTCTGGATTTTACATCCTGGTTTCTTGGATGTGGTACGAACCTCTTGGAACAAGCCGGTCCACTTGACAAATGCAGCTTCCATCTTGTGTCTTAAACTCAGAAGGCTCAGGCACGCTCTCAAATCTTGGAGCAAAAACATTTCACGACTGAAGATTGCAATTGACAATTGCAACAACTTTTTAGCTCAAGGTCGCGGTTGCTGTGGACCTGATTGAGATATCCAGAAAGGACTTCGCCAGTACTTAAGTGTGCATACTAAGACGTGTCAAACCTCACTCTTCGTTTCTCAATGAGTTCTTGCTTGGCAGTATGTTTGACTAGCACAGTCAGGTTGCCCGGCTCTCTGAAACCAGTACCAATGACTGTAACATCTTCAGTCCGGTCCTCTGCCAGCTCAGACGGAGCAAGTGGGTTAGCGATTGCAGAATTAGTTTTGGCAGGGTCAATGGAGGTGTCAAGAATCTCAGGAGGAGCATCATGAGTGGCTTCCTCTGTCGGGTTATAGGCATCTGTTACCAACACCTGCTGCTCCGGTTCAATGACCTTTGGATCAGCTGCCGGCTTACTCGCTCTGGCCCTTTTGATAGGTTTAGCTTGGCCTCTGCACGAGTTAAAGTAAGTCACTGCAAAGTTACAAAGATTTAAGGAAAATATTAACAGGGAAGAAATTATATACCCAGGGGCAGTCTTGAAAGCCGGGAGTTGACTTTGGGATGAGTCGCCGGATGAAGAGCGGGAGGTTTCCTGATAGTTTGAATCAGACGAATTCAGTGGTTGACGTATAAGACCCGCTAGCGGGTAACGAGAGTTTAAGAATGGAAAGACCTCATTCTGGCGTTTTCGACGCGTTCGGGTATTTGGTAAACCGTAGGATAATTCCTCTTCTCCGGTGTTTCGAGTCCGACGCCGACTCTCGTGTTGCTGTTGCTTCAAAAGAAAGTGAGGATCTAAATGAGCTGAAGGGTGTGAAAATCTTACTTTCCGGATAACCCGTCAAACTTTTTGTCTTGGCAAGGATTCTGAGCTGGAGGAAATAGTAATTACCTCTTCATCCGCGGCCTGGCTGGCCTCCGTGTCATCCTGACAATAATCAGTGTCAATAAGATAATTGAAGTAAGAACCAAGAGAGTCAAGGACTACCTCCGACTCAGTGTCGTAGTTCATTTCCAACAATTCGGAAGCACTTGTTTTCTTCTTGGTCTTTTTTTACGGCTCTCTTGGCAGCTCTGGCCCTCTTGGCAGCTTCATGGCCATAAGATTTTTTCCAGAAGGCCGACTTAGCCTACGAGAGGTGGCAAATTCAAGATTGACAGGGGAATCAAAATTATAAGATGACAACAGTTAAGGTTAAGATTTACCTCTGGTGCCGGGTTAAGTTTGCAAAAGGGCTGCAGGACCACTTTGCTGCAGTCAGCCAGGGACTCATTTAAAACATTTTTGGTCATATATGTGATTACATCCTCTTCCAGATCCTCAGAGCTGTGACATAATGGATCATCTTTTTCTCTAGTATAATCGCACATTAAGCCAGTCCTGCGGCTTAATGGAATGATCCACCAAGCGAGCCATCATCGGGCTAAATCAATTCCGGTTAACCCGTTTCCCAGTAGGGCTTTCACCTTTGAAAGAGTGGGAGCAATTGTCTTGCGCTCTGTAGTAGTGAGTTCTCAGCAAGAGGATGATTGGTATCTAAACGCTGAATACGGAAACCCGACAATGGATGTTCGTTAGCCGGGGAAGTGTCTTTACAACAAAACCAAGTTTTATTCCAATCTTTTGGATGACTCAACAGACAGGCATAAGGAAAAATAGAGTCTCTTCTTATTTGAATGGAGACAGCCCCAAGCTCCAAACTAGGTCCATTGGTGAATTCATTCTGGCTGTTTAGATAAAAGAACTCCCTAAAAAGCAAGATGTTGGGCTCATCCTGAAGATATACTTCACTAGAAACCTGAAAGTTGCAGATATTTGACACGGAATTGGGTCTGATGTCTTGGGGATAGAGTTGGAAAAACTGCAGAACATCCCTGAAGAATTTAGAGCCGGGTGGTGAAAACCCCCGGTTCATGTGATCAGTAAAGACAATAACTTCATCATCTTTTGGAGCAGGTTTCTCCTCGCCCGGGTTAGAAGCGCGGTAAGGCATTACTGGATTATTCGGCAGATATCCGACTTTGACATAATCAGCAAGTGTGGCCTCAGTAACAACTGAAGGGACCCAGTTGCACGTGGTGACTGTCTTTGGTGGCATTATGAACAAACAAGCCTAAAGAAAGAGAAGATTATTGCCGGTTCAGAATCAATTCATTAAACCGGAAGCAAATGTTATACTACAAGTTCAGCATGGCGGCTTAAATGGGGCCTAATGGCAAAAGAATAATTATAAGCTAGAAAATTAAGCCGCCATGACAGGCGCGGATATTCAGAAAAGCAGATTTCACTAAGTCTGGGAAAAACAGTTTTTACAAGTTGTAGCGGGAACTTTGGATCTACAGTTGTTCGAAAAAATAAGGTTAAAATGACGAACAGGCAAACCTAAGTTCAAAATGATGCAGTTCTTGGGGATGAATCTACTTTACTAGAGATGAGATATTACGATGTTTTCTAAGGGGATATTATCAGCATCATTGCATGAAAGGATATCAAGTTCAGAAGGGAAGCTATAATTGCTGAAGGAAAGGAAGTTGAACGCCGATGAAATTCACGGGAACCCTAACAGATCTAATACGAAGGAACAAGAAGGACGTACCTGGACGGATGAGCGGCGGCAGCGCACGGAAGAAGCCTGGCAGCGACATGCGGATGCTGTAGCTGTTGATGAAGACGGAGCAAGAAGACGGCGGTGCCAGCGGAGCTCAGATGCAGGAGGGTCGCGAGGAAGAAGATGAAGCGGAAGAATCGAGGGAGAATGGAAAGGGATCCTGGCCCTATTTATAAGCAAAGTGGATAAGGGTCACGCACAAAGATCGTGGAGGCTAATAAAGAGGAAAGTGACGATACGGGCGCCTCGATTGTCGGGATTCCATTAAATGTGGAAAGATTTGTTAGGATCTGGACAGTTCAAAGGTAAAGCAACAGATGACATCATGGCAGGTTACCATCATTTCAAAGAGCTGACGTCATGGCGGGTTATGGTTTCTCGTAAGATGAAGGAAGATTGACATGAACAAGTTCAAATCAACCTGGGGCCTAATGTTGGGGATATAAGTATTTGATATGACCCGCCCAGGAGGGGCCGGGTTACCCAATGGCGGTTCATGGGCCAAGCCCAGAAGCATGATGGCGGTTTAGGTGAAGGCCCAAGGCCTGAGGCGGCTTAAAGCCTGTGAGTATCAACCGCCATATATGTGACTTGTATTGTAAGGCATGTAACAAGAGTCACCGGGCCGGACACGATTGTATGGGTCGGCCGGGACTCCGTAGGCCGCAGGGAGTCAACCTGTGTATATAAGGGGATGACCCGACATCGGTTTAGGGCAAGAAACAACAGATCGAGGGCTAGGCAAGCGCTTTCGCACCCTAGCAATCGATACCCCAGCAATTCCACCTCAAACTGGATTAGGTTTTACCCTCACCGCAAGGGGCCGAACCAGTATAAACTCCCTGTGTCCTTTGTCTCGTTTTTAACCCCTTTAAGCTAACCACGTCGCTATGGCTCCGCAATCAAGTCCTTACGTTAGGACATCTACCGTGACAACTCCATAGCACAATGGCATTGCAGAAAGCCCTCCAGGGCACTTGAAAGAGCTCATCACGGCACATGAATGAGAGAGTACGAGCATCATCTTCTCCAAAGTGAACAGTGGCATAAAACTGATGAATGAGCTGAACATCAAAGTCACAGTTGACAGACATGAGCTTCACCAAATCAAACTCCTCACAAAGAGCCAAAGCCTCACCAAAATACTCCAAGTTGCTCCTCCAATGCTCAAGATCAATGGTCCACTGCTTGGCATACCTATTCTTGTTATGCTCAAAAAGTTCATGAACAGTCCTTACTTGCATCTCATTTCGGAACTGAACGGTGGTCCAACGAGGTGCAATGGGAACCTCATATGTATTTTTGGTCCGGAAGGCTTCCCATTCCTTGGCTTTCCACCGGCGCAGGGGCATAACCACACGTTGCTTGGCAGCAGCAGACTTCTCACGACGAGTGGGTTTGGTGGGAATAACAACCTTTCTTCTTCATCAGACTCAACCGGGCGCTTGCATCTCCTAGCCCTCTTCTTGGTCTTGCTACGAGGAGCAGAGCAAGAACCAGAAGCATCCTGCACACACACACACACATGGGAAGAAGACAAGAAACCCAGCAAAGATGAGAGGATTGCACACATGAGCAGAGGAATAGATTGATTGCAAAATAGAGAAGATAGAACAGTGCTACGTGGTTCACACATCACAGTTGTACCGGTTCTACGACCGGTAGTACCGCTCTAGCGGTTGTACCGCCCCTTGAGGCGGTAGAACTGCTGGGAGAGCAACACTAGCAGTTGGAGAAGGACTATCCATGAGATTTGAACCAAACTAACAATATTCTAACTTCTAAGAAATGCAAGCTAAGCAGGAGGCATAAATAGATCTCTTCCACCCAATAGTTTGAACAATAAACACGGAAAGTCAAGTAATGCCCTAGAAAAAGGGAAAGAAACCACAGAACGAAGGAAACAGGGCATTACCGGCATCCATGGGAAGAGATCGGGAAGGAGGGGGCCTCCACAGAGCAGATCCACGGAGAGCCCAGAGATCCGGAGCACGACGAGCACTCCGGGGCAGGGGCAATGGTGACTGGTGGCTAGTGCAGGAGATAGAGGAGGGAAGGGGATGGGGGAAAAAGAAAACCCCTTCAGCCCCGACCCTATATATAAGCCCGTAGACACGAAGCGGTTGTACTACATCAAGGGGCGGTTGTATCGCTTCCTGGTATGTACCAGTGGTTGCAGGCGGTACTTCCGTTGCCTGGGAGGCAGTGGTAGTACCGCCTGTAACCGACCGGTAGTACCGGCCAGGAACACATCCTGGGGTCAAGCGGTGGAACCGCTCAGACACCCCTGGGAGTCTTCCTAGGATGGTACAAACTGATTGCACCAGCTGTTGAACTGCTCGAGCCACCGGTTGTGCCGCCCAGTCAGCATTACTCAAACCAAGATCAATATGTGTGCAATTGGATTGGATGTTTTAAGAGATGGAGAAAGGCTGGGGATGGAGCACGACACTGGAATATGGTGTGATGATCTCCAAGAGAGCAAGAAGCAACCAACGAGAAAAACCCCAACTTGGAGATCACAACACCTAGTACCTAACACAAGACTAAGCAAGAGCGAAAGAGACCCAAGGAAACCAACTCCAACTCCCCTTCAAAAGGAAGGGCGGTGGCCGAGGCCACCTATGTTTGAGTGTACAGGTATGGCACCGCGAAGATTTTAAACTTGGGCCCATGACCAAAACTCATCTTTAAAGCACAAGTACCATAAAAATGACTAATGTGAAAGACTTGATCAATTTATGCATAATGGGGGGAAGAAGAGCTCATTGAGAGAACAATACTCCCCCTATGTTCATGCCTACATCTAGTCAAGACAACATGATGAGTGAGGTGGGGTAGGCAAGGTTTCAAGCCACATTGCTCAAATCGATGATATTTAGCTCATGCCTTAACTCACGAAATCTTGCTTCATCCAAAGGTTGTCATGAGTGTTGACATAATGAAGATCAATCTCCCCTCGCCTAACATGTTACCGGTTGAAGTGATACCGAATCTCAATATGCTTCGTCTTGAAGTGTTGCACCGGGTTGAGAGAAATCTTGATGGAACTTTCGTTGTCACACCAAGAGGCACTTTGTCACAAATACCATCGTAATCCTTCAAATTTTGCCTCGTCCATAAAAGTTGAGCACAACAACTGCCGGCCGCCATATACTCAGCTTCGGTGGATGAGAGAGATACACAACTTTGCTTCTTGGAAGACCAACTCACCAAAGAGCAACCAAGGAATTGGCACCCTCCGGAAGTTGACTTCCTATCCACTTTGTATCCCGCCCAATCTGAATCTGAGAAACCTACAAGATTGAAGTTTGCTCCTCTTGGGTACGATAAGCCAAAGTTTGGGGTATGAGCCAAATATCGAAAGATTCTCTTGACCACCACAAAGTGACTTTCCTTATGCGAGGCTTGAAACCGTGCACAAATTCCCACACTCAACATGATATCCGTTCTAGATGCACAACGGTAAAGCAAGGATCCAATCATAGAACGATATACCTTTTGATCCACCGCTTTACCATTGGGGTCAATGTCAAGTTGGCACTTGGTAGGCATTGGAGTAGTAGCCGGCTTGACATCACTTAGGTTGAATCTCTTGAGCATGTCTTGAGTATATTTAGCTTTGTTGATGAGGATTCCTTCTCGTCTTTGTTTGACTTCGAACCCAGGAAAGAACTTCAACTCTCCCATCATGGACATCTCAAACTCCGCGGTCATGAGTGCGGCAAACTCATCATTGAAAGCTTTGTTAGGAGAACCAAAAATAATATCATCAACATATAGTTGGCATACAAACAACTCCCCTTTAACCTAGTAAAAAGAGTGGGGTCAATTTACCCAATTTCAAACCCATGATCTTGCAACAACTCGGTAAGGTGCTCATACCACGCATGTGGGGCTTGTTTAAGGCCATAGAGTGCCTTATCGAGTTGATACACATGATTGGGGAACTTAGGATCCTCAAACCCCGGGTGTTGTTTGACATACACCAACTCATTTAGAGGACCATTAAGAAAAGCACTCTTCACATCCATTTGTTGCAACTTAAAGTTATGATGAGAAGCATAGGCAAGTAACAAACGAATAGATTCAAGGCGGCAACGGGAGCAAAGGTTTAACCGTAGTCGATACCCTCGACTTGGGAGTAGCCTTGTGCCACCAAGCGAGCCTTGTTGCAGACGACAATCCCATGAGAATATTGCTTTCTCTTGAAGATCCATTTGGTTCCAATGACATTGTGCTTCTCCTTTGGCCTTGGCACCAACCACCACACCTTGTTGCGTTCGAAGTTATGGAGTTCTTCATGCATGGCATTGAGCCAATCCAGATCTTCGAGTGCCTCATAGACCTTTCAGGGTTCAACACAAGAGACAAACGCATGATGAGCACAATAGTTTGCTAATTGTCTACGAGTGCTTACCCCCTTTGTAATGCTTCCAAGGATATTCTCCATGTGATGCTCTCTAGAAGCGAGCCTGGAAGCAACTTTGGCGGCACGACGCTCCAATTGCTCCTCAAGTGAGAGTTGAGGTGCGATAACTTGATCATTATGAGCGTCGTCTTGAGCTTGTTCTTGTTCTTGAGCTTGCTCTTGATCTTGAACTTGTCGGGAGAAGGAACTTGGCCTTGTGCATCACTTGGTGGATCAACACCATCTTGCGGTTGATCTTGCACTTGGCCTTGTTCATTGGGTTGAGGGACTTCACTTTGTTCTTCGAAAGCATGTGGGTCTTGGGTTGGTGATGGTTCCACTTGAGTGGAACATTGTCCTTCTCCTTCGGCCACAAGGGATTCCTCAATGGGTAGGATATGACCAACACCCATTCTTCTTATGGCTTGAGGAGGAATTTCAGCACCTACATCACAAGTACCACTTTGGTCCACTTGGGAGCCGTTATTCTCATCAAACTCCATGTTACACGTCTCCTCAATGAGTCCGGTGGACTTGTTGAGGACACGATAAGCATGAGAGTTTGTAGCATAACCAACAAATATGCCCTCATGAGCTCTAGCCTCAAATTTAGACAAATGAACACCTTTATTGAGTATGAAACACTTACAACCGAACACCCGGAAGTACTTGAGGTTGGGATTGTTACCGGTAAGTATCCCATATGAAGTCTTGTTCAAGCCTTTGCGGAGATAGAGCCGATTGGATGCATGACAAGCTGTGTTGATTGATGTCTACTACACAACATTATTCTTGTAGACACGTGTTGGGCCTCCAAGCGCATAGTTTTGTAGGACAGTAGCAATTTTCCATCAAGTGGATGACCTAAGGTTTATTAATCCGTAGGAGGTGTAGGATGGATATGGTCTCTCTCAAACAACCCTGCAACCACATAATAAAAAGTCTCTTGTGTCCCCAACCCACCAAATACAATGCGAAATTGTATAGGTGCACTAGTTCAACGAAGAGATGGTGATACAAGTGTAATATGGATAGTAGATATGAGTTTTTGTAGGGCGAAAAATAAAAAACAACAAGGTAGCAAGTAACAAAAGTGAGCACAAACGATATTGCAATGATTGAAAACAAGGCCTAGGATCCGTACTTTCTCTAGTGCAATCTCTCAACAATACTAATATAATTGGATCACATAACCACCCCTCAACGAAACTACCTCAAAGTTATTCGTTCCGTTCAATCTATCAAGAGTTCATACTGAAACAACATAAAGTTATCCTTTCCGATCTATCTATCAAGAGTCCGTACTAATCATAACCCCAAGACAAATTCAGATTCAATATACTCAAAGAGTGCCCCAAGATTTCTACAGGAGAAACAAAGACAAGAACGTGCATCAACCCCTATGCATAGATTACCCCAATGTCAGTGTGGGAATCCGCGAGTTGAGTGCCAAAACATATATCAAGTGAATCAATATGATACCCCATTGTCACCACGAGTATTCAATTGCAAGACATATATCAAGTGTTCTCAAATCCATAAAAGTATTCAATCCAAAGAAATCTCAAAGGGAAAACTCAATTCATCACAAGATAGAGAGGGGAAAACACCATATGATCCAACTATATTAACAAAGCCCCCGATACATCAAGTGCCATCAAGAACACGGGAGAGAGAGAGATACAACACATAGCTACTGGTACATACCCTAAGCCCCGAGGGTGGACTACTCCCTCCTCATCATGGTGGCCGCCGGGATGATGAAGATAGCAACCGGTGATGATTTCCCCCTCCGGTGGAGTGCCGGAAAGGGCTCTAGATTGGATATCATGGACTACAGAGCCTTGTGGCAGCGTAACTTCTGATCTAGATCTTCCCCGAAGGGTTTCGGAATATTTGTGAATTTATAGGGTAAAGAGGCGGTGCGGGAGGCCACCGAGGTTGGCACAACCCACCTGGGCGCGCCAGTGGGGCCTGGTGTGCCCTGGTGGGTTGTGCCCCCTCGGGGCACCCCCAGGTGCAGCTTTAGCCCATTGGGTGTCTTCTGGCCCATAAAAATTCTCCAAAAAGTTTCGTGGTGTTTGGACTCCGTTTGATATTGATTTCTTGCGATGTAAAAAACATGCAGAAAATAGCAACTGACACTTGGCACTTTGTCAATCGGTTAGTACCAGAAAATGATATAAAATGACTATAAAATGATTGTAAAACATCCAAGAATGATAATATAACAGCATGGAACAATCAAAAATTATATATACATTGGAGATGTATCATTGATGGCTGCGGCCCAAAAGTTGTACGGAAACTTAGCACGTTACAGAGAACTTATTCATGCTAACTTTGTAAAAAAATAAGATTTTATCACGTTCTGACTATCTAGAAGAATTCAGACAATGATAGAAAACTTTCTGTTTTCAAACAGCAACATGTATACTTGCAAAATAAGCATGGTAAAGGCTATCCTTGACACTTTTATTGAAATAAAGATACAAAACATTATTCTAAATAACAGCAAGCAAATTCGAACAAAATAAATTGATGCTCCAAGCAAAACACATATCATGTGACGAATGAAAACATAGCTCCAAGTGAGGTTACTGATAATGTTGGAGACGAAAGAGGGGATGCCTTCCGGGGCATCCCCAAGCTTAGTTTCTTGGATCTTCCTTTAATATTACCTTGGGTTGCCTTAGGCATCCCCAAGCCTAGGGTCTTGCCACTCCTTATTCTCCTCGACATCTCACCCAAAACTTGAAAACTTCAATCACACAAAACTTAACAAAACTTTGTTAGATGGGTTAGTATGATAAAACAAATCATTCACTTTGGGTACTATCAAAGACAAGATTCATAATTTGTCGGGGAAACTGATCGCCCACGAACACCTATGGGACCGGAGCCCCTTTTCGGTACGGCAGGGGGCGGAGATTGCACAAAGAGCGGATTGAGGCGAGCACACGAGCAGTTTACCCAGGTTCGGGCCGCACGGATGCGTAAAACCCTACTCCTGCTTTGATTTGTATTGCGTTCTTGCTCGGGAGCGAGGAGAGCTACAGTACACTCTAACCGCTAGCAAGATCGAGCGTGGGAATGATCGATGTTCGGAACCCCCTCTACGTTGCGCATGGGCCTCCTTTTATAGGTCAAAGGGGTCACCGACAGGTGGCAACACAGATGGGGGTAAAAATGTAAAAGGGTGGTAGTTGGAACATTGTTCCATACCTAACCCTGACGGCAGGGGACAAGGGCATTAAATGCCCGTCGCCGTCGCCCAAACAGTGCAAAAAAGTGGCCGTCAGGGGCGCCACCGTCCGCCACGACGGTAGCCTTCTCATCGCTGCTTGCCACCGTGTACCCCAGGCTGCACAGCCTTCCGCCACGTGCGCCTGGGATGGTCCCAGAGCGACACGTGGGTGGATGCGCTGGAGCGCGGGTACTGAGTGGAAGCTTGCCGCGGTCGCTATCTTGTCGTTTCCGGGAGCTTGTCGCTCACCGGGCCTTGTCGGGACGCGTGGCGCGTCGTGGCAAGTTTCCTTGAAATGCCTTGGTTAGCCTTCCCGGCAAGCTCCTCTTGCCAGGGCCTTGCACCTTAAGTGGTCTTGTGCCTTGAGTGGCCTTCCCGGTAAGCTCCTCTTGCCGGGGCCTTGTCTCTTTGACTTGAATACTTTGTTCTTGAATGGCTCCAAAGGAAACACGGAGGACCTTGGCGGTCGCCTGGCAAGCCTTGCCGCGGGACGCTGCAACTGCCCGTGCACAAGTTCGGGATACTAGGGTACCCCTACTTTAGTACACCGACATAATTGTTCTCACACAATGCCTACTGTAGCATATCATTTCTACAATTTATATTGATCAATATAAGCCATAGAAACTAGAAAAACAAGCAAACTATGCATTCAAAACAGAATCTGTCAAAAACAGAACAGTGTGTAATGATCTGAACATTCACCATACTTCTGCTACTCTAAAAATCTTAAAAAATATGACCATGTGAAAAATTTGTATATTAATCTTCTTCAAAAAGAATCAACTTAAAATCACTCTTCTATTAAAAATGAGAATTTTTCTTGTGAGCGCAAAAGTTTCTGTTTTTCAGCAATATCAAATCTACTATCACCCAACATGATCCTAAGGCTTTGCTTGGCACTATATTGAAACAAAACCTTTAAAACATGACTACTACAGTAGCATAATCATGTGAGCACACAAAAATAGTAGGTATAAGTGTTGGGTTGTCTCCCAACAAGCGCTTTTCTTTAATGCCTTTTAGCTAGGCATGATGATTTCAATGATGCTTGCATAAAAGATAAAGATTGAAACATGAAAGAGAGCATCATGAATCACATGGCAAGCACATTTAAGTCCAACCTACTTCCTATGCATAGGGATTTTGTGAGCAAATAAATCTTGGTAGCAAGAATCAACTAGCATAGGAAGGAAAAACAAGCAAAACTTCAAAACTTTCAACACATAGAGAGGAAACTTGATATTCTTGCAATACCTACAAGCATATGTTCCTCTCTCATAATAATTTTCAGTAGCATCACGAATGAATTCAACAATATAGCCATCAAATAAAGCATTCTTTTCATGATGCAAAAGCATAGAAATTTTGCTACTCTCCACATAAGCAAATTTATTCTCATGAATAGTAGTGGGAGCAAACTCAACAAAATAACTATCATGAGATTGAAAGTTATAGTCACGATGACAAGTTCCATGGTTATCATTATTCAATATAGCATACACGTCAACACCATAATCATCAAAGATAGCAACTTTGTTATCATAGTTAATTGAAACATCCTCCAAAGTAGTGGATTCATCACTAAATAAAGTCATCACCTCTCCAAATCCACTTTTATCAATATAACCATCATAAATAGGAGGCATGCAATCATCATAATAAATTTTCTCATCAAAACTTGGGGAACTAAAAATATCATATTCATCAAATATAGCATCCCCAAGCTTATGGCTTTGCATATCATTAGCATCATGGATATTCAAAGAATTCATACTAACAACATTGCAATCATGCTCATCCTTCAAATATTTTGTGCCAAACATTTTATTGACTTATTCTTCTAAGAATTGAGCACAATTTTCCGATCCATCATTTTCAAGCAAGATATTATAAAGATGATCAATAATATGATGCAACCTCAATTCCATTTTTTTAGTTTTCTTTTACAAAACCAAACTAGTGATAAAATAAGAAACTAAAAGATTCGATTGCAAGGTCTAAAGATATACCTTCAAGCACTCACCTCCCCGACAACGGCGCCAGAAAAGAGCTTGATGTCTACTACGCAACTTTATTCTTGTAGACACGTGTTGGGCCTCCAAGCGCAGAGTTTTGTAGGACAGTAGCAATTTCCCCTCAAGTGGATGACCTAAGGTTTATCAATCCATAGGAGGTGTAGGATGAAGATGGTCTCCCTCAAACAACCCTGCAACCAAATAATAAAAAGTCTCTTCTATCCCCAACTGTGATAGCCTGGCTTAACAGAGATGATATAGACTACTCATATCAATAAGCAATTCCATCTTTTTCAGAAGCCCATTCGGACAGAAATCCAAAGTTAAGCGTGCTCAACTTGGAGTAATTTCAGGATGGGTGACCGACCGGGAAGTTGCTCCCGGGTGTGCACGAGTGAGGACAAAGTGCGCAGAAAAGACTAGTATTGATCTGTGGGGCCAGTCTAGATCCTGTCAGGAGTAACGACCACCGACGGGTGTGTCCGGGGCGTTACACCAACGAACCAAATACAATGAGAAATTGTATAGGTGCACTAGTTCGGCGAAGAGATGGTGATACAAGTGTAATATGGATAGTAGATATGAATTTTTGTAGTGCGACCAATAAAAACCAGCAAGGTAGCAAGTAACAAAAGTGAGCACGAACGGTATTGCAATGATTGAAAACAAGGCCTAGGGTCCGTACTTTCGCTAGTGCAATATCTCAACAATACAATATAATTGGATCACATAACCACCCCTCAACGAAACCACCTCAAAGTTATTCTTTTCGTTCAATCTATCAAGAGTTCGTACTAAAACAACATAAAGTTATCCTTTCTGATCTATCTATCAAGAGTCCGTACTAATCATAACCCCAAGACAAATTCAGATTCACAATAATCAAAGAGTGCCCCAAGATTTCTACCGGAGAAACAAAGACAAGAACATGCATCAACCCCTATGCATAGATTACCCCAATGTCACTGCAGGAATCCGCGAGTTGAGTGCCAAGACATATATCAAGTGAATTAATATGATACCCCATTGTCACCATGAGTAATCAATTGCAAGACATATATCAAGTGTTCTCAAATCCATAAAAGTATTCAATCCAAAGAAATCTCAAAGGGAAAACTCAATTCACCACAAGATAGAGAGGGGAAAACACCATATGATCCAACTATATTAACAAAGCCCCCGATACATCAAGATCGTGCCATGAAGAACACGGGAGAGAGAGATACAACACATAGCTACTTGTACATACCCTCAGCCCCGAGGGTGGACTACTCCCTCCTCATCATGGTGGCCGCCGGGATGATGAAGATGGCCACCGGTGAATATTTCCCCCTCCGGTGGAGTGCCGGAAAGGGCTCTAGATTGGATCTCGTAGACTATAGAGCCTTGCGACGGCGGAACTTCTGATTTAGGTCTTCCCCGAAGGGTTTCAGAATATTTGTGAATTTATAGGGTAAAGAGGCGGTGCGGGAGGCCACCGAGGTGGGCACAAGCCATCTGGGCGCGCCAGGGGGGCCTGGCGCGCCCTGGTGGGTTGTGCCCCCCTCGGGGCACCCCCCAGGGTGCAGCTTCAGCCCATTGGGTGTCTTTTGGCCCATAAAAATTCTCCAAAAAGTTTCGCGGTGTTTGGACTCCGTTTGATGTTGATTTCCTGCGATGTAAAAAACATGCAGAAAACATCAACTGGCACTTGGCACTATGTCAATAGGTTAGTACCAAAAAATGATATAAAATTACTATAAAATGATTGTAAAACATCCAAGAATGATTATATAACAACATGGAACAATCAAAAATTATAGATACGTTGGAGACGTATCATTGATGGCTTCGGCCCAAAAGTTGTATGGAGACTTGAACTCCGCCATCATGGTCCTTGCCGCGTCCATCAATGTACGGTTCTTCATCTACGCCACACCAATTTGTTGAGGGGTATATGGTGTGGCAAATTGATGCTTGATCCCCTCATCACTAAGGAACTCATCCAAGGTGTAGTTCTTCAACTCGGTGCCGTTGTGACTTCGAATCATCAAGATCTTTGCATCATGTTGACGTTGAGCTTCATTTGCAAAGTTGATGACGATTTGTTGGGTCTCACTCTTCCTCTTGAAGAAATATATCCAAGTGTATCTTGAATAATCATCCACAATCACCAAGCAATACTTTCTACCCCCAAGACTATCAAATGATGGAGGCCCAAAGAGATCCATGTGAAGAAGCTCCAAAGGCCTCGTCAAGTAGATGATAGTCGTGGGAGGGTGAGCCTTCTCATGTAGCTTTCCTTCGATACACGCACTGCAAACACGATCTTTAGCAAAATGAACATTTGTTAGTCCACGGACATGGTACCCCTTGAGAAGACTTTGCAAAAATCTCATATTGACGTGGGCTAAACGGCGATGCCAAAGCCATCCCATGACAACTTTAGCCATTAGGCATGTCGCGGTCTTAGTGGGTCGATCCGAGAAGTTGACCACATAGAGACCGTTCTCGACATGCCCAACAAAGGCTACTTTAAGAGTCTTGCTCCACAAGAGGGCCATAGAATCAATATTAGCAAAACCCATGAGGGCAAGTTGACGAACGGAATGTAAATTGTATACAAGGGACTCAACAAGCATGACTTTCTCGATCATGAGATCATGAGAAACGACTACCTTGCCAAGACCCAATACCTTAGAAGATGAAGCATCACTCCATTCGACATTGGTGGGCATAGATGAATATTTGTGCATGCCCACCACCAAGTCTTTGCTTCCGGTCATATGGCGGCTCCACTATCGAGCAACCATGATCCCCCACCGGAAGCAAACTCCTACAAGAAATCAACGCTTGGTTTTAGGTACCCATTTTGTAATGGGTCCTTCTATGTTAGAAACAAGGGTCTTAGGAACCAAAATAGACCATTCAATGTACTCATAAGAAGAACCAACAAATTTAGCATAAACATGTCCATCACTAGCACGGCATAACACATAAGATGGGTTAAATTCGTCGGCTTTGTTGGAAGGAGTGGCAATGCCCTTCTTGACTCCACCACCCTTCACATTGTTCTTCTTCTTCTTAGGAGTACCCTATCCCTCCTTCACAAAGGTTTGCTTGAGAGGAAGAGGTTGCTTGGTCTTGTCATTCTTCTTCTTCTTGGGCTTGGGTGCAAACCCAATCCCCTCCTTGGCAACAACTTCCTTTTGATTGCTCAAAAGGTCGTCGAGGTTCTTCTCACCTTGTATGCAGGACACAAGGCCTTTCTCAAGTTGCTTCTTCAACTTGGCATTATCCTCCACAAGATGCACATGCTCACAACAAGGGTTAGTAGCATTTGCATTATCCATTAAGATCATATGAGGAAAAGTGGCTTTCTCCTTGGTTAGCGATAATTGGAGTTGATCATGAGACTCCTTGAGGCTAGCATGAACACTCTTCAAGACCTTGTGGGACTTGTCAAGTGTATCAAACTCCTACTTAAGTCTAGCATGGTCAAACACAAGTTTGGCCTTCTCGGAATTGAGCACACGAGAAACAACAAGAGCATGATCGAGATCTTTCTTTAATTTAGCATGATCATCATTGTATGACTCCTCAAGTGCCAAACGATGACCACACTCTTCCTCAAGAGCATTAGAGAGATCCAATATCTCATCGGCATAGTCACGACTATGTCCTTCATCTTAGAGATGGTCTCTTCGTGAGCATCGATCATGTCATTGGCTTCACCAAGTTGTTCCAAGAGAGCAACGAAGTGCTTCTTGGATTTACCTTTGAGTTTACTCATAAAAGACTCAAATTCATTTTCCTCCTCCTCCGCCCCCTCACTTTCACCAATGCAATCCGTTAGTGCAGGATTAGTAGTGATGGTAGACATGATGTTGGGGGTTATCTTGTTGGTGGCTTTAGCTATGAGGCACTTGGCGGTGATGTTCTCGTTGGGTGAATCGAAGAGGGATGACTGTGGAGTTGTTGCAATGGCAATGGTGTCCATGGTAACCATATCGTCATCATCATCATCATCATCATCATCATCATCATCATCATCATCATACTCTTCTTGTGCCACCAACCCTTTGGGAGGAGTCTTCTTGGTGAAGTTGTTCTTGTTGGGGAAAGACTTGACCTTATCTTTTTGGATAAGTGTGCCTCCATTGTCTTCCCATTTATCATATGGGCAGTCCACAACAAAATGACTCACATTGCCACAATTGTAGCACATCCTTACTCGTTGCTTTCCCTTGAAGACACTTGAGTTGTGCTTGTTGAAGTTGGGTCTTGAGTTCTTCTTGTTGCCCCAAATTGCCGTGAAGCAAGAGCCATGTGCTCATGATATGCATATTTGGTGTCTTCGGGGCAACACTCCTCTTCATCCTCTTCTTCCACACATGCCTTGGCCTTCAAAGCAAGGTTGGGTTTCCTTGATCGTTGAGACCTCAACACCGCATTGTCGGCGGTCTTGTCCAAGATCCTCATAGCAACAAACTCGTCCAACACTTCACTTAAGGACAAGGTGTGGAATTCCGTCCTTTGATGGATGACGGAGGACATGGCCTTGTGGTAGGGCATCATGTCCTTGAGAAACTTGCGCTTGATACAATTGTCATATGTATCCTTGCTCCCATGATCTTGAAGTGAGACCGTGAGAGTGGTTAATCTTCGATAAAGTTCATGAGGTTCTTCATCTTCGATCATGGTGAACTCATCGGCCTCATCTTGCACCACTTCATAGTTTGAGCGTTGAATGCTTGCACTTCCCTTGTACAAGGAGACCACATGTTCCCATTCTTCCTTGGCCACGGAGAAGGGTTGGAGATGAGCAATATCTTCGGGGGGATAGCATCTTGGATAATACAGAGGACGGACTCGTTGAATTGATGATCCACGACTTTTCTAGGAGTGAAGTTGTATGGATCGTGTGGCTAGAAACCTTGCTCAAAATTCTCCAAAGATTAGTAGAGCAATGATTTAAATGACGTTTAAAGTGAAAGGCCCAAGTAGCAAAATCTGCATTTTTCACATACTTCGGGGGAGGACCAACATGATTTAGATGCGTGGAGGGAATGGGTCCTCCATAGGTAATGGGAGGTTCAACATGGGAAAAGATGCCGCTCCGTTTTTTAGGCAAATGAGCTTGGTCAATACTAGCTTCCCCCTTGTTGGGGAGAGCATCCGTCACCTTGTTAATGGGACTGGCCACTTCCAACGGTGCGGTGGGTAATTTAAGCCCATCAAGAAATTCTTTGAACATGCCTTTGACCTCGGTCGTCATAGAGGTTTTCAATGTGTCCAAAGCCTCATTGAACTCCTCACAAGAGATCGAGGATCCCCCATCGGTCGTAGACAGAGACGGGTTCCCACTGGAGTGCTCCTCCGTCTCGACTACGGTGTATCCCATACTCCTTGGACGGTAAAGTCCTTAATAAAGGACGAGGCTCTGATAGCAATTGAAAGGATCGATATGATTGACTAGAGGGGGTGAATAGGCAACTAACAATTTTTAGCTTTTCTTTACCAAATTAAACTTAGCATCAAGATAGGTTGTCTAGATATGCAACTAGGTGGGCAACCTATATGATGCAACAACAAAAAGTACACAATCAAGCAAGGGATACAACACAAAATAAGCTTGCACAAGTAAAGGTGAGAGATAACCAAAAGTGGAACCGGTGAAGAATAGGATGTGTTACCAAAGATCATTCCCTTTGAGAGGAAGTACGTCTCCGTTGGAGCGGTGTGGAGGCACAATGCTCCCCAAGAAGCCGCTAGGGCGACCGTATTCTCCTCACGCCCTCACACAATGCGAGATGCCGTGATTCCACTATTGGTGCCCTTGAAGGCGGCGACCAAACCTTTACAAACAAGGTTGGGGCTCTCTCCACAACCGAATTGGAGGCTCCCAACGAAACCATGGAGCTTAACCACAATGGAATGTGGCTCCGAGGCGACCTCAACCGTCTAGGGTGCTCAAACACCCAAGAGTAACAAAATTCACACAAGAAAGTACGAGGGAATCAAATTTCCTTTTGTGGAAGTGTAGATCTAGGTCTCCTCATTCTATCCCTAGCAAATCAACAAGTTTGAATGGCTAGAGAGAGATATCGGGCAAGAAAGCTTGAAGGACATTAATGGTGGAGAGAGAGAGAGAGGTAAGAGGTGGGAGTGGTAGGTGGAAAAACCTCCCTTATATAGCAAACCCTAAAATCCAACAATTACTGCGAAAACAGCACTGTAGCGGTACAACCGCTCCTCGTCCCGATACAATCGGGACTCACGGGTCTACTACAGAAACCCTATCAGGCGGTACAACTAGACAGACAAGTGGTAGTACCGGTTGTGGAGAACAACCGAAACAACCTCTCAGCCACCGCTCAATGATGTCTACTACACAACCTTCTTCTTGTAGATGTTGTTGGGCCTCCAAGTGCAGAGGTTTGTAGGACAGTAGCAAATTTCCCTCAAGTGGACGACCTAAGGTTTATCAATCCGTGGGAGGCGTAGGATGAAGATGGTCTCTCTCAAACAACCCTGCAACCAAATAACAAAGAGTCTCTTGTGTCCCCAACACACCCAATACAGTGGTAAATTGTATAGGTGCACTAGTTCGGCGAAGAGATGGTGATACAAGTGTAATATGGATGGTAGATATAGGTTTTTGTAATCTGAAAATATAAAAACAACAAGGTAACTAAAGGTAAAAGTGAGCATAAACGGTGTTGCAATGATAGGAAACAAGGCCTGGGGTTCATTCTTTCACTAGTGCAAGTTCTCTCAACAATAATAACATAACTGGATCATATAACTATCCCTGAACATGCAACAAAGAGTCACTCCAAAGTCACTAATAGCGGAGAACAAACGTAGAGATTATTGTAGGGTATGAAACCACCTCAAAGTTATTCTTTCTGATCGATCTATTCAAGAGTCCGTAGTAAAATAACACAAAGCTATTCTTTCCGTTCGATCTATCATAGAGTTTGTACTAGAATAACACCTTAAGATACAAATCAACCAAAACCCTAATGTCACCTAGATACTCCATTGTGACCTCAAGTATCTGTGGGCATGATTATACGATATGCATCACACAATCTTAGATTCATCTATTCAACCAACACAAAGAACTTCAAAGAGTGCCCCAAAGTTTCTACCGGAGAGTCAAGACGAAAACGTGTGCCTACCCCTATGCATAGATTCACAAGGTCACGGAACCCGCAAGTTGATCACCAAAACATACATCAAGTGAATCAATAGAATACCCCATTGTCACCACGGGTATCCCACGCAAGACATACATCAAGTGTTCTCAAATCCTTAAAGACTCAATCCGATAAGATAACTTCAAAGGGAAAACTCAATTCATCACAAGAGAGTAGAAGGGGAGAAACATCACAAGATCCAACTATAATAGCAAAGCTCGCAATACATCAAGATCGTGCCATCTCAAGAACACGAGATAGAGAGAGAGAGAGAGAGATCAAACACATAGCTACTGATACATACCCTCAGCCCTGGGGTGGACTTCTCCCTCCTCGTCATGGAGAGCGCCGTGATGATGAAGATAGCCACCGGAGAGGGATTCCCCCTCCGGCAGGGTGCCGGAACGGGGTCTAGATTGGTTTTCGGTGGCTACAGAGGCTTTCCATGGTGGAACTGTCGATCTAGGTTATTTTCGGGAGACTTCAGTATATATAGGAGGTGTTGGAGTCAGGGCCAAGCAAAGGGGGTCTACGGGCTGTCCATGAGGCAGGGGGCGCGCCCCGTAGGGGGGGCACGCCCCCCACCCTCGTGGGTCTCCTCGTCCCCCTCCGGCACTTCGTGGGCTTCTTCCGGTCCAAAAATAATCTCCGTTGAATTTCAGGTCAATTGGGCTCCATTTGATATTCCTTTTATGCGAAACCCTAAAACAGGAGAAAAACATAAACTTGCACTAGGCTCTAGATTAATAGGTTAGTCCCAAAAATCATTTAAAAGTGTATATAAAAGCCCATAAAACATCCTAGAAGGATAATATAATAGCATGGAACAATCACAAATTATAGATACATTGGAGACGTATCAAGCATCCCCAACCTTAATTCGTGCTCGTCCTCGAGTAGGTAAATGATAAAAGCAGAACTTTTGATGTGGAATGCTAACCAACATAATTTTCAATGTAATTCTTTTTATTGTGGCATGAATGTTCAGATCTGAAAGATTCAAGACAAAAGTCTATATTGGCATAAGAAATAATAATACTTCAAGCATACTAACAAAGAAATCATGTCTTCTCAAAATACCATGGCTAAAGAAAGTTATCCCTACAAAATCATATAGTGTGGCTATGCTCCCTCTTCATCACACAAAATATTCATATCATGCACAACCCCGGTTTCAGCCAAGCACTTGTTTTCATACTCTATTCTTTCAAACCTTTCAACTTCCATGCAATACATGAGCGTGAGCCATGGATATAGCACTATGGGTGGAATAGAGTGGTGGTTGTGGAGAAGACAAAAAGGAGGAAGATAGTCTCACATCAACTAGGCGTATCAACGGGCTATGGAGATGCCCATCAATAGATATCAATGTGAGTGAGTAGGGATTGCCATGCAACGGATGCACTAGAGCTATAAATGTATGGAAGCTCAACAAAAGAAACTAAGTGGGTGTGCATCCAACTTGCTTGCTCATGAAGACCTAGGGATTTTGAGGAATCCCATCGTTGGAATATACAAGCCAAGTTCTATAACAAAAATTCCCACTAGTATATGAAAGTGACTAAACATGAGACTCTCTATCAAGAAGAACATGGTGCTACTTTGAAGTACAAGTGTGGAAGAAGATAGTAGCAATTATCCCTTTTTTGGAGGGGCCTTTTCTTTTGTTCGGCCTTTCCTCACTTGGGACAATGCTCTAATAATGATGATCATCACACTTATATTGATTTACAACTCGATATTACAACTCGATACTAGAACAAAGTATGACTCTATATGAATGCCTCCAGCGGTGTACCGGGATGTGCAATGAATCAAGAGTGACATGTATGAAAAATTATGCATGGTGGCTTTGCCACAAATACGATGTCAACTACATGATCATGCATGGCAATATGACAATATGAAGCGTGTCATATGAATGGAACGGTGGAAAGTTGAATGGCAATATATCTCGAAATGGCTATGGAAATGCCATGATAGGTAGGTATGGTGGCTGTTTTGAGGAAGATATATGGTGGCTGTTTTGAGGAAGGTATATAGTGGGTGTATGGTATCAGCGAAAGTTGCACGGTACGAGAGAGGCTAGCAATGGTGGAAGGGTGAGAGTGCGTATAATCCATGGACTCAACATTAGTCATAAAGAACTCATATACTTATGGCAAAAATTTACGAGTCATCAAAACAAAGCAATCTACGCATGCTCCTAGGGGGGAGGTTGGTAGGAGTTAACCATCGGGCGCCCCCGACCTCCACACAAAGGATGACACTCTACAAATACCTCATGCTCTAACTTCGTCACATAGCGGTTCACCATACGTGCATGCTACGGGAATCACTAACTTTAACACAAGTATTTCTCAATTTCATAATAACTCCACTAGCATGACTCTAATATCACTATCCTCATATCTCAAAACAATTATCAAGCATCCAACTTCTCATCATATTCAATGCACTTAGTATGAAAGTTTTTACTACATTGATCTTGGATGCCTATCATGTGAAGGCTAGTTTTATAGCCAAAGCACATTACCATGCTGTTCTAATAGACTCTCAAAAGGATATAAGTGAAGCATGAGAGATCAATAAATTCTACAAAATAAAATTACCACCGTGCTCAAAAAGATATAAGTGAAGCACTAGAGCAAACTATTTAGCTCAAAAGATATAAGTGAAGCACATATAGTGTTCTAACAATTCCTAGGCCATATTTATCTCTCTCTCAAAAAGGTGTGTCCAGCAAGGATAATTGTGGAAAACTAACAAGCAAAGACTCAAATAATACATGACGCTCCAAGTAAAACACATATCATGCGGTGAATAAAAATATAGCTCCGAGTATAGTTACCGATAGATGAAGACGAAAGAGGGGATGCCCCGGGGCATCCCCAAGCTTAGGCTTTTGGTTGTCCTTGAATTTTACCTTGGGGTGCCTTGGGCATCCCCAAGCTTAGGCTCTTGCCACTCTTTGTTCCATAGTCCATCAAAGCAATACTCAAAACTTGAAAACTTCACAACACAAAACTTAGACAAAAATCTCGTGAGCTCCGTTAGTATAAGAAAACAAACCACTACTCAAAGGTACTGTAATGAACTCATTGTTTGTTTATATAGGTGTTAAACCTATTGTATTCCAACTTCTCTATGATACATACTCCCCAATACTACTCATAGATTCATCAAAATAAGCAAACAACACGCGAAAAACAGAATCTGTCAAAAACAGAACAGTCTGTAGTAATCTGTAACTTTCGCATACTTCTGTAACTCCAAAAAATTGAAATAAATTGGTAAACGTGTGGAATTTGTCTATTAATCATCTGCAAAAAGAATCAACTAAATATCACACTCCAGTAAAATCTGGTGACCATTCTAGTGAGCGCTAACGATTCTGTTTTTCACAGCAAGATCATATAAACTTCACACAAGTCTTCCCAAAGGTTCTACTTGGCACAAACACTAATTAAAACGCAAAACCACATCTAAACAGAAGCTAGATGCAATATTTATTCCTAAACAGAAGCAAAAACAAATAAAATAAAATTGGGTTCCCTCCCAACATGAGCTATCGTTTAACGCCCCTAGCAAGGCATAATGATGCTCACATAAAAGATAAGAAACATAAAGAGAGCATCATGAAGAATATGACTAGCACATTTAAGTCTAACCCACTTCCTATGCATAGAGACTTTGTGAGCAAACAACTTATGGGAATGATAATCAACTAGCATAGGAAGGGAAAACGAGCATAATTGCAAGATTTTAAGCACATAGAGAGGAAACTTGATATTATTGCAATATGTAGAAGCATATGATCCTCTCTCATAATAATTTTCAGTAGCATCACGAATGAATTAAACAATATAACCAGCACATAAAGCATTCTTTTCATGATCTACTTGCATAGAAATTTTACTACTCTCCACATGAGCAAATTTATTCTCATCAATAGTAGTGGGAGCAAACTCAACAAAATAACTATCATGTGAAGCATAATCCAATTGAAAACTAAAATCATGATGACAAGTTTCATGGTTATCATTATTCTTAATAGCATAGATGTCATCACTATAATCATCATAGATAGGAGGCATGCTTTCATCATAATAAATTGGCTCATCAAAACTTGGGGGACTAAAAATATCATCTTCATCAAACATAGCTTCCCCAAGCTTGTGGCTTTGCATATCATTAGCATCATAGATATTCAAAGGATTTACACTAACAACATTGCAATCATGCTCATCATGCACATATTTTATGCCAAGCATTCTATGTAATTCTTCTTCTAGTATTTGAGCACAATTTTCCTTCCCATCATTTTCACGAAAGATATTAAAAAGATGAAGCATATGAGGTAACCTTAATTCCATTTTTTTGTAGTTTTCTTTTATAAACTAAACTAGTGATAAAACAAGAAACTAAAAGATTCTATTGCAAGATCTAAAGATATACCTTCAATCACTAACCTCCCCGGCAACGGTGCCAGAAAAGATCTTGATGTCTACTACACAACCTTCTTCTTGTAGACGTTGTTGGGCCTCCAAGTGGAGAGGTTTGTAGGACAGTAGCAAATTTCCCTCAAGTGGATGACCTAAGGTTTATCAATCCGTGGGAGGCGTAGGATGAAGATGGTCTCTCTCAAACAACCCTGCAACCAAATAACAAAGAGTCTCTTGTGTCCCCAACACACCCAATACAATGGTAAATTGTATAGGTGCACTAGTTCGGCGAAGAGATGGTGATACAAGTGTAATATGGATGGTAGATATAGGTTTTTGTAATCTGAAAATGTAAAAAAAAGCAAGGTAATTAAAGGTAAAAGTGAGCATAAACGGTGTTGCAATGATAGGAAACAAGGCCTGGGGTTCATACTTTCACTAGTGCAAGTTCTCTCAACAATAATAACATAAATGGATCATATAACTATCCCTCAACATGCAACAAAGAGTCACTCCAAAGTCACTAATAGCGGAGAACAAACATAGAGATTATTGTAGGGTACGAAACCACCTCAAAGTTATTCTTTCTGGTCGATCTATTCAAAGTCCGTAGTAAAATAACACGAAGCTATTCTTTCCGTTCGATCTATCATAGAGTTTGTACTAGAATAACACCTTAACATACAAATCAACCAAAACCCTAATGTCACCTAGATAATCCATTGTCACCTCAAGTATCTGTGGGCATGATTATACGATATGCATCACACAATCTTAGATTCATCTATTCAACCAACACAAAGAACTTCAAAGAGTGCCCCAAAGTTTCTACCGGAGAGTCAAGACGAAAACATGTGCCAACCCCTATGCATAGATTCCCAAGGTCACGGAACCCGTAAGTTGATCACCAAAACATACATCAAGTGAATCAATAGAATACCCCATTATCACCACGGGTATCCCACGCAAGACATACATCAAGTGTTCTCAAATCCTTAAAGACTCAATCCGATAAGATAACTTCAAAGGGAAAACTCAATTCATCACAAGAGAGTAGAGGGGGAGAAACATCATAAGATCCAACTATAATAGCAAAGCTCGCGATACATCAAGATCGTGCCATCTCAAGAACACGAGAGAGAGAGATCAAACACATAGCTACTGATACATACCCTCAGCCCCGAGGGTGGACTACTCACTCCTCGTAATGGAGAGCGCCGGGATGATGAAGATAGCCACCGGAGAGGGATTCCCCCTCCAGTAGGGTGCTGGAACAGGGTCTAGATTGGTTTTCGGTGGCAACAGAGGCTTTCGACAGCGGAACTCCCGATCTAGGTTATTTTCCGGAAGTTTCAGTATATATAGGAGGTGTTGGAGTCGGGGCCAAGCAAAGGGGGTCTACGGCTGTCCACGAGGTAGGTTGTGTGCCCATTACGGGGGGCACCCTCGTGGGCAGCCCGTGGGTCTTCTCGGCCCCCTCCGGCACTTCGTGGGCTTCTTCTGGTCCAAAAATAATCCCCGTTGAATTTCAGGTCAATTGGGCTCCGTTTGATATTCCTTTTCTGCGAAACCCTAAAACAGGAGAAAAACCGAAACTGGCACTGGGCTCTAGGTTAATAGGTTAGTCCCAAAAATCATATAAAAGTGTATATAAAAGCCCATAAAACACCCTAGAAGGATAATATAATAGCATGGAACAATAAAAAAATTATAGATACGTTGGAGACGTATCACTCAACCACCGATTTGAAACAGTAGGGAATCACCCCTGTGAGCGTTGATCGAGTGGTACTTCGTCGGTGCAACCGCTTGGCCCTGGTACCCTGGGTGACTAAGTCCTAAGCGGTCGGTGGTACCGATGTGCAGAGCACAACCGGAACAACTGGGCCACCACCGTCCGAGTACCGCATCAAAACAGAAACCAGACCGTTTATTAAGCGGTACCTGGCCGGTACAACTGCAGATGATACACCGCGGTCATTTTTAAGCGAGGTGGCGGTACCACCGCCCAGGGGCAGCGGTACAACTGCTTGGTCATGAACTGAGATGTTCAACCCCAGGGTATCACCCCCGGGGTGGAGGTTGTGTCAATGCCAAGAGCCAGCGGTACAACCGCTCGATCGAGCGGTACAACCGCTGAGAGCACACAGCAACAATTGAAAAAGAAGGGGAGCTCTCTCTCTAACAAGAAATGGAAGGCAAAGGTGGGTGAGGAAAAAGTGTGCATGCAATGATTCACCCAATTCCTTCCGATATGGATTCCCACTTAATAGTATGGGTTCCCTACGACCAAAGAGATAATCACGTAGACAAACACCGTCTTCGGTATTTTCCTTCCAGAGGGAATGACTAGTCGATGCAAGCCTAATCACCGAGAACCTGAAGCACTTAGCACAAGATTAGACCAACAAAGGGTTGTCATCATCATCCAAAACATAAAGTAGGGAAATGACCTTACATCTTGTCACTCATTATTCTCCTCATATGGACATCTCACCCAAAACTTGAAAACTTCAATCATACAAAACTTAACAAAACTTCGTGAGATGGGTTAGTATGATAAAACAAATCATTCACTTTGGGTACTATCAAAGACAAGATTCATAATTGTTCTCATACAATGTCTACTGTCGCATATCATTTCTACAATTTTTATTGATTAATATAAGCCATAGAAACTAGAAAACAAGCAAACTATGCATTGAAAACAGAATCTGTCAAAAAAAAATGAACAGTTTGTAATGATCTGGACAACCACCGTACTTATTAAACTCTAAAAATTCTGAAAAATAGGAAAACGTAGGCAATTTGTATACCAATCTTCTGCAAAAAGAATCAACTGAAAAACACACTTCTGTAAAAAAATGTGAATCTTTTTCGTGAGCGCAAAAGTTTCTGTTTTTCAGCAAGATCAAATCTACTATCACCCAACATGATCCTAAGGCTTTGCTTGGCACTTTATTGAAACAAAAGCTATAAAACATGATTACTACAGTATCTTAACCATGTGAACACACAAAAATAGTAGGTATAGGTGTTGGGTTGTCTCCCAACAAGCGCTTTTCTTTAAGGGATTTTTATTTGTGTGCCCCTGGTTCGTTAGTTATACTCATTCATCCCCACACTCTTAACTTTTGCTCATTTTTCCCCACTCTCTTGCCCAAAACCCTCAGAACTGGTCATAGCGGACGTTGCCATCGGGTCAATGGCTTGACCGTTAACTCTGACGAGTGGGGCCGCGTATGGCCGAGTCCACATTTTGACCGTTACGTGCTAACGAGTGGGGCCGCAAAACTGACACCCCTCACTATAACATGAATCAGATCGAATCGCTTCCTTGACGCCCCCTTCGCCGCTGTCATGCCGCCTCTACCGCCGTGGTGCCGCCTCCGGTGCATCTACCCTCTCTCCCCATCTAGGATTAGGAAGCAATGTCGGGGGAGCACCCCATCCAGCCCATCGACCATGGAGAGGATTGAGTCGAATCAGAGGTGGGTAATTCATGGATTGCACCTGGGTAAGCATCGTTTTCCTCTCAAAATGATTAGGAGATCCGTAAATTAGGCTGTATTTGACCACCATCGGCGTGAACCAGTGCAATTTTCTCAATATTTACGGCCTAACTACACCATTTATTTCATCGAATAGGGTTGATCCTACACTTTATTTTCGGCTGGCGGTTAGAATGGAAACTAGCGAGCTGCGTGGAAGTAAACCGTATCTGATTTCTGGATTTTTCTATCTGAAAGTGGTAGAAACCAGCATTTCGTTCAAAGATTTCTGCGAGGCACTCTATTGTGAGTATCTGTGGAGCCCTGCCGATGTTGTTGAACTGAGATATTTCGATAGTACCAAGCAGTGATTTGTCCCATTAACTTGTGATGAGCATCTGGGATTGCTTTTTAGTTTGAATGTTGACAGCCATTTTGGTAAAATCCATATCGGTGTGCTTTAGGCACGCAAACAACATATCCCGAAGTGGAAGGGTGTTCAGACATCATCTATCTCTACTAATAGCGAGCGTCCTCGCACTCCTTGTAGGTCGAGACCAAGTAAACCTAGTGGTTCTGAAAGCCACAACATGTCGGTTGCCACTAATTCTGCCACTTCTCCTCTCCCTAATGCACCTGATGTAGAAGTAGATGTAGAGCCTGATGAGGAAGTGCCTCGATATGATGATGAGGATGAGACTCTATTCCCTGAACTGGTAGATAGAGCCAGTCAACATGCAATGGAAGAGGAATATCTAGAGGTGCCTAGCAGCCGTGCTAGATTTGATGACACTGACGATGAAGAGAGGGAGGAGAACATCGACTCCTTAGTTTTACAAGAATATGATGGTGAGGACATGCCAACAATTGAGTGGAACAGGGAGATTCCTCAGCTTACTCTAGGAACCGTATTCGAATCGATGGTGGACTATTGTAATGCAGTGACTACATAAAACTCCTATGAGGTTGATAGGAGTGAGCCAGGAAGATTCACTCTTCATTGCCCTTATGATAGGTGTAGGTGGAGGTTGCATGCATCCACTATGCTAAAGAGCAAATTGGTTAACGTATTGCAACTGAATCTTTTTCGGATTATTTATCCATTCTTAATAATATTTGACATCATTTTTCATTTTGTTTCAGATAAAAAACCCACACGGGCACACTTGCCCACCTGGAGGGCGAGGGGGAAAGGACAAATCAAAGCTTGCAAAGACTAGGTGGGTGGCAGATGCAATCTTGGATTGGGTGAGGGAAACACCAACAATTGGTCCAAAAGCACTCCAGGGGAAGCTATTTGAGAAGTACAAGATTATTATACCTTACATGAAGATTTTCTATGCTAAGGAAAGGGCTCTTGATAGGATTAATGGTCCATGGAATGAGAGTTTTCAGTTGCTTTACACCTTCAAAGCTGAAGTGGAGACGGCTAGTCCAGGGAGTGTTGTAGAGATTCTCAAGCATACAGTCCAGTACAAATTAAAATGGAAGACAGTTGAGAAGGAGTGCTTCAGGAGGGCTTTTGTTTGTTTCAAGGCTTGCTGGAAGGGGTTTCTGAATGGTTGTAGGCCCTATTTGGCTGTCGATGCAACTTCTTTGAATGGAAGATGAAGAGGCCAGCTAGCAGCAGCTTCTACAGTTGATGGACACAACTGGCTATTCCCAGTTGCATTTGGTGTATTGGAGGCAGAGTCCGAGGAGAGTTGGGTCTGGTTTGAGCAGTAGTTGCGCAACATTATAGGTACACCCTCAGGTTTAGTTATACACACAGATGCTTGCAAGGGTTTAGAGAGTGTAGCGGAAATTGTATTCCCTGGAGTGCAACATAGGGAATGTATGCGACACGTAGAACAGAATTTTAAAAAGAAATTCAAAGGCAAAGTTTATGATGAGAACCTATGGCCAGCATCATACACATGCATCTTGAGAAAGCATGAGCACCATTTGAGAGTGTTGTATGCTCACAATCCTTTGGTGAAGGAGTACATGGATGAACATCATGGAAAGTTGTGGTCAAGATCCAAATTCAATGAAATCTGCCAAGTAGACTAGGTGACCAATAACCTCACTGAGTGTTTCAATGCAAAGTTCAAGTCAGTGAAAGGGATTTTGTTGTGGCAAGAATTTGATAAGATCAGGCAGATGATCATGATAAAGATGGCTCTTCGTAAAAGAATTGCCGAAACACAATATGTTGGCCATCTTATGCTCCCGTCTATGATTAAGGCATTGCATGCCAAGTCAAGAGGACTAAGGATGAAATGCATTCGACCGTCGACATAGGAGGCTGAGGTGACATACACTGACAGTAAAAATAGGGAATGGAGATACCCAGTGAACCTTGCAACTAAGGAATGCAATTGTAGGCAATGGTAGATCCGCGGGAAGCCGTGCATACATGCCCTACATCTCATGACTGTTATTGGAGGTGAAGATGGTGAAGTTGATCAGTATTGCTCAGAATATTTTTCTGTTAACAAATTTAGGGTTGCTTATGCTGAAAATGTGCCAGCACTCTTGGGAAAATACCAATGGAACATAGTAGACCCAGTGTTCATACTCCATTCTCCTGTACTGACGAGACCACTAGGAAGACCAAGGTAAAACATGATAACAGCTGGTGAAGAGGGTCGCGTAAAAAACGTAAGTGCAAAAGATGTGGTATCCTAGGGCATATTGCTAGGTGTTGTACCAATCCAGTTGATGCATCATTTGGAGAAGAGGAACAATGGGCAGCAGCAAATGCAGAGGAGAATGCAGCAGCAGAGGAGAATGCAACTGAAGTAGCAGCTTGGTATGTGTGCAACCTTTCCCTTTTTTGCATTTGTTCTCTTCTTTATCGATGGCTAAGCTTTTTCCTGTTTGACACGGCTCAAGGATAATTAGAGGCATAGGACAGAAAAGACCTAGAGAGGAAGAAACTTCAGTTGAACCATCATCTGATGTAGAATTTGAAACCATGGCTTATGAAGGTTTTGAAGCTATAAGAGAGGAGGAAGTTATTTTGTCTGAAGTTCCTTTAAGGATTAGTGAACCCACAGATGACCGTCAACTGGTCATCACTTGATCGGTCAATCAAATCTCAACAAAACCGCCACAACCAGAAGTGAAGATAAAAAAAACAAGACAAAGATTTCAAAAGGACAAAATATCCTAGCTAGGGAAACCAGGAGCAAGATGGTTAACCTATCCCGAAACACAAGGAGCAAGGCAAAGATTTGAATTTGAACTTGAATGCAAGTCATAAACTTTGAACTTTAAGGATTTGTAATAAGGATTCTGTCTTAAATTTGAACTACTGTGAAAACTTGCAAGGTGTAATAATTCTATTTGTAATTTGATGTGAAATTTGAGGTAGAATACAAAACTGAGGCAAAATTTGAATTTTAGGTAAACTTTAAATTTGAACCAACACTTGAAGTGCATTGCCCTGTGGTGTGAGTTGCAAAGTTTGCTAAACTATTATAAACGTTAGGTGATCAATCCGATCTCTTTTGCGTGGCAAAACTTGTAGTCATGAGAAATGTGCTCCAAATGAGCTCCCAAGCTAGGGTAAACAAACCCATTTGTAATCAACTTTTTTTGGGCCTACTCTAAATGAGCCAAATATTTTTTATTAACACCTATTCAATCTATATAGTGTATATTCAAAGTGTCACTATTTTTTGAATTAATCTTCATATTTTTACTTTTTCTTTTGAGAAAATATGCTTTACTATAAAAAACTATTAAAACACGTTTAAAATATGAACATGGAAAACTAAGTTCATATCCTTCTTATTCACTTTTAAATAAAGCTTTGGTGATTTTTTTTATTTTTTTTATTTTTCAAAACAGAAGGTAACCCTGCCTCCTCTCCTTGAACTCTATGAAATGTTGTACCTGATAGCTCATATGTGTGAAGGTTTTTCATGAAAATGACAATAGACCAGGTTTATGATTTTTAGTTGGTAACATGTCACATAAGGCAACATTGTGCGCAGGTTTAATTTTTTTTTGATTTTTTTTAAATTAATGGCGCTCATTTGACCTCGATCGTGCCAGCTAGGTTTTTTTTAAATGACCGTATACCAAGTTTAGTATTTTTCCTCGTTATTGTGTCTTATAAAACGATGAACGGTGAAGGTTTCATATATTTTTTCGATTTTTTTCTAAATTATTTATGCTCAGTCAAAGTCTTGGAAACCCCGTTGACCATCTCAAAACCCCTCTAAACCCCGCGGGGATTCGCCTAACCCTAGCTCCAAATGTCGTCCGTCCGATCATACCCTAGCGCCAAGCAACATCCCTCAGATGTGGTCTTCTAGAAGGAATTCGATGGGCGGGCTGCATGCAGGCTCCGTGCCGTTGGATCACATGGACGGCTCCGCATCGTTGGATCGTGGGGTGATCCACGAGAGGTGTTGGTTGTGCTCACCCACCCGTGCCTCCCCTTTCTTCTGCTGCTTATTCTGCGGCGACGAGAGGAGCCACTCCTCTGCTTCTTCTTCTCCGACGACTTTGGGTGATATGTCGAGCTCCACTTCAACCTCCCGCCCCTCGTGGACCTAGTATGGTCCACTTACCATGGAGCGATGTCCTGACAGCCCAAGCAACGCGCCACTCATACGGCTGACTTCGAAGGAGGTCAAGAATGGCAACTATGGGCGCGAGTTTGTGAAATGCGAGAGCAAGCCAGAGGGGCAGGTTAGATCTCATGATTTTTCTCTGATTTCATTTTCTATTTGTTTTTAATTCTTTTTCCTTGGATCAGGGATTTAGGGTTCATGTTATCGTTTCAGATCGTGAAGAAATGCACACATTTTGAATGGCTGGATAACTACGTTAAGCGGATTCAAATCAATGGGGCCCCAACCCGGAAGCTCAATCTGCCGTCAGCACCAATGAATTCTGTGTCTAAAAGTGTTGCTCTGACAGTTGGGGATGCATATCTGAAAGGGGAATTTAAGAAGATGAACAAGAACTTGAAGGAGATGAGTCAATTGAACAAGCAAGCGAATCTGATAGCTTTAGGATTTTATTTTTGTATAGTTGCTCTAGGATTTGGTTACTTGCTGGTCATCACTCGTTAGAGATGTTATTAGTGTGGTGTAATGTGCTATAGGATTTGGTTAAATTTGTGGATCATGTGCTCTACGATTTGCTGAAATTTGTGGATCATGTGCTCTAGGATGTGCTTAAATTTGTAGATCATGTGCTCTATGATCTGTGTTGCTTAATTTGTGGATCATGTCCTCATCAGTTTTGTACACTTTCAGTTTCTTCAGTTTCGACAGACAACACCGACCGCAGAAGGAAAAAAAACATAGTTTTAGGGCCCAAAGTAAAACTAAGCTCTGGTTGGGCCGTCGCATTGCGTTGAGTGTCGAAGGCCCACAAAGATAAAAGAGGCTAGCAAAATAGTGCACGCGCTGGCTCTGTTTTTTGACCCCTGTTTTTTTGCTTGATTATTGCCATGGTAAATCCATTTATTGCCATGCCGAACAAAAATAGTGCATGATGGTAAATCGATTTATTGTTAGCAGTACAACTTTTGTCCCATGGCATTTTTGTATAGATCATTGCCATGGAGAACTTAAGAATAACCTTTTCCATGTCATTATTAGTGTAGATACCATGACAAATTCTTTATTGAACTTGCCCATGTCAAATTTATTTGTACATATCGTGGCAATTTTCTTCTGTATATAGCCTACGGCACAACACTTTGATTTTCTGACATGCGGGTATAATAAACATGTTTTTGTTGCAAGAAAAACATTGTATACATGATTTTTTTTGTTTTTGTTTTTGTTTTATACATGATTTTTTTGTAGAACATGGCAAATTTATTATTATAAGAGCGTGTCAGATTTAATTATGTAGATCATGATATCCATCAGAAACCATGTCTAACATAAAGTCCGGTGGCACCATTAGCCACCATATCCATCTAGAGAGCATGTCTAGGGCTCGGCTACGGCACCATACTCATCTAGAGAACATGTCTAGGGCTCAGCTACGGCACCATATCCATCTAGAGAGCTTGTCTAGGGCTCGGCTACGACACCATATCCATCTAGAGAGCATGTCTAGGGCTTGGCTACGACACCATATCTCAAGATGGCAATCGTTAACTGTTACCCACGTCCCCATGGGTAATTACTGTATTAGGGGACGGGGATGTGCCGGGTTTTTTTCCCACGGGGAAGCTGGTGGGTCAAATATATTACCCATCACATAAGATGGGGATGGGGATGGGGATGGGATAGCATTACCCATACCCGTTACCCACCTTACCCGTTAGTGCCTTACTTTTGGGCCCTAAAATTGGTAGACCTAGGTAATTCCTGATCATACCCACCTAAATTCCCACTAATCCCACCCCTTGGGCCCAAAAAGCCCAAAGAAATTCCTAACCTAGCCTCAACGTATTGTTTATTGTGTTGAAACATTGTTTTTTCTACTTAAACGGTATTGGAGGCAAATTTTTGATTGCATGCATGGGTTTCCCCATGGGGATGAAAAACCGGACGGGGATGGGGATGGGAAACATTTGTTCCCCACAGGCGGGTATGGGGACGGGGACGGGCATGGGGTGACTCTCGCGGGGACGGGGATGGGAGTCCAATCCCCACCTAGGTAATCCCCATTGCCAGCTTGAACCATATCCATCTACCGATATCTCATGTAGCAAGCATACATCCATAACATAGAAAGTAGCAAGCATATATAGCATAGTTCTTACATAAAACATAAACCCTAAAACATAGGGTGCATAAAAGAGTTCTCGGTAGAACCAACAGCACTAACATAAAAATATATAAAAATCCCTAACGGGCAAGACAAGATTCACGAGACCGGCCGGGCCTTTGCTACTTCTCGAGCTTGCATTGTATTCCCTCGAAGAGGAAAGGGTGATGCAGCACAGTAGCGTAAGTATTTCCCTCAGTTTTTGAGAACCAAGGTATCAATCCAGTAGGAGACCACGCGCGAGTCCCTTGCACCTACACAAACAAATAAGAACTTTGCAGCCAATGCGATAAGGGGTTGTCAATCCCTTTAAGGTCACTTACGAAAGTGAGATCTGATAGATAGGATAGTATAATATTTTTGGTATTTTTTATATAAGAACAGAAAGTAAAAAAAGCAAAGTAAAGTAGATGGAAGTTTAATATGTTGAGAATAGACCTGGGGGCCATAGGTTTCACTAGTGGCTTCTCTCATGATAGCAGAATTCTATTGTGGGTGAACAAATTATTGTCGAGCAATTGATAGAAAAGCGCATAGTTATGAGAATATCTAGGCATGATCATTATATATAGGCATCACATCCGTGACAAGTAGACCGAAACAATTCTGCATCTACTACTATTACTCCACACATCGACCGCTATCCAGCATGCATCTAGAGTATTAAGTTCATAAGAACAGAGTAATGCTTTAAGCAAGATGACATGATGTAGAGGGATAAACTCAAGCAATATGATATAAACCCCATCCTTTTATCCTCGATGGCAACAATACAATAGGTGCCTTGCTGCCCCTGCTGTCACTGGGAAAGGACACCACAATATTGAACCCAAAGCCAGGCACTTCTCCCATTGCAAGAACTATAGATCTAGTAGGCCAAACCAAACCAATAATTCGAAGAGACTTGCAAGGATATTATAATCATACATAAAAGATTTCAGAAAAGAATCAAATATTGTTCATAGATAATCTTGATCACAAACCCACAATTCATCGGATCTCGACAAACACACCGCAAAAAGATTACATCAAATAGATCTCCTCGAAGACCGAGGAGAACTTTGTATTGAGATCCAAAAAGAGAGAAGAAGCCATCTAGCTAATAACTATGGACCCGAAGGTCTGTGGTAAACTACTCAGAACTCATTGGTGAGGCTATGGTGTTGATGTAGAAGCACTTCGTGGTAGATCCCCCCCTCCGATGGAGCTCCGGAACAGGCCCCAAGATGGGATCTCACGGGAATAGAAGGTCGCGGCGGTGGAATTAGGGTTTTGTTTGTTGCCTCGATGTTTTCAGGGTACGTGGACTTATATAGGAGGAAGAAGTACGTCGGTGGAGCAACATGGGGCCCACGAGGGTGGGGACGCTCCTGCCCCCCCCCTTGGGCGTGCCCTGCCCCCTCGTGGGCACCTCGTTTCTTCTCTGACTTGGCCCTCAAGTCTCTCGTGAAGATAAGGTTCCAAAAATAACTCTCCCGAAGGTTTCATTCCGTTTGGACTTTTGATATTCCTTTTCTGCGAAACACTGAAATAGGCAAAAAAAACAGCAATTTGCACTGGGGCTTGGGTTAGTAGGTTAGTCCCAAAAATAATGTAAAAGTGCATAATAAAGCCCATTAAACATCCAAAACAGAATATATAATAGCATGGAACAATAAAAAAATATAGATACGTTGGAGACGTATCAAGCATCCCCAAGCTTAATTCCTGCTCGTCCTCGAGTAGGTAAATGATAAAAACAGAATTTTTGATGTGGAATGCTAACCAACATAATTCTCAATGTAATTTTGTTTATTGTGACATGAATGTTCAGATCCGAAAGTTCAAGATAAAAGTTCATATTGACATAAGAATAATAATACTTCAAGCATACTAACAAAGCAATCATGTCTTCTAAAAGTAACATGGCCAAAGAAAGTTCATCCCTACAAAATCATATAGTTAGGCTATGCTCCATCTTTGTCACACAAAATATTCCAATCATGCACAACCCCGGTTTCAACCAAGCACTTGTTTCATACTTTAATTTTTTTCAAACTCTTTCAACTTTCACGCAATATATGAGCGTGAGCCATGGACATAGCACTATGTGGAATGGAGTGGTGGTTGTGGAGAAGATAAAAGAGGAAGATGGTCTCACATCAACTAGGCGTATCAATGGGCTATGGAGATGCCCATCAATAGATATCAATGTGAGTGAGTAGGGGTTGCCATGCAACGGATGCACTAGAGCTATAAATGTATGAAAGCTCAACAAAAGAAACTAAGTGGGTGTGCATCCAACTTGCTTGCTCACAAAGACCTAGGGCATTTGAGGAAGCCCATCGTTGGAATATAAAAGCCAAGTTCTATAATGAAAATTCCCACTAGTATATGAAAGTGACTAAACAAGAGACTCTCTATCATGAAGATATTGTGCTACTTTGATGCACAAGTGTGGAAAAAGATAGTAGCATTGTCCCTTCTTTTTTTTTCTTTTTTTTTTCTTTTTTTTCTTTTTTTTTCTTTTTGGGCCTTTCTTCTTTTCTTTGGCCTTTCCTTTTTTTCTTCTTTTTGTTGCTTTGGAACAATGCTCTAATAATGATGATCATCACACTTATATTGATTTACAAGTTGATATTACAACTCGATACTAGAACAAAGTATGACTCTATATGAATGCCTCCGGCGGTGTATGGGGATGTGCAATGAATCAAGAGTGACATGTATGAAAAATTATGCATGGTGGCCTAGCCACAAATACGATGTCAACTACATGATCATGCATGGCAATATGACAATGGTGAAGCATGTCATAACAAACAGAACGGTGGAAAGTTGCATGGCAATATATCTCGGAATGGCTATGGAAATGCCATGATAGGTAGGTATGGTGGCTGTTTTGAGAAAGGTATATGGTGGGTGTATGGTACCGGCGAGAGTTGCGTGGTACAAGAGAGGCTAGCAATGGTGGAAGGGTGAGAGTGTGTATAATCCATGGACTCAACATTATTCATAAAGAACTCACATACTTATTGCAAAAATCTACAAGTCATCAAAACAAAGTACTACACGCATGCTCCTAGGGGAAGGGTTGGTAGGAGTTAACCATCGCGCGATCCCGACCTCCACACAAAGGATGACACTCAATGAAATACCTCATGTTTCAAATTTGTCACACAACGGTTACCATACGTGCATGCTACGGGACTTGCAAACCTTAACACAAGTATTTCTCAAATTCACAACTACTCTACTAGCATGACTCTAATATCACCATCCTCATATCTCAAAACAATCATCAAGTATGAAACTTCTCATAATATTCAATGCACTTGTATGAAAGTTTTTACTATACCCATCTTGGATGCCTATCATATTAGGACTAGTTTCATAACCAAAGCACATTACCATGCTGTTCTAAAAGACTCTCAAAAGGATATAAGTGAAGCATGAGGGATCAATAATGTCTACAAAATAAAACCACCACCGTGCTCTAAACGATATAAGTGAAGCACTAGAGCAAAACTATCTAGCTCAAATGATATAAGTGAAGCACATGGAGTATTCTAATAAATTCTAAACCATAATTATCTCTCTCAAAAGGTGTGTCCAGCAAGGATGATTTTGGTAAAATAAAAAGCAAAGACTCAAATCATACATGACGCTCCAAGCAAAACACATATCATGTGGTGAATAAAAATATAGTCTCGAGTACAGTTACCGATAGATGAAGACGAAAGAGGGGATGCCTTCCCGGGGCATCCCCAAGCTTAGGCTTTTGGTTGTACTTGAATTTTACCTTGGGGTTCCTTGGGAATCCCCAAGCTTAGGCTCTTGCCACTCTTTGTTCCATACTCCCTCAAAGCCATATTAAAACTTGAAAACTTCACAACACAAAACTTAGCCAAAAATCTCGTGAGCTCCGATAGGATAAGAAAACAAACCACCACTCAAAGGTACTGTAATGAACTCATTATTTGTTTATGTTGGAATTAAACCTACTGTATTCCAACTTATGTATGATTCATACCCCCCGATACTACTCATAGATTTATCAAAATAAGCAAACAACACATGAAAAACAGAATCTGTCAAAAACAGAACAGTCTGTAGTAATCTGTAACTTTCGAATACTTCTATAACTCCAAAAAAATTGAAATAAATTGGTAAACGTGCGGAATTTGTCTATTAATCATCTGCAAAAAGAATCAACTAAATAGCACACTCCAGTAAAAAATTACAGCCAATCTCGTGAACGCTAAAGTTTCTGTTTTTTACAGCCTAATCACATAAACTTTACACAAGTCTTCCCAAAGGTTCTACTTGGCACAAACACTAATTAAAACACAAAACCACATCTAAAGAGAAGCTAGATGCAATATTTATTCCTAAACAGAAGCAAAAACAAAGAAAATAAAATTGGGTTGCCTCCCAACAAGCTCTTTCTTTATAGCCATTAAGATAGGCTTGCGAATTCAATGATGCTCTCATGAAATATATAAATTGAAGCACAAAGAGAGCATCATATAGCATGTGAAAATCACATCTAAGTATAACATACTTCCTATGCATAGGCATTTTATAGGAAAACAAATTAGCAAGACAAGCAAGATCTTGCATATGCAACGAAGAAAAAAGAAACAATAGCAATCTTAACATAACGAGAGGTAATTTAGTAACATGAAAATTTCTACAACCATATTTTCCTTTCTCATAATAATTGCATGTAGGGTCATAATCAAATTCAACAATATAGCTATCACATAACATATTCTCAACACGATCCACATGCATGTGAAGTTGACTCTCTTCCAAAATAGTGGGATTAACATTAACTAAAGTCATGACCTCTCCAAACCCACTTTTATCAAAAAATTCATAAGATTGAACATTCTCCAAATATGTGGGATCTAAAGTTGACACTCTTCCAGACCCACTTTCAATATTATTGCAAACATTATTATCAATCTCATATATATCATGGGGCTTAAATAAGTTTTCAAGATCGTAAGAAACATCACCCCAATCATGATCATTGCAACAAGTAGTGGACATAATATTACTAGCATCCCCAAGCTTAGGGTTTTGCATATCATTAACACAATTGACATTAATAAAATTTACAATAGTATCATTGCAATCATGTTTTTCATTAAAAGATCTATCGTGAATCACTTCATAATTTTCTTCTTTTAACACTTCGTCACAATTTTCGGACTCACGAATTTCAAGTAGAACCTCATAAAGATAATCTAGTGCACTTAGCTTACTAGCAATTGGTTCATCATAATTGGAACTCTTAAAAAGATTAGCCAGTGGATGAGGATCCATAATTTAGCAAGCGAAGATGCAAGCTAATAGAGGGCACATAGCAACACAAGCAAAGAGAAAGGCGAACGAAAAAAGGGCGAATAAAACGGCAAAGGTGAAGTGGGGGAGAGGAAAACGAGAGGCAAATAATGTAGTGCGAAGGATAAGGGTTTGTGATAGGTACTTAGTATATGACTTTTGCGTAGATCTCCCCGGCAACGGCGCCAGAAATTCTTCTTTCTACTTCTCGAGCTTGCGTTGTATTCCCTCGAAGAGGAAATGGTGATGCAGCACAGTAGCGTAAGTATTTCCCTTAGTTTTTGAGAACCAAGGTATCAATCCAGTAGGAGACCACGCGCGAGTCCCTCGCACCTGCACAAACAAATAAGAAATTCGCAGCAAACGCGATAAGGGGTTGTCAATCCCTTTACGGTCACTAACGAAAGTGAGATCTGATAGATATGATAGTATAATATTTTTGGTATTTTGGATATAAGAACAGAAAGTAAATAAAGCAAAGTAAAGTAGATGGAAGTTTAATATGTCGAGAATAGACCCGGGGGCCATAGGTTTCACTAGTGGCTTCTCTCATGATAGCAGACCGAAACGATTCTGCATCTACTACTATTACTCCACACATCGACCGCAATCCAGCATGCATCTAGAGTATTAAATTCATAAGAACAGAGTAATGCTTTAAGCAAGATGACATGCTGTAGAGGGATAAACTCAAGCAATATGATATAAACCCCATCTTTTTATCCTCGATCGCAACAATACAATGCGTGCCTTGCTGCCCCTGCTGTCACTGGGAAAGGACATCGCAAGATTGAACCCAAAGCCAAGCACTTCTCCCATTGCAAGAACTATAGATCTAGTAGGCCAAACCAAACCAATAATTCGAAGAGACTTGCAAGGATATTATAATCATACATAAAAGATTTCAGAAAAGAATCAAATATTGTTCATAGATAATCTTGATCATAAACCCACAATTCATCGGATCCCGACAAACACACCGCAAAAAGATTACATCGAATAGATCTCCTCGAAGATCGAGGAGAACTTTGTATTGAGATCCAAAAAGAGAGAAGAAGCCATCTAGCTAATAACTATGGACCCGAAGGTCTGTGGTAAACTACTCAGAACTCATTGGTGAGGCTATGGTGTTGATGTAGAAGCACTTAGTGGTAGATCCCCCCTCTGGCGGAGCTCCGGAACAGGCCCCAAGATGGGATCTCACGGGAACAGAAGGTTGCGGCGGTGGAATTAGGGTTTCGTATGTTGCCTCGATGTTTTCAGGGTACGTGGACTTATATAGGAGGAAGAAGTACGTCGGTGGAGCAACGTGGGGCCCACGAGGGTGGGGGGCGCGCCCTGCCCCCTCGTGGGCACCTCGTTTCTTCTCTGACTTGGCCCTCAAGTCTCTCGTGAAGATACGGTTCCAAAAATAACTCTCCCGAAGGTTTCATGCCGTTTGGACTTCGTTTGATATTCCTTTTCTGCGAAACGCTGAAATAGGCAAAAAAACAGCAATTTGCACTGGGCCTTGGGTTAGTAGGTTAGTCCCAAAAATAATATAAAAGTGTATAATAAAGCCCATTAAACATCCAAAACGGAATATATAATAGCATGGAACAATCAAAATTATAGATACGTTGGAGACGTATCAGCCTTCACCACCATCTTCACTACGCCTTCTGATACGTCCAAAACGTATCTATAATTTCTGCTTGCTCCATGCCTCTTTTGGGTGATATTGCTATAATATTTATACACTTCCATACACTTTTGATCATATTTGGACTAACCTATTAACTCAGTGCATCCCAGTGCCAGTTTCTGTTTTCGGTTGTTTTTGTATTTCGGGTTTTCACATTACGAGAACTGCCAGGAAAAATCCAGAAAAAATATATAAAAAATCAGCGTTCCGGAAGCTTCCATGCGGCCAAAGTAGGGCCCGAGGGGACCCATAGGGGCTCCAGGCGGCCTGGCCACGCGGCCCCCCTGGGCCGCGCCGGGGGGGGCCCCTGGGCACCCCTGACCCCCTCTGACGACCCCCTTTGGCATATATTTAAGGTCCGTCGAGGAAACCCTGATTCCGGACCCCTTTTCTCCAGACGCGATTCCGATCTCCGCCGCCATCACCATCAAGCTTCGGGGGACCAGAATTCCTGCGCCGGCACCCTGCCGGGACGGGGAAGTGCCCCCGGATTCATCTCCATCGACGTTGCTTCCTCCCTCCATGATGCGGGAGTAGTTCCTCCTCGGGGCTGAGGTTCTTACCAGTAGCTATGTGGTCAATTCTCTCTCCCATGATGTGATCTTCGTTGTGATCATAGGCTATGTTAATCTAGGGTGATCCCATGATGTTTCCCCTTCCTCTATGTATTGGATTGATGTACTCACTTGTCTTTATCTAGTATAATCCCCGAGACCAAGGTGACAGCGGTCTATTGGACAAGGATTAGAAAAGTATTTTCATGAGTGATTTCCTCTCTTGTGTGTTGATTGAAGATTGAGAGTCTCTTGGTGCTTGTCTTTGACTATCCTTTAGATATGTTGTGGTGATTGTGGGACTCTCTTTGGATGGCCGCGGTGACATTGGGAAATCCTTAGATTGAGAACTACGAACTTCGAGTTGTGCTTTTGTAGCCCTACATAATTCTCCTCCTCTCTTGACCACGAAGGAATGACCTCCGAGTGTGTCCCCTTTGCATGTTTTATGGGAAATATCATGTGATTCGATTATGTTAATGTTGTTGGGAGTTGCCACTAGTGAAAGTATGAACCCGCCTTGTTTCCACCATTGCAATACCATTTGTGCTCACGTTTACCACTTGTTTGCTTGCTGCACTTTTTATTACAGATTTATATTACTTTGCTTTGCCACTCCTATCATCCATATTTTACCATCTCTTCGCCGAACTAGTGCACCTATACAACTCCTAGTTGTATTAGGTGTGTTGGGGACACAAGAGACTTCTTGTATCTTAGTTGCAGGGTTGCTGGAGAGAGACCATCTTCAACCTCTACTTCCCTGAGTTCGATAAACCTTAGGTCATCCACTTGAGGGAAATTGCTGCTGTCCTACAAACCTCTGCGCTTGGAGGCCCAACATAGTCTACAAGAGTAGAAGCGTGTGTAGACATCAAGCTATTTCTGGCGCCGTTGCCGGGGAGGTGAGCGCTTGAAGGTATATCTTTGGATCTTGCAATTAAATCTTTTTGTTTCTTGTTTTTTATTTCACTAGTTATGTTTTTGGAAAACCTTTCTATTGGATCGTTGCTTGCGGGAGGACGCCCCACACCTGTGGTAGTTGCTCCTCCTCCTACTGAAATTGTGCCCTATAAAATACCAGCTGGTATTATCGATTATGTTTTGGCTAATCGTTATGCAGGAGACAAACATCCCGATGAACACTTGTTGTATCTGTCACAACTACGTTCATTATTTAAGCTTGCAGCTGTATCAAGGGAGTTTGTCATGAGGAAATTATTTGCCTTGTCACTGAAAGGAAAGGCATTGGAATGGTATAGGCTACTAGATGACTCTCACCTGCTGGAGTGGGAAGAGATCCAGTCTCTCTTTTACTCTAAGTTTTATCCTCTTCATGAAGTACATGAGAATAGGAATTATGTTTATAATTTTTATCCTCATGACGGAGAGAGCATAGCTCAAGCTTGGGGGAGACTGAAAACATTAATGTTAAAATGTCCTAACCATGGGCTCCCCAAAGATATTATTATTACTAACTTCTATGCGAGGCTCTCTCGACAGGATAAAGATTTGCTCGATGCTTCCTCTATGGGTTCTTTCACAAACAAAAAGATTGATGCTAAATGGGAACTCCTTGAAAGAATTCAACGCAACACTGAAGATTGGGAGATCGACAAAGGTAAAGAGTCAGGTATAATTTATGAGTATGATTGCATTAAGTCCTTTGTTGAAACTACAAGTTTTAATAAGTTTAGTGCTAAGTTTGGGCTTGATTCTCAACTCCTTGTTGATTTCCTCAAATCTTTTGCTTCACATCTTAATATGCCTAAGGAGGATTGGATCAAGTATCATAAACCTTTTAA
This sequence comes from Secale cereale, assembly GCA_902687465.1. Classification (NCBI taxonomy): domain Eukaryota; kingdom Viridiplantae; phylum Streptophyta; class Magnoliopsida; order Poales; family Poaceae; genus Secale; species Secale cereale. The sequence goes on along the minus strand of LR738713.1, from coordinate 713,183,752 downwards.
AGAGACTTGCAAAGAAAATGAAATTGTTCATGATGATTTCAACATGCATGATCCAATTCCTAAAAATGAAGTTTTATATAAGCATGTTAATTTTTGTGGAGTGGATAGACCTTGTGAAAGGCCTATGATTGAAGAAGAGAAGTATTGTAAGCAACATAAGCATGAAAGAACAATCACTTGGGTCAGAGATTTAAATGAGATTGCTAGAGAATTGTGTGACCTTTATCCTTTTACTTGTGAACTTTGCCGTATAGAGGGTCACTTTAATTTTCAATGCATGAACTTTCAAAACATAACTGTTAACCGGTTGTGTGATAACATGATCACCTTTGATCTTTATGATGAGCTTATGTTATTTTTGATGTGTGAAGAGTTATCAGAAAAGACTTCATGGCTAGATGTTAATGCCATAAGAATAAAAAACACTTTGCAAAATTGCCATCTCTATTGTGTTGTTAATTGCCATGAAAATGATTACATAGGTAAGATTATAAAGGAGGGAACTTTACCAAAGTATAAAAATGTCTCTTATATTTCTGCTAATAAAAAGGAGAGTTTCTCCCAAGTTTCCCCTATTGTTTCTAATGATAAACCAGGATATGTGGAGAAGCTTCATCTCCAACCACTCCCTCCTAAGGTGACGAAGAAGAAAAAGAAGAGGAGGAGGAAGAGGAGCAAGAAGGAAGAAGAATGGGCATCAACCTGGCCTGAGCATATTCCTCCCATCAACTTTTATCCTAACGGTTGTAAGTTTAAAGAAGAAGGTGAAGTTTATTGCCTTAATTATCATCTTGATGATACGTCCGTAGGTACTATTGAAGATGATTTTGATTATGATATGCATGTTACTTATTGTGATTGGGAAAATGATGATAATGCTGCTTATGATCTTGAAAATCTTTTTGGTACCAACTCTGAAAGTGAAGATATGGGAAGCTCTAAGCTTGGGGATGATAGGATTGCAAATCCTATCCCCACTAGTGATGTGATAATTGATAATTCTCTTGCTAGTAAGAATAAAGACAACATGTTTACAAATATAGTTGCTAGCAATGATAATGCTCTTCTCTACCATGATGATGTTATAACTCCAATCTATAGTGATTATAAAGGTGCCTATGACATAAGGAGAAATTATCCTTATGAAACTTGTCATAATCATGAAGGGAATTACTCCCTTGTTGAACACCACCCTCCTAATATACAACTAATCTATAGTGTTCAAGTTGTTTATGATAGTCCTACTCCCACTATTACCAATGAGAAAAATTATGCTTATGTGGGGAGTGAGAGTACCTTTTTGCATGTGGATCATGGTAACAATGCTTTATGTGATGCTTATATTGTTGAGTTCATCCATGATGCCACTGAAATTTATAATGAGAGAGGGAGGCTTGGTTCTAAATATCTTAATAATAAGAAGTTTCCTCTCTTTATGGTGAATATTTTGAAGTTATGCTTGTTTTGCCTTCCTATGCTAGTTGCTTCGTGCTTCAATGAATTATTCTATTAAAATATTCCTATGCATAGGAAGCATGTTAGGCTTAAATGTATTTGGCATTTGCTTCTTGATGCCTCTTTTGTTCTTCAGCTCTTATTCTTACGAGAGCATCATTAAAGTCCTATGCCTAGCTTAAAGGCATAAAAGAAAGCGCTTTTGGGAGGCAGCCCACATGAATAAATTTATATTTTGCTTTTGTTGTGTCTTGATGTTGTTTACTACAGTAGCATCATCATTGTATCTTTGCTTTTCATATTTGTGCCAAGTATAGCCTCTGATTGCTAGAAAGTTCAAAAGTTGTGAGGTGCTGTCCAGGAAACAGATTCTGTCCTTGGATAGAAAAATTCGTATAAAATCACCAGATCATCCTTTTGGTCTGAATTTTTTCGACAGCGTTCTCTATATAATTGTCTTTCGTGCGTCTGTTCTGAGTTTTTTTATTTGAGTTGCAGAAGTGCCCCGAACAAATCAATTACTACCTGCTGTTCTGTTTTTCACAGATTCTGTCCTGTTTTGCTTTTCCTTCATTTTGCAAACCAAGAGCTTGCTTTTTCTTTGCAAAAACCTTTTGGCAATCTTGAGAAACAGTAGACCTTCAAGAATATCTTTATTTCCAGCAAGGTATAATTATTTTATTATGGGTACTAACCTCGCTAATCAGATTATGATGAGTTATGTATGAAGGGAGTTTTCAAGTGTGCGAGGGAAGATGATAAAAAGATTCAGGAGTGTCAAGCGCTCAAGCTTGGGGATGCCCTCATGCACCCCCAAGAAATATTCAAGGAGACTCAAGCGTCTAAGCTTGGGGATGCCCCCGTGCATCCCCTTCTCCATCAACATTATCAGTTCGTCTTTCGTTCCACTATATTTTAATCACTTCATGTGTTATGTGCTATGCTTGGAGCGTCTTGCTTTTAGTTTTCTTTAGTTTTTCATAACGAGTCGGAACTCAGCTTTCTTTATGTGGGAGAGAAGCACGCTCCACTTCTACCTAGAACATAACATAGAATTTTCATGTCTATCCTTGCTGTGTGTGTTCTTTGTCTTTTAATAGCTACTATCATGTTCAGCTCTTAGCTTTCATGCTTATCTTTTCAAGAGCTTTTGTTTAGTTGGTTGCTTGAACTCTCTTTAATTACCATGCTCACCTTATTAAGAGAGTTTGCTTCCGTTGCATTGGTTGATATGTCTATGATAAAGATGCTACGTGCATGATGGCGCTTAGTAGTTCATGTTTTCTTATGGTTAGTCTCAAATAACTGGGGGGTTCCCAATGTGTTATTGGAATACCAACATGATTTGTTTGCCTATGATGTGGTATGGTTTAGTAATATTTTCCTTCAAGAATTTATTTTGATTGACTTGGTGTATGCTCACGCATATTTAAGACTGTAAAGAAAGTCTGTCAAGCCTTGATGATCTTTTATTTCTGAGTAGCAATATAACTTCCATGCCTGATTCAATGTTGCTTTGTCGCTCTGCATGATTATGACCGTCATTGCTCTTTTAGTTGGTCGCTCCTAGTCTTTTGCTAACCTCCACCTGTACAAAGCGGACTGACTGCTTGTGCATCCAAATTCTTTTAAACCAGTTATGCCATATGAGTCCACCATACCTTCCTACATGGTATTTACCTGCCATTCCTAACGGAGACTTTCATGTACCATCTCGAAATTATTCAAAAAAAGCATTCCTGTTTTGTGCCTCTGTTTTAGCTCATGAGGAAGTAGTAGTTAATTCATGATCTTTTTAAGTTGGACAAGCTTCACCCCAGGATTGCATGTATAATGTGCAAACCCATAATACGAGAAGGAACTGGCATTGAGTGCGCCCGGCTCAAAAAGATAATATAACAAACGGACCCTCCTTCACGCTTTGTTCATGAGAAATCAGAAAACTTTGGCAGTGATAAACAAAGGAGATTAAGAGGATGTGATCGTCCTCATTCGGGAGCCGTTCCTCGAAACTTGTCCATCTCAAGAAGTGATTGAGTTATCTGCTAGCATTCGTTGACGAAACATGCATGATCTAAAATAAATAAATTATTACCTCTGTTTTAAAACCAAGAGCTCTGGTCATGTTTTGTCTTTGCTTCCGACTACGGGTTTTCAACCTTGCCAACAAAAGCCACGCTTCGAGAGTCTCCACCTTCTTATTAAAGCACCAACTACTGAGAGCATGATTGTCATTCTGAGTGTAATGTGCATTGTCCCAAAGTAGCATTGTCTTTTGCATGATTGTGATATCGTTTATTCTGAAATCATTGTATCTAGTCATCACTTAAACCTTGGAGGTGCCCCTGCATTTATGTTTTGCTTCACTAAAGGGGGCAAGCTAGATATTACTTTATCATATTTGCACATCATGTTCATTGCAAATCTATTTGATGTTTCAGTATCATATTGTAAAACTTTCAGTTCTTTGTGAATTTCTCATGAGGCAACTTAATTACTACAGATTCATTGCCTCAGTAAGCTTTTGTCATGTGACTATGAAAAAGTCCTATATGGTTAATAGCATGTCACCACAGAAATTATTCTTGTTATCATTTACCTACTCGAGGACGAGCAGGAATTAAGCTTGGGGATGTTGATACGTCCAAAACGTATCTATAATTTCTGCTAGCTCCATGCCTCTTTTGGGTGATATTGCTATGATATTTATACACTGCCATACACTTTTGATCATATTTGGACTAACCTATTAACTCAGTGCATCCCAGTGCCAGTTTCTGTTTTCGGCTGTTTTTGTATTTCAGGTTTTCACATTACGAGAACTGCCAGGAAAAATCCAGAAAAAATATATAAAAAATCAGCGTTCCGAAAGCTTCCATGCGGCCAAAGTAGGGCCGGAGGGGACCCACAGGGGCTCCAGGCGGCATGCCCACGCGGCCCCCCCTGGGCCGCGCCGGGGGGGCGCCTGGGCACCCCTGACCCCCTCTGACGACCACCTTTGGCATATATTTAAGGTCCGTCGAGGAAACCCTGATTCCGGACCCCTTTTCTCCAGACGCGATTCCGATCTCCGCCGCCATCACCATCAAGCTTCGGGGGACCAGAATTCCTGCGCCCGCACCCTGCCGGGACGGGGAAGTGCCCCCGGATTCATCTCCATCGACGTTGCTTCCTCCCTCCATGATGCGGGAGTAGTTCCTCCTCGGGGCTGAGGTTCTTACCAGTAGCTATGTGGTCAATTCTCTCTCCCATGATGTGATCTTCGTTGTGATCATAGGCTATGTTAATCTAGGGTGATCCCATGATGTTTCCCCTTCCTCTATGTATTGGATTGATGTACTCACTTGTCTTTATCTAGTATAATCCTCGAGACCAAGGTGACAGGGGTCTATTGGACATGGATTAGAAAAGTATTTTCATGAGTGATTTCCTCTCTTGTGTGTTGATTGAAGATTGAGAGTCTCTTGGTGCTTGTCTTTGACTATCCTTTAGATATGTTGTGGTGATTGTGGGACTCTCTTTGGATGGCCGCGGTGACATTGGGAAATCCTTAGATTGAGAACTACGAACTTTGAGGTGTGCTTTTGTAGCCCTACATAATTCTCGTCCTCTCTTGACCACGAAGGAATGACCTCCGAGTGTGTCCCCTTTGCATGTTTTATGGGAAATATCATGTGATTCGATTATGTTAATGTTGTTGGGAGTTGCCACTAGTGAAAGTATGAACCCTAGGCCTTGTTTCCACCATTGCAATACCATTTGTGCTCACGTTTACCACTTGTTTGCTTGCTGCACTTTTTATTACAGATTTATATTACTTTGCTTTGCCACTCCTATCATCCATATTTTACCATCTCTTCGCCGAACTACTGCACCTATATAACTCCTAGTTGTATTAGGTGTGTTGGGGACACAAGAGACTTCTTGTATCTTAGTTGCAGGGTTGCTGGAGAGAGACCATCTTCAACCTCTACTTCCCTGAGTTCGACAAACCTTAGGTCATCCACTTGAGGGAAATTGCTGCTGTCCTACAAACCTCTGCGCTTGGAGGCCCAACATAGTCTACAAGAGTAGAAGCGTGTGTAGACATCACCTTCTCTTCAGTGCTCCTCCTCCATGCCATCCTCGTCGAAGTAGTAGGGTAGGGTGTGCATACCGTCGCGGGTGGGGAAGATGCAGTCGAAGTTTGTGAAGATGTTGTGGGTTGTGAATGCGAGGAATTTGCATCCACACCAAAACACCTTGCCGAGGAGGTAGTACACATCAAATTTGTTGGCGAAGTTGACGATGAGCCTGATCGGCGGAGTGCTGGCGTTTGGACGCACATCCTCTAGTCGGAACATCACCGGCGAGCCCGTCGGGAGGTGGGCAAAACCCGCACCGAGGAACCACTTGGCGAACTCCCTTGCACTCCTCCAGCGTGAGCATGCCCACACACGAAGCATCCTCTCCACGACGACGCCGGCCGGATACCGTCTCTCCGGCATGGTTGGTGGGAGCCGAAAGGTGGGGCTGTTGTACTGCATCCTCGCCTCGCTTTGAGAGTGCTCTGGGTTTGGATGAAGAAGAGAAGGGGGCGGCGCAAACGGATGTGTGGAGAATAGGTGGAGGGGTGGCTGGTTTAAATAGGGAAAGGGGAAAGGAAAGTGAGTAGCACCGGCCGCGCTTTGGATTTGCTACGTTCAAACGAGCCGCGTCGATCAATATGCCACCTTTATTGCCAATTGGTTTTAATTGTCGCGTTGAAAAGATGCTAGTAGATCGAAAAGTGAGAAACAACACTCTACATCGAGGAGACATGCGTGCGAGATGAGACGAACCAGCGGGAGCGACCGTCCCTGTGTCCATGGCGGCACGCGTGTAGAAACAGCCCGGTCAGTGTTCGTGGCAGCTACGTACAAAAATATGCCGGTCAGCGCATTGTGGCGGCGGGCAGCGGTGCATGCAGGTAGGCTAGCTAGACATGTCGTGCATGCATAACAGGCTTCTGTCGTTGCGGCGCGCGTACGGCCCAACGGGCCAACAGCGGCACCATCCGATGCGACCCCACTCATCAGGTCCAACGGGCGACAAAGTCAGTGCGGCCCCACTCGTCAGTGTTAACGGTCAAAGCACTGACCGGACCGCATCCACCGTTTGTCACCATTTCTGAGGGTTTCAGACAAGAGAGTGGGGAAAAGTGAGCAAATGTTAAGATCGTGGGGATGAATGAGTATGGCTAAGGAACCAAGGGCACATATGTAAAAAAAACTTTCTTTAATGCCTTTTAGCTAGGCATGATGATTTCAATGATGCTCGCATAAAAGATAAGGGTTGAAACATAAAGAGAGCATCATGAATCATAAGTTCCTCTCTCATAATAATTTTCAGTAGCATCATGAATAGATTGATCAATATAGCCATCACATAAAGCATTCTTTTCATGATCCACAAGCATAGAAATTTTACTACTCTCCACATAAGCAAATTTACTCTCATGAATAGTAGTGGGAGCATCATATGAAACTCGAATACTATAAATTGTTTTCACATTAAAAGAGTGATGTTCAGTAAAAGGATATTCAAAATTGTGACAATAATTATCACTACTTTTTATAACATAAGTATCATCACAATAATCATCATAAGTAGCAAGTTTGCTCTCATCATAGATAGGGGGCATGCAATCATCATAGCAAATTTGATCATCCAAAGTAGGGGAACTAAAAAGATCATCCTCATCAAGCATAACATCCCCAAGCTTGGGACAAACATTAATTGCAGCAAATAAATTCTAAAACATGTCATTCTCATCAAACATAGCATCCCCAAGCTTGTGGCTTGGCATATCCTAAGCATAATCACTCTCATCATTAATAGTATGAATAGCACCAACGGTATAACAATTGCTATCATCATAATTTCCCAAGTTGGTGCCAACAAGAATTCCAAGATTATAAGTATCATTATCTTCCCAACCATAATCATCACAACAAGCAATAGGCATAACAAAATCATCATCCATAGTGCTCTCGTACATAGTGCCATAAGACAAGGAAGCAATATCATCATCAAGTGCATCATCTTCCACAATTATTTTTGATTCATTTTCATGAGGCACAACAATAATAGGAGCAACATTATTTGTCAAAGATACCTTTTTACCTCTCTTATTTCTTCTTTTCTTCTTCTTCACCACATCATGTGTGGGTTTAATAAAAAAATCAAGCTTCTTATTGATGAGATTGGTTGAATAGGGAGCTCCTCCTCATCACCTATCACATTACGGGAGACAATAGGAGGGAAAGTGGAAATATTTACCCTTTCATTAGTATTCCTTTTATATTCTATTAGTTTTCCCATCTTTCGATAGTTGGCATTATAAGCATTTTCATTGCAATTTACCACACGAAACATATATATTTCTTTCATGCTAGTTTCAACATGGTCTGTGAGTATGAATGCTTCAAACCAACTATTCTTATGTGTCAATTCTTCACATCCCAAATATAAACAAAGTTCGTTGTAAAGTTCAACGGTGATCAAGTTATTGCAATATTTGGACATGATTCGGTCATGAAAAAGTATGCATTGGAAATTAAGGTGACCAACTTTATTGCAAAGCTCACAAGTAATAGGATAAAGAGAACATAATTTTGTAGCAAACTCATCTATCACTTTGAGCCATCGATTGGTTTCATAATTTATATGATTCTTGCAAAATCTATTATCCCTATGAGGCATGTCTTCACAAAGTCTTTCCACACCACAAAAGTTGACATGGTTACAAGAAACATTTTTCTCATGACTAGTGCAATAATCATTAGCATTTTGGATATTCAAAGAATTCATACTAACAACATTGCAATCATGCTCATCATTCAAATGTTTCGTGCCAAACATTTTATTGACTTCTTCTTCTAACAATTGATCACAATTTTATGATCCATCATTTTCAAGAAAGATATTATAAAGATGATTAATAATATGATGCAACCTAAATTCCATTTTTTAGTTTTCTTTTACAAAACCAAACTAGTGATAAAACAAGAAACTAAAAGATTCGATTGCAAGATCTAAAGATATACCTTCAAGCACTCACCCCCCTAGCAACGACGCCAGAAAAGAGCTTGATGTCTACTACATAACTTGTTCTTGTAGAGTCGTGTTGGGCCTCCAAGCGCAGAGTTTTGTAGAACAGTAGCAAAATTCCCTCAACTGGATGACCTAAGGTTTATCAATCCGTGAGAGGTGTAGGATGAAGATGGTCTCTCTCAAGCAACCCTGCAACCAAATAATAAAAAGTCTCTTGTGTCCCCAACACACCAAATACAATGGTAAATTGTATAGGTGCACTAGTTCGGAGAAGAGATGGTGATACAAGTGTAATATGGATAGTAAATATGAGTTTTTGTAGTGTGAACAATAAGAAACAGCAAGGTAGTAAATAGTAAAATGGAGCACAAACGGTATTCCAATGATATAAAATGAGGCCAAGGGTGCATACTTTCACTAGTGCAATATCTCAACAATGCTAACATAGTTGGATCATATGATTATCCCTCAAAGTGCAATAAAGAATCACTCCCGAGTTCCTATTAGCGGAGAACAAAAGATAGAAATTGTAGGGTACGAAACCACCTCAAAACTATTCTTTCGGATCAATATATCCTAGAGTTCGTACTAAAATAACACAAAGTTATTATTTCCGATCGTTCTATCCAAGAGTTCGTACTGAAATAACACCATATGACACACATCAACCAACTCTAATGTCACCTAGATATTCCAATGTCACCACAAATATCCATGAGTTGATTCTATGATATGCATCAAACAACTTCATGATCATAATATTCAATCCACACAAAGAACTACAAGGAGACCCCAAAGTTTCTATCGGAGAAAAGATAATAAAAACATGCATCAACCCCTATGCATAGATTACCCCAATGTCACCGCGGGAATCCGCAAGTTGAGTGCGATAACATACATCAAGTGAATCAATATGATACCCCACTGTCACCTCAAGTATTCATACCGCAAGACATACATCATGTGTTCTCAAATGTGAACATTCAATCCGACATGACAAAACTTCAAAGGGTAAAGATTCAATTCATCACAACAAGAGTAGTGAGGGGAGAAACACCATATGATCCATCTATATTAACAAAGCCCGTGATATATCAAGATCGTGACATCTCGAGATCGCACGAGAGAGAGATTAAACACATAGCTCCTGGTACAAACCCTCAGCCCCGAGGGTGGACTACTCCCTCCTCAGCATGGTGGCCGCCGAGATGATGAAGATGGCCACCGGTGATGATTTCCCCCTCCGGCGGAGTGCCGAAAAGGGCTCTAGATTGGATCTTTTGGACTACGGAGCCTTGCGGCGGCGGAACTTCTGATCTAGGTTCACCCCAAGGGTTTTCGGAATATTTGTGAATTTATAGGGTCAATAGGGGGTGCGGGAGGCCATCGAGGTGGGCACAACCCACCTGGGTTGTGGCCCCCTCGGGGCACCCCCCAGGTGTAGCTCTGACCCATCCTGGGTGTTCTGGCCCATAAAAATCTCCAAAAAGTTTCACGGTATTTGGACTCCATTTGATATTGATTTCCTGCGATGTAAAAACAAGCAAAAAATAGCAACTGGCACTGGGTCAATAGATTAGTCCCAAAAAAATTGATATAAAGTTGCTATAAAATGATTGTAAAACATCCAAGAATGATAATAAAACAGCATGAATACTTCATAAATTATAGATACGTTGAGACGTATCATGGGGAGGTAGGGGAGCAGCTTGGACAGGGGCGGCGGCGCCGACGGCGTGCCGGCTCCAGCGCGAAGGCGGGAACTGTACGGGCCTCGGAGATCCCAACCATGGGCCTGGTATGTTCCTGCTATTGCGTCTGGTTAACTACCGTCGTTGACGGTGGAGGTGGGGAACTCTCGCGTGCCGACGGTGCTGCTGCCCTAGTCCCGGCTCCTCTTCTTCATTGTGCAGGCCATGCTTCGCGGTGCCATGGTGAGACAACTTGGGAAGCTTCATGGCCGGGTTGGCGCGGGATGGTGGTTAGTTTGGTGGCGAGCTCCAGAGTGCCTGAGGTGAAGGTTGGGATCGGGAGAAATCCTTGTTGGCTTGGCCGACACCGACGCGGTGGCGCATGAGGATGCCGCCGAACCTTCCTGGAGGGCATCGGGGCTACCCTTCCTCTCTCCTCTCCGCGTACCGGGGGAAACCCTTGGCAGCAGCGTCGTCGTCACGTCCCTTCTTGGAGGTGTTGATTGGTACCGGTGATTCGGAGGCTCGGAGCTTGGGTGGGCGATCTCCGGTGGATGCAGTTTCCACGAGGCTTTTTTGTTTTTTGTCGATCCGCCGTTGTCGGCACTTGTTTCTCTTGTATTTTCTCTTTCATTTCTTTTGGGCGTGACTGTGCTGCTTCCGCCCCAGCACCTATCGTTGGTTGCCTCGGTTGGTTGCTTTGTATATAAAGTAGGGGGAAACCTTTTTTCAGAAATGGTACGCGGTGTTTGTCAGGAGGGCACAAGGGGTTTAGAGTTCATGGGAAGCTTGTAGTGAACAAGTTGCACCTTATAACGACAACATCCATAAAGGGTTTAAGACTAGGCAGGCGGCAGAAGAAGCTTATGCCAACTATGTGATGTGGTCGAAGTTGGCAACGTTGCAGTTGCCAAGGCAGCGCAACGCCTTGCGGTGAAGAACTTTATCATCATCGTGTAGTTCCTCGCCATTGCAGTGATGTGGCGTTGGTGTGCTAGATGTGATCATGTGTAAGGTAACCTCACCCCATAGGGTACAAGGTTAGCACATCTTGCACCATGTGTACAACCAAACAACGTACTTATGTGTGAGTTCAGACAATGCGGAGAACCAAACACCATAAGCCAAGCTATCCCTAATGTGTGAGAACTAAATAAGGGCAACCAAACATCATGCACTAAGCTATCCCCTAATGCGTGAGAACTAAATACGGGCAAACAAACAGATTGCAGATGTTAGTTTATAGGTTAGATTTGCTCAACCAGCCTCATGTGAGTCGAACTTGAGCTAGCCAGGCCCGGCTGCTACGGCTGACAAACACGCCATTCTTGCCTTCACATCTTTGCGTCGTAGCATATGCGCACACACACACACCGACATATGCTCGTAGGGAGGGATCGATTTGGTCAATCTATATGCACATCATGGCATCAAATGGGAATTAATTAATCGATTTGATGTGGTTGGCCCATGCATCCACATGCTCGAGGTCCACTCTATCTAAGAAATTATTGGTTATTTTCCTACATTGTATGCTTTACTTGCCGGACACGACGATTCGGTGCCCGAGCCCAGATGCTCCTGAAATCGGCGGTGGCCGTTCCTGGCTCAAGATCCGTAAAAATTCGTTGTGACATAACTGATGCGATTTAAGCGGAAAAGGGGTGGACCGGGATATACGGTAGCGAACAGTGTTGCCTACGCGGGACCAGGTCGTACAGGGGGGACGTCTGACGTGCGAAAATATGTTGGGCCGTCGACCAGAACGTTGGCTCTGTGATTGAGCCGCCTATCTGATGTCTACACATGCTTCTATTCTTGTAGACTATGTTGGGCCTCCAAGCGCAGAGGTTTGTAGGACAGCAGCAATTTCCCTCAAGTGGATGACTTAAGGTTTATCGAACTCAGGGAAGTAGAGGTTGAAGATGGTCTCTCTCAAGCAACCCTGCAACTAAGATACAAAAAGTCTCTTGTGTCCCCAACACACCTAATACAACTAAGAGTTGTATAGGTGCACTAGTTCGGCGAAGAGATGGTAAAATATGGATGATAGGAGTGACAAAGCAAAGTAATATAAATCTGTAATAAAAAGTGCAGCAAGCAAACAAGTGGTAAACGTGAGCACAAATGGTATTGCAATGGTGGAAACAAGGCCTAGGCTTCATACTTTCACTAGTGGCAACTCCCAACAACATTAACATAATCGAATCACATGATATTTCCCATAAAACATGCAAGGGGGACGCACTCGGAGGTCATTCCTTTGTGGTCAAGAGAGGACGAGAATTATGTAGGGCTACAAAAGCACACCTCAAAGTTCGTAGTTCTCTATCTATGGATTTCCCAATGTCACCGCGGCCATCCAAAGAGAGTACCACAATCACCACAACATATCTCCAGGATAGTCAAAGACAAGCACCAAGAGACTCTCAATCTTCAATCAACACACAAAAGAGGAAATCACTCATGAAAATATTCTTCTAATCCATGTCCAATAGACCGCTGTCACCTTGGTCTCGGGGATTATACTAGATAAAGACAAGTGAGTACATCAATTCAATACATAGAGGAAGGGGAAATATCATGGGATCACCCTAGATTAACATAGCATGTGATCACAACGAAGATCACATCATGGGAGAGAGAGATAACCACATAGCTACACGTACAAGCCCTCAGCCCCGGAGAAGACTACTCACACATGGACATGGTGATGAGGAGCTTGATGGTGGTGTTGATGGAGAGGTGCAGCCCCGCGAGGAGGAGGCGACCGGCGGCAGCCGTGGCGGCGACGGCAGCCCTCCGGGGCGGCGGCGGCCCTAGGGGGCAGCGGCTCCTTGGCCCCCCTTCTTCCTTGTGGATGGTGCTGTAATGGTGCCTGGGAGGAGGAAAAATCGTGGCTCTTGGTGACCTAGGTTTTACTCTCTTTATATAGACTCTCGGATTCCCGTCATCAGATTTTGGGCTTCAGTAAAACGGGCTTTTCTCGTCCGTCCGGACTCCGATTTGGACGAATTTTATATCCAGAAGCATCCTCTCGAAATTCCCCACAACTTTTGCGACTAGACTTTTTCCTTTTGACGTCGTCCTCGGGCCGGAACGTGACCATCTTCAAAAATCGTTCTCAGACAGATTTCAGGAAAGTCAGAGTCCTACTCCAATACGACTCCTTTTGCGTTTTTGTCAATTTCCAAGTAATTCCTACACAATAAAGTGTAAAACAAGAACATTGTGCACTTTTACAACCATTAGTAGGTTAGTCCAAATATGATCAAAAGTGTATGGAAGTGCATAAATATCATAGCAATATCACACAAAAGAGGCATGAAGCAAGCAGAAATTATAGATACGTTTTGGACGTATCAACATCCCCAAGCTTAATTCCTGCTCGTCCTCGAGTAAGTAAATGATAACAAGCATAATTTCTGTGATGACATGCTATCAACCATATAAGAACTTTTCACAGTCACATGAAAAATGCTTACTGAGATAACGAATCTTTAGTAATTAAGTTGCCTCATGAGAATATCACAAAGAACTGAAAGTTTTACAATATGATACTGTAACACCCAATATATTTGTAATGAGCATGGTGTGCAAACATGACAAAGTGATACCTCGCTTGCCCCCTTTGGTGAAGCAAAACATAAATGCAGGAGCACCTCCGAAGTTTAAGTGACGACTAGATACAATGATTTCAGAATAAGTGATATCACAATTATGCAGAAGACAATGGTACTTTGGGACAATGCACATTACACTCAGAATGACAATCATGCTCTCAATAGTTGGTGCTTTGAAGAAAGAAGGTGGAGACTTAACATAAAAGTAAAAGAATGGCCCTTCGTAGAGGGAAGCAGGGATTACTCATGTGCTAGAGCTTTTTATTTTGAAAACATAGAAACAATTTTGTCAACGGTAGTAATACTTCATATGTGTTATGCATAAGACATCCTATAAGTTGCAAGCCTCATGCATCGAATACCAATAGTGCCCGCACCTTGTCCTAATTAGCTCGGATTTCCATGGATTATCATTGCATTACATATGTTTCAACCAAGTGTCACAAAGGGGTACCTCTATGTCACCTGTACAAAGGTCCAAGGAGATAGATCGCATTTGATTTCTCGTTTTTGATAGATCTCAACTTGAGGACATCCATACCGGGACAACATAGAAAATAGATAATGGACTCCTCTTTAATGCTTAAGCATTCAACAACAGATAATATTCTCATAAGAGATTGAGGATTAATGTCCAAGCTAAAACTTCCACCATGATACATGGCTTTGGTTGGCGGCCCAATGTTCTTCTCTAACAATATGCATACTCAAACCATTCAACTCATGGCAAATCACCCTTACTTCAGACAAGACGAACATGCATAGCAACTCACATGATATTCAACAAAAGTGTAACAGTTGATGGCGTCCCCAGAAACATGGATACCGCTCAACAAGCCACTTATAAGAAATAAGATACATAAGCGACATATTCTTTACCACAATAGTTTTTAAGCTACTTTCCCATGAGCTATGTATTGCAAAAACAAGGAATTATTTTGAAGGTTTTAAAGGTAGCACATGTAAATTTACTTGGAGTGGCGGTGAAATACCACATATAGGTAGGTATGGTGGACTCATATGGCATAACTGGTTTCAAGGATTTTGGATGCACAAGCAGTCAGTCCGCTTAGTATAGGTGAAGGCTAGCAAAAGACTGGGAGCGACCAACTAAGAGAGCAATGATGGCCATAATCATGCAGAGCGACAAAGCAACATTGAATCGGGCATGGAAGTTATATCACTACTCAGAAATTAAAGATCATCAAGGCTTGATAAACTTTCTTTACAGTCTTAAATATGCGTGAGCATATGCCAAGTCAATCAAAATAAATTCTTGGAGGAAGATATCACTAAACCATACCACATCATAGGCAAACAAATCATGCTGGTACTTCAATAACACATTAAGAACCCCCAGCTATTTGAGACTAACCATAAAAAAACATGAACTACTAAGCACCATTATGCACATAGCATTTTTATCATAGACATATCAACCAGTGCCACAGAAGCCAACTCTCTTAACAAGATAAGCATGATAACTCAAGAGAGTTCCAGAAGCAACAGCAAAGATAAGCATGAAAACTAAGAGCTAAGCATGACAGCAGCTATGAAAATATAAAGAACACACACAGCAAAGATAAGCATAAAAATCCTATGTTGTGTTCTAGGTTGAAGTGGAGCGTATTTCTATCCCAAACAATGAAGGCTAGGATCTAACTTATTATGAACAGCAAGCAAAGCTAAAGAAAACTAAAAAGGAAACTAAGAGCAAGACGCTCCAAGCATAGCACATAACGCATTAAGTGATTAAAATATAGTGGAACGAAAGACGAACTGATAATTGTTGATGGAGAAGGGGATGCATGGGGGCATCCCCAAGCTTAGACGCTTGAGTCTTCTTGAATATTTCTTGGGGGTGCACGGTGGCATCCCCAAGCTTGAGCGTTTGACCCTCCTGGATCTTCTTTTATCATCTTCCCTCGCACACTTGAAAACTCCCTTCATACATAACTCATCATAATCTGATTAGCGAGGTTAGTACCCATAATAAAATAATTTTTCCCTACTGGAAATAAGGATAATATTGAGGAGCTACTGTTTCTCAAGATTGCCAAAAGGTTTTTGCAAATAAAAAGCAAGCTCAAGGTTTGCAAAACGAAGAAAAGGCAAAACAGGACAGAATCTGTGAAAAACAGACCAGCAGGTAGTAAATAATTTTTTCGGGGCACTTCTGCAACTCAAATCAAAAAACTCAGAACATACGCCCGAAAGCCAATTGTATAGAGCACGCTGTCAAAACAATTCAGACCAAAAAGATGATCTGGAGATTTTATACGAATTTTTCTGTCCAAGGACAGAATCTGTTTCCTGGGCAGCATGTCACAACTTTTGAACTTTCTTGCAATCGGAGGCTAAACTTGGCACAAAGCTGAAATATAAAGATACAATGATGTTGCTACAGTAGTAACAAACATCAAGACCACTAAAAACTGAAAGAACAAACTGAAAGCAAGGATAACAAGGGTTGTCTCCCTAGAGCTCTTTCTTTATAGCCATAAAGATAGGCTTAAGACTTTAATGATGCTCTCGTAGGAATAAGAGTTGAAGAGCAAAAGAGAGCATCAAGAAGCAAATATCAAACACATTTAAGCCTAACATGCTTCCTATGCATAGGAATATTGCAATAGAATAATTCATTGAAGCACAAAGCAATAAGCATAGGAAGACAAAACAAGTGCAGCTTCAAAACCTTCAACATAAAGAGAGGGAACTTGATATTATTGAAATATCTATAAGCATATGTTCCCTTTTCATAATAATTTTCAGTGGGATCACGAATAAACTCAACAATATAAGCATCACATAAAGCATTGTTACCATGATCCACATGCAAAAAGGTACTCTTACTCTCCACATAAGCATAATCTTTCTCATTGGTAATAGTGGGAGTAGGACTATCATAAACAACTTGAACACTATAGATTAATTGTGTATTAGGAAGATGGTGTTCAACAAGGGAGTAATTCCCTCCATGATTATGATAAGGATAATTTCTCCTTATGTCATAGGTACCTTTATAATCACTATAGATTGGAGTTATAACATCATCATAGTAGAGAAGAGCATTATCATTGCTAGCAACTATATTTGTAAACATGTTGTCTTTATTCTTACTAGCAAAAGAATTATCAATTATCACATCACTAGTGGGTAAAGGATTTGCAATCCTATCATCCCCAAGCTTAGAGCTTTCCATATCATCACTTTCAGAGTTGGTACCAAAAAGATTTTCAAGATCATAAGTAGCATTATCATCATTTTCCCAATCACAATAAGTAACATGCATATCATAATCAAAATCATCTTCAATAGTACCTACGGACGTATCATCAAGATGATAATTAAGGCAATAAACTTCACCTTGTTCTTTAAACTTACAACCGTTAGGATAAAAGTTGATGGGAGGAATATGCTCAGGCCAGGTTGATACCCATTCTTCTTCCTTCTTGCTCCTCTTCCTCCTCCTCTTCTTTTTCTTCTTCTTCACCTTAGGAGGGAGTGGTTGGAGATGAAGCTTCTCCACATATCCTGGTTTATCATTAGAAACAATAGGGGAAACTTGGGAGAAACTCTCCTTTTTATTAGCAGAAATATAAGAGACATTTTTATACTTTGGTAAAGTTCCCTCCTTTCTAATCTTACTTATGTAATCATTTTCATGGCAATTAACAACACAATAGAGATGGCAATTTTGCAAAGTGTTTTTTATTCCTATGGCATTAACATCTAGCCAAGAAGTCTTTTCTGATAACTCTTCACACATCAAAAATAACATAAGCTCATCATAAAGGTCAGGGGTGATCATGTTATCACACAACTGGTTAACAGTTATGTTTTGAAAGTGCATGCATTGAAAATTAAAGTGACCCTCTATACAGCAAAGTTCACAAGTAAAAGGATAAAGGTCACACAATTCTCTAGCAATTTCATTTAAATCTCTGACCCAAGTGATTGTTCTTTCATGCTTATGTTGCTTACAATACTTCTCTTCTTCAATCATAGGCCTTTCACAAGGTCTATCCACTCCACAAAAATTAACATGCTTATATAAAACTTCATTTTTAGGAATTGGATCATGCATGTTGCAATCATCATGAACAATTTCATTTTCTTTGCAAATCTCTTTAAAAGGTTCATGATGCTTGATCCAACCCTCCTTAGGCATATTAAGATGTGAAGCAAAAGATTTGAGGAAATCAACAAGGAGTTGAGAATCAAGCCCAAACTTAGCACTAAACTTATTAAAACTTGTAGTTTCAACAAAGGACTTAATGCAATCATACTCATAAATTATACCTGACTCTTTACCTTTGTCGATCTCCCAATCTTCAGTGTTGCGTTGAATTCTTTCAAGGAGTTCCCATTTAGCATCAATCTTTTCGTTTGTGAAAGAACCCATAGAGGAAGCATCGAGCAAATCTTTATCATGTCGAGAGAGCCTCGCATAGAAATTAGTAATAATCATATCTTTGGGGAGCCCATGGTTAGGACATTTTAGCATTAACGTTTTCAGTCTCCCCCAAGCTTGAGCTATGCTCTCTCCGTCATGAGGATAGAAATTATAAACATAATTCCTATTCTCATGGACTTCATGAAGAGGATAAAACTTGGAGTAAAAGAGAGACTGGATCTCTTCCCAATCCAGGTGAGAGTCATCTAGTAGCCTATACCATTCCAATGCTTTTCCTTTCAGTGACAAGGCAAATAATTTCCTCATGACTCCATCTCTTGTCAAACCTGAAATCTTAAACAACTCACAAAGTTCTGTAAGTTTCAACAAATGAATACTAGGATTGACTGTCCCATCATAACAATCATTCCTAATTATTTCAATTATCCTAAGTGGTATTTGGAACGGGATACATTCAGTAGGTGGAGGAGACTTCTCTACCACGGGTGTGGTAAAGCGGCCTTCCCCAAGCAGCGAACTAAGAGTGCGGTTTTCCATAAACATAACTAGTGAAACTAAAAACAAGAAACGAAAAGATTTAATTGCAAGATCTAAAGATATACCTTCAAGCACTTACTTCCCCGGCAACGGCGCCAGAAATAGCTTGATGTCTACACATGCTTCTATTCTTGTAGACTATGTTGGGCCTCCAAGCGCAGAGGTTTGTAGGACAGCAGCAATTTACCTCAAGTGGATGACCTAAGGTTTATCAAACTCAGGGAAGTAGAGGTTGAAGATGGTCTCTCTCAAGCAACCCTGCAACTAAGATACAAGAAGTCTCTTGTGTCCCCAACACACCTAATACAACTAGGAGTTGTATAGGTGCACTAGTTCGGCGAAGAGATGGTAAAATATGGATGATAGGAGTGGCAAAGCAAAGTAATATAAATCTGTAATAAAAAGTGCAGCAAGCAAACAAGTGGTAAACGTGAGCACAAATGGTATTGCAATGATGGAAACAAGGCCTAGGCTTCATACTTTCACTAGTGGCAACTCCCAACAACATTAACATAATCGAATCACATGATATTTCCCATAAAACATGCAAGGGGGACGCACTCGGAGGTCATTCCTTTGTGGTCAAGAGAGGACGAGAATTATGTAGGGCTACAAAAGGACACCTCAAAGTTCGTAGTTCTCTATCTATGGATTTCCCAATGTCACGGCGGCCATCCAAAGAGAGTACCACAATCACCACAACATATCTCCAGGATAGTCAAAGACAAGCACCAAGAGACTCTCAATCTTCAATCAACACACAAAAGAGAAAATCACTCATGAAAATATTCTTCTAATCCATGTCCAATAGACCGCTGTCACCTTGGTCTCGGGGATTATACTAGATAAAGACAAGTGAGTACATCAATTCAATACATAGAGGAAGGTGAAATATCATGGGATCACCCTAGATTAACATAGCCTGTGATCACAACGAAGATCACATCATGGGAGAGAGAGATAACCACATAGCTACACGTACAAGCCCTCAGCCCCAGAGAAGACGACTCACACATGGACATGGTGAGGAGGAGCTTGATGGTGGTGTTGATGGAGAGGTGCAGCCCCGCGAGGAGGAGGCGGCCGGCGGCGGCCGTGGCGGCGGCGGCAGCCCTCCGGGGCGGCGGCGGCCCTAGGGGGCAGCGGCTCCTTGGCCCCCCTTCTTCCTTGTGGATGGTGCTGTAATGGTGCTGGTCCTCCCCTCCAAGACGGCGGCCTGGGAGGAGGAAAAATCGTGGCCCTTGGTGACCTAGGTTTCCTCTCTTTATATAGACTCTCGGATTCCCGTCATCAGATTTTGGGCTTCAGTAAAACGGGCTTTTCTCGGCCGTCCGGACTCCGATTTGGACGAATTTTATATCCAGAAGCATCCTCTCGAAATTCCCCACAACTTTCGCAACTAGACTTTTTCCGTTTGACGTCGTCTTCGGGCCGGAACGTGACCATCTTCAAAAAACGTTCTCAGACAGATTTCAGGAAAGTCAGAGTCCTACTCCAATACGACTCCTTTTGCGTTTTTGTCAATTTCCAAGTAATTCCTACACAATAAAGTGTAAAACAAGAACATTGTGCACTTTTGCAACCATTAGTAGGTTAGTACAAATATGATCAAAAGTGTATGGAAGTGCATAAATATCATAGCAATATCACACAAAAGAGGCATGGAGCAAGCAGAAATTATAGATACGTTTTGGACGTATCACTATCGTGCCTAGGTGATCCTCCCCTCCCTCACCCTAAACCACCTCCTTGTCCTTCCCCATGCTCGAATATTGTACGTCCTACGGCGGCGCTTGATACGTCTCCAACGTATCTACTTTTCCAAATCCTTTTGCCCTTGATTTGGACTCTAACTTGCATGATTTGAATGGAACTAACCCGGACTGACGCTATTTTCAGTAGAATTGCCATGGTGTTGTTTTTGTGCAGAAATAAAAAGTTCCTGGAATGACCTGAAACTCCACGGAGATTTATTTCGGAATATATAAAAAAATATCTGCAAGAAGATCCAGACCAGGGGGCCCACACCCTGTCCACGAGGGTGGGGGCGCGCCCCCTGCCTCGTGGGCCCCCTGGTGCTCCACCGACGTATCCCCAGATCCTATAAGTTCACTTTCGGGGAGAAAAAAATCAGACAAAAAGAATTATCACGTTTCACGTGACGGAGCCGCCGCCAAGCCCTAATCTCTCTCGGGAGGGCTGATCTGGAGTTCGTTCGGGGCTCCGGAGAGTGGAGATCGTCGCCATCGTCATCATCAACCTTCCTCCATCACCAATTCCATGATGCTCATCATTGTGCATGAGTAATTCCATCGTAGGCTTGCTGGACGGTGATGGGTTGGATGGGATCTATCAAGTAATCGAGTTAGTTTTGTTAGGGTTTGATCCCTAGTATCGACTATGTTCTGAGATTGATGTTGCTATGCCTTTGCTATGCTTAATGCTTGTCACTTGGGCCCGAGTGCCATGATTTGAGATCTGAACCTATTATGTTTCCATGAATATATGTGTGTTCTTGATCCTATCTTGCAAGTCTATAGTCACCTACTATGTGTTATGATCCGGCAACCCCGAAGTGACAATAATCGGGACCACTCCCGGTGATGACCATAGTTTGAGGAGTTCATGTATTCACTATGTGTTAATGCTTTGGTCTGGTGCTCTATTAAAAGGAGGCCTTAATATCCCTTAGTTTCCAATAGGACCCCGCTGCCACAGGAGGGTAGGATAAAAGATGGCATGCAAGTTCTTTTCCATAAACACGTATGACTATATTCGGAATACATGCCTACATTGCATTGATGAACTGGAGCTAGTTCTGTGTCATCCTAGGTTATAACTTCTACATGATGAATTGCATCTGACATAATTTCCCATCATCGATCCAATGCCTACGAGCTTTTCCTATATTGCTTGTTGCTTATTTACTTTTCCGTCGCTACTATTACAAAAACTACAAAAACACTACCGTTACTTTTATTGCTGCTACCGCCACTATCATATTACTTTGCTACTAAACTATCTTGCTGTAGATACTAAGTTTCTAGGTGTGGTTGAATTGACAACTCAGCTGCTAATACTTAAGAGTATTCTTTGGCTCCCCTTGTGTCGAATCAATAAATTTGGGTTGAATAATTTACCCTCGAAATCTTTTGCGATCCCCTACACTTGTGGGTTATCAAGACTATTTTCTGGCGCCGTTGCCGGGGAGCATAGCTCTATTCTTTAAGTCACTTGGGATTTATATCTGTTGATCACTATGAAGAATTGGAAGGACTCGAAAACCAATATCTTACCCTCAACTACGAGGGGAGGTAAGGAACTGACATCTAGCTCTGCACTTGATTCTCCTTCTGTTATGAGTAAACTTGTGACACCTACTCCTGCTATTGAATCTGATATTTCGTATGTTCTTGATGATGCCACTTCTGGTATGTATGATGAAACTACTTTTATGCCTGATACTGTACCACTAGGTGAATTTCTAGATGAACAAATTGCTAAGGTTAGGAAGAATGCAAATATTGAAACTGATGATATTTATGAAAATGATGATGAAGCTTCTCCCAATAGATATGAATTGCCTGTTGTTCCTGAGGGTTATGTTATGGATGAAGAAACTGCTAGAGACTTTCTTGCTTGCAACGATAGATATGATCTTAAGAAATTATTAGCTAAGCTGAAAGAAAAGTCCTTGAATGCTAGAATGAAACATGACCCTGATTTTGCTAGTTCACCTATCTGTGTTACCGATAAGGATTATGAGTTCTTTGTTGACCCTGAGTTAATTACTTTGGTTGAATCTGATCCTTTCCATGGCTATGAGTCTGAAACTGTTGTGGCACATCTTACTAAGTTGAATGATGTAGCCACCCTGTTTACCAATGATGAAAAGATTTGCTATTATTATATCCTTAAGTTGTTTCCGTTCTCGTTAAAGGGTGATGCTAACACTTGGTTTAATTCTCTTGATCCTAGTTGTGTGTGTAGTCCCCAGGATATGATGTATTACTTCTCTGCTAAATATTTTCCCGCTCATAAGAAACAAGCTGCCTTACGGGAAATATATAACTTTGCTCAAACTAAAGAAGAGAGTCTCCCACAAGCTTGGGGGAGGTTTCTCCAGTTACTTAATGCTTTGCCTGATCATCCTCTTGAGATGAATGATATACTTGATGTCTTCTATAATGGACTAACTGATGCTTCTAGAGACCACCTGGATAGTTGTGCTGGTTGTGTTTTCAGGGAAAGAATAGTTGAACAAGCTGAATTACTATTGAATAATATGTTGGCCAATGAAAATAATTGGACACTTCCTGAACCAGCCCCTAAGCCAACTCCGAAGAAAAGAGGTGTTCTATTTCTCAGTCTTGAAGATATGCAAGAGGCAAAGAAATCTATGAAAGAAAAAGGTATTAAAGCTGAATATGTTAAGAATTTACCACCTATTAAAGAAATACATGGTCTTGATAACCCGACACAGGTAGTAAAGGTAAATTCTCTTTATAGATTTGATGAAGGTGATATTCCTCGTTATAATTCTGCTAGCCAATGTTTAGATGAGTTTGACAATTTTATTGTGAAACAAGAAAACTTCAACGCTTATGTTGGTAGACAATTGCAACACAATGCTTATATGATTGAACGCTTGAGTGATTATCTGTCTAGGGCTAATGGTGAACTGAAACTTATTAGTATACATGCTTCTATGGTCACCACTCAAGTAGAACAAGTACTTAAGGCTCAGAATGATTTGCTCAATGAATTAAATAGTAAGAATAATGACTATGCTGTTAGAGTTGCAACTAGAGGTGGTCAAATGACTCAGGAACCTCTGTATTCTGAAGGCCACCCTAAGAGAATTGAGCAAGATTCTCAGAGAGCTAATTTAGATGCACCTAGTTCTTCTAAGAAGAAGAAGAAAAATGATAGGACTTTGCATGCTTCTAGTGAACCTGTAGCTGAAACACCTGAGAATCCCAATGATATATCTGTCTCTGATGCTGAGACACAATCTGGTAATGAACATGAACCTAGTGATAATATTGATGATGATGTCATGATGATGCTCAACCTAGCAATGATAATGATGTAGAGATTGAACCTGTTGTTGATCTTGATAACCCACAATCAAAGAATCAACGTTATGATAAGAGAGACTTCGTTGCTAGGAAGCACGGTAGGGAAAGAGAACCATGGGTTCAGAAACCCATGCCCTTTCCTCCGAAACCATCCAAGAAAAAAGATGATGAGGATTTTGAGCGCTTTGCTGAAATGATTAGACCTATCTTTTTGCGTATGCGTTTGACTGATGTGCTTAAAACAAATCCTTATGCTATGTATATGAAAGATATTATTACCAATAAAAGAAAGATAACTGAAGTAGAAATTTCCACCATGCTTGCCAATTACACTTTTAAGGGTGGAATGCCTAAGAAATTAGGAGATCCAGGAGTACCTACTGTACCTTGCTCCATTAAGAAGAACTATGTTAAAACTTCTTTATGTGATCTTGGAGCCGATGTTAGTGTTATACCTCTCTCTTTATATCGTAGACTTGACTTGAGTAAGTTGACACCTACTGAAATATTTTTGCAAATGGCTGATAAATCAACTGCTATACCTGTTGGTATTTGTGAGGATGTGCCTGTTGTAGTTGCAAATGTTACTATTCTAACGGACTTTGTTATACTTGATATTCCCGAGGATGATAGTATGTCTATTATTCTTGGGAGACCCTTTTTGAATACTGCAGGGGCTGTTATTGATTGCAACAAAGGCAATGTCACTTTTCATGTCAATGGTAATGAGCATACGGTATACTTTCCGAGGAAACAACCTCACGTCCACAGTATCAATTATATTGGAAAATTTTCAACTATTACTATTGGAGGTTTTGAATTTCCTCTTCCTACTACCAAGAAGACATATGACATTCTTATTGTTGGGGACATACATATCCCCATTGAGGTAACCTAGTGTTATTTGAAAATTCTCCGGTTTCATGTTATTCGGAAAGAGTTTATAAACAAGACCTGATCAACCTTGTTAATGGATTCCTTTTGATGAGCATGGGATAGGTGAATCTAGATAGCACAACCTTCTGTACCCTCTTTTTACTTTCTGTTAAATAGGATAAATAAAAGAAAAATAGTATTTTCTGTCTGTTTCCAGACTTATCCGTGCAATAAAAAATATCTCGAAAATAAAACTTCTCCAAATGCCATGAAAATGAAATGTGATTTTTTTAGAATATTTGAGGAAATATAGCACAGAACACACAGCGAGGGGAGCCAGCACCTCGCCACGAGGGTCCAGGGCGCGCCCCCTGCCTCGTGGGCCCCACGTGCCCCCCTCCACTTATTCCTGCACCCACACTCTTCTTCTTCCTCCCAAAAAAATCATCCACCAGCTCAAACCCGAGTTCTAGCTCATCTTGCTGCCATTTTCGATCTCCTTGCTCAAAGCACCATTCACCAAACTGTTTGGGGAGATAGTTCCTTGGTATGTGGCTCCTCCATTGGTCCAATTAGTTTTTGTCCTAGTGCTCTATTTATTGCAAATTTTTGATGTTGTGGTGACCTTGTTCTTGAGCTTGCATGTCAAATTTTCTTGGTCCCAAGTAGTTCTAATGCATGATATAGTCTCTAGGCACTTATAGGAGTTGTTGCTATCAATCTTATTGAGTTTGGTTAACTTTTATTTTGAGTTGCTAAAAATTTCAGAAAAATGCATAGGAAAAACTTCCAAGGTGGTTCTTCAAGGAAGCAAGAACCGAGGCTCGCGTTCCGTGAGCCGGACGATGAACCACCGAGGGATGCTGACGTACGGCCTTGTGAATTGTCGTCAGATGACTTTATGGATCAGGCTGGCATCAAGGATGAATTTTACGCTTATGTGCGCAACACTGACCTCGAGGGCTTCATACAAGATAAGTGCCCTCAATACCGTGGTTTAACTGATAGCTTTGTGAGAAGGTTTAAATTTTCATCTTCGCGTAATTCTCACACTGTACTGTTTGACCTGTATGATAAATCTTACACCATGGACTTAGAGGATTTTAATGATGCTTGTAAGCTCCCACGGTGGGGCGATATGGGTGATCCTCGCAAATCTGAATTTAGAGAATTCCTTGCTAGTATCACAGTGGGGGAATCTAGAGAAATCACACAGGCCACCATAGGGAGCATCCATTTTCCTGCTATTCATTACTTTGCTCTCTTTATTAGTAGATGCGTAAATGGTAAAGATGAGGCTTGTCATATGTGCGTCCCAGATCTCAGTGTTCTCAGGAGTGTTGTACTAGGTGATAGACAATATAACTTGGGAGCCATTGTTGCACGTAGGCTACACCATAATGGTATGTTTGGAGATTTATTTGGTAGGATTTATGCCACTCGCATAGCCCGCTTTCTTGGTGTGCCTGTGCACGAGAATGATGAACCTTTACCTCTTGCTCATTTAGATTGCCATGCCATGACTAGTCACCGGTTTATAGAGTGGGATGATCAAACCCTCAAATATCGGCTAATCTTTAACAGGCAGCATGCCATCCCTATTGTTCTTCCTGCCCCTACTTTGTTTAACTTTCAGGCAAAAGGAAGATACACTATAACTATGGAGGAGGCAAATGCTTATTATAACATGACAGAGGCAGCCCGCCTTCGAGCTGCAGCTCAGCATGCAGTAGCTGCTGCATCCCCTTACAACCCCAACTACGACTTTGTATCCATCAGGCCAATACTGGCCATAGACCAACTTAGGCCAAAAGCCTAAGCTTGGGGGAGTACGTGTTTCTCACCGACTTTACATTCATGTTCACACTCATTCTAGTTATCAGTGCTCACACTCTTTCACTGTACCATCCATGTTTAGTTTCAATTTCTTTTTCTTAGTCTTTTTCTCGTGTGCTAGAAAAACCTTAAGAAAAACAAAAACAAAATAGTTGTAGCTTCTAGCTAGTTTACTTTCTTTGCTTGTAGTAGTAGTTAAAAATGAAAACCCAAAAAGATTTCTCATTCTTCTTTTGCTTGTTGGGAGCTTTCCCGTGTAAATAGTTTCTTTTCTTTTCTTTGGGGGTTAAGAGTAGAAGACCATGATTGGAAATGCTTAGTGGCTCTCATATGCTTTATTGTTGATTTAACCTTGAGCCACATTACCTTGTCTTGCATTAATTGCCTACAGATTCCAGCTTAGTCCAATGCACGTGCACTATTATTATTATTCACACCGTTCGGTCGTGCGAGTGAAAGGCAATAAGGATGATATATGATGAACTAATTGAGATGAGAAAAGCTGGTATGAACTCGACCTCTCTTGTTTTTGTAAATATCATAGTTCATCGTTCCTGATTCAGCTTGTTATGAATGAAACATGCTTGCAATGACAATTAGAGATCATAGCTGCTTATGCCATGATTAATTAGCTGAGAGTTTATAATGGTCTATCTTGTATGCCAACATGATATTAAAATGGTTGTGATGTGGTATGATGGGGTGGTATCCTCCTTTGAACGATTTAAGTGATCTGACTTGGCACATGTTCATACATGTAGTTGAAACGAATCAACATAGCCTCCACGATATTTATGTTCATGGTGATTTATATCCTACTCATGCTTGCATTCATTGTTGATTAATTTTAATGCATGTTCATGATCGTTGTTGCTCTCTAGCTGGTCACTTCCCAGTCTCTTTCTAGCCTTCACCTGTACTAAGAGATAATACTGCTTGTGCATCCACTTCCATAAACCCCCAAAGTTATTCCACATGAGTCCACCATACCTTTCTCAGGCCCAAGATGCGATTCTATCCCGATCACGTGACACACTCGTGCTTGGGGCACAACCGCATTTTGGGCGCTTAGAAATATGGATATCATTACATCGTACCATTACATAAATACATGGGGATACAACAACTCATACAAGTCACATGAATACAACAACATCAATACAAGACATCTGACTACGTATGCAAACATGAAAGGCACATCGACATCCAACTGCTATCCTAGGCTGCCGACCAGGAACCTAGCCCAAGACTGACGAAGAAGAAGAAGAAAGAACTCCAACAAAACGTAACATCGCTCTCACATCAAGTCATCGGAAACCTGCACCTGCAACTGTTGTTGTAGTATCTGTGAGCCACGAGGACTCAGCAATCCCATAACCAGGGGTATCAAGACTAGCAAAGCTTAAAGGGTAAGGAGAGGATAGTGGTGAGGTTGCAGCAGCGGCTAAGCAAAAGTATGGTGGCTAACTTACGAGTACAAGAATAAGATGAGCATCTACGAAAACGGTCGCAAACTAGTAATGATCGCTAAAGATCCTGAACTACATACGAGCCAAACATAACCCCACCGTGTTCTCTTCTCAAAGTGAAAAGAGACAGTCACGGTTACTCACACGATTCATGTATTTTACTTCGGGTCCTCTGTCAAGTTTTCTACAACCGGACATTAACAAATTCCAATCTGCCACATAACCGCTGGCACGGCTTTCGAAAGATCATAACCCTGCAGGGGTGTACAACTTAACCCATCACAAGCTCTCACGATCAGCAGAGATAATAATAATATTACCCCTTATCTTAGGGACAGCCCGATCAGACTCGGAATCCCGGTGCACAAGACATTTCGACAATGGTAAAACAAGTCCAGCAAGACCTCTCGGCGTGCCGACACCCTGATAGTAGCCGCGCGTATCTTGTCTCAGGCCACGACCGGATGGGCGATCCTACAGGTAAAACCAGACCTCGCGTTTCCCCGTTGTGGCCCCGCAGTCTCCCCGTTTGGGACCAACACCATCGGCACTGGCCTCCTATATGTAGAAAGAATCCTCGGGTAGCGCTAACTCCCTATGCAATTAATTAATTAATTAAGTTTTTATTATGTTGCAAATAAAACCAAAGTTGGGCCTTGCTGGAGGAGTTTTATTCAAAGACGAACTGTCAAGGGGTCCCCATATACCCAACCGCGTTAGGAATGCAAAATCAAGGAACATAACGCCGGTTTATCGGCTCCTAAGGTGGCATGAGTGGAACAAAACACCGAGCAAAAGGCCAAGCCTTCCACACATTGCCAAGTATATATGTGTGTTAATATATATAAGATATATTGTGATATTCCAACAAGCCAAGCTCCAAGATGGAGCAATCTTCATCTTCACCTGCAACTGACAACGCTGTAAGAGGGGCTGAGCAAGCGGGTAACATAGCCAAACAATGGTTTTGCTGGGAAGGTGTCAAAGGTTAGAGGTTTCATGGCAACAAGGAGAGGGCTGACAAAAGATAGGTAGCGCGACATATAACGATAGCATCGAGACAACTAGCATGTCAATGATAGTAAATGTATCCAAGGTGATGGTCATCTTGCCTGAGATCCCACAAGGGAGATGAACGAGTCCATGAAGAAGACGAAGAAGAAGCCAGGAAGACGACCCAATTGTAGTCGAACGAATCCTCACGATCGCCACGGAATATGAACTAGCGAGAAGAAGCACACAACAAGGTAAACACACCACTCAAGAACATGACAAGATGCTCAACCAAGTATGGTGTAAGACAAGTCTATATGACGCAATTCATGGCAAGGGATGAAGCACACAAGAACAACACAAGCCAACAAGTTTAAATGAGGCCGGAATCAACATATAACAATTCCGGTAAGTCCTCATATGCATATTTTGAAATTGGTTCAGATCTGAACAAACCTTAAGTTAAATTTGTTAAACAGAAAGTTAACATGCACCATGATGATCTACTCGAAATTCTAGTCAAGTTTCATATAAAGTTTGTTTAAAACGGAGCTACGGCCTAGAAGATATGAGCAAAACAAGTCAAGCATGTCAAATATGCAAGATGCATCCAAACAACAAGCAAACACACTCCAAACATGTAAACAACATGATATTATGCTTTTACATGCAAAAACACACAAGTTCATAGGACACGCTCAAAATGGAGCAACGGTTCAACACATACACACGAAACAAGATATAACAACAAGCTGTCCAAAAACAGCAACATAGCAACTTGAGAGCAAGAAATAAATAAGCTACAGCAGGCTATATATGCAAACAAGGGCATGGATGGATAGAGCATAACATGGACAACAAGACATGATCATTTGACATACTAAAACATGCATGGATTTGAGTGGGGCATCAAGCAAACATGCATCGGGTTTAACAGTTTCAGACTTAGCAGTTTTTAACAAGCCCTAGAAAACAACAACAGCAAGTAGGCTACTTTACAAGCTTGTTGTAAACACCTCAAGGCATATCGTGAAAAGTGGTTTGCACCACAGCAAAGATGTCATGATTGTGCTTCTAAACATATTGACATGTTGCATAAAAAGACAAACACACCAATAGCTATGAACAAGTCAAATCAACATCTCATAACAAGTTTCAGCACTTAACAGCCACATGCACTTTTGCAACAGAGATTAACATGGCAATATGGCACATAACATGAATGCTACAGCAACCATCTTGTCGAGCACTTCAGAATGAACATTTTGACATATCACACACTCCATTTGGACCAACATGCACAAAGTTATCACATCACGAACATGCTATCATAACAACAATTCTCAGCAGTTTTAAACATATGGCACTCTGCAACGATGATTAGGGCATCAAGATGAACTCAAACAAGCATGCCACAGTACAACAATATGAAGAGCACATCACAACGAACATTTTGACATATTATATGCATAATTTGGAAAATCACACAAAAAGATACAGCCACTCAAAGTATGCATCATTTTTAAAGCAAAACAAGGACTTGGAAGAAAAGACAACCTCGGAGGGGCGGACGTGTCCGTGCCCGACCGGACACGTCCGGCGGCTGGGGCCCACAAGGCAGAGACACGGCAAAGAGAAGGGGGGGTCGGACACGTCCGGCTCCTCCGGACATGTCCGGACCAGCTGGCGCGGGACCCAGCTAGCATGGTCACGGGACGAGGGGCTCGACACGACAGCGGACGATGGCGGGATGCCGGCGGCGAGCCTGGCGCGGCTCCGGCGAAGCCCTGGGCACGACATGACGGCGGATCTGGAGCCGGGAGGTTGGATCCCGGCGGATCCGGCGAGAGCAGGGCGCGTGCGCGGGCTGGGAGGAGCTGCGGCAGCAGGGCACGGCGGGGCAGCGAGCTTGGGGTTGATGGCGCGGTTGCTGGAGAGGGAACGATGGCAAGCTTGGAGAGGAGCGTTGCGGCGGCGCACACGGTGGGGCGGGGCTGGAGGGTCCGACGAGGCTGGCCGACGGGGCACTGTGCTCCAGCGAGGAGCGTCGCCGGCGATGGCAAGGCGGCGAGGCCAGGAGGCGGCAGGGAGTGGGCGCGCGGGCCGGGGCGGCGAGCGGCTCGGGCCCCGGATGGGCTCGGGCGGGCCCTCCCGTGGGCCTAGCGGGCCTCGGCTGCGGGGAGCGGCTGGGGGACGCGTGGAGCGCCCCGAGTGGCTGGAGGCGGGGTTTTCGGCGGCTGGCGGCGGCGCTATGGGCCCGGTGGCGACAAGTGGCGGCGGGGTAGCGGTCGGGCACTGATTCTGAGGGGAATGTGGGAGGTGGCGGCGGCTGAGAGGTGAGAGGAGGGTAGGGGTAGGTTTAGGGGCTAGGGAAGTCCATTTTTGGACGTGGGGGTGTCCATTTATAGGTAGGAGGGGTTAGAGATAGGGTTTTTGTCCGTTTTCGGACCGTACGATCTCGATCGTGCGGCTCCGAGCGGAGGGGAAAGGTAGGTGGCTTAGTGGGCTGTGTAGGAGGCCTTCAGGCTGAGAGGGGAGAAGAGAGAGTGGCCCGCGGGGGTTTTCGGAGACCGAAAACGTCCGACGTTTTAACCGGCGACTAGTGCCGCTATATTTAACGATTGGGCTATCAAACGAGCTCCGAACGCGATGAAATTTCACAGGCGGTCTATGCTATAATAAGACCACACGCCAAGTTTCATCCCATTCCGAGAACATTTTTCGGCCACTCATAAAATAAATATTCGGAGGTGCCGCGGGCGCGTGCAAGTGTGTCGGGGCTCAGAACGGACAACAGAAAGGACGGGCGAACTCGGACGAATGCAAGTTTTGAAAACATGATGATGCAATGCATACGACATGGCAAAATGCAACACGTAAGCAGATGACATGGCAACGATGACGAATAACTGGCTGACACCTGGTGCATCGGTCTCAGGGTATCACAACACTCCCCTACTAACAAGAGATCTCGTCCCGAGATCTTAGGAACGAGACGGAAGGGAAAAAGGAAGAAGGTGAAACTAAAGAACCTTGAGAGATTGAACAATTTGAAAGAATGAATACGAGGGAGGAGAACGAAGTTGCAACCACTTCGTTAGACCAAGAAGAACAAGGGATATGACGAGAATCAAGGAGGTTGAAAGGCACGAAACAAGAGCTGAAGGAACAAGAATGAATTCGAAACCACTCCGGTTAATAAGAGATAGAAAGGAATTGAACGATGGAATTTGGGCAGCACTCCGGCTGAAAGTGGAAGGAATAGAACATAACCTCGAGAAGATGGAAAAATACTTGACGAGATGAACAAGAAAATGCCTCCGGAAGAATTGAAGAACGGAATGAGAAGAACGGAGAAGAAGATGACAGCTTCCAGCACGAATGAATTAAAGCATCCTTGCGAAGAAAGGATGAACGGAGTTGTTGAGAAGTCAACAACAACATAATTCACTCGATGTGGGCTTATGGAAAACATCTCAAAACTTGAGGTGAATTATGCCGTAACCAAATATTGAATAGATGAGAATGAAGAAAGGAATGCAAAACTCCATTTCAAAAGAATACGGAGAATTATTTGCACTACGAGACGCGAGAAGAATACTTGAGCTACTCCACAAGAATTTCTGAATATTGAAGAATGAATTATATCATGACGAACCTCCATGAAGAATTAAAATCGAGTGATGAAAGAGAACAACCACCGTAAGAAATTGAAATTGAGTGAATACAAGAGAATGAATCGCCGGGAAGAATAATAACTTGAGGAAATTTTAGATACAAGAGAACGAAGAGATCGCGAACTGATTAAAGAATACTTGAACGAAGCACTAGAAGAATGTGAGACAAACGAAGAGGCATCAATGACGAATATTTGGAGGACGAAATTGAAAACTGAGAACAAAGAAATCTTCTGAAATGATGGCCTTCGGAGGAACACAAAGAAAAGAATTCATGAAATACTCCGGAAAAATTAAAAGAAGTAAGGTTGAACCAATGATGAAAAGAATTAAAAACGAACTTGGAGACGGCATATGACTAATGGAATCCATACTTACGTCACACTTGAAAAGAATTTGGGAATACTCCCGGAAATTAGAAGAGTCAGGTAACATCCTGGGAAAAAACCTGTGGGTTATGAGCCCACCGAAGAGAAACACCATTGAAAAGGATTGAAAGGAGATGATGCACCGGAATGATTTAAAAGGTTGAATGAGGTGACAACCTCGAATTAAACGGAAGACAGATGAATCTCTTGAGATGTCTTCGGAACTCCGGAATAATTAAATGGCGAGAGGTGAACGAGAGAAGGGGAAAACACTTGAGCCGACGGAAAGAATATGATGAGCACTGGATACAAATTGAATTGGAACCACCAGTAAAGAAAAGAGATGAAGAATGACGAACTAGGCGAGAATTCACCAGTTGAAATAATTGATGAAAGAAAGCAAAGACTTCACACGAGTAGGATGGAT
This sequence comes from Secale cereale, assembly GCA_902687465.1. NCBI lineage: Eukaryota > Viridiplantae > Streptophyta > Magnoliopsida > Poales > Poaceae > Secale > Secale cereale. The sequence continues at coordinate 713,150,228 of LR738713.1, read as the reverse complement.
AATCGATTACGGACTCCCGCTCCGAAAAGCAAAAGGGTGGGCGGGTGGGAAAAAGAAAGACCACATCGGACGGGGAAAACGACATCGGTCGGAAAGAACCGAGGATTGAAGCAAACGACGAGGAGGGTCAAATCGACTTGTCAAGAGATGCACCAGATGAAAAGAGCAGACATCGCAACGAACGAGAACTAACCACGTGATCATAAAAAAATTGAAGGGAAGAGGAATAATTCAAAACACCTACGTCAAGATTCCTCACAAGAGCGACGAAGGGGCTGAGGAGTAAAAAGAATTCCAACTCTCCGATCTAACTAGACTCCAAAATAGTTTTTTGCTAGACTCAACAACGGCCAAACTAAGGTCAATCAAGGGGGCTCCTATGGTCGGCCGAGGCTCTGATACCAACTTGTCAGGCCCAAGATGCGATTCTATCCCGATCACGTGACACACTCGTGATTGGGGCACAACCGCATTTTGGGCGCTTAGCAAGATGGATATCATTACATCGTACCATTACAAAGGGTAAGGAGAGGATAGTGGTGAGGTTGCAGCAGCGGCTAAGCAAAAGTATGATGGCTAACTTATGAGTACAAGAATAAGATGAGCATCTACGAAAACGGTCGCGAACTAGTAATGATCGCTAAAGATCCTGAACTACCTACGAGTCAAACATAACCCCACCGTGTTCTTTTCTCAAAGTGAAAAGAGACAGTCACGGTTACTCACACGATTCGTATATTTTACTTCGGATCCTCTATCAAGTTTTCTACAACCGGACATTAACAAATTCCAATCTGTCACATAACCACGGGCACGGCTTTCGAAAGATCATAACCGTGCAGGGGTGTCCCAACTTAGCCCATCACAAGCTCTCACGATCAGCAGAGATAATAATAATATTACCCCTTATCTTAGGGACAGCCCGATCAGACTCGGAATCCCGGTGCACAAGACATTTCGATAATGGTAAAACAAGTCCAGCAAGACCTCCCAGCGTGCTGACACCCTGATAGTAGCCGCGCGTATCTCGTCTCAGGCCACGACCGGATGGGCGATCCTACAGGTAAAACCAGACCTCGAGTTTCCCCATGGTGGCCCCGCAGTCTCCCCGTTTGGGACCAACACCATCGGCACTTGCCCCCCTGTATGTAGAAAGAATCCTCGGGTAGCGCTAACTCCCTATGCAATTAATTAATTAATTAAGTTTTTATTATGTTCCGAATAAACCCAAAGTTGGGCCTTGCTGGAGGAGTTTTATTCAAAGACGAACTGTCAAGGGGTCCCCATATACCCAACCGCGTTAGGAATGCAAAATCAAGGAACATAACGCCGGTTTATCGACTCCTAAGGTGGCATGAGTGGAACAAAACACCGAGCAAATGGCCAAGCCTTCCACCCATTGCCAAGTATATAGGTGTGTTAATATAAGATATATTGTGATATTCCAACAAGCCAAGCTCCAACATGGAGCAATCTTCATCTTCACCTGCAACTAACAACGCTATAAGAGGGGCTGAGCAAGCAGCTAACATAGCCAAACAATGGTTTTGTTGGGAAGGTGTCAAAGGTTAGAGGTTTTATGGCAATAAGGAGAGGGCTGACAAAAGATAGGTAGCGCGACATATAACGATAGCATCGAGACAACTAGCATGGCAATGATAGTAAAGGTATCCAAGGTGATGGTCATCTTGCCTGAGATCCCGCAAGGAAGAAGAACGAGTCCATGAAGAAGACGAAAAAGAAGCCACGAAGATGACCCAATTGTAGTCGAACGAATCCTCATAATCGCCACGAAATATGAACTAGCGAGAAGAAGCACACAACAAGGTAAACACACCACTCAAGAACATGACAAGATGCTCAACCAAGTATGATGCAAGATAAGTCTATATGATACAATTCATGGAAAGGGATGAAGCACACAAGAACAACACAAACCAACAAGTTTAAATGAGGCCGGAATCAACATATAACAATTCCAGTAAGTCCTCATATGCATATTTTGAAATTGGTCCAGATCTGAACAAACCTTAAGTTAAAGTTGTTAAACAGCAAGTTAACATGCACCATGATGATCTACTCGTCAAGTTTCATATAAAGTTTGTTTAAAATGGAGCTACGACCTAGAAGATATGAGCAAAACAAGTCAAGCATGTCAAATATGCAATATGCATCCAAACAACAAGCAAACACACTCCAAACATGTAAACAACGTGATATTATGCCTCTACATGCATAAACACACAAGTTTCATATAGGACACGCTCAAAACGGAGCAACGGTTCAACACATACACACGAAACGAGATATAACAACAAGCTGTCCCAAAACAGCAACATAGCAACTTGAGGGCAAGAAATAAATAAGCTACAGCAGGCTATATATGCAAACAAGGGCACGGATGGATAGAGCATAACATGGACAACAAGACATGATCATTTGACATACTAAAACATGCATGGATTTGAGTGGGGCATCAAGCAAACATGGCATCAGGTTTAACAGTTTCAGACTTAGCGGTTTTTAACAAGTCCTAGAAAACAACAACAGCGAGTAGGCTACTTTACAATCTTGTTGTAAACACCTCAAGGCATATTATGAAAAGTAGTTTGCACCACAGCAAAGATGGAATGATTGTGCTTCTAAAACATATGGAGATGTGGCATAAAAGACAAACACACCAATAGCTATGAACAAGTCAAATCAGCATCTCATAACAAGTTTCAGCACTTAACAGCCACATGCACTTTTGCAACAGAGATTAACATGGCAATATGGCACCTAACATGAATGCTACAGCAACCATCATGTAGAGCACTTCACAATGAACATTTTGACATATCACACACTCCATTTTGACCAACATGCACAAAGTTATCACATCACGAACAAGTTATCATAACAACAGTTCTCAGCCATTTTAAACATATAGCACTTTTGCAATGATGATTAGGGCATCAAGATGAACTCCAACAAGCATGCCACGGTACAACAATATGAAGAGCACATCACAACGAACATTTTGACATATTATATGCATCATTTGGATAATCACACAAAAAGATACAGCCACTCAAAGTATGCATCATTTTTAAAGCAGAACAGGGACTTAGAAGAAAAGACAACCTCAGAGCGGAGGACGTGTCCGTGCCCGACAGGACACGTCCGGTGGCTAGGGCCCACAAGGCAGAGACACGGTAGAGAGAAGGGGGGGGTCGGACACGTCCGGCTCCTCCGGACATGTCCGGCCCGGCTGGCGCAGGACCCAGCAGGCAGGGTCACGGGACGAGGGGATCGACCCGGCGGCAGACGATGGCGGGACGCCGGCAGCGAGCCTGTCGCGGCTCCAGTGAAGCCCTGGGCGTGGCATGACGACGGATCTGGAGCGGGGAGGTTGGATCCCGGCGGATCCGGCGAGGGCAGGACGCGTGCGCCGGCTGGGAGGAGCTGCGGCGGCAGGGCACGGCGGGACGGCGAGCTCGGGGTCGACGGCGCGGTTGCCAGAGAGGGAACGACGGCGAGCTTGAAGAGGAGCGTTGCGGCGGCGCACATGGCGGGGCGGGGCTGGAGGGTCCGACGAGGCTGGCCGACGGGGCGTTGTGCTCCACCGAGGAGCGTCGCCGGTGATGGCGAGGCGGCGAGGCCAGGAGGCGGCGGGGAGCGGGCGCGCGGGCCGCAGCGGCGAGCGGCTCGGGCCCCGGATGGGCTCAGGCAGGCCCTCCCATGGGCCTGGTGGGCCTCGGCTGCGGGGAGCGGCTGGGGACGCGTGGAGCGCCCCGAGTGGCTGGAGGCGGGGTTTTCGGCGGCTGGCGGCGGCGCTGAGGGCCTGGCGGCGACAAGTGGCAGCGGGGCAGCGGTCGGGCACTGATTCCGAGGGGAATGTGGGAGGTGGCGGCGGCTGAGAGGTGAGAGGAGGGTAGGGGTAGGTTTAGGGGCTAGGGAAGTCCATTTTTGGACGTGGGGGTGTCCATTTATAGGTAGGAGGGGTTAGAGATAGGGTATTTGTCCGTTTTCGGACCGTACGATCTCGATCGTGCGGCTCCGAGCGAAGGGGAAAGGTAGGTGGCTTAGTGGGTTGTGTAGGAGGCCTTCGGGCTGAGAGGAGAGAAGAGAGAGTGGCCCGCGGGGGTTTTCGGAGACCGAAAACGTCCGACGTTTTAACTGGCGACTAGTGCCGCTATATTTAACGGTTGGGATATCAAACGAGCTCCGAAGGCGATGAGATTTGACAGGCGGTCTACCTATGCTATAATAAGACCACACGCCAAGTTTCATCCCATTCCGAGAACATTTTTCGGCCACTCATAAAATAAATATTCGGAGGTGTCGTGGGCGCGTGCAAGTGTGTCTGGGCTCAGAACGGACAACGAAAAGGACGGGCGAACTCGGACGAATGCAAGTTTTGAAAACATGATGATGCAATGCATACGACATGGCAAAATACAACACGCAAGCAGATGACATGGCAACGACGACGAATAATTGGCTGACACCTGGCGCATCGGTCTCGGGGTGTCACAACCTTCCTATATGCGGTATTTACCTGTCGTTCCAAGTAAATTTGTATGTGCCAAACTCTAAACCTTCAAATGAAATTCTGTTTTGTATGCTCGAACAGCTCATGTATCAACTACGGTTGTCTATATCTTCCATGCTAGGTGGGTTATTCTCACGATGAGTGGACTCCGCTCATCATTCATGAGAAAATGGCTAGTAACCGGGATGCGCAGTCCCATGCTCAAAATCATAATAATTAAACAAAACTTCCCCAGGGTTGTTGCTGGTCTGGACGGTACCCGTTGTTTCGGGCTAGCCGTGGAGTGTGTTTGTTGGTGGTTGGGGGAGTATAAACTTTACCAATCTGTTTGGGAACCGCCTATAATGTGCATAGCATGGGAGATATCGAGATTCTTGGTTGTTATGTTGACAATGAAAGTATACCGCTCAAAATGTTATTCATCTCTTTTTAAAAATCGAGCTCTGGCACCTCTACAAATCCCTGCTTCCCTCTGCGAAGGGCCTATCTATTTACTTTTATGCAGAGTCATCATCCTCTTATCAAAGAGCACCAGTAGGAGAGCACCTCTGTCATTGCATGTATTACTTTTAATTTGCATTGAGTATGATCATGACTGGATCTTTTTTACCATGAATTACAATGTCTAGTCAGTCCTTGATCTTTAAAGGTGCTCTGCATTTATGTTTTGCGGTCTCAGAAAGGGCTAGCGAGATACCATCTTGTTATATCATATCATGATTGTTTTGAGAAAGTGTTGTCATCCGAGGTTTATTATTATTGCTCGCTAGTTGATTATGCCATTGATGTGAGTAGTCTTGAGACCTGAAAGTTATTGTGAATGTGGTTAGTTCATGATCTTGCTGAAAACCTGAATGCTGGCTTACATATTTACAACAACAAGAGCAAACATAGTTTGTCAAAGTTTTTCTTTATCACTTTCAGTTTATCAACTGAATTGCTTGAGGACAAGCAAAGGTTTAAGCTTGGGGGAGTTGATATGTCTCCAACGTATCTACTTTTCCAAACCCTTTTGCCCTTGTTTTCGACTCTAACTTGCATGATTTGAATGGAACTAACCCAGACTAACGCTGTTTTCAGCAGAATTGCCATGGTGTTATTTTTGTGCAGAAATAAAAAGTTCTCGGAATGACCTGAAACTCCACGGAGATTTATTTCGGAAAATAAAAAAAAATCTGCAAGAAGATCCAGACCAGGGGGGCCACACCCTGTCCACGGGGTTGGGGCGTGCCCCCTGCCCAGGGCGCGCCCCCCTGCCTCGTGGGCCCCCTGATGCTGCACCGACGTATCCCCAGATCCTATAAGTTCACTTTCGGGGAGAAAAAAATCAGAGAAAAAGAATTGTCGCGTTTCACGTGATGGAGCCGCCGCCAACCCCTAATCTCTCTCGGGAGGGCTGATCTGGAGTCCGTTCGGGGCTCCAGAGAGTGGAGATCGTCGCCATCGTCATCATCAACCTTCCTCCATCACCAATTCCATGATGCTCGCCGCCGTGCGTGAGTAATTCCATCGTAGGCTTGCTGGACGGTGATGGGTTGGATGGGATCTATCATGTAATCGAGTTAGTTTTGTTAGGGTTTGATCCCTAGTATCCACTATGTTCTGAGATTGATGTTGCTATGACTTTGCTATGCTTAATGCTTGTCACTAGGGCCCGAGTGCCATGATTTCAGATCTGAACCTATTATGTTTCCATGAATATATGTGTGTTCTTGATCCTATCTTGCAAGTCTATAGTCACCTACTATGTGTTATGATACGGCAACCCCGAAGTGACAATAATTGGGACCACTCCCGGTGATGACCATAGTTTGAGGAGTTCATGTATTCACTATGTGTTAATGCTTTGGTCCGGTACTCTATTAAAAGGAGGCCTTAATATCCCTTAGTTTCCAATAGGACCCCGCTTCCACGGGAGGGTAGGACAAAAGATGTCATGCAAGTTCTTTTCCATAAGCACTTATGACTATATTCGGAATACATGCCTACATTGCATTGATGAACTGAAGCTAGTTCTGTGTCACCCTAGGTTATAACTTCTACATGATGAATTGCATCTGACATAATTTCCCATCACCGATCCAATGCCTACGAGCTTTTCCTATATTGCTTGTTGCTTATTTACTTTTTCGTCGCTACTATTACAAAAACTACAAAAACACTATCGTTACTTTTATTGCTGCTACCACCACTATCATATTACTTTGCTACTAAACTATCTTGCTGCAGATACTAAGTTTCCAGGTGTGGTTGAATTGACAACTCAGCTGCTAATACTTAAGAGTATTCTTTGGCTCCCCTTGTGTCGAATCAATAAATTTGGGTTGAATACTTTACCCTCGAAAACTGTTGCGATCCCCTACACTTGTGGGTTATCAGCGCTCGATTTGCACAGGCGGAATTTGGAATTGAAGATGATGGGCTTGAGTTCATGCTCGATGTTGTCCATACTCCATAGGTTAGTTCATCTTGTATGGCCAGAGATCTTGCAGTTCCAGGGGTTCGTTCGGTCCGCCGGCAGACCTGGAGAAGAAATCTGACGTCGGGTTTGGCCGCGTCGCCCATTGCCGACAGCTTTCGGGTTCCCACTGGGGGAGGAGTTTTGTTGGGTCTGGGCGCGGGCAGCAGGTCGGCTGTGCTTGCCCGGAGAGGGCATAGGTAGGGGTTCACCGGCGACCAGATGCATCTCCGACTCGGTCGGCACAATCAACCATCAGGGTCAACCCGGAGGCCCCTGATTGGACAAAAAGGTCTGTACCCAAAATCTTCCCTTTGTTGAACTGTATTTATTTCAAGTGGCTGGATATTCGTACATGGAACAATGTTTTGAAACACATAGTTGTATTCTGAAAAATTGTAGGAAACAACAGTGCATTGACTTTTTAGCAGAACCACCGTCTCCACTCTCCGTTACTAGCTAATACTCCCTCTGTTCCAATTTACTCGTCGTGGTTTTAGTTCAAATTTGAACTAAAACCACGACGAGTAAATCGGAACGAAGGGAATACTTGGTTTACCTGACTGGCAGACAAAAATTGCATTAATTGTCGTCTTTTCAGGCGAAATTAGTGAACTGAATATGTATGTTTGGAAAGTTCAGGTTACGCCTCGGCGGTGCATCACCGGACCGGACACCATGTCCTTCTAGGATGATTGCACTGGAGCAATCAATTCGAAAGTATGCAGAGAAACCTACAAAAAATTGTAATACGGCCCTCACTCGGACTGTAAACATGGGGGAAATTATGCATTGAGAAATTGAAGCTTAATTAGGATTGAACTAGAACTGATTAGTGTGTTTGACGGCAGACCAGAACAGATCTACGGAGGTGGCAATCAGCAGAGTTTATCCGGACAGTGTGCACCGGTGGTGCAAATGGCATGTGCTGAAGAAGGCAAAGGAGAGCTTGGTCCCCTGTACTGAAGAAAGCGAGCTCCAAGCTAAATTTTGTAAGGTGGTAAACCACATGTTAAATGAAGATGAGTTCGAGACGGCGTGGGTTTTATGTGCCAAGATGAAAAGCACACAACGGAGCGATATTGCCAACAACACGTTGAAGTCCTACATGCCGCCGGTGAGCCCAATAACGTCTTTGTGAGGCAGTACATGAGGCTGCAGTTTGACCTGGAGCGAGAGGAAAGTTATGAAGAGAAGTGGACTATGATTGTGAATTTTATTCCTTTGTTTGTTTTTCCAAAATCAACATTTCCAGATGCAGATTACTTAATTGGGGGTCTCTGGTGGACTGGTGGTGACTAACATGTTCCTGCCTTTCACAAGGTGGGCTTATGCAAAGAACAAATCTAGCAATTGACGGCATGCAAGCAAAATATATACAAGGGCTATGTTCGAGCAATTTGGCCGGTTGCTAATTGAGGGGGCATCATACAATGTTACTGAGGTGGTCAGGGGGGGGGGAATGATAAAATTATATTACAACACACAATACAGCAGCAAAAAGGGAGGAGTGGAGCAAGGTAGTTTACGAGGTGAACATCAAGGACAATGGATCGGAATTTAATTGCAAGTGTGGTCAATTTGAGCATACTCGGATGCTCTGTTGCCATGTTTTATGAGCAGCACATGCTACAGCCAGGCAGTTAGAGGCCTGGCTCAATTATCTTATTGTGCTAGGGGCTTAGCCCAATTATATCATTAGGAGGATTATATAAACTCATGTAAGGACCCGTTTTGAGATTAAGCAAGAAACAATCATATTTGCTCGGCCTCCTTAGGGAGCCGGGAGACCTAACCCTAGCCGCCTCTTGTCAGCCGTCGCCGCCTCCTCCCACACGCACGACGGAGCCTAGTCGTCGGCGACCGCGTGCCCAACCGCGCCCAACTCCCTCCTTCCCCTACAAACTCCGATCTAGACCCGATAGAACCCTAGTTTCTACCAGTTTGGTATCAGATAGCTTGGGTTCGATCATGTCATCGTAGCCGCCACCACCACTGCCCACCGCCGCCACCACTGCCCCACTGGCCACCATGACCAGCGCGCCTCCCCCGCCGCTGCCCGTCACCACCATTGCGCCGCTACTCTCCACCACCGCGCCGCTGGCCCCCATCACCGGCGCCCCACCTTATAGATGCCGCCTTCCTCCATCGTGACGGGCGCAGGAGTCTACACCCCGGAGGAGGTCACTGGGGTCCTCCACGACCTCGTCACAGCGGTCCAGGAGATCCGGCTATACTTGGCCAGACCCTACGGGCCGCCGCCACACCCGCCGCCGGTCGCCGCCACCGGTCCGCCGGCCATGCCGTGGTACTCGCCGCACTCGGCGGCCTCCGCGGCGTTTGTTGGGCAGCTGCAGCTGCAGCCGCCGCCTGCCACCATCCCGCAGTGGCCGCACTGGTCGTCGCCCATGGCTGCCACCACGCCGCCGTGGCTGGCCGCCGCGCTTCCCGGGCCGCTGCAGCAGCCGCTGCAGCTGCCATCCACCGCCACCACCGCCCCGCCCTGGCTGCAGTGGCAGCTGCCTCTCTTGGCGGCCTCGGCCGCTGCCGCTGCCCGGTGCAACACTGCAGCAGCCGCTGCAGCTGCAGCAGCCTCCGCCGGTCAGTCCCGGCCCCGCATCGACCGCACAGGCGGGAGTCCCGGTCCACCAGGTCTGGTTCCCGCCATTGTCGTCCCCGCTACCAGCTTGGTTGACCGAGTCGTCGTCTCAGCCGGTCTACACGATGGCCTCGGGCCCGTCGCACGTGCCGTCGCAGCAGGCGCAGTACGGCGGGTCCTCCAGCTCCGAGGGCCCCTACGTTGGCCTCGACGCGCCGTCGTTCTACGGGGGGGTGCTAGGTGGCTTCTCACCCCTCGTTGGTTACCCCAAGTGGAAGGTTTGAGATGCAGTGTAGCAGAAGTTTTCCCTTGGCAATACCAAGGATCGATTTCCCTGAGACTCCCAGTTTCAACAAGAAGGTGTCAACTGCTAACGGCGCCAGATATTAGCAATCAACGTGGACCTGCACACAGATACAAATAACTTTGCTCCCAACGAGTACAGAGAGGTTGTCAATCCCTCCGGCCTTGTAGTTTTCAAAGATCAAACGCAAGTGATAATAGTGATAGGTATAATTGCAATAGTAAGTAAAAAGCGGAAAGTAAATAGCGGATGTGATCAATGATGGTAATATGGACCGGAGTCTCATGATGTTCACTAGTGATGTCTCTCTCCCAAAAGACGATAAAACAGCTATGTGAGGTAAACGAATTACAGCTGGGCAATTGACAGGACCATGTGCGCAAACCAATGCTGACTAAGTTGCAAGAAAGGTAGAGGTTCAAAGCATGGGCGGTACGCCGAGGTAAGTAGACCGAAATCCATCTGCATCTACTACTAATCATCCACCTTGAGATATCTATCCAGAACATCTCGCTGGTATTAAGTTGCGAGTCCCACCCATAGTGTAAACTCAAAGCAACAGACAACTGCATTAAAAGAACTTTGCGTAAAGTAAACAATCCTTGCACCCGCGGGCACAAGCACCGTTATTTTCCCCCTTGTGGCAACAGCACATCCCCTAGACTCATGTTTCTGTCACTCAAACTAGTCATCGAGGGGCATGAACCCACAATCAAGCATAACGTTCCCTCTTGGAGTCACTACCTACTACTTGGCCAAAGCAATAAATAACAACGGAGAACATGCAAGAATTACTTACGAACATAAATATAAAAGAGGTGAATCAAATATATTACTCAAACACAATCTGAACATAATCTCATAATCCATCGGATCCCAGCAAACTCATCATAGCAACAGCATAAGGATTACATATGTGCCTCGATCATGTAGGGCAGCTCACCAGGACTAATTAGTGAAGCACAAGAACGGGAGGAGAACATCACATAGCTACTGGTCATGGACCCATGGTCCAAGGGAGACTACTCACAACTCATCCGGGAGGCGTCCATGGCGGTGGAGAGGCTCCCGGTGGTGATCCTCCCCTCCGGCAGGGTGCCGGGAAGAGTTCTCCTGGTGCTCCCGATCTTGGAAGCGGCGGTGGCGGCGGAACAGAGATGAGATCGCGAAAAAGAGTTCCCGTCTCGAGGGTTTCGGGAGACGCTTTAAATATATGCCAAAGGGGGGCATCAGCCGAGGCTCGGGGGGCCCAGGCGCCCCCCCCCCCCCCGGCGCGGCCCAGGGGGGGCGCGCCACCAGGGCGCCTGGGGCCCTGGTGGCCCCCCTCCGGCTGTGCTTCGGGTGCCTGGTAGCTTCTGGAACGCTGATTTTTTATATAATTTTTCTGGATTTTTTCTGGCAGTTATCGTAATGTCAAAACCCTGAAATACAAAAACAGCCGAAAACAGAAACTGGCACTGGGGTGCACTGAGTTAATAGGTTAGTCCAAATATGATCAAAAGTGTATGGAAGTGTATAAATAACATAGCAATATCACCCAAAAGAGGCATGGAGCAAGCAGAAATTATAGATACGTTTTGGACGTATCAACATCCCCAAGCTTAATTCCTGCTCGTCCTCGAGTAGGTAAATGATAACAAGGATAATTTCTGTGGTGACATGCTATTAACCATATAGGACTTTTTCATAGTCACATGACAAAGGCTTACTGAGATAATGAATCTATAGTAATTAAGTTGCCTCATGAGAAAATCACAAAGAACTGAAAGTTTTACAATATGATACTGAAACATCAAATAGATTTGTAATGAACATGGTGTGCCAATATGATAAAGTGATATCTCGCTTGCCCCCTTTAGTGAAGCAAAACATAAATGCAGGGGCACCTCCAAGGTTTAAGTGATGACTAGATACAATGATTTCAGAATAAACGATATCACAATCATGCAAAAGACAATGCTACTTTGGGACAATGCACATTACACTCAGAATGACAATCATGCTCTCAGTAGTTGGTGCTTTAAAAGAAGGTGGAGACTCTCGAACCGTGGCTTTTGTTGGCAAGGTTGAAAACCCGTAGTCGGAAACAAAAACAAAGCATGTACCAGAGCTCTTGGTTTTAAAAACAGAGGTAACAATTATTTTTTTTGATCATGCATGTTTCGTCAACGAATGCTAGCAGACAACTCAATCACTTCTTGAGATGGACAAGTTTCGAGGAACGGCTCCCGAATGAGGACGATCACATCCTCTTAATCTCCTTTGTTTATCACTGCCAAAGTTTTCTGATTTCTCATGAACAAAGCGTGAAGGAGGGTTTGTTTGTTATATTATCTTTTTGAGCCGGGCGCACTCAATGCCAGTTCCTTCTCGTATTATGGGTTTGTACATTATACATGCAATCCCGGGGAGAAACTTGTCCAACTTAAAAAGATCATGAATTAACTACTACTTCCTCATGAACTTACAACAGAGGCACAAAATAGGAATGCTTTTTTCTTTGAATAATTTCGAGATGGTACATGCAAGTCTCCGTTAGGAATGGCAGGTAAATACCATGTAGGAAGGTATGGTGGACTCATATGGCATAACTGGATTAAAAGGATGTGGATGCACAAGCAGTCAGTCCGCTTAGTACAGGTGGAGGTTGGCAAAAGACTGGGAGCTACCAACTAAGAGAGCAATGACGGTCATAATCATGCAGAGCGACAAAGCAACATTGAATCAGGCATGGAAGTTATATCGCTACTCAGAAACAAAAGATCTTCAAGGCTTGACAGACTTTCTTTACAGTCTTAAATATGCGTGAGCATACGCCAAGTCAATCAAAATAAATTCTTTGAAGGAAGATATTACTAAACCATACCACATCATAGGCAAACAAATCATGTTGGTACTCCAATAACACATTGGGAACCCCCCGGCTATTTGGGACTAACCATAAGAAAACCTGAACTACTAAGCGCCATTATGCACGTAGCATCTTTATCATAGACATGTCAACCAATGCAACGGAAGCAAACTCTCTTAATAAGATAAACATGATAACTAAAGAGAGTTCAAGCAACCAACTAAACGAAAGCTCTTTAAAAAGATAAGCATGAAAGTTAAGAGCTAAGCATGATAGTAGCTATTAAAAGACAAAGAACACACACAGCAGAGATAGACATGAAAATTCTATGTTATGTTCTAGGTAGAAGTGGAGCGTGTTTCTCTCCCACATAAAGAAAGCTGAGTTCCGACTCGTTATGAAAATCTAAGGAAAACTAAAAAGGAAAACTAAAAGCAAGACGCTCTAAGCATAGCACATAACACATGAAGTGATTAAAATATAGTGGAACGAAAGACGAACTGATAATGTTGATGGAGAAGGGGATGCACGGGGGCATCCCCAAGCTTAGACGCTTGAGTCTCCTTGAATATTTCTTGGGGGTGCACGGGGGCATCCCCAAGCTTGAGCGTTTGACACTCCTGAATCTTTTTATCATCTTCCCTCGCACACTTGAAAACTCCCTTCATACATAACTCATCATAATCTGATTAGCGAGGTTAGTACCCATAATAAAATATTTTTTCCTTGCTGGAAATAAATATATTCTTGAAGTTCTACTGCTTCTCAAGATTGCCAAAAGGTTTTTGCAAAGAAAAAGCAAGCTCTAGGTTTGCAAAATGAAGGAAAGGCAAAACAGGACAAAATCTGTGAAAAACAGAACAGCAGGTAGTAAATGATTTTTCCGGGGCACTTCTGCAACTTTAATCAAAAAACTCAAAATAGACGCACGAAAGACAATTATATAGAGCACGCTGTCGAAAAAATTCAGACCAAAAAGATGATCTGGTGATTTTATACGAATTTTTCTATCCAAGGACAGAATCTGTTTCCTGGACAGCACGTCACAACTTTTGAACTTTCTTGCAATCAGAGGCTATACTTGGCACAAAATTGAAAAGCAAAGATACAATGATGATGCTACAGTAGTAACAACATCAAGACACAACAAAAACAAAATAAAATTTATTCATTGGGCTGCCTCCCAAAAAAGCTTTCTTTTATGCCTTTAAGCTAGGCATAATGCATAGGGATCAAGTCTTATCAAGAGTAAAAGAATAGCTAGCCCGTATAACGGACTCAAAAGGTAACTTAATCTTCTTTCGAGGGAAGTGTTCCATCCCTTTCTTGAGAGGAAACTGGAATTTTATATTACCCTCTTTCATGTCAATGATAGCACCAACGATGCGTAGAAAAGGACGTCCCAAAATAATTGGACACGAAGGTTCACATTCAATATCCATAATAGTAAAATCAACGGGAACATAGTTGTCATTGACAATGATAAGAACATCGTCGATCCTCCCCAAAGGTTTCTTTATGGAAGAATCAACGAGACGAACACCAAAAGAACAAGAATCAAAAAGTTTCAATTTAAGCATATCATATATTCTTTTGGGCATAACAGAAGTACTAGCACCAACATCACATAAAGCATAGCAAGAGAAGTTATTCAACTTAATTTTTATCATAGGATCCCAACCATCTTCTAGCTTTCTAGGTATGGAGGCTTCTACTCTAAGTTTCTCCTCCCTAGCTTTGATAAGAGCATTAGTGATATGCTCTGTGAAGGCAAGGTTAATCGTGCTAGTGCGGGGATCTCTAGACATCTTGTGAAGGAAATCAATAACTTCGGTAAGAGTGCAATTGTCAAAATCAAGGTCACTACCATCAAGTAAGGTGGTAGTGGTGTCCTTTAGGTTCACTTGTTTGGTAGTTTCTATAGTCATAGCATCACCATTAATAGGTCCATCGGGACCAGGAGTGCATTGGGTGCTAAGAGTTTGGATATCCTCAACAACTTGGATAGTAGCAACAGTGTGGTGGGTAGGAAGGCTCTTAATTCTATCTTCTTCCTCCCTTTATCTAGCCCATCTCTCTTTAAGTTTAGCCATCATCCTAATATTTTTATTAATTTGCACTTGAATAGCATTAATAGGAGTGACCTTCCTCTCCTCAAGAGGAGAAGTTCTAATTTTAAGCAATTCTACCTCATTGGCTAAATTGTCTACCTTTGAAGAGAGAACACCTAGTTTGTTTAGTTTTTCTTCTACACTATTATTAAAAGCTTTTTGGGTAGTGATGAAATCTTTAAGCATAATCTCTAGTTCAGTAGTGGAGTTCCTGGTGCTAGGATAAGCATTGTTGTTCCCATAAGAATTAGAGGGGGACGGTCTAGGATTGCTACCAAAATTACTCCTATAAGCATTGTTATTAAAATTGTTTCTAGAGATAAAGTTCACATCTACTTGTTCTTGAGCAATCAAAGAATTTAAAGGAACATCAGAGGATCAATAGAAGATTGCTTCGAAAGTAGAGACATGATCAAGTCAACTTTTTCATTTAGGGAGGAAATCTCCTCGACAGAGTTTACCTTCCTACCTGTTGGAGCGCGTTCGGTGTGCCATTGGGAATAATTGGTCATCATCTCATCGAGAAGCTTTGTGGCAGCACCAAGTGTAGTTGACATAAAGGTTCCTCCCGCGGCCGAATCTAACAAGTTCCGCGAGGTAAAGTTCAAGCCTGCATAAAAAGTTTGGATAACCATCCAAGTAGTCAGACCATGAGTAGGGCAGTTCTTGATAAGAGATTTCATACGTTCCCAAGCTTGGGCAACGTGTTCATTATCCAATTGTTTAAAATTCATTATGTTACTTCTTAGTTGGATAATTTTAGCAGGTGGATAGTATTTCCCAATAAAAGCATCTTTGCACTTGTCCCATGAATCTATGCTGTTTCTAGGCAAAGACTGAAACCAAATTTTAGCTCCTCCTCTCAAGGAGAAAGGAAAAAGCTTAAGCTTAACAATATTACCATCTATTTCTTGGTACTTTTGCATATCACAAAGTTCAACAAAATTGTTCAAGTGTAAAGCAGCATCATCTCCAGCACCGGAGAATTGATCTTTCATGACTAAGTTCAGCAAAGCAGGTTTAATTTCATATGAAGGTGCTGAAGTGGCAGGTGTAGTGATAGGTGTGCAGATAAAGTCATCGTTGTTGTGACTAGTGAAGTCACACAACTTGGTGTTCTCGGTGGAACCCATAGTAGCAAGCAAGCAAGATAACTATTTTTGTGATTTTCGATAAAAGATACTAAAGCAAAAACTGAAAGGTAAACTAACAAGACTAAAAACAAAGGTAAAAGATAGCGTGCAACTCCCCTATCCTGAAGAGTGGAGTCCCCGGCAACGGCGCCAGAAATTGCTTTGCTAGGTGGCTTCTCACCCCTCGTTGGTTACCCCAAGTGGAAGGTTTGAGATGCAGTGTAGCAGAAGTTTTCCCTTGGCAATACCAAGGATCGTTTTCCCTGAGACTCCCAGTTTCAACAAGAAGGTGTCAACTGCTAACGGCGCTAGATATTAGCAATCAACGTGGACCTGCACACAGATACAAATAACTTTGCTCCCAACGAGTACAGAGAGGTTGTCAATCCCTCCGGCCTTGTAGTTTACAAAGGATCAAACGCAAGTGATAATAGTGATAGGTATAATTGCAATAGTAAGTAAAAAGCGGAAAGTAAATAGCGGATGTGATCAATGATGGTAATATGGACCGGAGTCTCATGATGTTCACTAGTGATGTCTCTCTCCCAAAAGACGATAAAACTGCTATGTGAGGTAAACGAATTATAGCTGGGCAATTGACAGGACCATGTGCGCAAACCAATGCTGACTAAGTTGCAAGAAAGGTAGAGGTTCAAAGCATGGGCGGTACGCCGAGGTAAGTAGACCGAAATCCATGTGCATCTACTACTAATCATCCACCTTGAGATATCTATCCAGAACATCTCGCTGGTATTAAGTTGCGAGTCCCACCCATAGTGTAAACTCAAAGCAACAGACAACTGCATTAAAAGAACTTTGCGTAAAGTAAACAATCCTTGCACCCGCGGGCACAAGCACCGTTGTTTTCCCCCTTGTGGCAACAGCACATCCCCTAGACTCATGTTTCTGTCACTCAAACTAGTCATCGAGGGGCATGAACCCACAATCAAGCATAACGTTCCCTCTTGGAGTCACTACCTACTACTTGGCCAAAGCAATAAATAACAACGGAGAACATGCAAGAATTACTTACGAACATAAATATAAAAGAGGTGAATCAAATATATTACTCAAACACAATCTGAACATAATCTCATAATCCATCGGATCCCAGCAAACTCATCATAGCAACAGCATAAGGATTACATATGTGCCTCGATCATGTAGGGCAGCTCAAGAGGAGTAATTAGTGAAGCACAAGAACGGGAGGATAACATCACATAGCTACTGGTCATGGACCCATGGTCCAAGGGAGACTACTCACAACTCATCTGGGAGGCGTCCATGGTGGTGGAGAGGCTCCCGGTGGTGATCCTCCCCTCCGGCAGGGTGCCGGGAAGAGTTCTCCTGGTGCTCCCGATCTTGGAAGCAGCGGCGGCGGCGGAACAGAGATGAGATCGCGAAAAAGAGTTCCCGTCTCGAGGGTTTCGGGAGACGCTTTAAATATATGCCAAAGGGGGGCATCAGCCGAGGCTCGGGGGGCCCAGGCGCCCCCCCGACGCGGCCCAGGGGGGGCGCGCCACCAGAGCGCCTGGGGCCCTGGTGGCCCCCCTCCGGCTGTGCTTCGGGTGCCTGGTAGCTTCTGAAACGCTGATTTTTTATATAATTTTTCTGGATTTTTTCTGGCAGTTCTCGTAATGTGAAAACCCTGAAATACAAAAACAGCCGAAAACAGAAACTGGCACTGGGGTGCACTGAGTTAATAGGTTAGTCCAAATATGATCAAAAGTGTATGGAAGTGTATAAATAACATAGCAATATCACCCAAAAGAGGCATGGAGCAAGCAGAAATTATACATACGTTTTGGACGTATCAGGAGGGGGCTATGGTTATCGGCCCGGCGCCGCTGCTCCGCACCGCCGAGCCGTACCCCCACGGCGGTCATAACCAGACGGCGCCGCGCTTCGCCACCTACGACGGCACCGAGAAACCCCTCAACTGGGTTAATCAGTGTGACCAATTCTTTCGGGGGTAACACACGTTCGCGTCGGACCGCACCTGGCTCGCTTCCTATCACCTCCGAGGCGCCGCACAAACTTGGTATTACGCTCTTGAGCAGGACGAGGGCGGCATGCCTCCATGGGAGCGTTTTCGCGAGCTCTGCATCCTTCTCTTCGGGCCGCCAATGCGCGGGAGCCGGCTGGCAGAGTTGGGTCGTCTCCCCTTCACCTCTACGGTGCAGGACTTCACCGACCGCTTTCAGGCCCTAGCGTGCCACGCGCCCGGCCTGACGGCTCGCCAACGGGCCGAGCTTTTCGTCGACAGTCTGTCGGATCATATCCGCGTGGACGTGGAGCTGCAGGGACCCCCAGGACCTCCAAACGGCCATGTACTACGTCGTGCGTTTTAGCGCCGCGCGATGGGCATACAGGAGGCGTCACCGTCCCGGACTGCTGGGCCGCCACCCTGGTCGGACGTTCCCGCGCAGGGTCGGCCTGCTCAGGCTTCCGCGGCACCCCTCGCCGCGACCGCGGCGCGCCCGTTCCGCCGGCTCACCCCGGCCGAGCAACTCCAGCATCGCCGCCAAGGGTTGTGCTTCAACTGCGACGAGCCCTACGTGCCCGGCCACGTCTACCCACGACTTTTTTACCTGGAGGTTGCGGACTACATTGAGGAGGCCGCCGCTGCCGGGCTCGGCGACCTACCCGCCCCAGCTACCGCGGAGGTGTTTGGCGACGGTTGATCACCTCGAGGAGTTCCGCAAGAGTTTCCTCGCCTTCCAGCTCGAGGACGAGTTGTTTGTGCAGGCGGGGAGAAATGTTATGAGCGGCACATGCTACAGCCAGGCAGTTAGGGGCCTGGTCCAGTTATCTTTTTGTGCTAGGGGCTTAGCCCAATTATATCATTAGGAGGATTATATAAACTCATGTAAGGACCCGTTTTGAGATTAAGCAAGAAGCAATCATATTTGCTCGGCTTCCTTAGGGAGCCGGGAGACCTAACCCTAGCCGCCTCTTGTCAGCCGCCGCCGCCTCCTCCCACGCGCACGACGGCGCCCAGCCGCTGGCGACTGCGTGCCCAGCCGCGCCCAACTCCCTCCTTCCCCTACAACCTCCGATCTAGACCCGGTAGAACCCTAGTTTCTACCACATGTGCTAATGTTAATTCTCTGATTTGAATTAATTGATGCCATTAACATCAGTTTTTAAATGCACAAAAACTGTGAAAAGCATATATAACACACCAAAAATGCTGGTGAATGTTTATTTTGCCAGTTACTGATTGGGACATATATTTTGCTCATATGCAGGTAATGGAAATACTTCACTTGGAAGAAATCCCGCCAAGTCACATAATGAAGTTTTGGACCAGAGATGCAAGAGACATACTTCCTGGTCACTTAGCCCATTACCAAAAAAGACAAAGCGGTGAATATGTCTTTCACATTCAGGCATGCTACACTGAACGCGCAAGCTATGGAAGTTGTTCGTATGGGGGATGTGCAAGTGATGAAGCTGAATCTTTCCAGCACATGTCTGCCGGTCTGAAAGCATTGTTGGTTAGTGGGGCGTCTATTGCAGAGAAAAGTGATGGCTTATGTTTTGAAAACCGCCTGCTGATTTTGCCTAATGGCAGGTTCGCAAGCAATGACGATGTGGATTTTGCTGGAGGCGACGAGGCTTGCCCCCTGGACTGGACAGCCCAGCCCGGTCTGTAAGTGTTAATGCCCTACAGGGACTTGTTGCGCCAGACAAGCACAAGGAGGAGTTGGGCATCCAACTAACAGCAGGGAGAAGGCACCATATGAGTTGCTGAGCAAGCGGGCCCGCAAAAAAAAAAGCATATGTTGTCGTGAGAGCATCTCCACCCGTTGGCCCCCTAGGGGGCGCCTAAAAGCGCCGCCTGCGGGTGAGCCGACGCAAAAATTGGGCCTGGGGGCGAGTTGGTCCCTAGCCGCCGGCCCCAGGGCCGCCCCCACGCGCGTTTTTAAAAATATATATATATCACAGTTCGGCGAAGTTCGGCTAAAAATACGTTAAATTTCGGTCAAACACGATAAATTTCGGCGAAGTACGTGGATTTTCATTACATTAAACTAATCTAAAAAAACTGGCTGAAGTCGTCGCCGTCATCGTCGTCGTCGGCCTTCTCCTCCTTGACGCGGGCACCCCTGCTGGACCCCTACCCGGCGTCGCCATAGCGGACTGGTGGCGGCGCGTCGTCGTCGTTGCCGTCGTTGTCGTAGATGACGACGACTCCGTCTTCGTCGCGGCCGCGTCGGCGCTCCGCGAAGCGGCGCAGAGCGGCGCACTGGCGCTCCTTCTCCTTCTCCAGCCGCTCCTTCTCCATCGCAATGGAGTCCATGCGCGCCCATTCCAGGGCCGCGTCGTCGTCGTCGAGCTCCGTCTTCAACGGCGCGGCCGGCTCCGTCTTCACCGGCGCGAGCCCCGGCTCCGTCTTTGGCTTGACGAAGCGCGGAGGAGCCGATTAGGAGGCGCGCCGGCCGCCCTCGTTGATGACGATGCCGGCGCTGCGAGTGCCGGAGGAGTGCGATGAAGATCGCGAGGAGGAAGAAGAGGAGGAGGACCCGAACCTCCGTGGCGCCCATGGCCCGGCGCGTCGGTGCTGCGACGGGGCGGCCACCCTCGCCGGGTACGCCAACGGCGGGTCGTTGCCGCCGTCGAGGTACGTCAGCACGCCCTCCAGTATGCGGCCGGGGACGCCCCACCACAGGTGGCACCCCTCGCTGTTCTTCACGCCGCCGACCACCGACGCGCCGTTGGTGGACGCCAGGCGCTGTTGCTGGCGGCGCTCGAAGTACGCCGCCCATGCCGCGTGGTTGTCGGCGGCGTACTGGGGGAGGGAGAGCTCGGCGCCGGTCAGGGAGGCGCGCACGACCTCGACCTACTCGGCGAAGTACTTGGGCTTCGCCACGGCGTCGGGCAACAGGGGAATGGGCACTCCCCCGTCGCTGAGTCGCCACCCCGTCGGCCCGGCGCGCATGTCCGGGGGCGCCGGGATGTTCGCCTGGAACAGGAGACAGGACTCCTGTTCGTGGAGCGAACGGCGGCCGAAGCCGTTGGCCGCCGCCTCGTCTCCGGGGAAACGTTCTGCCATGGCGACAGGCTCGGGAGAGGTAGAGAGGGAGAGAGAGAGGGGCTCGACGGCGGCGCTCGGGAGATGTAGACGGAGAGGGAGGGGCTGGGCGGCGGCGAGGGGCGAGTCTGGTGTGGGCACAGGCGAGTGAGACCACCGGATTTATAGCCGCTCCGTGCCCGTGTGTACGCGTGCGAGGGAGGGGAGGCGTCGGCGCGCCGTCCCGTGACGCGCCGCCCGTCAGGAAACGAGGCAGTTGGGGGAAGACGAGCCGCCGTGTCGCTGACGCGGATGGCCTGCAGCTTTTTCGCTCCAAAACAGTTCGCCCCGGCGCCCCCCAGCGCGCCGGGTTCGGCCTGAGTCCGCCGACGCTGTTTTCGGCCCAGGCCGGCGAAAATCAAGCTCCTGGGGACGCGACTGGACCATTTTTTCGGCGCCGGCGCGAAAAAATCGCCTGTGGGGGCTTTCCTGGGGGCGCGGCTGAAGATGCCGTGAAGGGCACAAGATTACCACATACCCGGAAAGAGGGGGTGTACCGAAGAAACCATGAAAACCAGATAAATGCAAGAACTGTGGAATGGAGGGACAGCACGCGGCCACTAGGTTGTCGCCGAGAAAAATAATATTTGATGCTTTATTTTTGTACTGTGCAAAAACATTGTACTGTTGAGGATTTTCTGGTGTGTTTCAGTGAGCATTTGCTCCACGCTTGTTCCTCTAGGTGACAAACATTCTTCACTTATACCGGTTGTTACCTTGCTGTGTTGTCGTAGAATAATAAAATTATTGACATCTAGATGTCTGGTAAAAATTGTTATTTTGATAATGTTGTAAGATGAGGTCCCATGGAGCGCATCACCTACACGTACATGCAAAAAGCACACGTGTCGCTGCATGTGCCTTGCTACAGTGACCAGCATTTGAACTACACCCAGGATGTGCACCGTGGCTTTCCAAATTCGAAATTCATACGTAGTAAATGTAGTTCATCAACCGCTTGGTGGCAGAGTCCATGCCCATCTCCCCGGCCCCATGGTGGCGCTCCTGTCTACACCCGTTAGCCATGGCTCCATCTCTGTTTGAATCTGCAACAAGCGGCACCACCGGCGGTGGTGCTCGACAGGGGAAGGAGGTGCTTGCCAAGTACTGCTAAATTGCAGTCTGAATCATCTCTCAACTGTGCGAAACAGATTCAGTTGGCGGAGCATACGAGCTTCGGATCAGCAACAAGCGCATGGAGCACCGCCGCCGCCATGATGGATCCTGAGGAGAAGGACGGTGCAGACGAGGTCAGCAAAGAACTATTCATATGTGCTATGATGTGCTGGTCAACAGGTTTGCACTTGTTGCAGCTACAGCTATCCGGTGACGGCGTCGGCTCAGATGAGTACAGAAAAAAACCAGGAGCCGTTCTACTACCGAATTCTGTTCCGCCTGATGCAAACGGCCAACTGCGCATTTACTGCAGCCAACCGCACGAATATTTTGGACGACATACGATGGCAGTACCCAGCTGAATACGCACCCTGGCTCAGATCCATATGCTCAACCGACGGGATGGATTTCGGGTGCATGCCTCACAAATGATCTCTCGTTTGATGCATGCCCGTAGACCGTAGTATAATGCGCAGCCCTATCCATTCAATTTTGATAATCGAGTTATCACCTCTTCGGTACTGATTGGTCCTCTCTGCTACTGTTTCTTCCGATTAATCATGCATGGACGTGAGACGGATCTTATGGACCATCGCTTGAAGATTGGGTAGCATCCATATACATCAGGTCGCCATGCACCTGACCTGCACAACCAACTAATCAATTTGGTCTCTACAGGCTGGGAGAGGCTAAGTCATTGTCACGCCGGTTTCAGAACATTTTTCAAATGCATGACCAAGATTTTAAAAAAATAATATCGCACATTTGATTAATGCACGGTAAATATATATTTTAAAACACAATGATTTTAAAAAATTATTATAAATTATATTACACGGACTAAAAAATTGAACCGAAATATTTTCATACTTTAAGAAAAGTAAAAAGCACAAAAATGAAACGAGTACAAAATAAGTAAAAAACAAAGTGAGGAAAAAAAGAATGGCAAAAATAAAAAGGGTATGCCTATGTTGCATCTAATATCTCACATCTAACATGACATCATATTACATTGTGGACCCCTCTATTTGTTTTCTTTGTTTTTTATAGTATATATACACAGAAAAGCTACAGCTCGTACAACTACATGCTCAAAAGAATTTGGCCGTTGCCGCTAAAAAAAAGCTACAGGTGCATATCTTGCTAGCTACTATAGACCAAATTGAGCTGCTTGCTTGTGTGTTTGGTCTGAGACTTGCTTTGCACGTACAAGCGAATGACAGGGATGATACCGTGGTGGGACGACGCTAGCTTGTGTGCAGACGTTATTATCCCAGCCTACGTGATGGAATTTCAGCCTCTCAAATCTAGTCGATATTTTTAATATCGCATTACGATAAGCTGTCATTTTTGAATTCTTCGCATCAAAATCTCCATTTATTTGGGAGATAGCGAAGTTTGAGTCTTCGCGTACCTCGAGGCGTTGTATGCCCATAGATACAGCTAGACAGAGACTGTGCAATAGGGCCTCATATTCGGCCGCATTGTTCGAGTCCGTGTACATAATTTGTAGAACGTACCGGGCTGTATCCCCAGTTGGAGATATCAATATTACGCCGGCCCCCAATCTGGCTAGCATTTTAGAAGCGCCAAAGTACATTGTCCAGTTGGAATATGAGCCGTGCTCTTTAGGGAGTTCGGCTTCGGTCCATTCTGCGACAAAGTCAGCCAACACCTAGGATTTAATAGTCCGGCATGGCTTATAAGATATTTCAAACAGTAAGAGCTCGATGGCCCATTTGGCTATGCGTCCAGTGGCGTCTTTATTGTTAATAATATCGTTGAGTGGTACCTCGGACGCCACTGTGATCGAACACTCTTGAAAGTAGTGTCAAAGTTTCCGAGATGACATGAAGACCGCATAGGTAATTTTCTGATAGTGGGGGTACCGTGATTTGCACGGTGTTAGAACCTTGGATACGTAGTATATGGGTTTTTGAACGGGGAATTTATGTCCCTCTTCGGCTCGTTCGACGACGAGTACGACACTCACTACCTGGTGAGTGGCTGATATATACAGCAGCATTGGTTCGCCAACTCCGGGAGCGGCTAGGATTGGATTGCTCGCTAGTAGAGTTTTTATTTCTTCCAATACAGCTGTGGTCGCATCCGTCCATTCGAAATTGTCAGTGCATCGTAGCAATCTATAAAGTGGCAATGCTTTTTCTCCTAACCTCGAGATGAAGCGGCTTAAGGCCGCTACGCAGCCTGCTAGTTTGTGCACTTGCTTGAGGTCGGTTGGTGTTTTGAGCTCTGACAAGGCTCGGATTTTAGCTGGGTTAGCTTCGATTCCTCCATGGGATACGATGAATCCTAGTAGCTTTCCGGCTGGAACGCCAAAAACACATTTTTCTAGATTGAGCCTTATGTCATATTCTTGAAGGTTGGCAAACATAAGGCGAAGATCTTCCACCAAAGTCTCGACCTGTTTGGTCTTAACGACTTCGTCGTCAACGTATGCCTCAACTGTCTTGCCAATTTGTTTTTCTAAGCATGTTTGAATCATGCGATGATATGTGGCACCAGCGTTTTTAAGTCCAAAGGGCATAGTATTGAAACAGAAAGGACCGTACGGGGTGATAAATTCCATTGTGGCCTGATCGGATTCCTTCATCTTTATCTGATGGTATCCGGAGTAAGCATCAAGGAAGCACAACGAGTCGTGTCCGGCCGTTGCATCGATAATTTGATCAATGTGAGGCAAAGGAAAGGGATCCTTGGGATAGGCCTTATTTAGGTCTGTAAAGTCGACGCAGAGGCGCCAGGATTTATCCTTCTTCGGCACCATGACTAGGTTGGCTAGCCAATCCGGATGTTTAATTTCTCTGATGGATCCGGCTTCCAATAGCTTGGCTAGCTCTTCTCCCATTGCTTGTCTTTTGGGTTCGCAAAACCGTTGCAGTGACTGCTTGACTGGTTTGAACCCTTTGATAATATTGAGGCTGTGTTCGGCCAGCCTGCGTGGGATTCCCAACATATCAAAAGGGTGCCAGGCGAATATATCCCAATTTTCCCGAAGGAAGGCGCGTAACGCGCTGTCTACCGCCGGATCCAGTTGTGCCCCGATAGACGCTGTCTTGTTAGGGTTCGTTGGGTGCACTTGGAATTTTATGATTTCATCTGCTGGCTTGAAGGAGGTAGATTTTGATCTTTTGGCGAGGATTACATCGTCCTTGTCCACCGTTGATCGTAAGGTAGTTAATTCTTTGGCCGCGAGGGCTTCGGATAATGCCTCTAAGGCTAAGGATGCCGTTTTGTTCTCGGCGCGGAGTGCTCTACCCGAATCACTTGTTAATGTGATCACTCCATTGGGCCCTGGCATTTTAAGCTTCATGTACCCGTAATTGGGTATAGCTTGAAAGCGTGAAAAAGCGTCCCGTCCTAAAAGGGTGTGGTATCCGCTATGGAAGGGAACAATGTGGAAGAGCAGTTCCTCCGACCTGTAGTTATCGAATGTGCCGAATACTACATCGAACTTAATGCTCCCCGAACACCAGGCTTCACGGCTGGGTATAATTCCTCTAAAGGTTGTGTTAGTGTGCTCAATGCGGGATTTATCGGTCTGCATTTTTGCAAGCATTTCCTCATATATGAGGTTGAGTCCGCTTCCTCCGTCCATAAGTACTTTAGTGAGGCGAAAATCGTCCACTATTGGGTCTAGTACAAGAGCTGTTGTTGCTCGGATCGGCCGGACTCGGGGTGCGTCTTCGGCAGAAAAACTAATTGTTGTGTCGCTACATGGGCTTGCAGAGCTAATTTGGTAGACCTCGGCAAGTTCGCGATTCGCTCTCTTGCGTCGGCTATTTGAGGAGAATGTCTCAAAGATAGTAAAGACACCGACGTTTTTCTCCCCTGATAAGGCGGTGATAAGGATTGCCGCACCGCTCTTAGCTACCTGCCGGAGTACCCCAACATGCTCTAAGGTAGTGGTTTGGGATATTGTCCGAGGCTGGGTGTATTTGGCAAGGTTTATCGAGCAGTTCGTCCAGTACGAACCTGCGCCTTAAAGAAGGTTTGTTCTTCTTGCCAATAGGCATATTATCGGATGATCTGCTAGGGTATGTTCGTTTAGCCTTAACAGTGTGTTATCCGAATATGGACTGTTCGAGAAGTGTGTTCTGGGCTTTCCAAGTGTTTTCTGTTGCGCGGTACTTTCGTACTAAATGCGACAGGTCTGTGAAACTCAGAATGGTTGAGGGCGTTCAAGACTCCCTCGTTCGTGTTGTTGCGGTAAAATAGGGAGACCGCCTCGTCGTCGCAGCAGTCCTTAATCTTGTTCTTGACAAGCAGGAATCTGGCCCAGAAGTGGTTGACCGTTGATACGTCCATTTTGCATCATGCTTTTATGTTGATATTTATTGCAATATGGGCTGTTATTACATGTTATGTCACAATACTTATGCCTTTTCTCTCTTATTTTACAAGGTTTACATGAAGATGGAGAATGCCGGCAGCTGGAATTCTGGGCTAGAAAAGGAGCAAACATTGGAAACCTATTCTGCACAACTCAAAAAGCTCCGAAACTCCACAAGACACCGTTCAGAAAATATAAAAAATATCTGGCGAAAGAGATTCATCAGGGGGGCCACCACCTGTCCACGAGGGTGGGGGCCCCCCCTCTCTAGGTGCGCCCCCTGCCTCGTGGGCCACCCGGTGACCCCCCCCCAATGCCCATCTTCTCCTATATGAGGTGTTTTGACCTGGAAAAAATCGAAGGGAGGCTTTCGGGACCAGACGCCGCCGTCTCGAGGCGGAACCTTGGCGGAACCAATCTAGGGCTCCGGCAGAGCTGTCCTGCCGGGGATACTTCCCTCCGGGAGGGGGAAATCGTCACCGCCGTCATCACCAACAACTCTCCCATCTTGGGGAGGGTTATCTTCATCAACAACTTCACCAGCACCATCTCCTCTCAAACCCTAGTTCATCTCTTGTATACAATCTTTGTACCCCAAACCTCAGATTGGTACCTGTGCGTTGCTAGTAGTGTTGATTACTCCTTGTAGTTGATGCTAGTTGGTTTACTTGGTGGAAGATCATATGTTCAGATCCATTATGCATATTAATACCCCTCTGATCATGAACAATATTATGTCTTGTGAGTAGTTACTTTTGTTCCTGAGGACATGGGAGAAGTCTTGCTATAAGTAGTCATGTGAATTTGGTATTCGTTCGATATTTTGATGAGATGTATGTTGTCTCTCCTCTAGTGGTGTCATGTGAACGTCGACTACATGACACTTCACCATTATTTGGGCCTAGAGGAAGGAATTGGGAAGTAATAAGTAGATGATGGGTTGCTAGAGTGACTATTATGCGTTGCTTCGTAAGGGGCTGATTTGGATCCATATGTTTCATGCTATGGTTAGGTTTACCCTAGTACTTCTTTTGTAGGTGCGGACGCTTGCATTAGAGGTTAATCATAAGTGGGAGGCTTGTCCAAATAAGGACAGCACCCAAGCACCAGTCCACCCACATACCAAATTATCAGAGTACCGAACGAGAATCAGATGAACGTGATGAAAACTAGCTTGACGATAATTCCCATGTGTCCCCGGGAGCATTTTCCTTCATATAAGAGTTTGTCAAGGCTTGTCCTTTGCTACAAAAAGGATTGGACCATCCTGCTGCACTTTATTTACTTTTACTATTTGTCACTTGCTAGCAATTACCTTATCACAAAACTATCTATTGCCGATAATTTCAGTGCTTGCAGAAAATACCTTACTGAAAACTGCCTATCATTTCCTTCTGCTCCTCGTTGGGTTCGACACTCTTACTTATCGAAAGGGCTACGATAGATCCCCTACACTTCTGGGTCATCAAGACTCTTTTCTGGCGCCGTTGCCGGGGAGTGCAGCGCCTTTGGTAAGGAAAAATTTATATAGTGTGCTGAAATTTATTGTCACTTGTTACTATGGCTCATCATCCTGTGAGGGGCTTGTTCGGGGTATCTTCACCCCAACCAAAATACCAAAGAGTTCATCCTCAACCTACTGCACCTACTGAAAATGTTTGCTTTGAAATTCCTTTGGGTATGATAGAGAAACTGCTAGATAATCCCTTTACAGGAGACGGAACACTGCATCCCGATTTACACCTAATCTATGTGGATGAAGTTTGTGGATTATTTAAGCTTGCAGGTATGCCCGAGGATGTTATCAAGAAGAAGGTCTTCCCTTTATCTTTGAAGGGAGATGCATTGACATGGATTAGGCTATGCGATGATATTGGATCATGGAACTATAATCGACTGAAGTTGGAATTTCATCAGAAGTTCTACCCCATTGATACGTCTCCAATGTATCTATAATTTTTTATTGTTCCATGCTATTATTTATGAAGTCTTGGATGTTTAATGGGCTTTATCATTCACTTTTATATCATTTTTGGGACTAACCTACTACCCAAAGGCCCAGTCCAGATTGCTGTTTTTTGCCTATTTCAGGGTTTTGCAGAAAAGGAATATCAAACGGAATGAAACCTTCGCGAGAGATATTTTTGGAGGAAATCACGCTCGGGAAACGTCAGGACCAAGTCAGGGGGCAAGGGACCAGCCCTCGAGGGTGGGGGCGCGCCCCCCTTCCCAGGGGGCGCCCCCTGCCTCGAGGCTAGCCCACACGGCCCCCGGTGCCCTTCTTCTTCCTATATATACCTACGTACCCCAGAAACTCCATACGCAGAGAGAAAACCCTAATTCCACCGCCGTAGCTTCTGTTCCCGTGGAGATCCCATCTTGGAGCCTGTTCCGGGAGGGGGATCCATCACGGAGGCCTTCATCATCATCATCATCGCCCTCACCATGAGTTGTGAGTAGTTTACCACAGACCTTCGGGTCCATAGCTAGTATCTAGATGGCTTCTTCTCTCTCTCTCTGGATCTTAATACAAAGTTCTCCTCGGTCTTCGAGGAGATCTATTCGATGTAATCTCTTTTTGCGGTGTGTTTGTCGAGATCTGATGAATTGTGAGTTTATGATCAAGGTTATCTATGAAAAATATTTGGTTCTTCTCTGAACTTTTTATGTGTGCTCATAATATCCTTGCAATTCTCTTCGAATTATTGGTTTGGTTTGGCCTACTAGATCTATAGTTCTTGCAATGGGAGAAGTGCTTGGCTTTGGGTTCAATCTTGCGGTGTCCTTTCCCAGTGACAGTAGGGGCAGCAAGGCACGTATTGTATTGTTGCCATCGAGGATAAAAATATGGGGTTTTCATCATATTGCTTGAGTTTATCCCTCTACATCATGTCCTCTTGCTTAAGGCGTTACTCTGTTCGTATGAACTCAATACACTAGATGCATGCGGGATAGCGGTCGATGTGTGGAGTAATAGTAGTAGATGCAGAATCGTTTTGGTATACTTGTCTCGGACGTGATGCCTATATACAATGATCATGCCTAGATAGTCTCATAATTATTCGCTTTTCTATCAATTGCTCGACAGTAATTTGTTTACCCACCGTAGAATACCGCTATCATGAGAGAAGCCACTAGAGAAAACTATGGCCCCCGGGTCTATTCTCAACATATCAATCTACATCTACTTTACTTTTCTTGATTTTATTTGTTGTTTTATTAAACCAAAAATACCAAAAATATAATTATCATCTCTATCAGATCTCACTCTCGTAAGTGACCGTAAAGGGATTGACAACCCCTTATCGCGTTGGCTGCGAAGTTCTTATTTGTTTGTGCAGGTGCGAGGGACTCGCGTGTAGTCTCCTACTGGATTGATACCTTGGTTCTCAAAAACTGAGGGAAATACTTACGCTACTGTGTTGCATCTCCCTTTCCTCTTCGAGGGAATACAACGCAAGCTCAAGAGGTAGCAAGAAGAATTTCTGGCGCTGTTGCCGGGGAGGCTTACAAAAAAGTCATATACCAAGTACCTATCACAAACCCTTATCATTCGCATTACATTTATTTGCCTCTCGTTTTCCTCTCCCCCACTTCACCTTTGCCGTTTTATTCGCCCTTCTTCCGCCGTGTGTGTTTCGTTCGCTTGCTTCTTGTTCGCTTGCGTGTGTTGCTTGCTTGCTTGTCATCATGTCTAGCACACCTATCATTATCACCACTCCCGAGAGTGAGGTCCTCAACTTTAAACAAAGGGAGGAAGAAACTTTAAAAGATGCCTGGTATAGAATTTGCAATGCTCAAAATAGATCTAATCGGAAGCTTTCCACTTCCGTGCTTCTTCGCAATTTTTATGTTGGCATAACTCCGTGGAATAGATTTATCTTAGATACCATTATCGGAGGGAACTTCTTGGGTAGCCACACCGTTGATTCTTATAAAGCTATGACTGAATTATTTGGCTCGCCACCTCTTTTGGTTAATGGGACCGTTTTAACTTTGGAGCATGTTATGCAAAGGTTAGAAATTATTGAGAACAAAGTTGCTACGGTAGAACTGGTAGAGAACTTGGATAGAAAAATTCACAATGAAATTACCCAATATGGATCTAAGGTAGGAGTTGTTCTGAAAAATCTTAAGGAAAGAGAACCCATAGTTAAAGAAAAGCTAGATCAGGCTACTAGAATCAATAAGCTTGAGGATGTTATCACTAATGTGGGTTCTGCTCTTTCCGCTATAAAAACCACTCCAAACACCTCTACTACTAAATTATCTAAGTTCGTGTATGTCCCTAAGGACAAGGGTGAAACATCTAGAATTGCGGACCTCAAATCCATAAGTGTTCACCCTAATTTTCTTACTTTTGCAAGAAACCCTTTTGACACTTTAGAATCTCTTGATTTCTTACCCAAGAGTTTGATTATTGTTAGGGACAAAGAAGTGCCTGAGAATCGTAAGTGCTTAATCAAAGAATTGCCTTCCAAGGATGGCAATAGCTAGATTTATCTTGTATTGTGCCTAGCTAGGGGCGTAAAACGATAGCGCTTGTTGGAAGGCAACCCAAATTTTTTTTTTGTTGCTGTTAGGGAATAAATATTGCATATAGCCTCTGATTAGATGTGTTTTCATGTTTTGTTTAGTGTTTGTTCCAAGTAGAACCTTTGGTAGGACTTGTGTGAAGTTTATTTGATCTTGCTGTGAAAAACAGAATCGTTAGTGCTCGCTAAAGTAGTCTTCAGATTTTACTGGAGCGTGCTTTTTAGTTGATTGTTTTTGCTGCTGATTAGTAG
Source organism: Secale cereale (assembly GCA_902687465.1). Taxonomy (NCBI): domain Eukaryota; kingdom Viridiplantae; phylum Streptophyta; class Magnoliopsida; order Poales; family Poaceae; genus Secale; species Secale cereale. Next base: position 713,118,901 of record LR738713.1, on the reverse strand, counting down.
ACAAGTTTCCAAATTTACCAATTTAGTTTGAATTTTTTGGAGTTCCAGAAGTAGGCGAACCCAGCAGATTACTACAGACTATTATGTTTTTGACAGATTCTATTTTTCGTGTGTTGTTTGCTTATTCTGATACATCTATGAGTAATATTGGAGGATATGAATCATAGAGAACTTGGAGTACAGTAGGTTTAACACCAATATAAACAAAGAATTAATTCCTTGTTGTACCTTTGAGTGGTGGTTTGCTTTCTCTTACTAACGGAGCTCACGAGAATTTTTTTCTAAGTTTTGTGTTGTGAAGTTTTCAAGTTTTGAGTATTGCTTTGATGGACTATGGAACAAGGAGTAACAAAGGCCCAAGCTTGGGGATGCCCATGGCACCCCAAGTAAAATCAAGATAATCAAAAGCCTAAGCTTGGGGATGCCCCGGGAAGGCATCCCCTCTTTCATCTTCATCCATCGGTAACTATACTTGGAGCTATATTTTTATTCGCAACATGCTATGTGTTTTGCTTGGAGCGTCTTGTATAATTTGAGTCTTTGCTTGTTAGTTTGTCACAATCATCCTTGCTGGACACACCTATTTGAGAGAGTTAAATATGGCCTAGAAATTATTAGAACACTCTATGTGCTTCACTTATATCTTTTGAGTTGATTAGTTTTTGCTCTAGTGCTTCACTTATATCTTTTAGAGCATGGTGGTGGTAATATTTTGTTGAAATTGTTGAACTCTCATGCTTCACTTATATATATTTGAGAGTCTATTAAAACAGCATGGTAATGTGTTTAGGCTAAAGAAACTAGTCTTCACATGATAAACATCCAATGTCAATGTAGTAAAATTTTCACACCAAGTGCATTGAATAGAATGAGATGTTGGATGCTTGATAATTGTTTTGAGATATGAGGATAGTGATATTAGAGTCATGCTAGTGAAGTTATTATGAAATTTAAGAATACTTGTGTTAAGGTTAGTGATTCCCGTATCATGCACGTATGGTGCACCGCTATGTGACGAAGTTAGAGCATGAGGTATTTGTAGAGTGCCAACCTTTGTGTGGAGATCGGGGGCGCGCGATGGTTAACTCCTACCAACCTCCCCCCTAGGAGCATGCGTTTATTGCTTTGTTTTTTATGACTCGTAGATTTTTGCAATAATTATATGAGTTCTTATGACTAATGTTGAGTCCATGGATTGTACGCACTCTCACCTTTCCACCATTGCTAGCATCTCTTGTACCGCATAACTTTCACCGGTACCATAAACCCACTATATATCCTTCCTCAAAACAGCCACCATATTGTTCCTCAAAACAGCCACCATACCTACCTATCATGGCATTTCCATAGCCATTCCGAGATATATTGCCATGCAACTTTCCACTGTTTCATTCATATGACACGCATCATATTGTCATATTGCCATGCATGATCATGTAGTTGACATCGTATTTGTGGCAAAGCCACCATGCATAATTTTTCATATATGTCGCTCTTGATTCATTGCTTATGCCGGTACACCGCCGGAGGCATTCATGTAGAGTCATACTTGTTTTAGTATCGAGTTGTAATTTCAAGTTGTAACAAAAAGTGTGATGATCATCATTACTAGAGCATTGTCCCGTGTGAGGAAAGGCCAATAAAAAAAGAGAAGGCCCAAAAAAAATATAGACAGAGGCAAATAAAAAAAAGGAGAGAAAAGCCCTTCCAAAAAAATGAGAGAAAAGAGAGAAGGGACAATTGCTACTATCTTTTTCCACACTTGTGCTTCAAAGTAGCACCATGATCTTCATTGTAGAGAGTCTCATGATTAGTCACTTTCATATACTAGTGGGAATTTTCATTATAGAACTTGGCTTGTATATTCCAACAGCTTTCTCAAATGCCCTAGGTCTTCGTGAGCAAGCAAGTTGGATGCACACCCACTAGTTTCTTTTGTTGAGCTTTCATTCATATTTAGCTCTAGTGCATCCGTTGCATGGCAATCCCTACTCACTCACATTGATATCTATTGATGGGCATCTCCATAGCCCGTTGATACGCCTAGTCGATGTGAGACTATCTTACTCTTTTTTGTCTTCTCCACAACCACTTCTATTCCACCCATAGTGCTATATCCATGGCTCACGCTCATGTATTGCGTGAAAGTTGAAAGGTTTGAAAAGAATAGAGTATGAAAACAAGTGCTTGGCTGAAATCGGGGTTGTGCATGATATGAATATTTTGTGTGATGAAGAGGGAGCATAGCCAGACCATATGGTTTTGTAGGGATAACTTCCTTTAGCCATAGTATTTTGAGAAGACATGATTGCTTTGCTAGTATTGCTTGAAGTATTGTTATTTCTTATGTCAATATAGACTTTTATCTCGAAACTTTCAGATCTGAACATTCATGCCACAATTAGGAGAATTACATTGAATAACTATATTGGTTAGCATTCCGCATCAAAAATTCTTTCTTTATCATTTACCTACTCGAGGACGAGCAGGAATTAAGCTTGGGGATGCTTGATACGTCTCCAACGTATCTATAATTTTTGATTGTTCCATGCTATTATTTATGAAGTCTTGGATGTTTAATGGCCTTTATCATTCACTTTTATATCATTTTTGGGACTAACCTACTAACCCAAAGGCCCAGTCCAGATTGCTGTTTTTTGCCTATTTCAGGGTTTTGCAGAAAAGGAATATCAAACGGAGTCCAAACGGAATGAAACCTTCGCGAGAGATATTTTTGGAGGAAATCACGCTCGGGAAACGTCAGGACCAAGTCAGGGGCAAGGGACCAGCCCTCGAGGGTGGGGGCGCGCCCCCCTACCTCGAGGCTGGCCCAAACGACCCCCGGTGCCCTTCTTCTTCCTATATATACCTACGTACCCCAGAAACTCCATACGCACAGAGAAAACCATAATTCCACCACCGTAGCTTCTGTTCCCATGGAGATCCCATCTTGGAGCCTGTTCCGGGAGGGTGATCCATCACGGAGGCCTTCATCATCATCATCATCGCCCTCACCATGAGTTGTGAGTAGTTTACCACAGACCTTCGGGTCCATAGCTAGTATCTAGATGGCTTCTTCTCTCTCTCTGGATCTCAATACAAAGTTCTCCTCGGTCTTCGAGGAGATCTATTCGATGTAATCTCTTTTTGCGGTGTGTTTGTCGAGATCCAATGAATTGTGAGTTTATGATCAAGGTTATATATGAAAGATATTTGGTTCTTCTCTGAACTTTTTATGTGTGCTCATAATATCCTTGCAAGTCTCTTCGAATTATTGGTTTGGTTTGGCCTACTAGATCTATAGTTCTTGCAATGGAAGAAGTGCTTGGCTTTGGGTTCAATCTTGCGATGTCCTTTCCCAGTGACAGTAGGGGCAGCAAGGCACGTATTGTATTGTTGCCATCGAGAATAAAAAGATGGGGTTTTCATCATATTGCTTGAGTTTATCTCTCTCCATCATGTCATCTTGCTTAAGGCGTTACTCTATTCGTATGAACTCAATACACTAGATGCATGCTGGATAGCGGTCGATGTGTGGAGTAATAGTAGTAGATGCAGAATCGTTTCGGTCTACTTGTCTCGAACGTGATGCCTATATACAATGATCATGCCTAGATAGTCTCATAATTATTCGCTTTTCTATCAATTGCTCGACAGTAATTTGTTTACCCGCCGTAGAATACCGCTATCATGAGAGAAGCCACTAGAGAAAACTATGGCCCCTGGTCTATTCTCAACATATCAATCTACATCTACTTTACTTTTCTTGCTTTTATTTGCTGTTTTATTAAACCAAAAATACCAAAAATATAATTATCATCTCTATCAGATCTCACTCTCGTAAGTGACAGTAAAGGGATTGACAACCCCTTATCGTGTTGGCTGCGAAGTTCTTATTTGTTTGTGCCGGTGTGAGGGACTCGTGCGTAGTCTCCTACTGGATTGATACCTTGGTTCTCAAAAACTGAGGGAAATACGTACGCTACTGTGTTGCATCTCCCTTTCCTCTTCGAGGGAATACAACGCAAGCTCAAGAGGTAGCACATATGCATCAGGTTCATCGTGATCGTAATTATATATATAATTTGTGGCCTCGTGAAGGAGAAAGCATCGCTCAAGCTTGGGGGATGCTTAAGTCAATGTTATATTCATGCCCCAACCATGAGCTCTCAAGAAAAATGATCATTCAAAATTTTTATGCTCGGCTTTCTCTCAATAATCGCATCATGCTCGATAATTCTTGTACTGGTTCTTTTATGATAAAGACTGTTGAATTCAAATGGGATTTATTGGAAATAATTAAACGTAACTCAGAAGATTGGGATCTCGACGAAGGTAAGGAGTCAGGTATGACCCCTAAGTTTGATTGTGTTAAAGCTTTTATGGATACCGATGTTTTCCGTGAATTTAGCACTAAATATGGACTTGACTCTGAGATAGTAGCTTCTTTATGTGAATCATTTGCTACTCATGTTGATCTCCCAAAGGAGAAGTGGTTTAAATACCATCCTCCATTGAAGTAAAAGTAGTTGAACCTGTTAAAGTTGAAGAAAAGACTATCACTTATAATGTTGATCCTATTGTTCCTACTGCTTATATTGAGAAACCACCTTTCCCTGTTAGAATAAAGGATCATGCTAAAGCTTCAACTGTGGTTCGTAAGAGTAATACTAGAACACCTACACCCTTTGAGCAATTAAAGTTGAACCTAGTGTTGCTATGGTTAAAGATCTCTTGGTTGAAAATTTAGATGGACATGTTATTTACCTCCAAGAGGAAGCTGCTAGAATAGCCAAACCCGATACTAGGAATAAACATAGACCTGTTGTAGGCTTGCCTGTTATTTCTGTTAAAATAGGAGATCATTACTATCATGGTTTATGTGACGTAGGTGCTAGTGCGAGTGTAATACCCATTTCTTTATATGATGAAATTATGCATGATATTGCGCCTGCCGAGCTAGAAGGTATTGATGTCGCTATTAAGCTTACTAATAGAGGAACTATTTCACCAATTGGGATTGTTAGAGATGTTGAAGTCTTGTGTGGGAAAGTTAAATACCCTGCTGATTTTCTTGTTCTTGGTTCCCCACAAGATGATTTTTGTCCCATCATATTTGGTAGACCCTTCTTGAATACTATTAATGCTAAGATAAACTCCATAAAAGATATTGTTACTGTTGGTTTAGGGGGTATGTCTCATGATTTTAACTTTGCTAAATTTCGTAGACAACCCCATGATAAAGAATTACCTAGTAAGGATGAAATTATTGGTCTTGCTTCTATTGTTGTGCCTCCTAATGATCCTTATAACAATATCTGCTAGACCATGAAAATGATATGTATATGAATGAGAGAAGGGAAATAGATGAAATATTCTTTAAGCAGGTACTCGTATTGAAAAACAACTTGCCTATTGAAATTCTAGGGGATCCTCCTCCACCCAAGGGTGATCCCGTGTTTGAACTAAAATATTTACCTGATAATCTTAAGTATGTTTATCTCGATGAAAAGAAGATATATCCTGTTATTATTAGTGCTAACCTTTCAGAGCGGGAAGAACAAAAATTATTGAAAACTCTGAAGAAGCACCGTGCTGCTATTGGATATACTCTGGATGATCTTAAGGGCATTAGTCCCACTTTATGCCAACACAAGATAAAATTGGAAGAGGATGCTAAACTGGTTATTGATCATCAACGACGGTTAAATCCTAAGATGAAAGAAGTGGTAAGGAAAGAAATACTAAAGCTTCTAGAGGCAGGTATAATCTATCCAGTTGTTGATAGCCAGTGGGTAAGTCATGTCCATTGTGTCCCTGATGGCTTCTCGCCCCTCGTTGGTTACCCCAAGTGGAAGGTTTGAGATGCAGTGTAGCGGAAGTTTTCCCTTGGCAAAGATACCAAGGATCGATTTCCCTGAGACTCCCAGTTTCAACAAGAAGGTGTCAACTGCTAACGGCGCCAGATATTAGCAATCAACGTGGACCTGCACACAGATACAAATAACTTTGCTCCCAACGAGTACAGAGAGGTTGTGAATCCCTCCGGCCTTGTCGTTTACAAAGGATCAAACGCAAGTGACAATAGTGATAGGTATTGCTGCAAATAGTAAGTAAAAGCAGAAAGTAAATAGCGGATGTGATCAGTGATGGTAATATGGACCGGGGTCCCATGATGTTCACTAGTGATGTCTCTTTCCCAAAGGACGATAAAACAGCTATGTGAGGTAAACGAATTACAGCTGGGCAATTGACAGAATTATGTGCGCAAACCAATGCTAACTATGTTGCAAGAAAGGTAGAGGTTCAAAGCATGGGCGGTACGCCAAGGCAAGTACACCGAAATCCATCTGCATCTACTACTAATCATCCACCTTGAGATATCTATCCAGAATATCTCGCTGGTATTAAGTTGCGAGTTCCACCCATAGTGTAAACTCAAAGCAACAGACAACGGCATTAAAAGAACTTTGCGTAAAGTAAACAATCCTTGCACCCGCGGGCACAAGCACCATTGTTTTCCCCCTTGTGGCAACAGCACATCCCCTAGACTCATGTTTCTGTCACTCAAGCTAGTCATCGAGGGGCATGAACCCACAATCAAGCATAACGTTTCCTCTTGGAGTCACTACCTACTACTTGGCCAAAGCAATAAATAACAACGGAGAACATGCAAGAATTACTTACGAACATAAATATAAAAGAGGTAGATCAAATATATTACTCAAACACAATCTGAACATAATCTCACAATCCATCGGATCCCAGCAAACTCATCATAGCAACAGCATAAGGATTACATATGTGCCTCGATCATGTAGGGCAGCTCACGAGGACTAATTAGTGAAGCACAAGAACGGGAGGAGAACATCACATAGCTACTGGTCATGGACCCATGGTCCAAGGGAGACTACTCACAACTCATCCGGGAGGCGTCCATGGTGGTGGAGAAGCTCCCGGTGGTGATCCTCCCCTCCGGCAGGGTGCCGGGAAGAGTTCTCCTGGTGCTCCCGATCTTGGAAGCGCGGCGGCGGCGGAACAGAGATGAGATCGCGAAAAAGGGTTCCCGTCTCGAGGGTTTCGGGACACGATATAAATATATGCCAAAGGGGGGCATCAGACGAGGCTCGGGGGGCCCAGGCGCCCCCCGGCGCGGCCAGGGGGGCGCGCCACCAGGGCGCCTGGTGCCCTGGTGGCCCCCCTCCGACTGTACTTCGGGTGCCGGGAAGCTTCTCGAACGTTGATTTTTTATATAATTTTTCCGGGATTTTTCTGGCAGTTCTCGTAATGGGAAAACCTGAAATACAAAAACAGCCGAAAACAGAAACTGGCACTGGGGTGCACTGAGTTAATAGGTTAGTCCGAATATGATCAAAAGTGTATGGAAGTGTATAAATAACATAGCAATATCACCCAAAAGAGGCATGGAGCAAGCAGAAATTATAGATACGTTTTGGACGTATCAACATCCCCAAGCTTAATTCCTGCTCGTCCTCGAGTAGGTAAATGATAACAAGAATAATTTCTGTGGTGACATGCTATTAACCATATAGGACTTTTTCATAGTCACATGACAAAAGCTTACTGAGACAATGAATCTGTAGTAATTAAGTTGCCTCATGAGAAAATCACAAAGAACTGAAAGTTTTACAATATGATACTGAAACATCAAATAGATTTGCAATGAGCATGGTGTGCAAATATGATAAAGTGATATCTCGCTTGCCCCCTTTAGTGAAGCAAAACATAAATGCAGGGGCACCTCCAAGGTTTAAGTGATGACTAGATACAATAATTTCAGAATAAACGATATCACAATCATGCAAAAGACAATGCTACTTTGGGACAATGCACATTACACTCAGAATGACAATCATGCTCTCAGTAGTTGGTGCTTTTAAAAGAAGGTGGAGACTCTCGAACCGTGGCTTTTGTTGGCAAGGTTGAAAACCCGTAGTCGGAAACAAAGACAAAACATGTACCAGAGCTCTTGGCTTTAAAAACAGAGGTAATAATTATTTTTTTGATTATGCATGTTTCGTCAACGAATGCTAGCAGACAACTCAATCACTTTTTGAGATGGACAAGTTTCGAGGAACGGCTCCCGAATGAGGATGATCACATCCTCTTAATCTCCTTTGTTTATCACTGCCAAAGTTTTCTGATTTCTCATGAACAAAGCGTGAAGGAGGGTTTGTTTGTTATATTAATTTTGAGCCGGGCGCACTCAATGCCAGTTCCTTCTCGTATTATGGGTTTGCACATTATACATGCAATCCCGGGGTGAAGCTTGTCCAACTTAAAAAGATCATGAATTAACTACTACTTCCTCATGGACTTACAACAGAGGCACAAAATAGGAATGCATTTTTCTTTGAATAATTTCGAGGTGGTACATGCAAGTCTCCGTTAGGAATGGCAGGTAAATACCATGTAGGAAGGTATGGTGGACTCATATGGCATAACTGGTTTAAAAGAAGTTGGATGCACAAGCAGTCAGTCCGCTTAGTACAGGTGGAGGTTAGCAAAAGACTGGGAGCGACCAACTAAGAGAGCAATGACGGTCATAATCATGCAGAGCAACAAAGCAACATTGAATCAGGCATGGAAGTTATATCGCTACTCAGAAACAAAAGATCATCAAGGCTTAACAGACTTTCTTTACAGTCTTAAATATGCGTGAGCATACGCCAAGTTAATCAAAATAAATTCTTGAAGGAAGATATTACTAAACCATACCACATCATAGGCAAACAAATCATGTTGGTACTCCAATAACACATTGGGAACCCCCCAGCTATTTGAGACTAACCATAAGAAAACATGAACTACTAAGCACCATTATGCACGTAGCATCTTTATCATAGACATATCAACCAATGCAACAGAAGCAAACTCTCTTAATACGATAAGCATGATAACTAAAGAGAGTTCAAGCAACCAACTAAACAAAAGCTCTTTAAAAAGATAAGCATGAAAACTAAAAGCTAAGCATGATAGTAGCTATTGAAAGACAAAGAACACACACAGCAAAGATAGACATGAAAATTCTATGTTATGTTCTAGGTAGAAGTGGAGCGTGTTTCTCTCCCACATAAAGAAGCTGAGTTGCGACTCGTTGTGAAAAGCTAAAGAAAACTAAAAAGGAAAACTAAAAGCAAGACGCTCCAAGCATAGCACGTAACACATGAAGTGATAAAAATATAGTGGAACGAAAGACGAACTGATAATGTTGATGGAGAAGGGGATGCACGGGGGCATCCCCAAGCTTAGACGCTTGAGTCTCCTTGAATATTTCTTGGGGGTGCACGGGGGCATCCCCAAGCTTGAGCGTTTGACACTCCTGAATCTTTTTATCATCTTCCCTCGCACACTTGAAAACTCCCTTCATACATAACTCATCATAATCTGATTAGCGAGGTTAGTACCCTTAATAAAATAATTGTTCCTTGCTGGAAATAAGGATATTCTTGAAGGTCTACTGTTTCTCAAGATTGCCAAAAGGTTTTTGCAAAGAAAAGGCAAGCTCTAGGTTTGCAAAATGAGAGAAAGGCAAAACAGGACAGAATCTGTGAAAAACAGAACAACAGGTAGTAAATGATTTTTTCGGGGCACTTCTGCAACTCTAATCAAAAAACTCAGAACAGACGCACGAAAGACAATTATATAGAGCACGCTGTCGAAAAAATTCAGACCAAAAAGATGATCTGGTGATTTTATACGAATTTTTCTATCCAAGGACAGAATCTGTTTCCTGGACAGCACGTCACAACTTTTGAACTTTCTTGCAATCAGAGGCTATACTTGGCACAAAATTGAAAAGCAAAGATACAATGATGATGCTACTGTAGTAAACAACATCAAGACACAACAAAAGCAAAATAAAACTTTATTCATTGTGGGCTGCCTCCCAAAAGCGCTTTCTTTTATGCCTTTAAGCTAGGCTTAAGACTTTAATGATGCTCTCGTAGGAATAAGAGTTGAAGAACAAAAGAGAGCATCAAGAAGCACATATAAATCATATTTAAGTCTACCCCTCTTCCTATGCATTGGAATCTTGTAAACAAATAAATTATTGAAGCATAAAGCAATAAGCATAGGAAGACAAAACAAGTGCAGCTTCAAAACCTTCAACATAAAGAGAGGGAACTTGATATTATTGAGATATTTAGAACCATGTCTCCCTCTCTCATTATAAATTTCAGTGGCATCATGGATGAACTCAACAATATAACTATCACATAAGGCATTATTTCCATGATCCAAAAGCATAAAAGTATCATTACTCTTCATATAAGCAAAATCTTTCTTATTAGGAATAGTGAGAGTAAAGCAATCATAACCATCATGGTAATCATTGTATTTAGGAGGCATATCATAATCATAATAAATTTTATCCTCAATAGTAGGTGGACTGTAAACATCATATTCATCATTGTAATCAGCATATATAGGAAGCAAAGTATCATCAAAGTAAATTTTCTCTTCAAAAGTTGGGGGACTGAAAATATCATGTTCATCAAACGTGTCATCCCCAAGCTTAGAGCTTTCCATGTCATTAGAAATATTGATATTCAAAGAAAGCATACTAATAACATCACCACCATCAAGATTGTTTTGCAAATAATAAAGTTCCATAGGTTTTTTAATTTTCTCTTCAAACACATCATGTCCCAAAGCAAGGTAGAGCTTATAAAGCTCTCATATTTTTGTTGTTTTCCATTAAGCAAAACTAGTGAAAAGACATAAAGGAAACTGAAAGGTAAACTAACAAGACTAAAAAGCAAAGATAAAAGATAGCGTGCAACTCCCCTATCCTGAAGAGTGGAGTCCCCGGCAACGGCGCCAGAAAACTTTGCTTGATGGCTTCTCGCCCCTCGTTGGTTACCCCAAGTGGAAGGTTTGAGATGCAGTGTAGCGGAAGTTTTCCCTTGGCAAAGATACCAAGGATCGATTTCCCTGAGACTCCCAGTTTCAACAAGAAGGTGTCAACTGCTAACGGCGCCAGATATTAGCAATCAACGTGGACCTGCACACAGATACAAATAACTTTGCTCCCAACGAGTACAGAGAGGTTGTCAATCCCTCCGGCCTTGTAGTTTACAAAGGATCAAACGCAAGTGATAAAAGTGATAGGTATTGCTGCAAATAGTAAGTAAAAGCGGAAAGTAAATAGCGGATGTGATCAGTGATGGTAATATGGACCGGGGTCCCATGATGTTCACTAGTGATGTCTCTCTCCCAAAAGACGATAAAACAGCTATGTGAGGTAAACGAATTACAGCTGGGCAATTGACAGAATTATGTGCGCAAACCAATGCTAACTATGTTACAAGAAAGGTAGAGGTTCAAAGCATGGGCGGTACGCCAAGGCAAGTAGACCGAAATCCATCTGCATCTACTACTAATCATCCACCTTGAGATATCTATCCAGAACATCTCGCTGGTATTAAGTTGCGAGTCCCACCCATAGTGTAAACTCAAAGCAACAGACAACTGCATTAAAAGAACTTTGCGTAAAGTAAACAATCCTTGCACCCGCGGGCACAAGCACCGTTGTTTTCCCCCTTGTGACAACAGCACATCCCCTAGACTCATGTTTCTGTCACTCAAGCTAGTCATCGAGGGGCATGAACCCACAATCAAGCATAATGTTCCCTCTTGGAGTCACTACCTACTACTTGGCCAAAGCAATAAATAACAACGGAGAACATGCAAGAATTACTTACGAACATAAATATAAAAGAGGTAGATCAAATATATTACTCAAACACAATCTGAACATAATCTCACAATCCATCGGATCCCAGCAAACTCAACATAGCAACAGCATAAGGATTACATATGTGCCTCGATCATGTAGGGCAGCTCACGAGGACTAATTAGTGAAGCACAAGAACGGGAGGAGAACATCACATAGCTACTGGTCATGGACCCATGGTCCAAGGGAGACTACTCACAACTCATTCGGGAGGCGTCCATGGTGGTGGAGAGGCTCCCGGTGGTGATCCTCCCCTCCGGCAGGGTGCCGGGAAGAGTTCTCCTGGTGCTCCCGATCTTGGAAGCGCGGCGGCGGCGGAACAGAGATGAGATCGCGAAAAAGGGTTCCCGTCTCGAGGGTTTCGGGACACGATATAAATATATGCCAAAGGGGGGCATCAGCGGAGGCCTGGGGGGCCCAGGCGCCCCCCCCCCCCCCCCGGCGCGGCCAGGAGGGGGGCCGCGCCACCAGGGCGCCTGGAGCCCTGGTGGCCCCCCTTCGGCTGTACTTCGGGTGCCGGGAAGCTTCTGGAACGCTGATTTTTTATATAATTTTTCCGGGATTTTTCTGGCAGTTCTCGTAATGGGAAAACCTGAAATACAAAAACAGCAGAAAACAGAAACTGGCACTGGGGTGCACTGAGTTAATAGGTTAGTCCAAATATGATCAAAAGTGTATGAAAGTGTATAAATATCATAGCAATATCACCCAAAAGAGGCATGGAGCAAGCAAAAATTATAGATACGTTTTGGACGTATCAGTCCCTAAGAAGGGAGGTATGACTGTTGTTCCTAATGATAAAGATGAATTGATCCCACAAAGAATTGTTACAGGTTATAGGATGGTAATTGATTTCCGCAAATTAAATAAAGCTACTAATAAAGATCATTACCCTTTGCCTTTTATTGATCAAATGCTAGAAAGGTTATACAAACATACTCATTTTTGCTTTCTAGATGGCTATTCTGGTTTCTCTCAAATACCTGTGTCAAAAGGGGGTCAAGAAAAAACCACTTTTACTTGCCCTTTCGGTACCTTTGCTTATAGACGTATGCCTTTTGGTTTATGTAATGCACCTGCTACCTTTCAAAGATGCATGATGGCTATATTCTCTGATTTTTGTTAAAAGATTGTTGAGGTTTTCATGGATGATTTCTCCGTTTACGGAACTTCTTTTGATGATTGCTTGAGCAACCTTGATCGAGTTTTGCACAGATGTGAAGACACTAATCTTGTATTGAATTGGGATAAGTGCCACTTTATGGTTAATGAAGGCATTGTCTTGGGACATAAAATTTCTGAAAGAGGTATTGAAGTTGACAAAGCTAAAGTTGATGCTATTGAAAAGATGCTGTGTCCCAAGGACATCAAAGGTATACGAAGTTTCCTTGGTCATGCCGGGTTTTGTAGGAGGTTCATTAAGGACTTCTCCAAAATCTCCAGGCCTCTGACTAATCTCTTACAAAAATATGTTCCTTTTGTCTTTGATGATGATTGTCTAGAAGCATTTGAAATACTTAAGAAAGCATTGATCTCTGCACCTATTGTCCAGCCTCCTGACTGGAATTTACCCTTTGAGATTATGTGTGATGCTAGTGATTATGATGTGGGTGATGTTCTAGGACAAAGAGTTGATAAGAAATTGAATGTTATCCAATATGCTAGTAAAACTCTAAATAGTGCCCAGAGAAATTATGCTACTACTGAGAAGGAATTTTTAGCAGTTGTATTTTCTTGTGATAAGTTTAGACCTTATATTGTTGATTCTAAAGTAACTATTCACACTGATCATGCTGCTGTCAAATACCTTATGGAAAAGAAAGATGCTAAACCTAGACTTATTAGATAGGTTCTCTTGCTGCAAGAATTTGACCTGCAAATTATTGATAGAAAGGGAGCTGAGAACCCCGTTGCAGACAACTTGTCTAGGCTAGAGAATATTCTTGATGACCCACAACCTATTGTTGATAACTTTCCTGATGAACAATTAGCTGTCATAAATACTTCTCGTACTGCTCCATGGTATGTTGATTATGCTAATTACATTGTTGCTAAGTTTATAGTTCCTAGCTTCACATACCAGCAAAAGAAAAAGTTCTTCTATGATTTGAGACATTACTTCTGGGATGACCCACATCTTTATAAAGAAGGAGTAGATGGTATTATTAGACGTTGTGTACCTGAGCATGAACAGGAACAGATCCTACGCAAGTGCCACTCCGAAGCTTATGGAGGACACCATGTTGGAGATAGAACTGCACATAAGGTATTGCAGTCTGGTTTTTATTGGCCTACTCTCTTCAAGGATGCTCGTAAGTTTATCTTATCTTGTGATGAATGTCAAAGAATTGGTAATATCAGTAGACGTCAAGAAATGCCTATGAATTATTCACTTGTTATTGAACCATTTGATGTTTGGGGCTTTGATTATATGGGACCGTTTCCTTCCTCTAATGGGTACACACATATTTTAGTTGGTGTTGATTACGTTACTAAGTGGGTAGAAGCTATTCCAACTAGTAGTGCTGATCACAACACCTCTATTAAGATGCTTAAAGAAGTTATTTTCCCGAGGTTTGGAGTCCCTAGATACTTAATGACTGATGGTGGTTCACACTTTATTCATGGTGCTTTCCGTAAAATGCTTGCTAAGTATGATGTTAACCATAGAATTGCATCCCCTTATCACCCACAGACTAGTGGTCAAGTAGAATTAAGCAATAGAGAGTTGAAATTAATTTTGCAAAAGACAGTTAATAGGTCTAGAAAGAATTGGTCCAAGAAACTTGATGATACATTATGGGCCTATAGAACTGCATACAAAAATCCTATGGGTATGTCTCCATATAAGATGGTTTATGGAAAAGCATGTCACTTACCTCTCGAGCTAGAACATAAGGCATATTGGGATATTAAAGAGCTCAATTATGATTCCAAACTTGCCGGTGAGAAAAGGTTATTTGACATTAGCTCTCTTGATGAATGGAGAACCCAAGCTTATGAGAAGGCCAAGCTATTTAAAGAAAAAATTAAAAGATGGCATGACAAAAGGATACAAAAGCGTGAGTTTAACGTAGGTGATTATGTCTTGCTATACAACTCTCGTTTAAGATTTTTTGCAGGAAAACTTCTCTCTAAATGGGAAGGTCCTTACGTTATTGAGGAGGTCTATCATTCTGGTGCCATAAAAATCAACAACTTCGAAGGCACAATTATATCTCGGGTAATCCTATAAATGTTGAAACCAATGTTAGTGAAACCGTAACCCCGGAGGAATACATAAGGGACACTTTCCAGAACGATTAAGACCCCGAAAAGGAAGAGGTATGTGGTACGGTAAGTAAACCGACTCCAAAACAGTTCTAATGGCAATTTTTCACCGTTTTGGAATATTTAGAAAAATAGAAAAATAAGACGCAGTTCGGAAGAGACACGAGCCATCCACGAGGGTGGAGGGCGCGCCCCCTTCCCCTGGGCGTGCCCCCCTGCCTCGTGGGCACCTCATGTGCCTCCCGGACTCTGATTTCTTGCATGTTACTCCTTTTGGTCGGGAAAAATTCATTATATATTCTCCCGAAGGTTTTGACCACGGTATCACGCAAAAATCCTCTGTTCTTGTTTCGAGCTATTTTCTGCTGGGGTTGACAAGGCCAGGCATCATGTCGTCCTCCTCCTCCAACAATAAGGGCAACAATGCTTGGCTAATGAAGATAGATCTGAAGAGGGAAAGACCCGAGGAGATCAACAAGGAGAATAGGATCAAGAAGGATGTGGAAGATCAGGCTCCGGCAACAGGAGAAGAAGACATCCTCCAACCCCTTCCAAAACTTTTTACTTCAACTGAGATTGAAGCTTTCAAGATGATTGAGTTAGCTCAAATACAAAACAAGTATCTCACAAGTGAAAATATTTTGCTGAAGGAGCATATCGCCGCACTCAAAGGTATTATCCGCAAGTTGGAGGATCTCCTACGCTCGATGTATGATGATCCGGTGTCACTGCTTTCAACTCCATCATTGATAACCCACAAGTGTAGGGGATCGCAACAGTTTTCGAGGGTAAAGTATTCAACCCAAATTTATTGATTCGACACAAGGGGAGCCAAAGAATACTCTTAAGTATTAGCAGCTGAGTTTTCAATTCAACCACACCTGGAAACTTAGTATCTACAGCGAGGTAATTTAGTAGCAAAGTAATATGGAAGTAACGGTAACAGCAATAAAAGTAACGATAGTGTTTTTGTAGTTTTTGTAATAGCAGCAGCGGAAAAGTAAATAAGCAACAAACAATATGTGAAAAGCTCGTAGGCATTGGAACGGTGATGGGGAATTATGTCGGATGTGATTCCTCATGTAAAAGTTATAACCTAGGGTGACACAGAACTAGCTCCAGTTCATCAATATAATGTAGGCATGTATTCCGAATATAGTCGTACGTGCTTATGGAAAAGAACTTGCATGACATCTTTTGTCCTACCCTCTTGTGGCAGCGGGGTCCTAGTGGAAACTAAGGGATATTAAGGCCTCCTTTTAATAGAGTACCGTACCAAAGCATTAACACATAGTGAATACATGAACTCCTCAAACTACGGTCATCACCCGGAGTGGTCCCGATTGTTGTCACTTCGGGGTTGTTGGATCATAACACATAGTAGGTGACTATTGACTTGCAAGATAGGATCAAGAACACACATATATTCATGAAAACATAATAGGTTCAGATCTGAAATCATGGCACTCGGGCCCTAGTGACAAGCATTAAGCATGGCAAAGTCATAGCAACATCAATCTTAGAACATAGTGGATACTAGGGATCAAACCCTAACAAAACTAACTCGATTACATGGTAAATCTCATCCAACCCATCACCGTCCAGCAAGCCTACGATGGAATTACTCACGCACAGCGTGTTGGGGATCGTAGCAGAAAATCAAAAAAAATCCTACGCATCACCAAGATCTATCTATGGAGTCATCTAGCAATGAGGGAGAGGGGAGTGCATCTACATACCCTTGTAGATCGCGCGCGGAAGCGTTCAAGAGAACAGGGATGATGGAGTCGTACTCGTCCTGATCCAAATCACCGATGATCCTAGCGCCGAACGGACGGCACCTCCGCGTTCAACACACGTACGGAGCAGCGACGTCTCCTCCTTCTTGATCCAGCAAGGGGGGGAGAGGTTGATGGAGATCCAGCAGCACGACGGCGTGGTGGTGGAAGTAGCGGGAATCCGGAAGGGCTTCGCCAAGCGCAACTGGAGGAGGGAGATGTGTCACGGGAGAGGGAGGTGCCAGGGCTTCGGGTGCGGCTGCCCTCCCTCCCCTCCACTATATATAGGGCCCCTAGGGGGGCGCCGGCCCTAGGAGATCCCATCTCCAAGGGGGCGGCGGCCATGGGAGAAACTTGCCCCCCAAACAAGGTGGAGGCGCCCCCACCCCTAGGGTTTCCAACCCTAGGCGCAGGAGGAGGCCCAAGGGGGGCGCACCAGCCCACCAGGGGCTGGTTCCCCTCCCACTTCAGCCCATGGGGCCCTCCGGGATAGGTGGCCCCACCCGGTGGACCCCCGAGACCCTTCCGGTGGTCCCGGTACAATATCGGTGACCCCCGAAACTTTCCCGGTGGCCAAAACCTGACTTCATATATATAAATCTTTACCTCTGGACCATTCCGGAACTCCTCGTGACGTCCGGGATATCATCCGGGACTCCGAACAACTTTCGGGTTACCGCATACTTATATCTTTACAACCCTAGCGTCACAGAACCTTAAGTGTGTAGACCCTACGGGTTCGGGAGACACGTAGACATGGCCGAGACGACTCTCCGGCCAATAACCAACAGCGGGATCTGGATACCCATGTTGGCTCCCACATGCTCCTCGATGATCTCATCAGATGAACCATGATGTCAAGGATTCAATCAATCCCGTATACCATTCCCTTTGTCTTACGGTATAGTACTTGCCCGAGATTCGATCGTCGGTATACCGATACCTTGTTCAATCTCGTCATGGCAAGTCTCTTTACTCGTTCCATAACACATCATCCCGTGACCAACCCCTTAGTCACATTGAGCTCATTATGATGATGTCTTACCGAGTGGGCCCAGAGATACCTCTCCGTCATACGGAGTGACAAATCCCAGTATCGGTTCGTGCCAACCCAACAGATGCTTTCAGAGATACCCGTAGTATACCTTTATAGCCACCCAGTTACGTTGTGACGTTTGGTACACCCAAAGTATTCCTACGATATCCGGGAGTTGCACAACCTCATGGTCTAAGGAAAGGATACTTGACATTGGAAAAGCTTTAGCATTACGAACTACACGATCTTGTGCTAGGCATAGGATTGGGTCTTGTCCATCACATCATTCTCCTAATGATGTGATCCCGTTATCAATGACATCCAATGTCCATGGTCAGGAAACCATGACCATCTGTTGATCAACGAGCTAGTCAACTAGAGGCTTACTAGGGACACGTTGTGGTCTATGTATTCACACATGTATCACTGTTTCTGGATAATACAATTGAAGCATGAACAATAGACAATTATCATGAACAAGGAAATATAATAATAACCATTTTATTATTGCCTCTAGGGCATATTTCCAACAGTCTCCCACTTGCACTAGAGTCAATAATCTAGTTACATTGTGATGAATCGAACACCCATAGAGTTCTGGTGTTGATCATGTTTTGCTCGTGAAAGAGGTTTAGTCAACGGATCTGCGACATTCAGATCCGTATGCACTTCACAAATATCTATGTCTCCATCTTGAATATAATTCCGGATGGAGTTGAAACGGCGCTTGATGTGCTTGGTCTTCTTGTGAAACCTCGGCTCCTTGGCAATGGCAATAGCTCCAGTGTTGTCACATAAGAGAGTCATCAGGCCCGACGCGCTTGGAATAACTCCTAGGTCGGTGATGAACTCCTTCATCCAGACTCCTTCCTGCGCTGCTTCGGAAGCATCTATGTACTCCGCTTCACATGTAGATGCCGCCACGACGCTTTGCTTGCAACTGCACCAGCTGACTGCCCCTCCATTTAAAATATACACGTATCCGGTTTGTGACTTGGAGTCATCCAGATCGGTGTCGAAGCTAGCATCGACGTAGCCCTTTACGACAAGCTCTTCGTCACCTCCATAAACGAGAAACATATCCTTAGTCCTTTTCAGGTACTTCAGGATGTTCTTGACCGCTGTCCAGTGTTCCATACCGGCATCACTTTGGTACCTCCCCACCAAACTAATGGCAAGGTTCACATCAGGTCTGGTACACAGCATGGCATACATAATAGAACCTATGGCCGAGGCATAGGGGATGACACTCATCTTTTCTCTATCTTCTGTCGTGGTCGGGGATTGAGCCGTGCTCAATCTCATACCTTGCAATACAGGCAAGAACCCTTTCTTGGACTGATCCATATTGAACTTCTTCAATATCTTATCAAGGTATGTGCTTTGTGAAAGACCAATGAGGCGTCTCGATCTATCTCTATAGATCTTGATGCCTAATATGTAAGCAGCTTCTCCAAGGTCCTTCATTGAAAAACTCTTATTCAAGTAGGCCTTTATGCTTTCCAATAATTCTACATCATTTCCCATCAGCAATATATCATCCACATATAATATGAGAAATGCTAAAGAGCTCCCACTCACTTTCTTGTAAATACGGGCTTCTTCCCAAGTCTGTATAAACCCAAACGCTTTGATCACCTCATCAAAGCGAATGTTCCAACTCCGAGATGCTTGCACCAGCCCATAGATTGAGCGCTGGAGCTTGCATACCTTGTTAGCATTCTCAGGATCGACAAAATCTTCCGGCTGCATCATATACAGTTCTTCCTTGAGGAAGCCATTATGGAATGCCGTTTTGACGTCCATTTGCCATATCTCATAATCATAGAATGCGGCAATTGCTAACATGATTCGGACGGACTTCAGCACCGCTACGGGAGAGAAAGTCTCGTCGTAGTCAATTCCTTGAACTTTTCGATAACCTTTAGCGACAAGTCGAGCCGTATAGATGGTCACATTACCATCCGCGTCAGTCTTCTTCTTAAAGATCCGTTTATTTTCTATGGCGTGCAGATCATCGGGCAAGTCCACCAAAGTCCATACTTTGTTTTCATACATGGATCCTATCTCGGATTTCATGGCTTCAAGCCATTTGTTGGAATCCGGGCCCGCCATCGCTTCTTCATAGTTCGAAGGTTCACCGTTGTCTAACAACATGATTTCCAAGACAGGGTTGCCGTACCACTCTGGTGCGGAACGTGTCCTTGTGGACCTACGAAGTTCAGAGGTAACTTGATCTGAAACTTCATGATCATTATCATTAACTTCCTCCCTAGTTAGTGCACGCACCACAGGAACATCTTCCTGCGCTGCGCTACTTTCCGGTTCGAAAGGGGTGACAATCACCTCATCAAGTTCCACTTTCCTCCCACTTACTTCTTTCGAGAGAAACTCTTTCTCCAGAAAGGATCCATTCTTGGCAACGAAGACCTTGCCTTCGGATCTGAGGTAGAAGGTATACCCAATAGTTTCCTTAGGGTATCCTATGAAGACGCATTTTTCCGATTTGGGTTCGAGCTTTTCAGGTTGAAGTTTCTTAACATAAGCATCGCATCCCCAAACTTTTAGAAACGACAACTTAGGTTTCTTGCCAAACCAAAGTTCATACAGTGTCGTCTCAACGGATTTAGACGGTGCCCTATTTAAAGTGAATGCGACAGTCTCTAAAGCATATCCCCAAAAAGATAGCGGTAAGTCGGTGAGAGACATCATAGATCGCACGATGTCCAACATAGTACGATTACGACATTCGGACACACCATTACGCTGAGGTGTTCCAGGTGGCGTCAATTGTGAAACAATTCCACAGTTCCTTAGGTGTGTGCCAAATTCGTGACTTAAATATTCTCCTCCACGATCCGATCGTAAGAACTTTATTTTTCTGTCACGTTGATTCTCAACCTCATTCTGAAATTCCTTGAACCTTTCAAAGGTCTCAGACTTGTGTTTCATCAAGTAGACATACCCATATCTACTTAAGTCATCTGTGAGGGTGAGAACATAATGATAGCCACCGCGAGCTTCAACACTCATTGGACCGCACACATCGCTATGTATGATTTCAAATAAGTTGGTTGCTCGATCCATTGTTCTGGAGAATGGAGTCTTGGTCATCTTGCCCAAGAGGCATGGTTCGCACGTGTCAAATGATTCATAATCAAGAGACTCCAAAAGTCCATCTGCATGGAGCTTCTTCATATGTTTGACACCAATATGACCAAGGCGGCAGTGCCACAACTATGTGGGACTATCATTATCAACTTTACATCTTTTGGCATTCACACTATGAATATGTGTAACATCACGTTCGAGATTCATTAAGAATAAACCATTGTCCAGCGGGGCATGACCATAAAACATCTCTCTCATATAAATAGAACAACCATTATTCTCGGATTTAAATGAGTAGCCATCTCCCATTAAACGAGATCCAGATACAATGTTCATGCTCAAAGCTGGTACTAAATAACAATTATTGAGGTTTAAAACTAATCCCGAAGGTAGATGTAGAGGTAGTGTGCCGACGGCGATCACATCGACCTTGGAACCATTCCCGACGCGCATCGTCACCTCGTCCTTCGCCAGTATCCGTTTATTCCGCAGCTCCTACTTTGAGTTACATATGTGAGCAACTACACCGGTATCAAATACCCAGGAGCTACTACGAGCGCTGGTAAGGTACACATCAATAACATGTATATCACATATACCTTTGACGTTGCCGGCCTTTTTATCTGCTAAGTATTTGGGGCAGTTCCGCTTCCAGTGACCCGTTCCCTTGCAATATAAGCACTCAGTCTCAGGCTTGGGTCCATTCTTTGGCTTCTTCCCGGCAACTGGCTTATCGGGCGCAGCAACTCCTTTGCCATCCTTCTTGAAGTTCTTCTTACCCTTGCCTTTCTTGAACTTAGTGGTTTTATTCACCATCAACACTTGATGTTCTTTCTTGATCTCCACCTCCGCTGATTTCAGCATTGAATACACCTCGGGAATAGACTTCTCCATCCCTTGCATATTGAAGTTCATCACGAAGCTCTTGTAGCTAGGTGGGAGCGACTGAAGGATTCTGTCAACGACTGCTTCATCTGGGAGACTAATTCCCAACTGAGACAAGCGATTGTGCAACCCAGACAATTTGAGTATGTGCTCGCTGACAGAACTATTCTCCTCCATCTTACAACTGTAGAATGCGTCGGAGATGTCATATCTCTCGAATCGGGCATGAGCTTGGAAAACCATTTTCATCTCTTGGAACATCTCATATGCTCTGTGGTGCTCAAAACGCTTTTGGAGCCCCGATTCTAAGCTGTAAAGCATGCCGCACTGAACCAGGGAGTAATCATCACAACGCGACTGCCAGGCGTTCATAACGTCTTGGTTCACTGGGGTGGGAGCGTCACCTAGCGGTGCTTCAAGGACATATGTTTTCTTGGCAGCTATGAGGATGATCCTCAAGTTACGGACCCAATCCGTATAGTTGCTACCATCGTCTTTCAGCTTGATTTTCTCTAGGAACGCGTTGAAGTTGAGGACAACATTAGCGTGGGCCATTGGATCTACAAGACATATTGTAAAGATTTTAGACTATGTTCATGACAATTAAGTTCATCTAAACAAATTTAATGAACTCCCACTCAGATAGACATCTCTCTAGTCATCTAAGTGATACATGATCCGAATCGACTAGGCCGTGTCCGATCATCACGTGAGACGGACTAGTCATCAACGGTGAACATCTTTATGTTGATCGTATCTTCTATATGACTCATGTTCGACCTTTCGGTCGTCCATGTTCCGAGGCCATGTCTGTACATGCTAGGCTCATCAAGTGAACCCTAAGTGTATTGCGTGTGTAAAACTGGCTTACACCCGTTGTATGTGAACGTTAGAGCCTATCACACTCGATCATCATGTGGTGCTTCGGAACAACGAACCTTAGCAATGGTGCACAGTTAGGGGGAACACAATTCTTGAAATTTTAGTGAGAGATAATCTTATTTACTACCGTCGTTCTAAGCAAATAAGATGTAAAACATGATAAACATCACATGCAATCAAATAGTGACATGATATGGCCAATATCATTTTGCTCCTTTTGATCTTCATCTTCGGGGCTCCATGATCATCATCGTCACCGGCATGACACCATGATCTCCATCATCGTGTCTTCATGAAGTTGTCTCGCCAAACATTACTTCTACTACTATGGCTAACGGTTAGCGATAAAGTAAAGTAATTACATGGCGTTTTTCATTGACACGCAGGTCATACAATAAAATAAGACAACTCCTATGGCTCCTGCCGGTTGTCATACTCATCGACATGCAAGTCGTGATTCCTATTACAAGAACATGATCAACCTCATACATCACATATATGTCATTCATCACATCCTTTTGGCCATATCACATCACACGGCACATGCTGCAAGAACAAGTTAGACGTCCTCTAATTGTTGTTGCAAGTTTTTACGTGGTTGCTATAGGTTTCTAGCAAGAACATTTCTTACCTACGCCAAAACCACAACGTGATATGCCAATTTCTATTTACCCTTCATAAGGACCCTTTTTATTGAATCCTATCCGACTAAAGTGGGAGAGACAGACACCCGCTAGCCACCTTATGCAACTAGTGCATGTAAGTCGGTGGAACCTGTCTCACGTAAGCGTATGTGTAAGGTCGGTCCGGGCCGCTTCATCCCATGATGCCGCCGAATCAAGATAAGACAAGTACCGACAAGCAAATTGACATGATCTACGCCCACAACTACTTTGTGTTCTACTCGTGCAAGATACTACACATAGACCTAGCTCATGATGCCACCGTTCGGGATCGTAGCAGAAAATCAAAAAAATTCCTACGCATCACCAAGATCTATCTATGGAGTCATCTAGCAATGAGAGAGAGGGGAGTGCATCTACATACCCATGTAGATCGCGCGCGGAAGCGTTCAAGAGAACGGGGATGATGGAGTCGTACTCGTCGTGATCCAAATCACCGATAATCCTAGCGCCGAACGGACGGCACCTCCGCTTTCAACACACGTACGGAGTAGCGACGTCTCCTCCTTCTTGATCCAGCAAGGGGGTAGGAGAGGTTGATGGAGATCCAGCAGCACGACGGCGTGGTGGTGGAAGTAGCGGGATTCCGGCAGGGCTTCGCCAAGCGCAACTGGAGGAGGGAGATGTGTCACGGGAGGGAGAGGGAGGCGCCAGGGCTTTGGGTGCGGCTGCCCTCCCTCCCCCCCCC